>JAYWIR010000058.1:0-600000 GCA_036172245.1 Raillietiella orientalis | reverse complement strand
ATCCTCTGCAGTCGCTCAGAGATGTCACTAGGACTCGAAATTCTATGCTGCCATCATGTTCGCTCGTCCTCTGGACAAACGCGCTCGCACGCGAGATGTGTTACGCAGTGCGCTTTCGCATTTCGACGAACGAATGCCATGCAATGGAAGCATATCCATCCCGAACGCACCCACGAATGGACACTATCGAACCCTACGTTTCGATAAACTTTGTCCCCGCATGCCCAAAAGTTCGTCAGAGCAGACACACTTGCAAGCCCAATGATTTCACGAGGATTAAGGAACGAATCCAAAATCCGATCTTTGCAAGATCCTTGCGTATCCTTCATCGATTATCCCATAGAAATTCCATGTGCTTTTTGCCTCTTTCCTACTGGGATAAATAAAATTGCAAATGCTTGCTGATTTTGATTAATTCATCAGCTTTTCACTCTCTGAGCATGTTCTGATCATACACCTTTTACACGAATGCACTCTGTGTGCAGAACCTGTCCTTTCAGACGCGGGCATTTCTCATCTCAAAACACAGTCACGGGAAGTGCCTCGATGCTGATGGAAAACGTTCGTAGGTTTGATGAAGAAACTCAGAGCGCTTTTTTACGACCCGCTTTCTTATCGAACTGATCGGAGAAATCGAGAATCGAAGAACTCTACCCAACTTTCATGGCTATCAACAGTCATCAGCAAACGGATTACACAGCGATGCACGAATACGTAGCTCTTAAATTGTTTTCTATACAGCATGAGAAACATGGGAACTTCCTTTCGCTGCAGATTTATAATGTATGTAGAAAAGCGTATTTTTTTTGAAAAAAATAAAAATTCGCAACAAACGGATAATATTTTTAAATAAATGCCAATAGCAAGAAGTGTGCAATTCGTTCCAGTCAAAACAAAGATAAAGCAGCATTTGTGTTGCTCTGTGAACAAGGCAGAGATTCAAAGGAAAGTAGATTTAAAAATAAATGAGCAGTTTGATGAGTAGTTTCCGTAGCGATGAAACGATGGAAATTGTTGCGGAATGGCTGAAGTTTATTTATAAACCCGTAGCAGTCGATTATTCAGTCGCGGGGCGTAACGAAACTGTGCTCTACGCGAATCCAAAGCGAAATACGCGGATCCAGAACAGGTGGCGTTTCGCAAAACTGGACATGCACATGCACAACCTGTTCGCCCTAAGAACGGCTTCGGAAAGTTAATTTCGCTTGCGAAGTGACCGCGGAAACAGAAAGCTGGAACGTGTAAGATTCTCGGGGAGTGCATAAAGCGAAAACGAGCACTGTAAGGCATTCATTTATTAGATTTTTTTCTTTCTTTCCTTTGCTACGTACAATCTATGTTGACAAATTACAATGTCCCCCCCCCCTCCTCTCCCTCCCTCCAATCGACTAGGCTCTCTTCTCATCTTGATTAGTGAACTTTCTATTTCAAGCAGAAGTATTATTTGCAAATTAGATTGCGAAATTAGCAAACACTGAGGAGCATTCTGAACGCAGGGTGTTCTCGGAGAAAATGCAAAAGTGGATCGCCAACTAGAAAAAGTCGAGAGAAGCAAAAATTTCTTCACTGAAAACTCAAATGCACTCAAGATATTGAAAATCATCTCTGCGTCACATTAGGTACAATCCTAATGTGACGCATTCGTGTGCTGGGAGCGCTGCCAAGAGACTCTTTCAAATTTCTCTTACTTTGACTGGATGACCCTTGCGTTAGTTGCCTTAAAATTGCAATCCATAGATGATTTTTCAGATAAGAGGAATCCAAAAAATAATAGTTGCAACATGAAACAGGAAAAGAAACTTTCCTTTCTACTACTTAAACGCACGGGTGTTTGCGTTTTTACAACTAAGCACATCGTTCTCCATGAGACACATGAAGAAAACGAAAGATGTTTTGTTTTCATTACGTTGCTAAAACTTCACATGGCATTCCTCCGCTATATTCTTTTTTATACCTGTTATTTTAACAATAAGCAGACACTGAAGGGAAAGCTTATCTGTGAACGCGTGTAGCAGGGAAAAAAATAATTGAATTGGCTAGAAATTTTGTTCTGTTTTTCAAAAAACAAAACGGATTTGTTGAGATTCTGTGGTAGACAAGCTTCAGGAGAATCATTTGCCAGCCGGTCTGTAGTTGACGAAACATGGGAGGATATAGCGTGAAGTGAAATATAGGACTGGAGATCTTCAAAACATTCATAAGTAAACTTCTTTATTTTTTAAAGGCGAAAGGAGGGAGAGACTTTAGCACAGCAATCATGAACTTTTAAAATCATCGATTGTTGCCTTATTCTGCAATCTTGTCTAAGTCATCTGAAGACCAGCGTTTTCTCCTGTGTTGCTTGGGAGCAGCGAATAAAGCACTGCAACCTTCGAGACGAAATGAGGAAGGAAAACCTTTCCTTTTAAGGTGAAGCTCAGCTGAAAAGAATAATTACAATGAAATGTCCTCGTTTGTGATACTCATCCCACTTATTTGCTGTTGAGCAATTCGTGATCGCATTATCCTTGCATAGTGGCTGTAGAGTTCCAGTCCCCTCATATTACCACCCTAACTTTCCAAAACCTGAATTGCTCGGCGTGTGTGATCCTCTTCTTGCTAACTCAAGTAAGGGATCTACTTTCTCTGCCTTCAATTGAAAAAATGTTTGCCAAGTACCGGCATTTACTCCTAGACTTTTGCTAAATGCATCTGACTGTATGACTTGCTTCTAACTATATAATGTGCACCTGGCTATGTATTTTGCAACTGAAATCGTTACATTGTTTAAGTCAAAAGGATGCGACTCAAATAAAAAATGAGAAATGTGGTGAATTTATCATGGTTCCAATAATTTGCTTAAAGTATCTGCTCCCGAGCGTCGCTAGGGAACTCCGGAAGTAAGCAAGGAGAACATTTATGGAACAGTAGGGGGTCAAAGCCATGTCGCTAATAAAAAATGTAAAAAACCACTAATCAAAAGCAACTACCCAGAATTCAACAGTTTTTCTTACATTTTTTGGGTGCCAGGAAGCAATCCTCTAAGCCAACGTTTCCCAAACTTTTCCTGTGACTGAACACTTCACAAATCCTGAAATTTTAATGGAATACTTTGGTTGTTTTATAGGGTATGTAGATATTAATAATACATAAATTAAGTAAATATGCAAATTAAGAAAAACAAAACACACATTTATTCTCAATATTTTAATTATGTAAAACCAAACATGAAATAGTAAAATAGCATTTAAATTATATTAATTTTCATAATTTTTCAAGGAATACTTATTGACTTTCCGCAGAACACTGGTATTTCTCTGAACATAGTTTGAGAAATGCTGCTCTAAGCCATGTATCCTGAAATTTCATGAGAGGGAAAAAGTTTAACGGAAAGAGTTTTTTTTTTTTTTTCCCAAGTGCATTGGTTAGACATGAGCCGTGAGGAGTGATTTGGAGACTGCATGAAACGGTGATGGAGAGGCGTGAAATTCAGAGAATGACAAATTTCCATTCAGACAGAAATTAGGTGAACATGAAGCCAGGCTATCCTTTTTGTTAGTCACTGCAGTGCTTTCAATAGAGCGACCCGATTGGTAGGGATGCATTTTGGAGTTGGGAGGAAGGACTACTTTGTAGGTCTTTTCGTTTGTTCCCTCCTAAAACAGGGAAGAGAAAAAAGTAGGGAAGGGCAGAACCTATGCGTTGTCGCGCAATCCGTTGACGTTCCAACAGGCCACGCGGATTCGGCGGCGGCAGGCGAGTCCAGGTGTTATTCCTGAGAAGTTGGCGCCCGCCACAGTCGGGCGGGACGCAAGCAGGGGCCTCACTTACTTGCTGCCCGGATTTGAAATCAGGCTATTCGATCTGACATTTTTTTTGCTTTGGGAATGGACGGAATTACCGAAGAGTGATTGAAAGATTGATCTCAGTTCTCACCTCTGACTGCCAACAACCCGTGACAGTAACACATAGCACGTTTTATCTCTTTTGTATGCGAGGAGACAAACCATCTTGAGTCTGCCGAGGCTGATGTCTCCAGGAGATGAAACTATTATCCATGCCACCCATTCCGTGTCTCTGCCGCAACAATGAACTGCCATCTCTGCATCCGAAAACCTCGGCACAACGCATTCTTCAAAGTGGTGCTGAAGCCACAGGGTGCTGAAGCGCCCTAATGTTCCCATATAATGTTCTTTCGACCTGTTCTTCCATGTCCCAGAGAAGACGATCTCTATCTACAGGGATGCGCTGATTCCATCGGTGCCTCATTGGGGAAAAAAACTTGCTTCCTCTGCTTCTCCCCCAATTGGAATGGGAAACATGGATGGAAGGAGACATTCATCCTTTGAGCCCACACAGATGTCGTCCCTGCCGGGTGTGAGCCCCGGGAGAGGGATTGCCATCCGGAGTTTCGGATCAAAGAGCAAAAATTACTTAAGAGGAGCGAACGTTCTCTGGAGCTTCCTCCAAAGGGAAAGAAATTGCTTCCTTGAAGATTCGGGGCAGACTGCTGATGCTGCTCGCACACGCCTTAGAGGTCAGAAAGCATTTTCTGCGAGGATCCGAAGCACTGCCTGGGAAACTGGAAGACCCGGATTCGGAGAAAGCTCTTCGGGGTGGTCAGGTACCGAGGCCGTCGTGATCCCGCGTAAGCAGGGAGTCCAGGATCATCAGCTGTTGCCTCGTCACACCTTCCTTTCTCCCTGGTTTCCTGTGCTCTTGTTTCCAGAACAAGAGGACTTCCAGCTTTTTTTTCCTAGGACATTCTTCTCTCTCGAAGCAGAGAAGAGAGAAAGATCTTCCTGCTGCCCTTTTCCGCTTCAGATGAAAGAGGAAAGAGGAAACAAGAGAGTCTTCCGATTTTTTCCCTCAGTGGGTGGTCGAGGATGACGGAAATTTCCTGAATCACTCCTCTGATACCTCTTATCTCTCCCACCACACCCACTGTGCCTCTCCGTTTAGGCATGATCATTAGGATATGCGGTATTCTAGGAGAGTACATAGAGACTTAGCTCCAGGAGTGAAGTATATAATTCTTGTGCCTTTGGAGGAAGCTATCATCCTTAGCGGAATACTGCCGACGGAGAACAAACTGTCTTTGTGTGAGGTCCTGGAAGAAGAGACCTTGCTCTATTTTCTGGGATGATGAAGATGGAAGGTGAAAGACTCACGAGCAGGGCGCTGACAGACTGCCCGCAGATGCCCCTGGAAACGTTAGGGCGAGCAGCAATGAAGTTCTTCGCCGCTACACATCGCGTGGCGCTGTTGGAAGAAACGCTCCTTGCCCGTCCAGTGGGGGGAAGAAAAGGAATGAGGATAGAAGAAGAGCTTCTGGTTCCCTTTGACAAGTGTCTGCAGAGCCCCGCTCTCCGTGTAACGAGTGACAATCCTGAAGTGGTGCATCATGTGTGTCGGAATGCGCTGAATAGCTCGTTCCCCTCCAAACTTTTCGTAGGGTGGGGAGGAAATCTCCTCGCGGAAGGCACGAGTACATTTTGGAAGCCTTTGGGGAAGTACCGAAGAGTATATCTGGTTGATCGCGCAAGCGGAAAGAGGGCTTCGCTCCCAGCGACCCCGGGATCCTCTCAGCTCCCGTGTCCGAGCGAACACCTCAGGCGACCGACTTGTTATGCAGAAGCAAGGCGGCGGTGCCGGCGGCGGCGCCCTCACTGCCTCACACAGGCACTCCCATAGGATCTCTGGAGGTCTGAGTGCAGGAACCTACCTCCTCTAGGCGTCTTTCACCTCCCTTCCCCCGAAACAGGATGAGATGGAAGGAATCGGGTCTGGCTCTCGGGGCAGATTTTCCTCCATAGCTGCCTCCTCTGCCCTCCTTTCTGCTCCTGCCTCGGCCTCGTTTCCGGACCCGGAAAGAGCACAAAGCGCTCGGTAGTGACTGTATTTCCTAGGAGAAGGGGTGAAGGAAGAGAAAGGAAAAAGGACTCAGGCGCAGAGAGGGAGGGCAGCGTCTCCTGACCGTTGTATTCAAAAAGGACGAGGTAGTTGCGTTTCAGGAGTCCACCTTCTTTCACCTTCGGTATCGAGCTCAAGCAAGAGAAAGGAAACTGGGAGGTACTCATGTAAATCTCATTCTGCGGACTCCAAAATGCGGAAGCAAATCGAAGGCAAGACTCCAGGGAGGCAGTAGCCGTAGCAACTTCCTGGGAACCCCTCTGTGCTCCGATATCTTTTCTCGGTCTCGCTTACTCTTTCCTCTAGATGCTCCTTTAGAAACACGCGCCCTAAAAACGTTCAGAAGCTCCAGGGAAGCAGATCATTAGGAGGAGCGAGAAAAAATAAAGGAGTTACTGTGAGTTCTCTCGGTAATAGCATTTCGCCCCCTCTAGGGAGAGGGAAGCTCGGACCTAGGCTCGTTCGATCTTCGTGTCTACCGCTCCTCTGAGAGGAAGGACGTGCGATCCCTGTCTCAGAAATGCTACGGAATAGAAACGGGAGAGGACACGAGGGTAATGCAGATCCACCTTCACCACATCCAAGGAACCCGCGACAGTTTTCAGTAAATGCGTTCCTCCCAGCGACTGTCGCCCCACCCATTTTCTCCCCCTGCTCCATTCCTACCTCTAAAAACAGAGGAACCGAGGAATTCATTCCTGGAGGGGCGATCGAGCACTGGAAAGGGTCTTCCTGAGAGATCTGGCACACAGGAGTTCCACCAGAGAAGCAGCAAAGCCCGTAAAGGACGAAGGCATCGGAGGGTGGTGGCGGCTGCATCAGCTAGAGTTGATGCACCCACAGCCCCACCTCTGGAGGTTGAGGAGCTTCCCTGTACCTCAGAGAAAGAGGCTGGTGCCTCTGGGCAAAAAGGAAGGCTCAAGAATGTTCCAGAATGGCTCAAAGAAGACTCCAGTGTGTCCGGTTCTCCTCGGAGGAGGGCGGGTGAGGTGAACACGGATGGCTGGTCCATCAGGAATCCTTCTCCACACGAGATTCCTGCCAGGATCACCCGTGTCAGTCAGATTTCCTTTCACCTACCCGAAGATCCTCCTTTCCTTCCATAGGAAGGAAAGGAGGATCTTTCAATTTTCTACGACGTCTCTCATGGCGCTAGAGGCCGTCAGCTCTTGTGGAATGGTTGGCAGCGCGAGAGGCTGGAAGGCAGCAGCCTCGACTTGGGGGGACGCGTTGAGCGATCCGGAATCCCGGTGGCTCCCATGGTTGCGAAAATGAGAGGTCCTCCACGGCTGTCAAGATGTCCATGAGTTTTTGGCCTCGGAAGAGAAAGTTTTCCGCCACCTTCCGCCGTCGATGCAGAAGGGAGGGAGGGGAGGGGGTTCTGAGAAGTGAGAGGAGGTTGTTTTTTTCCTGTTCCTTCTTTTCCTCCCTTCTGATGTCGCTCTCCACCGGATCCGGAAAAGACCCTTCGAATGCCTCTTGGGAGCACTCAGCAGATGATGGATCTGTTTCTTCACCGAGTCGCGTGTGCAACAGGCATCGGCGTCATCACTTGGCCAGGATAGGGGTGGTTTCGCTGAGCTGCATGAGGTGTGGGCTGGAAGAGTCAATTCGCCACCTTCTTCTATACAGCGGTGCTCTCTGTCCAGGATTGAGCCCTCTCTCAGCTAAGTCCTTCAGTCGCACCAAGGATTTGGCGGGGCTCCACAGGGCATTCAACCGCCTACTCTACGGCGTGCCCACCCGTCTCCAGGGAAATAACAAAGGGAGACCGAAAGACGAGAGCGAGGAATATGATCTCTCTTCGCCAGTTCAACGCTGTCGAGCAGCAATAATTCCCTTCGGACTCCAACATGCGGAAGCAGGCCGAAGGCAAGATACAGGGAGCAGATCATTAGGAGAAGAGCCTGAAAGTGGAACAGGGATCGTTGTATCTTCTCCAAACAGATGGATCAGTCTTCTCTCGGGAAGAACGAACCATAAGAATTCTCAAGTAACTAAGAGATCCACTCACGGTTCCCAAAGAGTACCGGTCCGCATCCGGAGATGAACCAAAAGCCACTATTTCCGACTTCTGCCTGTTGGTCTGGACGTCAGCATCTCTGCGGATAAACTCAGAGAGCGCTCTTCATTTTCTGGGATCTGCATTGGCAACAGGAAGAGCAATTCGTCAGCGTAGACCGCCACATCAGGCGTGTCATTGGGGTAGGACAGGAAGCAGGATAGATTGTGTCGGTACGCGTTCAGAAACAATTAGAAGTGCAGAACTGTACCATTCGTGCATAAACTAGCATTACTGCTCCAGGAGGCAGACCAAGAAGAAGCCACGGCCGTTTCTAAAAAGAGTGCGAGTTGAGTGGAAGGCTCACGCGGGATCCCACCCGAGAGAAGAGCGTTGATTATCGCAGCTGACCTGAGAAAGGGCTGTGTCGATCAGGTACTCCTGAAACTACTAGAACAGTCGGCTTCTCCGCTCCCTGAGCTCCCTGTAGCGCAAGGCGATTTCAATCTTTTTCTGTGGCCTTCTCTCCAAAGGGAATTCGGCAGGGTGACAATTTGATGCCGGTACTCTTCAGTACCTTTCTTTTTAGAAACGGCTATGGTTTCTTCTTTCTACGATCTGAACCTGGAGTGGACGTAGAGCAGCTTGCCATCCATGGTTCGGCCTGGGGCCGGCAGGCCCTGTTTCGGGCTGACTCCGGATTCTTTCATTTGTGATGTTTTCTCCCACCACACCTTGGAGAGCAGCTTCACGTCTGCGTTTTCGAGTGTGATGGGATGCCAGCTGTTCAGACCGCACGGAACTCCTTTTTTGAGAAAAAAAGTACCCTAGCTGATGTGAAGGAAGGAGGCATTTTGTCTGTCTTCCGGACCAGCAGTGCTAGTTGATGCACCAATTGTACAGTTCTGCCACAAAGAGTTCGTAAAATTCCGGAAGCAGTCCTTCCGCACCCGGAACAGTTTGCTTTCGAGTTCTCCGATAGCGGCCACGCTTTAGCCGATCTTGAAGGACTCACCAGACAGTCTGAGAGCCTTATCCGACAGTCTGTACATGGTCTCCTCGAGGAAATGTGTGGTGCAGTTCTCGTCTGAAGATGTACGTGAGGATACCTCCTGACGAGAACTGCAAGGAGTTGGGATTAATGTTGCCTCACTATGCAGCTTACCTGCCTCGGCGAGGTTCACAGCTGACCTTCGGGGTTCAGGAGGTTTGCCGTGCCCTATTGCCAGGTTTGCTTCTATTCCAACGAAGTACATTCCACTAGGCGCCTGACATCAGGCTGTCTGCCAAAAGTGTGGGCTTGGAAGCATGCTCCTGTGCTCCTGTCCTTCAGCAAAGCCCGCCGGTAGAAGCTGCAGAGGATATCACTCACAAAAGAGGGCACATCACACAGGCATAAGGAATCTTCAGTGAGATTCTAGTCTAAGAGACTGGGATAGAAGGCAGTTCCATCCGCAGAGTAAGACTCGGCGGATGGAACCACCCTCCAGGAAGGTTCGCAGTTCGTACTTCCTGGCAGTACTTGGTGGCTGATCCATACCTCAGTCATCCTCCAGATCTTTATTTTGGAGTCCCTCTTGGGTGGAACCAGCTCCAATTCGATCCTGGAGTCATCCGACTAGTTAGACCATATTTGTCCTTGCTAACCCACCCACCCACGAACACAGGTGAACATCCAGGAACACGTGATTGATGGATTCGAATTCGTCGTTCAACAAGGTCGTGGTGCGCGTCGCTCCACAGAGCCCTTCGTTTTGGAGCGCAGTTCCTGGAAGCGTGCATCCTCTGAGAGCAGACATACGTTGAAACCCCTACTATGACGTGAGATGTCCCTGAGTACGCTGCATGCAGCCAGTTCCGTTTGAGTAACTCAGGCAACTCCACCCTCTTGCGGTAGAATTGGAAGACCTCGTTACAACTCGAGGTCGATGCAATCGGACCATTGGAAAGCACACGCTGGCCTACGCGACCTCCCTCATCGAAACCCACACCCCGCAGCGCTTGCCCTTTGCTCAGTTCAAGGGGAAATGGGGCCTCGCAAGTGTGCGCACCCGCATTTGTGTTTAGCGTTCCTCCGCAGCTCTCGATCTCGTTGATCACTCGCGCAGAGACTCTGCTTATCTCCTGCAGAAGTGCAAGATCACACCTGATGGATTCAGCGATCTCACGCCTCTCGGCATCCTGCGCGAAATCGTTAACATTCCATACGGGCACGCGGAGTGCACGAGAAGAGACGAATGCTCCGGTTATTCCTGGGAAGGAAGGAAATTTCGCGTCCTTCCTAGAACCGGCAGAGGCTGCGGTTTCAGCCGCCACAGTAGCACCATATGTCTTCACTGTCCATTTTCGTGTATATACTTCGTTTATTCTTGACCACCGCCATCGTGACTTCCGCCGTGAGTACCTCCACTCCCTTAGCGGAGTCATTTCCTGAGGGGTTCGGGAGTTCTTTCTGCTGGACGTTCCCCTCTCCTGTTTTGGGAGGAAATGCTCACTCAAGAGCGTTATCTGTTAAAGCACTAGTCTATTGAGCCGTGCTAGAGATGCGTCCTGCTCCCTCTGATGAAGAAGGCTGCGAGAGGGGAGAGTCAGCCTCCTTTTCTCTCGTATCCTGGAAGTGAGACCCTCACGTGCCCGTTGCCACTGGCTCAGCCTTATACAGCTTACAAGTACAGAGGATATAGCGGATCTTCTTCAGGTGCCCCGAAGACTTGAAAAACCTACAGAACTCCAACATATCGCACATCGATGATTCCGTCTCCAGAGTGCACGAAAGGTGGCTGACCCGGTCAGCCAGCTCTCTTCCCGCCTCCCGCTAACTCACTGAACATCTTGGAAAGTAAGTAGAAAATTGCCTTCAACTAGAGCGAGTGAGCACTGACAAACCTGTACAGCTCGACCACCAATGCGACTAACTCTACACGTCTACGGTGATCTCCGTTGGACAGATCACCCACCCACTATGCTCTGAGCAGTCAACCTCTCTGGGGTGTCTATGGGGCAGAGAGAGGACTCCACACCTCCCCGAGAGCTATTTGAGGAAAGATCCAGCAGCATGACCTCGCAAGGAGGGCCCTACCAAAGGAGTGCCTCGGCGAGCAGCTCCTCGTCAAAACAGCTGGAAGTTTATCAGTCAAGAGGATGGAGAGGGAAAAGAGATGATTAGCATGAGGAAGGCCATGCCAGTCTCCCTTCCTCCCACCATTCCTCCTCCTTTCCGCTGAGGTTCTCGTTCCCTAAGGGGATCAGGCGGTTTCGTTTCGATGCCCAGGAGGTTCGAATGGGGTGTCCTTTGGGAGAAGACGAAGGAAGCGTCACAGAGTGAAGGGAGGACTGGACCGGCACTCCATGTTGACAGCTCCTGACAGTTCCCGTAGGATGGGGGAGGGGAAGAGATTGGCATTGCATGGAGATCAGAAGCATCACTCGGGAGGGTCAGCGAGGTTCCCTCCTCGCGAGCTCGGCGTCCATGGCAACAGAAGTCGAGAGTTCCTGCTGGCTCCCAGAAGGGCACCATTCATGCAGGAGAGTCATCTCCCCATGACGCCACTGCGCCAGCGACAGAACGGGAGAAGTCGAGAGATGCCGCCGGCGCTGGTCGAGAGGCGAGTCGTCTTTGCGGTCCCTTCCACTTCCGTGCTGCTCGCGGAGGAACGGAGGCTCTTCTTCCTTCCCAATACCCTTCGGCAAGAGGAAGGGAACGGTCCCTTCGGCACAAGCAACGAAGTGCTCTGGAGATCTTTGTGGAAGGAGGAACAGCTGAGAGCGACAAGCAACATGAGGAGGGTCACCGAGCCAGAGGAGGCGGGAGACTCGATGGACAGGACCTCCTCCATCCCTCGCTTGCAGGCTCACCAGACCAGGCCATCCGGAAGAAGGGTCCATGGGGCACAGTCCCTTTGGTCCCATGGCGAGGTCCCTCACCTCCTCTCCTGCCAAGACGGCAGAAACGACGGTCCTTGAGAAGGAGAAAGGGGAAGACGAAGTCCCGCTCTAAAAGCAGGGTGAGCGCCGCTACAGCCTCGACCTCGTCCTGGAGGGGATGAGGCTGCAACGAGGTCTGGATGGTCCTCCGGACTGACCTCGTTCCCTTCCCGTCCCCTCTTGGGTCCGACCGGCGAGAGATGTACCGGGTTCGACATGGTCGCTCATCTTCCTTCCCCAACACCGCCGCACCTGGGCCAGAGGGGAGGACCTCCCTCAACTTCCAAGGATGGGAAAGCGAGAGGATCAGGTAGCCGAGAACCGCTCCCCCTATCCTCCCGAGCTTGTTCGCGGCGCCCGAGGGGCAGCTGACCACCTTCCAGGGGAAGGGCGAGGATGGGCGACATCCTGGCGGAGGTGCAGAAAGAGATAGATGAAGCGGACCCAAGGGAGAGAAGGACGGAAATGGGCGAGCAAGAGAGCCGTCAGGTTCCCCTTTGATTCCTGCATAGGGAAGAAGCACGAGCAGGAACCACCCAGACTTAGCGCGAGGACCCAGACCGAGACCGTCCTCCTGCTCCCAGGGCTTCAGCCGAGGGGCGCCTCGGTCCAGAGCAGATCCAGGAAGGGACAGGGATCACGCGCGATGAGATCTGGAAAGGAGGGTCTCCCGGAAGCTCCCAGATTCCTGTGGAATGGTCCCCGTGGGGTCTCACTCAGAGCACCGGCGAACCAAGCCCCTTGGACGGAGGAGCCGAAGGTTCGGAGCCTCGAGAATCTATTCAGGGGAAGGACTTCTCTCGACTTGCAGGGAGTCGTGACCCGGTGTGGGGAGGAAAAGAGGAAAGGGAGAAGGCGAGCCCGGCAGCAGGACGGTCCAGGGGGGCATTGGTCCTTCGTCTCTGACCTTGGGGTGCCCCTCTTCCGAGCAGAGGTTGGCTCGGGACGGGGACGGGAGCGCGTCGGCTGATGATTCACGAGGGAAAGTTCAGGGGTATCAGGAAGGAGTCAGGCCGCGATCTTCCTACCTGTTGCCTCTAGGCGAGGAGCCCTGGTCCCGCGCCGGGAGGGAGGGAGGAGGAGGACCAGGGAGAAGGGTGGGCTCAAACGGGAATGGAAAGGTAAGCGAGGTGAAGGGGAAGGAAGCGGATCAAGATGATTTCCGGCGTCAAGAGTGGTGGGATGGGAGTGAAGGTGGGGACAAGGATTCTTCCCGTCCTCCTCCCTCGCCTCCCACGCGATCGGTTGCTCTCGAGGGAAGGAGAGGCAGCAGAGGCGGTTGAACGAAGAGCTTCCGCGAGCGTTCGCGTAGCTGTGGATACCGGGCGCGGCGCAGAGACTCGAGAGCGGTCACCTTGGTGACTAGGGTGAGTCCCTGCGCGGGGTTGCTTGGACTGCCTTGAGAACTTCCCGAGGCGACTGAATGTGGAGCGAGCGGGGGGGAGAAGCCCGCCCCCCCCCTCGCGCTACTGCCGGACGGAGAGGCTCCTCGCCTTTCACTGGCGACTTGGAGAGGAGCGAGAGCGGGGGGGGGGGGACACGGCACGGACGGACGAACGTCCTGAAGCATCAGCCCCGGATTCTCGTCCGTTTCTCCCTTCTTTTTCTTCATCCATCTCTCAGCCCTTCCCCCTCCCCCTCTTATACCCTCACTACCTAGCAAGAGAAGGGGCGGCCGTGATCAGGAACTCCCCTTCCCCCTTCACTCCCTTCTTTTCGCTGGAGAGGCTAAACGGGAACTCGTGCGAGGAGGAGGGGAAGGCGCTCTCAGACCACTGACTGGAGTCACCCCATCACCCTCCCTACACTCCGCCTCTTCCCCTGCCCTTCGTCGTCACACTAGAGGGGGAGGAGGGAGAGAACAAGCACGTTCACAAGAAATCAGCGGGGACGCGTTGTGTCGTCGCGTGCCCCCTCCCCCCCCCTTCCCCGCTTGCCCGCCTATCAATCACGGCGGCCGAGGGCACTCTCCTAGGAGGAGGTCGCCCCGTTTCGCTCGCAGTGCGGCCGGTGAAACGTGTCAGTGGCTACCCCGGGCTCATTTTTTCAAGACACACTTTTCTTCTTCTGCCCTGCGGGGGTTGCGATCCCGAAATATCCGTAACGGCGATCCCCACCACCCGCAAAGGCGAGCGCGCATCCCCGCGCCGCCCAGCGCGGTGATGCCGGCGATGTGCGCGCTCCTCTGACACGGTGGGGGCATTCTGAAGCTCTGTGCACCCCCCTCCCCGCGCGCGCGCTTCGTCCTCGTCGTGGGATAACACGAGGCGAGCGCTCAGTCCGCTGCGGACGTGGGCCTCCGCGGTCGCGCAGCGCTTAAAGTGCGCTGCACTAGGACAGCGAGAGACTTCCGCGAAGAATCCAGGGCATTTTCCAGGCAGCGAACCCAGAATCTAACTTCTCTTCTTGAGGCAGTCTTCCTGTGCATCCACACCCCCATAGCAAGGAAACACCTGAAACAATGAGCCTGTATCTTGCTCTGGCTGGAGAGCTACGATCGGAGGTGACCCGCAGCGTAATGCCTCAACACGCAACAATGGATCACTCCCTTTCGCTACTTATTGCGTCACTCGTGGCAAAGGGAAGACGCTCATGCGTTCGTTGTCTCGAAAAGGGGGGAGGGCAAAAGGAAAACATTTTGCAACGAGAAAAAAAGATCAACAACGAAAGGGAAAGAACAAACGCGAAGAAATCACTTCGTAAATCAGATGTTTATTGACGAGAAGCGAGCGGAGATTTATTCGCATGCGTAAATATCAGCTCGATCTTCCCCCGCTTCCTTCTCCCTGTTGCTTATCTATTCTCTCCTGTGTTCAAAAAACTGGAAATGGAATCGTAAATCGCGCATTATTGGAGGACCCTACATCCTCCCGGTGCTACAAGTATCCAAGATTACAAAATCTTCCATGGCTCCATTTCGTTTCCGAAGGTTGAAAACGAAATGATACTGTTTTTCCTTTTCCTTCTTTAGACCGGGCCGCTCCGTGCTTCCTTTCATTCTAATTTGGACTGAGCTCACTGGATCATGCAATAATTGGATGATCCATCATCTCGGCTCTAATCAATTCCAGTCGGGTGAGAGGAGAACGCAGCGTCGGCGGAACAAAATGCGACGGCGGTCGGGAAAAGAGCCTTTCATATCCGGCCCATCAGGGCCCCATGGAGGCAGGAGGGAACATTAGTGAAGAGGAATTCGCGAGCTCACAGGGAGCAAACTTAACCGTGGGTGGTGCGCAAGCCGCCGCATGGCATGAGGCGTTGAGCCCGGTCGCCGTCGCATTTTGTTCAATGGGATGAGAGCGAGGGGTGGGGCAAGAGGAGAACAGAACCCGTGCGGGCGCACAGAGATGCAAACGTTGCTTTTGCACTCCCAGGGTAGAAAAGGGGAGGGCAAAGGACAGTTAGAGAGAGACAGCACGTTATTCGCTTCTGCGACCCAACAATCAGCTCTGGAAGGGCAGGAGGCGTTTTCTTGTCTCCAAGAGCGACACGGCAACCGGAGGGAGGAGAAGGGGAGAGATAACAGTCCTTTGTTGTATGATGCGGCGTAGCGGCGCCTCGCATGGAGGAAGGCCGGGTGAGAAAGACGTGCTGCACTGCGTTGCTCCTCACGATCCCATCGCAGCTGCCTCGGGTTCGAGCAGGTCACCCGCGTGGATCCGGATACCACGTGCGGCTACGAGATGTGAAAGATACCTCGCCTCGTTCGTTCCGGAAAATCGCTACCCTCCCTGCTCTTCCCTCCCCCTCCGCCTCCTCCTCCTCCCCCTGGTTGCCCTCCTCCGCTTTCCATGTTGCCCGAGTAACCGGAGCGGATCTTCCTCATCAGGCAGACATCCCCGTGACGTTCATTTTTCGCCCCGTCGTCGTCGAGATCGTAATTAACCCGGACAACGTCGGCGGAAGTGCGTTCGGTCACGCTCAGCGCTGCCGCTTTGCAGTTTTCGTGTTGATGTCAGCCGAGAGAGTGCGAGCTCAGTCTCCGCTTGTGCGCGCACATCTTTCCTCAGGGTATATCCCGCTCGAGCTCGTGCGGTCGGGAGGCTGTGCTGCTGTGCGCTCACGTATCCCTACCTTGCCCAGCTCCCGCAGGCCGAGCTTGTGCTCCAAACCTGGTGCTCGAGCCTGGCTCGAGTCCACAAAAGACAGGAGAGAAACTACTTCAGCCACGCCGTCGCTGTCCCAAGAACGGGTGCGAGGGGGCGTCATTTCAGCGGCGCGGAGGGGACAAAGACCCCACAAAAACAGCCGAAGAGAAAAAGAATTCATTTCCGGCGCTGTGCGGCATCCTGCGTCGTCTGGCACTCTCGGACACGTAAGGATTGGTGAAGAGGAGCGTGAGAAATGGAGGGGTATTTGGAATTGTGCTTTTCTCAGTTCACGACGACGTCCCTGGTGCAAGGCGGAATTCAGTGGGAAGACCTTGTCTGGCTCTCGATCTCCCGGCGGAACTGAGGCTTTTCCCGCCTCCTGATCGTCTCACCAGTCAGTGTTGCCGAGAAAGCCGTGAGGTCGCTCACGGGATGTCTGCAGTGAGATCGCGGTCTGACCCACGAAGGGGAAGGCAGGGTTGTCTCCTACGCAAGGAGGGACGCTTCGGCAACACCTCGTCCCTCTCTATGCATTCTCCTTCTCTTCTCTGACGGAGGACGGTTTCCAGGTAACGGGAGTGAAAGTTTCGCCGGCAGAGGCATACTGCTGCTGTCCCGCGGACCGAAGACTCCCCATCTTCAGTGGCCCATGGGCAGCGGGGACCTGTCTTGGGCATCGAGGCATAGCCCAGCAGCATAGTCTAGGGTGCTCCATTCGAAGAATCCTGACTCATCTTCGGGTGCACGCACACCAACGTCCCTCCGATCACCAGAAGCGGTTCTGAGTATCCCTCTTTCTCCTCCCCCTCCTTCCCGGAGAGAGAACAGGGCCATCTCTGGTCCGCCGCCCGCGGAAGGCTACGAGGAGGTCCAGAATGTCCGAGGTTTCCTCTCCTCCCCTAACCTCAGCCTCCCTGGCACTCGCCGTGAACCAGTGTGAGGGGTGGGCGTGGGCATGGGACGGCTGCGCGTGCGACCACGCCCATGATGGCGGTAGTCAGGAGCAGTCCGCATCGATCTGGGCAGCTTCACCGTTGTCCCCGCGTTTTCGGTCGACGTCACGCGGAGACCGCAGTGGACGTCGCATGCATGGACGAGGACGGGCGAGCGAGTGGGAGAGAGTCGGGCAGGCAGGACGAAACCTCAGGAAGCAAGTGGGCAAAAGGATGGCGGTGCGGTGAGAACACCTGGATGAAGCCGGGCGGCGACGGCAGGAGGAGGAAGAAAGGTGGGGGAGGAGAACGGGGGAGACGCCGCCGAGGGCGTGAAGAGATGCGGCCTCCTCGCGGCGGCGGCGGCGGCGGCGCATGAGATAAAGACCATCTCGATGCCCGGAAAGAAAGGGCGCGCCGAGCAGTGGTGTCTCCGGTGGCCAGCGGGCGGGTGATTTTGCAAGTCCGGCGGAGCCAGGAGGGCACGACGATGACGGCAGCGGCGGAGGCGGAGGGGAGGGGAAGGGGGGGGGGAGAACGCGCGGGGAAAAGAGCCGGCTACCGCGCGGTGGCGTCCGGAGCAATGAACCCTTCCGCGGGCCGCGAGGCAGCAACGCGACCGCTCCCGCACGTCCCTCGGACGCGCAGTGGCGGCATACTGCTGCTTCCCGCGCCGCAAGCACTTTTCCTACGGTTACGGGTTCTCTCCTCCCCCGCGCTCACATCGTGTCAGTTTCGTCAGTTCTCCTCTTCCGCGCACCGTGACCACTCCTCTTTTCCCTTCTTCCTATCCGAGAGGTCCGACCTCCCAGGATGATGCTGCGCGAAACGCGCCTATGGACCTCTCTGGAACCTTTCCGGCGTGCATTGCATCATCGCCACCGAGTATCCACCACCGCCTCCCTCTGCCTGAAGGTGGACCGGACTCCCTTCGGGAAGCAGGATGATTCCTGTCCAGAGTGGCAGAGGCTGCTGCTGCCTTAGCCGATCTGGTGATCAGCGTCTTCCCACCCCGAATGCTCCGGGCCATCGATCGCCACAAGATGAAGTAGATGATGAAGATGCTGAAGAAAAGTGTGGATCCGAATCTTAAGAGATTCGGATCTCGTGGCGGACAGAAGAAATGGAAACTGCAGAAAAGTAGGTGAGACCATAGCACCAGTTCTAAAACAAGAACGCAAACGGACCGGCCTCTTGGTGCTGCTGACTCGTGAAGATCTGCCGTGTTCATCGGGTCGCGCGAGTATTGCGACGGCAAGAGCTACTTCTTTTTGGTGCGCATCAGTGGATAGCTACAGACGCCATATACCCATGTTCCGTCCTTAGAAGGGGAAATACGGATTCTACGGCGTCGTTGGAGGAAGTAGCTTTCTGGATTGCGCTGGGGTCGATCGTGTCTCTACCACAGGTAGAGTGGACTGGTCGGCACAAGGAACCATTCCAGAAGACTTCGTCCGGGGCCCGCAAGAGGGAAACAGCTCTCGTAAAGTCCCTCAAAAAAGTTTCGGGCTCCCGCTTTCAAGCCTTTTCCACCTTTCCTTTGCAGAACATCGCGCTGCCATCTTGCGAATGCTGTCCTCGGCCTCCCCAGACGGATGAAGGACTACCACCACGCGTCTGTGGGGAGGCCCATGAAGGATGCATGACCGCTGAGTTCTAAGCCGGTGACACCGTGACTTTATTTAAAAATAAATAAGCTCTGGGGACTGAGTTTCCAGAAAACAACAGCAGCAACAACAGCAAAAAAAGTTCACAGAGAATGACCACCGCGACGGCTTTTGAGGAAGTTCGGAGTGGGAGAGAGGAACAATAAATAATTTTAAAAAGGGGGGTAGGGATAAGAGTCTTTGGTGTCAAGCATTCCTTTCCTCCTAAGCTGGCGCTGAATACTGGTGATCTCTCTGGAGACTTCTTGGAAATTTCCATCTTCATCAAAGCAGTGTGTTGTCTCCCCGCACTGCACACGAGACTCCATCACATGTCGTGCTGAGACGATGGCACGGATGCAATATCTCACTGCGATTATGGCGTCTGCCGCAAGTCCTCCTTGCGTGAAGAATCGCTGCAGCAAGTCCATTGCGGTGGCCGAGTGCCAAAGACCGACTCCTCTGGAATTCCTCAAGGAAACTGAAGTCAATCAAGAAATGTACAAACGATTCCATCATCTCGTAACTTGAACAGTTTGGGGATGCAACTCCCGGAAACTGTCTGTGCTGATTGCACTTCATGCTCCAAACGATCAACTTGTCTGAAAGCAATTCCAGTGCAGAAATAGCAGAACATCCCGCTTCTACCTCAGCGGGAGCACCGTATTTTCTATACACAAGGTAGGAACCCATCGGGGTACTACACCAAGGAGTTGGCTATATCGGAGGTGTCCCTTTGCCCGGGAACGAGTGGCAGCGTTTACCAACTCACTCGTCTTTCAGTCTTACGGCAGGAAAGGCATCGCGCACGAAGAGCTGCAAGATGGCTTCTTCAGCACCTACTTTGAGTTGGTGTTGAGAGCAAGGAGACTCTGGCAGCCCTGCCAACCTCATTCCCGGTACTCTCCGTGTCGGTCTACGTTAACGATCTTCTGCTCTTGCTCCCCGGGTCCATTCAGTCATCAGCACTCGAGGGCTTCTTCGAGTTGTTGAGCTGGGGGACAAGCCTGGAGATGAACAGGGCGAAATTGTAGATGGTGCCTATTGGTGCGACTTGGGTGCAGTTTCGTGACCTGCGTTCTCTTCCCCCTGCTTTTTATTTGTCGCATATCAAGTAGTGTGAAAAAGCGGAAAAGGACCTGAGGATCTCTCTGTGGGGCACTGGGAGTTCCCGAATCAGCTGAGGGACGTGCGTGCTCCTTGTCGCGATGGTGGTCTCGGCCTTCTGATGCTGGGGCTTTTGGAGCAGTAGCTCCAATGGAGAACTTTGTCCCTAGTGGCGAAGCACTGGAACAATAACTAGTGCGAACCTGCACGCCTCTTGGTTTGATGAGCTGTCGACTGCGAAGGACTCCCTTCTTTCCTTGAGCACCTCCTCCGCAACGTGTCCCATTGAGGAATCCAGATCAGGCAAGTGGCTGCACTGACCAGGGAGAACACCTGAATCTCCTAGTGCCCCGCGAACGGTAGTTCCCGGTTGCAGGAAACATTTGGCATGTGGGCGAAGAACGAGTCGAGCCCAGAGTTACGGCAGCGATTGCTGTACTCCTATAACAGCTGCTCGCTCCGGAAAATCTTCGTGCATCCCACCAGGTGTGCATGGGGAGAACAGGCTTCCCGTGACGCGGAGCTGCTTTCCCTGAGGGAGCATCTTGGTAGCAACCTACCGGCAAAATTTCGCAGAAGGCTTAAGCCTTCTGCGAAATTCCTTCCACAAGCAGGACGCTCACTGGTTGGTCACGGGCCAGCTGACTGATGCTGCGACCCCAAGTCTTCAGCCAAGAGGACTTGTGCATTGCTGAGTGAGCTGCTGAGCATTCTCCGTGAGGATCTCGAGTAGTTCCCATCGCTCCTGAACAACCGCACCTTCTCTATCAATTAGAAGGAGTCGATGCTTCTGTTGTGGCACTGGGACGTCCCACCCAACGCTCGCTGGCATCACTAGACGCGGGGGAGTGTAGACCCGAATTGCAGCAGGTGCGGAGAGCGTTAAAACCTTCCACACCTGCTCGTGTACTGCGCTTCCCTGCGACCTTTGCAGGGACGCTTTGCAGCGATGATCCACCGGACTCCATGCAGCAACCCCAGAGACCCCAAACTCCTCTTCGTGCACGGCACATTGCCGCTAGCCGCATCCCTAGAATCTTTTTGCTGCCTGGACTGGATTGTGACTTCCTGAACCGGTGCCAAAGGAGAAAGCCGAGCTAAGGGCGCCATCCATTTCGCCCTACGTTTTTTGCAGAGGGCAACGAGATGGTCCCACTTCATGAAATGCAAGAGGAACTTTCTGGCATCCTCGAGAGAATACAGAGGACGGCCCCACGTTGGCTGTGATCTCCTCCCATGCCCTCTCCCCCAAAGTTACTTTATCTATACTTATATTTTTACTTTATTTCTTTTCCTCCCTTTCCCTCTGCTGTTGAGGCAATCTTCGCCGATCTGCTCACCAAATCCTCGACAAGTTCACACTAATCTGGACATGGTAGGGCTAAAGGCCCTACTACTTTTGTATTGTTTATTTTTAAAGAATAATCCTCCCTGGCGAGCCCAGGTAAAAATCAACCTCTTTCATCATTATCACCATCACAATCTCGCGCACAAGGCGTAGTTGGCGTCGTCCTCGTGCAAAGTGGGAGGTGAGATGAAAGGAAGCCTCGGAGCCGATGACTAAGAGCAGTCGACACGGTGACAAAACTTTGCATATTCGTCCCTTCCGTCCATTCGTGACTCAGACTTTGAGACAGCAAAGGTCACGGACTCGTTCCTGATGGCAATCTGCTCCTGTTGGAAAAAAATACATCCTCCTCCCCTTTACAACACTCTACTTTTCACTGACCCTATGATTCGAAGACCAGGACGATTGCGCTACTAAGGAAAGCCTTGAGGAGTTTATAGAAGTTCACCGTCCGTTCGAAAGTCTTGAAAGTTCCGCGTTCAGATGCCGGTCGTGGTGTGCAGACGCTGGAAGGCACAGGGCGTTCAGGGACGAGCTCAGAAGACTCGGCCCTAGAGACCACACCGTGGACTCGGGAATCCAGTATCGGCGGCTCCATGCTTTCCTCACAGCCGCTGCAGGAAGATTTTCGGCTTCCCTCTTAGGAAGTCTCGAAGAGTTCCAGAGCTTGGCGGAAGCAGGCAAGCTCGGAGGCATACAAAAGGAGGCTGAGCTCTGCCTGCACTGGGAACTCCTCTGAATATCAGGAGCAGGGAAGGACAATTCTATTTAAGCATGGCTCGACGGAGCTTGCCCGACGCTAGACCACACAGAGTGGGTGGGTAGTCGGATCCACCGTCCGCTTCTGGGCAGCAGTGGTCTTCCTCGTTCGAGTTGCTTGGGGAAAGAGACCTCTCCCACTCGGAAGGCACCCCAAGGGAGCCATGAGGATGTCCTTCCAACATAAACCGTTGCCGACACCCGTTGGAGCCAGCACCATCTTGTGATGGTGCACCCGTAGTGTGCGTCAAGTCCGCTTATCCCGCGGAGGATGAAGCCATCCTCCGCCCCGGAATCTCCGTGATACAGAGAGCAGAAGGTGGCCTCGTCTGACTGCGGAGGGAAGGTGGGGCGTCGTCCGAACCCGCTCCAGGACTGTGTGCCGGAAGAAAACGACTTAGTAACGAGGTGACGACTGACTACCAACACACCCCGCATGAGGTCTCTGGGAGTGCATGGGAATGGTCCAGGAACATTCGGTCAGTTTAAAAGGTCTCCAGAGGACTACATGAGAAGGGATCTGTCTCTCCTCCCATTTCCCCTCTACTTCTCACTTTCATCCTACTCTCGGAGCTACCAGATTATGTCCTCCGCACCGAGGGAAATCAAAGTGCGCCGGAGGTAGATGGTGGGAGGGCTTTTTCTCATAGCTGCAGTCGTCGGGAGCCCATCGCTGCTGGCTGGCTCTTCGTGGCCAGAGACCTCGCATTCTTCTAGGTGCTTCTACGGGCCCTCCTACGGACCCAGGTGATAGGAAAGTGAAGGAAGAATTGCAACACCAGTGTCCAGCAAGGAACTCTGGCAACATGGAGAACAGAGAATTCTCCTCTTTTCATCCTCCTGAGAAAATGCTTTACAGATTTTGCAACGGCTATCCGCAGGGTTTTGAAAAGCGAGAGAGTCGCTCAGATGCCGCGCATTATCCGAAAGATACCGATGCTCCAGTGAGCTCTTAATACTTCAGTTCTTATGTCACTCCTGCAGCTGAATGGAATCCCCGACTGCAGAGTCTGTGCATTTCTCTCATGCACGAGTTTCGTATTTTCCCCAATCCCACAGGGGGTTGAGTAAATTCCTTTTTCTTTTCCATTCACACTGCATATTCATACCAAACATCCGAGTTCCTTTACTGTCATATCATGTCAAGAGTTACGTTTCGAAATGGAGAGGGTTCCCTCCTTGCTGCTCTTGCACAGACTGTCTGAAGTAATTTTTTGAAGTTTCCAAAAGGAATCCGGGAACCACTTCTTCGGGAGCATTCCCTCACACCCATTTTCCTCGCTCCGCACTCGGCCCCAGTGGCTGTTCGATACATAGTTTCCTGCGTCATCCCTGTTCCCTCTTAGTCTTTAGGGCTGATGGTCCTAAGACCTCTGCCTTATGGAAGAGAGATCTCATTCCCAATGAAGATGAGATTTCCTCGGGAAGCTCTTTGTTGGAAATGAGCATCGTCTACCTGTGAATCCCGAATTGATGACCTCTGCCTTATCCGTGTTTCTGTTCTTGCAGGTTCACTTACATGCTCCCTTTGTCTCCTTAAGCATTCTTTGGGATCTCCGAAGAATTGCTTGCAGCCGTTTGCCATCTCCAAAATGGAAAACTCACAAGGTAGCGCGCTGCCTAAGTAACGAATGTATGTCCCCTTCTACCGCACAAGCATTGCTGTCTCTAAACCAACAAGAGGGGCATGTAATAATATAATATCTCTTTGTAATATCTCTAGCAGAGTAGCACTCGATACTTTACCTTCATCTCGGTCCAATCAAAATCGCACTGTTAATAGCTGTGGAGGAACGTTCCTGTAGAAGTCACGGTGGAAAGTCATCTAGCAACAGAGATACTATGCAGATTCAAAGTTGCAGAAGATGCTGTTCTGACCAGAATTCCCCATCAAACCAAACTTGCAGTCGTCTACAGTCATCTCCTTTGTTTACACCAGTTTCTGAGTTTCACGGAAACCCGCTCTTCTTTTTTCACCCAAGACATCAGACGGAAAAGGGTTGCATACAACGACTCGGACCCAGATCGGAAACCCATGAGGCAAGAAGAAATTCTTAAAGCAATCGATCGAGCAAATAAAATGAAAGGTGTTTTCAAGGTCTTCATCAGCTCACCATGACATTTTTCTCTGCTTATTGATGCTTTTCATCCCATCCCAGTTCTGACTTTGGACAACGAGGAAATATTGAATTGCTCTGTTTCCCAACAACGAAGCTTATCAGATTTTCATTGGGTGAGTGTCCCTGATTCTCTTTTTTTGCTTCAAGCTCAGGAAAAGAACATCCACAATCTAACAAAGATAAAAAGATCAAGCCAATGAGGACCCCATAGAAACACTCAAGTTACAGTCCCCAAAAAACTGTCTCTTGACAAACTGTCTTCAAAGGAGGAGATAAAACATGAAAAATAACTGAATTAGCTGATAAAAAATCTCTAATATCTGATAACTTATTCTCACAAAATCCTCATGTTGCCTTCCAGTGACAGCATATCATTGAAATCAGGAATTTCAAAACAGGAAAGAGACAAAAACGTCCTTCTAATAACTTATAGATATCATTTGATAAAACAGCAGCTGATCACTTAGCAATGTTTGTCTTTGCATTAAAAATTTTGAACTCAAAGACGATTCTTCAAAGAATCTTTTTGTTTGCAAATGAGTTCATTGTTTGAAGTATGAATCTTGTCTTAAAATTTTTGAAAGGAAGAAACATTTGGGACTATCATCACTTGATGAATTTCAAGTAAAAAATGTGGTGACACATAAAGTGATGCTGTGCAGAGGACCATAATGGAGCATAAGCAAAGCACATAAGAAAATGGATAAAGCTCGTCGATGTGCACTGGAACCATCTAGAGATGCTTGATCATAGTAAGAGGAACAAATCCGAAGTTGGCTACAGATTCTTAAGACATCACTTCAATGAAACATGCTTTCCTTCAAAAGCTTCAAGTAGCATAAAACAGTTTAATATGAGGGAAATAACTTTTCTACATTCTTAAAGCTAGATGAAAAATGTCAAAACAGGAATTTGGATATAAGTTTCTGGTCAGAGACAGAAATTTAACAAATATCAAAAATCCACAAACTGAAAACATGATCATCAGCGATTGGGTTCCCTAGCTTTCTAAATAGATACATCAGCAAATCACTTTGAAACAATGAACCATCGTTTTTCTTTATGAACATTAACATCTGCTTTGTTCTGAAAAGAGCAATCTGACCGATCCATAGATGTAATTCCATTACAAGAGAATGGAAAATTCCCCCAAAGACATAACATTCCCACTTGTTTCTCAAATTCACGAAGTTCTAAGGCGATTATCTTCTGCTTGGCATTTCCCATGATCTAATATTTCTCACTTGAATGAGTACATCGACAGACTACCAAAGAATTCACCTTCCGGCTGATTCCTTTTTAGAGGATGCGCATCAAAGAAATGTCATGTTGAATGGGTGTAATGAATATCAGAACTATCCAAAAAGCACAACGAGATTCCAAAACTTTTATGATCTGCCGACATCCGTACATTGCAGGGCGAAAGCGTAGGTGACCCCGACTGAACACAAAGATTGTGGGCTTTGCTGGGTATAAAGCGCAGTGAGTTAAAAGCAGAATTCCCCCTTACCTTTATCCCAACACAGACATACCCAAAAAGAAAAAAAACACCGCTTTATCAAGTGGTGGACTCGAAGACACACATGCGATAAGAATACCTTCTCTGGATGTTTTTTGTTTCAGCAACTTAGCCAAAAGGCATGAAAAGAGAACCAAGGAAATTATTTTGCAAGGACACTCTTGCAAGTACTTCATGTTTGTATGGATTTGGCACGAAGATGATTGAATGTATGTCTTCATGAAACCCAGAGGTCAAAGGTGTATTCACATTTAATGCTCGCCCATCCCTTAAATAACTAATCAGTATTTTGGCGACTTTTTCACACCAATGTGTATTAAATCTATAACTGAATAATCTTATAAGAATTTTATAAAATATAAGTCATCGAAATAATATCATGTGAGAAGTGAAATAAAATAAAACTGGTCTTCATCTGACTTTATAACAGTGTGCTGAAATCATGAAAGAGATCGAAAGAGCAACGTCTAACCAATAAATTAAAATTTTATTGAGTGATTCTCTGTATAAATAAGAATTTGCTGAAAATATTTGATACTCAAAAAAAAAAAAAAAAACAGGTCTAGTTTATATATAAGTTGGAATTTTGCAGTTTACATATGTATTTATTACTGTACTTAATTGCGATTAAGAATTATTTTCATGCACATACTTTACAGATTCACCATCTCTATGAGATGATAGACCTATGTTCAACTCCAAATCTGCCCAGACAGCGTTTCATAAACAAATCCTAGATCGAATCCTGTCCAAGAATTATAAATGCTGCCAGACTGATGCTAAACTGAAGGGTTTATTTTATCATTTTGAAGCTCTCGAGAGGAACTTAAGATGAAAACCATATTGTTCTACAAGGGAAGAATAACTTCAAAGAAAGTTGTATCTCTAGTACATAATCTGTTTCGTAATTGTGTCTGTAACGTGAGTCCAGATATTTCGTGAAGAAGCAGGACTGTTTGATGGAATGTAATTTATACAGGATTAAATTATTTATGGCCGCATGAATATTGTTCATGATTATATGTCAATATTACATGCTATCTCATGATAGCCATTGTCGAAACGAAACTAGCGTTATGTTATGAAAAGTGCTGATTGCTTTCCTTTAAAAATTAATGGAACCATTTGCTGTTTGATTTAAATTCCTCGTTTTCTAAGTTCTTAATTGGTGTGGAGGCATGTGGCATGTGGCACATGAAAAGGAGAAGAAAAGGAACTGTTTTGCATTGATCAAACATAAGATAACAAAATAATTTTCATGTAATTTTGTAGATGTTTGAATGATATTGAAAATACCATAAACTGGTGTATCTCAGAAATGAGATTTAGAAGCAGACAATTACTTTGAATATGCTATAGCTGCAACAGTTACATCAGTTTTCTACACAAATTCGTGAAAGTGAATTCAATAAAAGAGATTTTTCTCGACTTATGTTTCACCTATATCATCAAAGTAAATTTCATTATCTAAGATCATGAAGATGAATTTTTTCTCCTCGGTAAGTAAGCCATGGTAGTCCATTTGTACATAAATAGTAAGCTTTCTTCAGATAGTTATTCATATGAATTAATCGTCTAAGCTTTATGTATGTTTAAAAGTATGTATGAATTCATTGGTGCTCTTGACTGGATGATTTGCTTTACAATGAACTAATACTTCATTTCAGTTGATCTTTCATTTTTTAACTTTTAGCACAGCTACAAAGCATTGTTTCTTTGTCGGTTCTTTAACTATAGCCTGTAATTGAGTGATTGTTGGATGCTTTCTTTTGTAGTGTCAGAATATTGAGAGTAATAGAAAAATCATGGATGACGTATTCACAGGAGATCCAGATCAATGCTATGGGGCACTAATGTAAGTTGTTAGTATGTTACTGTGTTAAAAGTTCTGAATAAAGTGAATCCTATGCTGATAATTGTTTTCTGTAACTTGTGTTTTCAGCACAAAGACTGGATTCATGTATCTGACCTTTATTTTTGATTTATATGCAACTTTGTAACTTTGTGCATTTTCCTGTGTTAAGTGATCCATGCAGGAAGAAATGCATTATGTTTATAATTGTTAGGATTTTGTTCTTTGATTACATTCTTTGTCTAGATTGCCATTCTTTAGGTTAAGTACTTATGATTAACTACATTGGTAAATTGTTTCAGAGTTTTCGGATTTGATATTGAAACTAGTAAGAAAAAATATTGCTCATTTCCTAAAAACACTTAGGTGAATTGAAATATAATTTGGTTTTTATCTTTTTTCTCGTGGAAATTTCCATTTCTCAATTTATTTAAATAAGGAAGTCATTAATTTCATGATTTACTATGCTGTATTCTTGACAGATTGTTAAGAAATTCTGTGATTGGCAGTAATAAAGTCAAAGCTGCTATAGTGGAACAAGGTGTGATAGAACGTTTGCTACAGTTATTGTCTGATCCACTTACAAATGAGCCTATATATGTTGAATGTGCCACTATCTTGAGCTCTGTAGTTAAGAATAGTGGGGAACATGCACCTGCTTTGCTCAGAGCTAATGTGCTGCCAGTGCTTCTTGAGAGTATGTTTCCATGAGTGTATTCTGTTTTTCACTGGTTTTATTCCAGAACTTTGTGATCCAAAATTACCTACATCATTAGTCATTGCTTATGAACGCTGTGTGGCTACATTGTTTCAGTGGCCAAATGTGCCCACAGATATGCTTTTTACTTTCCCAACTTTAGTAACTCATCTCATATCTATCATCTCTCTCAACAGTATTAACCAGGAAAAGATTCCTGTTATCCTGACAGCTGCTTGCAAAGTATGTTGCTTAACCGATAATATTGCAATTTATGATCTACTCCCAGACTGAAGAACAGCAATTACTGCTTGCCCAGAATGGACTTTTAGAAGCTTTAACATATCTTCTAGCCACAGGTTCATTTCGTGTTCAGATAGCTGCTTTAAATTGTTTGGCACAAGTTTGCTACCGAAACAGCACTATTGCTTCTCAGATAATCACCTTGCGGTATAGATGAACACTAAAATGACAATGATTTGCTCTCTTTTAAAAGTTATGAAGGAAAAAGATTGCTGGATTATATAGGCATGTTGATGGCACGTGATCAATCCAAAGATATGCAACTGGCTGCAGCTCGTTGCATCACTTACCTACATCGAGCAGGAGTGATCCCATCTGATGATCCTCTTGTACTGTACAAAACATTATCTTGTCTTGTAAGAAGGCTGATGGTAACTTGGCAATGAATTTATCATAGGTACGCATGTGCAAAAAAGAAAATACATGGTCAGATCAGGTGCGAGCTGCTGACTATTTGGCTTATCTAATTGAATTGGATACTGAACTGCAGAGGGTGGCATCCATATCTGATCAGCTTATTCCCACTTTGTCAGAGTATCTGCGTTGTACACAACCCTGGGCACCACAAATGAAGCAAGTTGCCTTCAAAGTGAGTAGGATAAGGCATCACATTGCAT
The DNA here is from genome assembly GCA_036172245.1 of Raillietiella orientalis. Lineage (NCBI taxonomy): Eukaryota > Metazoa > Arthropoda > Ichthyostraca > Raillietiellida > Raillietiellidae > Raillietiella > Raillietiella orientalis. Next base: position 571,191 of record JAYWIR010000058.1, on the reverse strand, counting down.
GACTCCTAGGCATTTGCATCTCTTGGTGCCAATGATGAAAGCATCCGTAAAAAAATCATTCTTTCTGAGCCACTCATGGCACAGTTATTAGCAGTATTGGAAACACATGATGATGCTGAAGTACAATTAGCTGCAATGCGCTGTTTGCATTCATTAAGTCGTTCAGTGCAACAGCTGCGAACTACATTTCAAGATCATTCTGTATGGCAGCCAGTTCTTAAGCTATTGCTACAGGCAGGTGCATCTGATGATCTGCTAGTGGTAGCATCTTCTACTTTATGCAATCTTTTGCTCGAGTTTTCTCCTTCCAAAGAACCCATTCTGGAGGCTGGTGTAGTTGATTTGCTTTGTAATTTGACTGTAAGAGATGAGCCAGCACTCAGGCTAAATGGCATCTGGGCTTTAATGGTGAGAAGAATTCAATCTGCCAGGCAGGCGATGCTGTCAGAATATGGCATTTCAGGCAGATCAGAAAGTGAAGACACAAATTTTGGGGCAGCTTGGTACTGATCAAATGTTCGGACTATTAGCTGATCCCAATATCAATGTGCTAATGAAAACCTTAGGATTATTACGAAATTTGTTATCAAGCAAGAGTCATATAGACTACATAATGGGTATGCATGGACAAAAAATTATGCAGGTAAAGCAAGCTGTGTCAATCATTTTACTTTTGGTCAGGCAGTAGTACTCATTCTGGAAGGAGACCATAATGTGGAAGTCAAGGAACAAGCATTATGCATTCTTGCTAATATTGCTGATGGCAATTCGGCAAAGGAATTTATCATGTCTAATGAGGATGTTTTGAAGAAACTAATGAATTATATGTTGCATTCACAAGTCTGTTTGCAAGTAGCTGCCACATTTTGCATATCAAATCTTATTTGGAAAGAAGATGAAGGTGCACAAGAAAGGCAGCAAAAACTCAAAGATTTAGGAGTGTATAAAATGTTACAACAACTTTTAGGAACTCATGACACAACATTATTTGATAAGTAAATTCAAATTTACACTTTTGTAATCTTCTAAATGTATCTCTACCCGCAGAGTGAAGACAGCAGTACAACAGTTTTCGTGGTGAATACATCTTGCACCCAAAAACTTGTGTATTTAAAGTCTGTTCTCATGTTTCCAATTAAATCCGTTTTAGCAACGTAGTGTTTATTATCCGTAGCGATAGTTTTAATCGCCGTTTTTTGATGCACATTAGGTTGTTTTTATTTCTTAATAGTCTTACGCCTCGACAGTGTCATCTTAATGCGTAGCTAAAAACTGCCGTGCATGGACCTCTAAAATTAAGCGAAAATGGCACAGGACAATGAAGCTCCGAGCAGCGTAAAATGATTTTGAATTTCAAGTTGCAGATTATTGAAGAGGAATCTTAACATCGCCGACGATATTTGAGGTCAAGTACACAAAATACTAAATTTTCACTTGCAGTGACCATGTGAGACACTGAGAATATTTTAAATATTCTTAACTGTGTGCCTTCGCAGCTTTTTTTTTTTTAGTTCATGTTGAAATAGAACACGCAGCAAACCGTTTTTGGAGTGAAATCTTCAGATCTCTTGATCTGTGGCATTCAGTGTAGCCTTCTTAAATGCCCTGATGTTTCAGATTACTCTGTATCCCGAGTTAGGGGTCTCGTAACGTAGCGTGCCTGTAGTCAACGAATGACTGCTGTTATGATTCTTTGAGCTTGTTTTTGCCATGTTTCGGTTCTGTGATCCTTACGAATTCGGGTGATTCTCAATTAAATCGAAAAGTGTGGAACTTTGGAAATCTCGAGGGATTCCCAATCCGTTGCAAATATTGCCATGTATTCGAATAAGTACTTGCAGTCTTTCCACATCATTTTAATAAATTCAATCTGGAATTTTTCCTTTGGGTACCTCGACTTAGGAAGAGTATGAGAAGAACTATTTTCAGACAAGCCATAATTTCGTTTTAGGTGTGTTACTACACAAAGACGAGTGCGCTTCGGATTCGTTTTTTTTAAACCTACAAACAGTTTTAAGATTTCGATCCCTGGTGAAAGTTTGAATTATGTCTTGTTTTGTTTCAATTCAAAAAGAAGCAACTAATTAGTAGCAGCATCTACAGAATTCTCTTGAGAATCCGATTTCAGAGGTGATTGTTTTCTTTTTTTTTGGATATTGTATGAAATTGAGACCAGGAAACGCCGGATTTTCTGCTTAAAAGGTTGATCTCTAAGCGAAAAGTCGTGTGGAGCTGTGCATGTATAAAAAGCTCATCATAAAAGCCCTCTACCATTCAGAATCAGCTACATTCATCGGATTTCATCATAGTGAACCTCTTAAAGTAACTTCGCTACACTTTCCTCAGAATTTAATAGTACTCAACTTTTATGGTGTTAGAAATACAATAAGATCATATCCATGTAAAATTTCCGCGGTTATATCAAGGTGTAAAGCCTACAATACGTAGTATAGAGGTGGAATTGGAAAGTGCAGCATTACGACTTACACTTGCACAAAACAAACAATACACTCAAGCTACCGTGTTTTTGTGTGTTTGAATATTATCTTCAGTAATATAATCTTTAGAGAAGATTAATATATTTCACATTGAATCACTCACTGATTATACCCAAAAGTTCACTTTCCACGGGGAGGCTGGTGTATGTCCTCCATAAAAGATATGCAATCATTTCCATAGTTAAAAATATTCAAATGTTTTTGAGAGAGAGAAAAAAAAAACAGTACTTGAAATCTATTAATAATGAAAACTATGATGAAAACATTGGTTCCTATACTCAAAGAATAAAGACTTTCATTGACTGCGAATATCTCATACATTACAAGAATAGTTTAAGATAACTAGTAATTTTAGCTGAATACCATATAAAGAAACTTTAAAAGCTTTTGTCTTTACTAATTAAATGGCAGCTTAAATATTCTTTTAATATGATCTCATATTACAATTTTTCCAGAGAACCACATGGTATATTGTCTCATATTGCTTTCCATCTGAAGTACAGTTTAAATTCGAGTTATGCTGTTTAGAAGGAATAATTTTGGAATGCAGAATTATTCTTCTGCGATCTTTATTGTAATAGAAATTTTAATAGAAAGTTAATATGATAGGAATCGCAGTCTGATGAGAACGTTCAGAGTAGATTGGATATATTTTATAGCGTATGAACAATGCTTCAGAAAAACAATATATGACTGTTCGCATGTTCATCTCAAGAGAAGCAATCATTCTACAAATGAATGGTGTTTTTATCGGTTATTCCCCATTCATAGATTAGCCATGATATTGTACACCTTATTCAAACATTAGGTTTCCATTCAATACTTTTAACTTCACATTTGGAACGATAGCTCACTCACAAGCATGAGATCAAAACTGATCTGCTTCAACAAGGTGTTAATCTATTTTTGAGAAAGCGAATTGTTCTTTTTATGTGTATTTTCATTTTGTTTTAAAAGTTCTGTCCTATAAAGTCCTTCATAACGAAATTTATTCAGCTTCCTAAGGTTTGAAAAGAAATTTCAAACGTAATTAACTTTTCCTATCTTGGTTATAAAATTCGGGGCATTTCACACAGATCACGTGTGGTTCTCTATTCAGTTCAGTATATTCACAATCAGCATCTATAGATTTTCAGGTTATAAGACTAAAGGCTATGAACTATCGTTGACTATGAACATTACTCTCATTAATCGTACTTCGGAGTGTATGGAGGGAATTTTTTTTCCAATCATATCAGATTCCATTACAGATACATTGGAAATCAAGTTCTGAAGTCCCATAATGCAAACATATCAACACAGTACACCAAACTAACATGCAAATCTCCAAGATCTGTAAGCCTAATTTTTCGGTTGCTGCTCATATTTAAACCAACTGAGTTTTTTGGAATAAACTTTACAGGAGCAATTCGTTTCTAGCATGTTTTCCAGCGCTAGTAGAGTAGCTAAAAGAACCAAGGAAACCGATCTAAGTAGGATAGAATACCTTCGAGAATTGGTGAATGAATTCAAAACCACAAATTCTACTGGTAATCGTATGTAATGTGCTTTCAGTTTTTGCATGCATGAGGATTGCAAATATCAGTTATGAAACAAATATAGTTAGTTTATGTAATACATGTAATACATTCATAAGATAATCGCGGAAGATTGTCAGCGTTTGTTATTCATGTCAAAAGCTGTGAGAGTGGGATCCAAATTTTTTTAAATGCTGTATTTGATCATATGAATAAATCATAATGGAAATTTTTACGTTCAGCCTGAGTCTAATTTTTCTCACAGTGGAGACATAGGAAATGAAATGTTTCCTTCGTAATTCAAACCGTTAAGCATTACCTATGTAAAATTTACAGTGCAAAGCATATATCACATATGTATATTTTAAATGAAATGAGAATAGTATATCATAGATCCCAGAGTGTAAGATGTGATGCAAAATGCTGACGTAATTACTGCTATAAACCAGTACGTGTTTTTTTTTTTTTAGATGCCAAACATCAAGTATTAGCAAATCTTTCAAACTTTTTGTATGATCCCATAAATTATGATCATCTTAGAAGCCTGAACATATTTGATGTGCTGTTTAATGAACTGGAATCAACAGATGCAAAATTAGTGGAATTTGCTATTGGTGGTATATGCAATTCCTGTCTAGGTAATCAAACAGAGTATTTTTAATGTAAGAGTTGCTAATCCATAGTCTCTGATAAGTATATAAAGATGAATACTATCTATTTTTCAAAAAATTTTCATTGCCTTGCCAGTTTTAGAATAGTCTTTTCAGATCCTCAAAATCAGATAATTATTGAACAGCATGGAATTGATAAAATAGTGAATTGCCTGAACATTCCTGATGATGAAATTATCATTTCTACCCTGACAACATTGATTTATCTTTCCCATAAGGACAGTTTATCAGAAACAAGTTGTTCATTTCTAAATTCAATCTCTGAAAGATTGCTTCATAATTCCAATGTAAGAGTCAGGAATTTGGCCACCATTTATTATAATTGTATGCAAAAGAAATAAAAAAGCTCAATAGTGAAGGGATGAGGAGTTTTCCATATTCACCCCTGGTTTGGTTTCCTGTACATTTTATTAGAAACTATGCCCATCAAGTGTTTGAGTCTGAATTGGTGATCAGCAGAGATCAGGTGCTGAAATTTACTGGCTTATGTGGAGACCAGAATCCTATCCATGCGAACTTGTTTGCTGCCCAGCAACTTGGTTTTCCTACTGAGATTGTTCCAGGTGCTTTTTTGAATGGCTTTGTCTGTGGACTAATTGGCACCAAACTTGGGGGCAGTGTTCTCTTATCTCAGGAGCTGAAATTCTGCAGTCCTTTGTATCTGGGAGAATCTGTCAACATCCATGTGGAAGTGCAGACTAAAAGAAAAATTTGTTATCTTTACTATGAGTGTGTAGTGAATAAGCAGAAATGTGTACTGAAAGGGAATGCCAGGGTGCTTCTGAAAACTATGTCTCGTGAAAACAAGCAATAAAATGATTGGAAATGATGCCTGTAGATGCATTTTGAAGTCCTGCAGGACTTGTTTTGTTCTGATTATGAGATTATCTGATTAGAGGCACATCTGTGAGGATGATATTCAAGTTCTGCATCCTTAATCTGGGTTTTGGGGGAAAGCATGCAAAAGGCATTGTTGGCATAGCATGGCATTGAGTTTTGGGGGAAATCTGTATGCGTGTATAAGTGTACATCTTCATTAAACAGTGGCATATATTGTTTAGAATTAACTGGCCTTCTGGGTCCAATACCCTATCATCTGGATCATACAGTTGTGTCAACTTTGTATAGTTTCTAGTTGCCATCTTATGTTGACTGATGACTTGTTCCAGATGGATGTGGTGTGCCATTATCTATAAATGGATGCTGCACAGCATGATAATATATCAAATTTCAATGATCTGTGTGTAAAAGAAGAAAAAGATGATGATCATGAACCTCTTGTGTTTTTCCATCATGTGGATTCCAGTGAAATTATCTATCAGCAGAAAAAAAAGAGATACAAGATTCTTAGTGGAAAGTACATAATGGGTGATGTGCTGGGAGAAGGCAGCTATGGTAAAGTAAAAGAAGTATTGGATGGTGAAACTTTGGTACGGCGTGCTGTTAAAATTTTGAAGTGGAAAAAGCTTAGGAAGATTCCAAATGGAGAGCAGCATGTTCAGAGGTTTGTAAACAAGCATCTGGAAGCAAGTTACATTGTACTGTGTAGAGAAATTAATTTATTAAGGCATCTTCATCATCGCAATGTTATCCAGCTGTTTGATGTCTTCCATATTGCAGAAAAGCAAAAAATGTATCTGATTATGGAATATTGTGTGAATGGTTTGCAAGAGATGTTGGAAAAGTCAAAAGCAAAGAAATTCCCACTTTGGCAGGCTCATGGGTACGCTTCATCCATTTTATCTTGTTTCTTTCATATGAGGAAGATTTAACTGCATGTTACAAGCGGTATTCCTTTCTTTCTAGATATTTTTTGCAATTGTTGGATGGTCTCGAGTACCTCCATAGTCATGGTATCATCCACAGAGACATCAAACCAGGAAACCTTTTACTATCTAATGATGGAACCCTGAAGATTTCCGATTTTGGCATCGCCGAAGCATTGGAAGTTTTTGCTAAGCATGACTTTATAGAATTTGTAGGACAAGGAACTCCAGCCTTTCAACCACCAGAAGTAATAAATGGTGCAGAACGTGTTTCAGGCTTCAAAATTGACGTTTGGGGAAGTGGTGTCACACTGTAAGGTACTAACACATGACTTTTGAACTCCTTTCTTGCTGCAGCTATAATATCACAACGGGCCAATACCCTTTTGAGGGGAACAACATTTACAAGTTGTACGAAAACATTATCAATGAGCCAGTGATAGTCTCAAATGTGGTGGATCACATGCTGAAAACTTTGCTTGAAGGGATGCTCAACAAAGATCCTGCAGCCCGCTTTTCTTTGCAGCAGATTCACAAGCACGAGTCAGTCCTACAGTTGTTGAGTTTTTATACTGCTGTTTGTATTGTGTGTTTTCAGTTGGGTGCGTAAGAAACATATACCCACAAGTGAATACATCCCTGTGTACAAACAGACTGAGGACCCACTATGCTCAATGACTGTGCTGCCTTATTTGAGGGACTTGCATTGTGAAAGTAACTCTGACATCAGCTGTGAATACCTTACCGAGCATCAGCTCACTGGTAAGCAAGAGGTGTGCTGTCCATTGGTTTCACTCACATGCTCCCACCAGAACGTCAGAAAAAGAAACTGGTAACTCCAAAGAATGCAACTGTTAAAGCCAAAAGCTTTTCTTGCATGAACATGGAAAAGTTAATGTGCAAACCATCCTAAAGGCTTTTTGGTGCATGCATTTCTCGTAGAAAGCAGCTGTCTTCGGTGAATTGGAAAAGTGATGTCATTGTTAAATGAGGCACTCATTTAATTATTACATTGCATGTTGGGATATGTAATGAAACCTCACAAATTGGACTTACATACTGTATTATTTCATTGGCCGGCTGTTCATTCGAATATCACTATTCAACCAAGTAGCTGCCTACTTCGTTCGTTTGAACAAGGAAGGGACTTCCCCAAAATTGTTCTTGTGTTTCCTATTCACACCATTGTCACGTATGCATAAAGTGCATACTCCTGTGGCCTGGAGCCAAGAGGTCATGCTCGGTCGTTGATGCTTCTTCCCTTTGGTCAGAAACGGAAAATACCAAGGGAAGCAAGTAAAAACTTTCTTGGGAGGAGGAGGACATTTCGGACTTTGGAAGTGGTGATCCTCCGAGGAATGTTTGACGTACTCCATGCATCCTTCGTTTTAAAGGCCGTTTTAATGTCAACACCCCTCCTGTGGTTTGCTGGTTTATTTTAAGAAATAAAAACGCTTTCCTACCGGTTCTATATTGCCACGAACTTCTTTCCGTGAGTTTCCATGTTCTTCCCTTCGTTCTTTGCAGATCAAGAGAAGCCTCCGGATGGTGCTAACTGCTCTATTCGCAATTCTAGGTGTAGGCCAGGCTCTCCAAGGTTCGGTTCAAGCATGGGACCCGCAGGGATAGTGGGAGTCCTGCCATATGGCAAACTGTAAGGCACGTGTGGCGTGCCGTCTTCTCCGAACATGGATGGCTACTCTTCGAGGCGAGTGAACGAGAGTATGCGGCAGAGGGACGGCAAGGAGGGGAGGAGCAAACGGGAAAAGACTCGCAAACAGGCGAGTCTTTTCCAAAACAGACACAAGAAAACGTCAAAGGACGTTGTTGACCCGCAACTTTCGAAAAATGGACTCTCGAACCATTCTTTGTCCAAAGATCGGGAAGAGCGTTCCTGGTAAACCGCGCTACACCCTGGGGGACTTCATCGAAGGACTAGAAAGAATACGGAGGGTCCCTCATAATCTAGCATTTGGACATGAGAAAAGAACGAAACGGAACGGAACGGACTGTTGCCACGGTTTCGGCAGTGGTCGAGAGCAAAGATGCGGTTCTTCATGTCTCAACTCTGTTCTCGGGGCATTCATGTCGCTGGAGAATACGGGTCATTCAGATTGACCGTGTCGACATTTGGACTCCGACTCGTTCGAATGCGAGGCGGTGATGCACCGAACATTCCCGAGCGAGCTTCGAAAAGTGTTAAGCTGAACGGTTTTTAACTTTTGGCTAGACGCAATGCTCAACGGAGTGTTGCAAAACATTCAGTTTCTGGACCGCCGGTTTCGGTGCTAACAGGACGATCAAGAAGCTGCTGTAGTTTTGCTGCCAAACTTATAGCACGACAGCCACGTGCTGAACTGTAAACGGTATGGGTAAGTGGAAACGCTCCCCCACCTGCTCCTGGACTGCGGTGTCCTCCAAGGACTGTGGCGGAGGCTGGCCTCAGCTCTCCAGCACCAGGGGGACACCTCAAGAGACTTGATGCGCCGCTTCTTCACGCCAGGTGGCCTGTCGTTAGGTGCTGTCATCGCAACGGTCTGTTGCACCCGCGCCATCGACAAGGCCCACCGTGAGCTGGAGAAGCTGGTGATTTGTCGTCAGGCCACCGGATTAGCCGGCGCGAACATGGCGTCGGCTGCCGAGTGGACCCATCTTTCGGAAGACGTTAGGAGCGAGATCACCGGCATCCATAGCCGGTTCTGAAGGAAAGGAACAGCCAATCCAAAGACCCCCCCTACCCCCCCCCATATCTTTATTTATATTTTTTATATGTATTTTTGTGGTCCCCCCCCTCCCGTTCCGGACTTTCGGTATACCGACCTGCGTGTAGGGGATCCCCCCCCTTCGTTTCTTCTGTGTCCTTTATCCGGGAACTCTGTTCCTGGATAGTTTAGGAATAAACGCCCGCCGCACCCGGGTGACAAACAGCCACGTGCTGAACTGGCCACTGCTGCTTGCGCTGCAGTCTCCTTGCCCCACGGGCTTGAGCGTTCCTGGTAGACCACGGCGGAAGGCACCAGTGCCTTTCCTGCTTCTTTGGTTCTTTGGCAGTGTTCAGGGTCGGCATGCCTTGGAAGGACTGCGGGAACCTACAGTGCCGGGATGGAATCCCACTTGACTACGGTAACCCCGGTCTCCGCCTGCTTGAAGACCTCAGTCGGATTCTCCCCAAAGGGGCAGAAGGGCTTTCGAGTTTCCCTGGTCACAGAGGGCAGGTTGTCTGGAAGGGGAGCGTCCACCGTGGGCGATCCAAAAATCCCAAATCTTTAGGGCACTGGGAAGCATCTTCGAGTTCGTTTGGAAGACTTCTGTGCTTCACTTCGGGACGGAGTGCTTGACCTCTTCACAATGGAGCAAATGATGCAGCAGCTCCAACGGAGAACTCTAGTCCTCGCGGCGAAGTACTGGAGCACCCATCGGTGTGTTCCACGTCTTCTCGTCATCCGTGTAGCCATAAGGGAAGGTCTCTCTTCCTTCCTGATGTACCGCTTCCGAAAAGTAACTGACTGCGTAATTATAATCGGTAGGTTTGGTACTCTGGCGAGAACACACAATTAAATGTCCTGCAGCCCCGCCAACTGTAGCCCGTGGTTACAGGAAACAGTTGGCGCGTGGGCGAATATGAACGAGCCGAGATCGAAGAGTTCGAATTGCCTGCGATTTTCAAATTACACTCACTGCTCGCTGCGGATGATGAAGTCTCAGCATGAGCACGTGGACTGAACGCCTCCCTAAGGGAAACGCCCGCTCTCACCTTGCTAAGAAGCAGTAGCTTATCGGCGAGGTGGAAAGTCTCTCGAAAGCGCAGGCAAAAAGAAAGAACTAAGTGGTTGGACCTCGGCTGACTAACGCTGCAACCTTAAGTTGCCTACCACATGGACTTCTCCTCTGGAGTGAGCTGCTGGGAATTCTTCGTAAAGATCTCATGTGTACCCCAGTGTTCTTGGACAGCCGCACTCTCCCCCTCAAGTGGCCACGGAGTCGGCATGCTTGATGTTCTACTGATGCTTCCCATGCAAAGCATGCCGACATCTGGGAGGTTGAACCCGAACTGTTGCAAGTGCGGAGAAAGAGAATCACTCCTGAGTCTGCTTGTGGACTGTGTTATTCTCCTGCCCCTATAAGAACGTTTCACTTCGACCCTAAGCATCCCGGTTGGCAACCCTAGGGACGTTTTTAAACTCCTCTTCGTGCGAGATGTCCTGCAGCCCTGCATCTCACTTAGCATCTCTTTGCTGCATCCGCAGGATTGTGGTGTCCTGGAGCGAAGCCGATAGAGCACAAGGAGGAAGGGACACCATCCAATTCGTTATTCGCTTTCTGCGGATAGCAGGCCAGATAGTACCACCTGTGTAGCATGCAAATGGAACTTGTTGGATCCTAGAAAGGATGCAGAGGACACCTCCAAGCAGATTGTGACCCCGTTCTGTACCCTCCACTTTGTTTTCATATTCATTTTTATTTAATTATTATTTTATTATTTTTGTTTTTTCGTTTGCTCCCCTCTCCTCTGCGGCCAAGGCGAGCTCGCTGGTCTGTTACCAGCACCTTGTCGGGTTCCTTGTGTAGATTAGCGTGCTAGGAGTAAGTGTCCTACCATTACCTTTATAAGTTTATTGTTCTTTAAATGAAAGTTCCGAAGTGAAGGAGTGGCAACATTACTCTGGCCTCGTTCCAGAGTCGGGATTTCGGCAGCGGATGCGTCTGGAGAGGCGAGCGCTTACGAGTGAGCTGGACACGTCCCGACTGTGCGCTGAAGCAGGTCATTCCTGACCCTAACCTCTCCTCACATGAAGCGGGGGCCGTGCCGGAAGAAGTGCAGTGAGGGCCGGTTCCTTGAGACTCGCAACTGGATTCTCACAAACCCAGCTGCTGCACCTCACCATTAGATGAGGTAGCAATGCCAGTCGGTTGAGCTGTCTAACCAAAAGCTCGGAAGAAACAAGATGACGAGCGAGGACTCGAGTTAGTGCCTATCGCTCTCCAAGAGAGTGAGCGTTTGCTCCAGTCAGGATGCTACGCAATCTTAGGGGAAGAGGATTTCCTTTTTTCCTGAGAGGGACTCCTAGACAGACCGAGGATGAGCAAGAGATCCAATTTGTAAGAAGGCAAGAACTTGCTGGGTCTGAAGCTGCTGTTCCGTGACCGAGGTGACCAAGTCGTAAAAGCGACGTACATCGACTTGTGCTCTTTGACTTTCACCGTTGACGCTCTTAGGCGACCTCCTGGTTCTCCCTGAAGAATTTTCGGGATGGGTTCGGAAAACGGATTTCGGGAGAAGGTCGATCAGCAGCCACCTCAAAAATAGCGAGAGATTAGGTTTCTTCCAAGGTTCCGCTCCAGAGATCCATGCACCCTGAGTGCGGGTCAGAGAGGTCGGAGAATGAAGAGATGATGCGGGCTTCTGAGGATGGCCGACGAACTCTCTGCATCTTCCTCTGATGGAGAGCAGTTGATCGCCGCACAGTCCCTCCCTTCCTCATCCTCAAGACCTCGCTGCCTCAGGCGATTCTTTCTATTCAGTCCTCCGACCAGTGCTGAGATGAAACCAATTCTTCTTCCTCCCACTAAACGCCGGCGACCGGGTTTCCCAGGTCTCCACCAACTCAGAGACCTCGGTCGAGTCCTCTCCAAAGGTATAGAAGGGTTTCTAGAAGAGAGAGCTCCCCTGGTCACTGAGGGAAGGCATCACCGTGAGCAGTGAAAGGGTCCTAGAGTTCATTGCGATGGTCCTTCAAGAATCAGTGCTGCGTGTCGATCAGGAACGGTCTGCTTACTGGTCTGGGGTCAAAGGCTCAGAAACCCAGACCTTAGCAAGCGGCTTCGGACTGTTGGAGCTCCGAGAGGTCCGCGAATCGGAAGAAAGGGCATCAGTTCATTCTCTGCCGCAGGCCGTCTCCTCCTTCCGCATGGAAGAGCGGCAAAGTTCGACCGCTTCTCAGGGCCGCGGATGCTTCCCGACCGAAGGATTGATTGCTGTCGGGGGAAGCTGACACTAGGGCAAAAGGGAACTCTTTTTTCCCTGGGGATGAGAAAGGATCCTAAGTGCTTTCGGACGGGTGAGTGCGGAGGTGAGCATACCCATCGGAAGTGCTACGAAGCGAGTTTCGTCAGGACCAATTGAGTGTGCCTCGCCGCGGACACAATCTATCCGGGTTTCCCGGATCGAATTGGCCTCTGGACGCGATGAAGAAGCTGCATATGCGACTACCCTGAGAACTAGGAGAGGAAAAAACGAAAAGGGGGAAAAAAAAAGGAATCGGCTACGGGGAGGAGAGAATCCGTTCCTTGTGGAGGCGCGCGCCGAACTCAGACTGATTCTCCTGCCTCACCACGGCAGGACCAGAAAGCGAAAGACCGAAGACCCAAGCGATGAAGAGATTGTGATCTCTACATCGCTTCTTGTGCTGATTCCTTCTCGCTAGCTTCCGGACGTGCGGCAACGGACAGTCACCACGGCGGGTGTTTCTGTTGACTTCGCTCCCCCTCATCCAGGAGCGCAGCGCCCCCACGTCCTATGGACGAGACAACGAGAACTCCCTCTCGCGAAACCTTCGGGTTGGTAATGGGAGACAAAACAACTCCCCCTCCTTCCTCTCCAGTCTATGGATCCAGGAGACCCCGCTCATCTTCATCCGGTCTTCATCCAGAAAACCGCCGCGCCGTTCTGCCACCCTTGGTCGCCCTGCCTTCCCGGTACCAACCGCATTCTTCAACGCTTCGCAGGTCTTTCCCTTTCTCTTTGCTTCCGGTGGAGGAGGGCTGCGCAGCTGCCTTTGCCAGTGGTCCAAACCCTTCCCTCTTGCATCTTCCTTTCCTCATGCCGCTCTCCTGTGAATAGGAGTCTTCCTGAGATACTCTCTTCCCCCACATGAGCGAACAGGAGGGCGTGCGGGTCATCTGACCACAGGTTTCGTAGAGGATACAGAAGATACAGAAGGGCAGACTAAGAGGCATTTCTGCTCTGCCTGTCCTTCTACAGGGTCAGGCGCCGGCGTCAGTGCAAGCGCTTCAAAGTGACCAGTCGGTGGCACCACCCTTCTTCGCTTACCTTGCACATGGTCCTTTAGTCCCCGCCCCCCAGCTCTAGGCAGATGTGGTTAAGCACCAAAAACAGCGTGGCCACCTTCGCGAGGTCAAAGGGCACCAAGATCAAAGGTAACGCGCTCATGTCCATCAACTCCTCTTGAGCCGGACCGGGAACTGCCTCCGCTACAGTAACTCTCCCGGTTGCAACCGATTCGCCAGCACCGCGCGCCATCCTCCTCCGCTCTTTGCTAGCATCACGATGCCTTTGGGAAGAAGAAGGCCTTCGAGTTGCTTCATTCAGGAATGCCCTTCTCTCCCAACACTCAATGGAAAGACGATCTCCTCGGGTCAGAAGGATTCGAAAACTCTGTCGATGTGGTCAGAGGAGGGACCAGTAGGAGTGCCCTGAGTCTGTGTCCCCCTCGAAATGAGGTCCCGGATATTCCATTCACTCTTCCGGCCTGCGTGCGTCGTCAACCTTTCAACGATGCGGCGTCCAGGCGAGGATCCCTGGCACCCATCTTCCAGCCGGGGAGCACAGCACTTGGCCTCACAGCCAGAGGCAAACGCCTTGTCCCTTCTGGATCCTCCATTCCTGCTCCTGGATGGAGAAAAAGGGTTCTCTCCAGGAAAGAACGGTCTCTGGTCACGGCGCAACCATCGCTGGCTTGCCGCCCGCGGCGTCGCGTGCCGTCTTGGAGCTATCTCGGAAATGGAAGCAGGCGGGATGAGAACCACGGTTTCTGCGAAGATGACTCTTTGCCATCTTTGGAGCATCACCAGAAGACTCGTGGAAAGGGATGTGTTTCTGTAGGGGTTGTGAGGGAAAGAGAGGAGCGGGAACGGGTCCTTCGCAGCGAGCACAACCGTGGAGAGAAGCCCACGGGACCCAGGATGCCCTTCTGCTGCCTGCCTATTCGATGGCGGCAATTGGCTGCATCCGTAGAGCAAGCTTCCTTTGCGGGTGCCCCGGATATGCAGGGATCTCGCACCCTCAGATCATGGGCACCGATGCGAGGAGCTTCTGAACAAGGATTCGAATCTCTCCTCTATCAACAAAAACAGAGCAGGCGCAGAGTCCAAGTGTGCTTCCAGTGCCTAGTCCCGGTCGGCGCGTATGCTCGGCGGACACGACGAGGGGCGAAAGAAAGCAGAGACAGTTGATGGAGGCAGCCGCATCCGTGGTCTATTGGAGAAGGAAAGGAGGAAGATGTGGAGGAGGGCCCTCTCTGGTCCTCTCACGGGATCAGGGAGAATAGGTAGACGTCCTCGCTCCCGGCGAGCCCCATGGCGACGTGCCGCCCCTCGTCGGTGAGGAGGCATGCTGTGATCCTGCGGTCGGCCGTGTATGCGGAGTGGAGACTCCCTGCAGAGGAGGAAGCGCGGCCACTAGGATCAGGTCGGGTAGAGTAGGGGAACATACCTCTCTCCAGGTCGTGGATGCGGAAGGTCGGGTCTAGACCCTGCGAGTTGCGCGAGAGGCACAGGGACGCCGCTGCATCCAGCTGCAGGCAGTCCGGGACGTGGCTGTGGCCATAGAGGGTCCATCGGCAGGCTCCTGCAAGGCACAGTGGGGGCATCAGCTGTGGTTCATATCCCCGTTTCTAGGGAGGCGAAGAGGGGATGCTCCCTGCCTCCGTCCTCACCGTTGAGGAGATCCCAGACGACTACCCGGCAGTCCTCCAGGCCGGACACCAGCACGCCACCTCCACGCCCATCGTAGGCCATGGCGACGGAGATGGGATTGACGCTGGGCTTCCACCTCTGGAAGGGGGCGCCGGCCTCCAGGTCGAAGGCTATGAGGAAGGATGGTCCGTCGCCGCTGACCTCCTAGGGACGATATGTGCATCAGTGACTTGTGACCGCTCCCGGACCGTGGGGAAGAGACTCTCAGCAGGCTCATGGAAAGTAGACCCTGTGATCTTTCCATTCTCCCACCCACGGGATATCAGGGACGCCTCTGCAGGCATACCTCCCGGGGACGTGAATCGGGTGATAAGAGTCGCCCCTGGGTGAAGGATCGGATTGCCGCGCGACCCCGCGGAGCGGCACCGCTGACGGCTCTGTGAGAGTGAGCCGAACCTTGCAGGCGGTGCAGAAGTAGCGTCCGTCCTCGGCGATAGCGGAGATACCCGTGAGGAACTCGTGGAGTGGCACGCGCAGGTCGTGGCGCAGCTTCCGGGCGGCAAGGTCCCAGACTAGGAGCGGGAAGGGCTTCTGGGTCTCGTCGCCGCAGACGCAGACCTTGCCGTCGGCCGACACCAGCAGCGAGTTCAGGAAGCGATCCTCGCCGACCTTGAACGTGGTCACGCAGTCCCCCGTCTCTAGGCGGATGAGGTTGACGTACATCCGGTTGCGAGCCAGTGTGACCACGTGTCCAGAGTCATGCCGGTCGAAGGAAGGGACGCTCTGATTCATCATCCCCTTCAGCCGGGACAGGAACTGCCCCTGCGAAAGGTCGTACAGAAGCAGCTCTCTGTTGCACAGGACCACTGCCGTGTCCTTGTCTGTGAAGCGCAGGTCCCGGGGGCGGTCCAGGTCGCTCACTTCCAGCACGCGCTCTCGATGGTCCACATTCCACACGACCAGCTTGCCGGCCTCCGTGCAGACGGCTACCACCAGGTGGCTCCGCCACCGGTACGCCACGATGCGGTCCACTGCCGTCCGCAGACCCAGGGAGGCCAACGGTGGGCCAGCCTGGGAGAGAACCTCGAACTGGGGGAGCAGTCTGTCGCGGTGGAGACGGGACGTTTCCTGAAGGAGCCTCTCCACCAGGAAAGGCGGTGCCAGCGAGCGGTGTGCCAGCACCTGAGCGAAGAACTGCCTCCTTTCGCAGAAGAATGCAAAGCGGCTCGCTTCCAGGAGATCCCGGAGAGAACGCAGGTCTGTAGAGCTGCCCCCGGGGGCCTCGAGCGCGAGGTTCAGGTCGCCCAGCACCTCATGAGCGCCGACTGCCTCCACCTTCCTCTCCAGCCAGTCGGGATCCGTCAGGTAGTCCCGCGCCGTCGTTCCCTTCTCCAGGGACTCGAGACGCCCGTGCAGAACCTCAAGGAACGCCCGCCATAGCCTGCCGGATGAAGGAAGTTTTTGAGGGCTGACCGCTCATCCCTACCCTTACGTGGGATTGATCCCTTCGTCCGTAACTTCACGGGTGCCGTCGGTCTCTCCTGACTCCGACTCCAGCAAGCTGGCCTGCAATGGGCGGCGTCGGTCAGGGCGCCTCCGCTGCGAGGAGCAGAGGGAGGGGGAGGCAAGAGAGGGGCCAAACCCAGAGAAGACCCTTCCCTCTGAGCCCTTGCCCCAGAAAAGGGAATGGTCACCTGGTGCTGGAGGTAGTCCAAGCGGGCCTCGAGTTCCTCCTCCCGGTCCCGGAAGTACCTCCTTGCCACGACGTCCCGGACGAAGTCGTAGCGGAAGGCAACGACGCTGCAGGCACCGCAGAGGATTCTCCGGAGCCATGGGTCCAGCGCGTGCGCCAAGAAGTGCCAAAGGCCGCTACCTTCGCAAGGCAGCAGCTGGGCGCCCGCAGCCAGCTCGCTCAGGCGGGCGTCGCCGACACCGTGGCGGCTCAAGTAGATGGCTCGAAGGATGGTCTCCACCTGGGGAGAACCCAGGAGAGCTGAGCAAAGGATGAGGGGCAGCCTCACCCTCGGTCTGCTGAGCAGCCGCTCCAGGATGCCCAGCTGAGAGACCAGGATATCCTCCTTCGACGCGGGGACGCCGGGAGAGTCGCGCCAGCAGAGGTGACTCAAAAGGGACTGCATAAGTCGCCGCGGGCAGGGTAGCCGTGGGGCTCCACTCTGCCCTCCTCCCTCCACTCCACGTTACCTGCAGGTGGCAGGGGTCCGCGCCGCCCCTCAGCGTGCTCAGTATGTCCCTCCAGCGGTCGCCGGAGCAAATGGGTGCCCTGCGGGCAGCGGGCAGGTTGGTCAGAAAGATCTCCGCGTCCTCGGCTTGGAAGCTTTCGACCTTAGGAAGAGTAGGTGAGAGGAGGGACGCAAGTCTCAGGCGAGTCTCACCCGAAGGAGGAGGGCGCCACCTCTGGCGAGGCGGCTGCAGAACGCGCAGGAGGGCGTAGCAGTGAGCAGCACCTTGGCACGAGCGGCAGCCGGAGGGTACAGAAGCCATTCCAGCGCAGGAGAGGGCGCGTCCAGCAGCTGGAACGACGGAGGATGGCCTGGTCGCGCTACCCTGGTCTGCTGCCCACCTTGTCCAGCCCGTCCAGGATGATCAGCAGCAGTCTTCCGCCTCCAGCTGCCACTAGGGGCTCCTCCAGTAAAGGGAAGTCGGCGGGCGATAGCAGGAATCTCTGCAAGTGGCAGGAGATCCACCAAGAAGACGGGGTGAGCAGGGCGTGAGGGTGGGCCGGGGCACTCGCCTCACCTGGACCTGGGTGCAGCAGGGCAGGTCGTGGAGGAAGCAGATCTGCCGGATGATGCCGATCGCCAGGGACTCCGCCCGCAGGCTGTCCACGGAAGTGCCCACCTCCCGGTACACCACGGACACGTAGGCGCCGAACATGGCGCCGGCCTTGTCGGCGACACGCGCCACCGCACAAGACTTGCCGCTGCCAGACTCGCCTACGAGGACGCACGGTACGACCGCACCTCCAGACAGGAACCTGTAAGGGGATACGGGAGTGAGTAGAGGTTAGGGTGAGGCCCCTTACCCCCCCCCCCCCCTCCATGCACCATCCCCCAGCT
Source organism: Raillietiella orientalis (assembly GCA_036172245.1). Taxonomy (NCBI): domain Eukaryota; kingdom Metazoa; phylum Arthropoda; class Ichthyostraca; order Raillietiellida; family Raillietiellidae; genus Raillietiella; species Raillietiella orientalis. The sequence goes on along the minus strand of JAYWIR010000058.1, from coordinate 553,007 downwards.
CGCCCGTCGCGAACTCACTGGATGAGCCGCGGGATCACTCCGTCAGGCCGATCCACACAGGCGTTCTGATAGGACCGCAGGGCAAGCGAGTGGCTCCACACCTCCCTCAGCGTCTCCTCTATGGGAGGAGTCGGCCAGAAGGGCTGGTCCTGGAAGCGCAAGGGTCTCCAGGCGTCGGGTGGTGCGGGGGGTGGATAGCGGCATCAGAAGGAACGGAAGTGCCTCGCTCACCTTCCTATCAAAGGAGTCCACGGTGCGGTCTAGGATCGGGACCAGGAGGGAATCCAGACGAGACGTCCCCTCCCTCTCATTGTCCCCCGAGGGCGATCCCCCACACGTCTCGGCGTACTCCACGAGGTTGTCCTCGTCCGCCAGACCCTGAGGGAGGGCGCTCCCGGCGTAAACAGGGGGCGCCACGTCCTCCCCTCCACTCCACGCCCTACCTGGAGCTCCTCCTCGACCTGCTTTGCTCGATGGTGCAGATACCTCTCCAAGGGGTCCTCGGGTGGGGAAGGAGACGGTGAGCTGGAATGCCCCACGACAACGATCTGCTGGTGGAGATCCTCGCGACCCGCGATAGCCAGGGCTTCCTGTCCGGCAAGGAAGGGAAAGAAGGGGATGCTATACCGAAGAGTTTTCTCACCTGAACAAAGGTGGGGTCGAAGTAAGGGAAAGCCGCGTGGGCGATCTTGCTGCCTCCGACGAGGTCTGCGAGGAAGATGGCGGCCTGGTCGCAACCCTCCGGGAACGCTCCCTGCAGGCGTGAGAGACAGTGGAATGAGAAACCCTGCAGGCAGAGTCTCGCGCGGGGACGTCAGTAGTCCGCCGAGGACGCGAGGAGTCCTTGCGCGGATGCTGACGCCATCCTTCCACCCGGAAGGATAGGAGCACTCACAGGGTCGAGAATGCAGATCTCTTCGAAGAGTGCGTGCCTCCGGTAGGGCGCGTCCGACTTCCCTGCCTCGGGAAGGACTTCCCCGGGCAGGAAACGGGTCTGCAAGGAGGAGGGAAGAGAGGGTCCAGGTGGCTGTTCAGGGAGTACGATCAGCGGGATCAGCTCGGAGTGCTTGCAGAGTCCTGGAAGAAATGGCGTCAGGGGAACAGGAGGCCGCCCTTCTTCGTTCCGCCACGAGCGCATGTGCGGAAGAGGGCTACCCCATTCTTCCTCCCCCTGCTTCGAACCCCCTATCCTCTTTCTCTTTCCTTGCCGTTGTTCGGTAACCAGCCGATCTCGGGGCCAGCTTAAGCGCGAGCAGCCTTCCGACTAGGCAGACGGACGCTCTCTGGAGAGCCAAGGACTCCCGTTCCCCGGGCAGGAAGAAGTGGCCGCTTCGCCTGTCAGTCAGCAGACCGCGCAGCAGGCTGGTCGCATCCCCCGCCTCGCTCTTTTATCTCGGCAGCAGCCTCTACTTCCCTTCTTCCTCCTCCCGCGGAAAGCGGAAAACAAGCGTGCCGCTGCTCGCACGGGAGAGCGTCTGGGGTTGAGGTGCTCTACTCACTGCTTATGGTCTCTAGGCAGAACTCGAGGAACCTGGGATGGCGTTGAAGGTGGCGCATGCTCTCGCCGTGCAGGTTGACCACGCTGAAGTCCACTTTCTGACGGAGACACCTCTCATGCAGGTGAGTCAAGGGCTTGCGAAAGACTCCCGCGCGTCTATCTGCGTCCCGAAAACACACCCCGGTAGAGAGGAAACTCAGGTGGCAGTGAGGGAAGATGCTACCTACCATCGTCCGCCATGAGGAGGAGCACCACCACGGATCGGTTTCTCCAGAACCCGTGCGCCGTATCCGGGAGCGCCTGCGGGTGAACGTGACCGTGGAGCAGGGAGCTCACGACGCGAGGCAGCGCGCCGCAACAACGCGGGGTCAGGTGCTCCGGAACATCTCGCTGCTCAGGCACTCTGCTGGAGGGAGGGGGCTCCAGACTGGCCGGAGGAAGACTCGGCACACCCGGCTCTGGACATGTGGCCGATGAGGGACCCTCGGAGGCACCTTCTCCTAAGACACGGAAGGCCCTGTCCCTAGAAGGGGAGCCATCAGTCGCGGTGCTCCTCCCAGAGGCGTTCCTGCAACAGAGCTCGGCGCCATCAGCGGCTCTTCAGCAAATCCCCGTGAGAGGGAGGGCCAGAGAGACGCCACCGGGCTCAAAAATTCGCCCAAGAAAAAGAAGCGAGAGGTCCCACTCCTCTCCCAAAAAGTGCTTCATCGGCATCAAGAGACTCTTCTTCCAGAACTTCTCCCTAAAGAAGGGGAAGGTTGAGGAGCTACGCAGAGCGTGGAGGCATCGCAGCGGGTATAAAGGGAGTCCCTGGTGTGGAAAAGGGTTACGACTGGCCCAGAAGCCGAAAGCGCAAAAGGATCATTCATGAGGTGAGTCTGGGTTTCAGCACTGCCAGAGGGAGAAAACATCTCGCCTTCTTAGGGACTTCCCTGAAGCAGGAGGAGCAACGGCAGCCTCTCTATGCTATGAACCAGGGAAGAGGGGACGCCGAGGTGTGCCAGGTTTGCGAGCCGTGAGTCTCAGAGACGGTAGTGGAGCTCCAAGAAGCTGAATGGAGGGTGAGCCTTTGCTTGCTTGAGAAAACTTCCGAGGCTTTCAGCCGAGAGTGCCACGCAGTGGCCGTAGGCGAATCATCAAAAAAACGAAAGCGAAAGAAAGAGGAAAGGGAGGTAAAATCAAAAGATGGGGTGGAAATATCCACAGTGGGCTTCCGAGTTCTCGAGTCATCCTTAGAAGTAGGGGAGAACAAGGGCTGTGCCTTTCTCGGAGTCTCGTGCGTGTAGGGTGCGAAAGGGAACGGAGCGAGGCACCGGCAACCGCGAGAGGGAGGCGAGGAGGTCGTGGAAAGTCAAGAGAGGATGTTGATGCCTCGATAGCCTCCGAGACAAACGAAGGAGAATCAAAAAGTTTCTTACTATCCCCCTTCGCAACCAAAGTCCCAAGGGGTGAGTGAGTAAAGGTTCGAGGTGCGTGTGGCCCGACGTGCAATTCTTCCCTTCCTGGAAGGACGGTGGCTCTCCCTGATGCTGCTTGCATCCCACGGATTTCTGTGGGATGCGAACCAGCACAGTTCTCGCTAAACTCTGCGCAGCGATGGGGCAAGAGGAGAATGGGAGACCCTCTCGGGGATGCGGCCAGTGGTGGGGCATGGTCCGTTTACAAAGTGTGGAGCCGTTCCACAGGTCCCACAGCAGTCCAGCGTCCAGTCCCTCCCACAAAGCTGCGGACAAAGAGCGAGAGGACAGTCATCGTAAGCAGCGAGGCGATTCGTCCTTTCGATCGATTACCGGTATGCATGGGTCGTCTCCAGGCGGGCAATGGATACTTCCTGTGGGACTTCAGGGAGAAATGCAAGCAGAGCTACTCCGGAACCATCTTCACTCAGTGGCACACTCGGAAAGGAAAAAAAAAAACAGGGACGCTCCAAGAAACCATGTGCAGTTCGCCCAAGTTATACTTCTGGATCTCCTCTTCTAAGCTGGCGAAGATGCTGCTTTCTTCAGCTTTATCCGCCTTCGCATGGCCCTCCGGAGGCACAGACGGGCTTTCCTGAAGGGAGGATGCTGAATCTTGGGGAAAATCCTTTGCAGTTGCTGTGAGGAACTTGACGAGGAAGACTTTCGACTCGCATATTTCTGTCCTCGCCTCCACTTGCTCTCATCTGTCTTCAGACGGATCTTCCACCAGCGACCATCCCACTCCGTCCGCATGTGAAGCAACAAGTGGGCAGGTTGCCGCCTACTAGCATGCTAAAGGAAGCCCTCCATGTTCCCTGGAGGCGATTAGTGAGCATTAGGAGTCTGCAAATTCCTGCAGCCGCTGAAAGCATTCGGTGTCCCTAAGACCAGCTCGCAGGTAGCGCGCCTGCGTACTGCCTATGCAGCAGTGGTGTTTTCTGCGTGCCATGACCCCTCCGACACAAATTATCTTCCCAGTAAGCGCTGCCGATCGAGGACCGTCCGGAAGGACGTGAAGAAGTCCGAGGTAAGTCCCGGAGAACCCGTCACTGCAGATCGTATATGGACCAGAGAAATGGCTACTCTAAGCATAGTGGATGACTGAGCTAGTGGCTCCACAAAGACCGAAGTCCACTGGATAACACTGCAGTCCAACAACTGAAATGCTAAGTGCACTGGACACTGGCATGCCAAATGAAGGTTGGGTTGCCAATTGTTGTAATCCAAGCCCTTTAGGCTTGGAAGGTCTCGTTTCGCGACGCCAAGCGCTACCCTCTTCTTTTGACTGCTTGTTGGGAACATACAGCGAGAGGAGATGGGTACGCCTGCTGCACTATACGAAGGCTGTTTCCCTCCAAGTGAAAGTCCCAATGTTTGTCTGCGCCTCTTTTTTCCATGAGCAGGAATCAAGAGCCACATTCCTTGAGCGGCGATAGAAGCTTCTTCGAGTTCTTTCTGGGAAGCGACATATTACCTTTACAAGGAAAGGGTGGAATTCTCCCCCTCCCTTTTCTAGCCAAGAAGTTCTCCGCGTCCGTAGTCGGAAGAAAGGGCTCCGACAAACTCGCAACGTCAGTAGCGCGTTCTGTTTCGACACAGAGATTTTCTCCTCTCGTAAACTGTGAGAGCATTTAAGAGTGGTCCTATCCATTCTTTCGCCTATCTGACACTTCCTCTCGGATGATTTTCCTCCTTCCTTACTCCATCAACGACCTCTGAGCTAGTCAAGGCCTGCAAGAGCAGAGGGAAAAACAACCAGGTCCTCCATACCCAGGATGGCCAATGGAAAGGGAAGCACCTCATAAACTGGATAACAGGAGCTGGAAATCTAAGACAAAGTGCGATCGAAGGGAGAGAAAGAGTCTATCCAGGTCTTCTTGTATGCCTGGACTGCAGCTCTTCTCCAGAGAAAGCAGTTTTTAGACCAATGCTCAGACAGTTCCAAAATGCAAGGCACAGATTCTCAAAGAACTCTTCGGCAGGTTCCCTTGATTTACTTGCGTCCTCCCATGCCCTAACTTCTCAGCGCTTTCAGTCTCCAGGAAATGGTTGTAATCGACTTACAATCCGAGCGCTTCTCTAGAAAGAGCAGCGCAATCGAACTAGAAATTATCACTTGGATAGGGCCATCCAAGTAAGATCATCGATGCAGACAGAAGACCGAGGGAGCTGCCACCTCTGTCAACGCACTACAGACATCGCGTGCACCGTGAGGGCTGTGCCATCGAGAAAGGCAAGCATGTCGAGGGCGCACGCTCGAGGAAGGCTTCGTGACCAAGCACACAATCGTGTCCTCATAGGATCAAGGGACCACCCCTCACCAGAGTTGCACCGTCTCAGGCACATTGCCAGTGAGAGAGGTAATTGGAACGGAAGCGCAAACTGCCAAATGGCATCCGAGAAAACTGAACGTCGCTGCAATGTCTCTGGATGAAGTATTCTCATCCAGGAAAGGAGATCGAGCGGCCTTCAGTCGTGAAGATATGTGTGTGTTCGAACAGCAACGTGCCAGTAAAGGGCTCAGGGGCTAATTGGGTTGCAAAAACCTTTTCTCCTTCATGGATACGGAAGCCACGAGGATCATTCACGCTATTATACCCCAATGTTTGAAAGACCACAGCATAAGGTCTCATCTTGGCTCAGGCTATTATAAGCATTCTCGGCTGAGAATGTCTTGTGTGACGACTGGTCGAGACGATTAACTCTATCAACCTGGTATTCTAGGCTAAACCTTTTCTCCTAGGAGTTGGAAAAGACTGTCCACAATAATCTTGCTGTGGTCAACAACGCTGGTGTGGACATCCATAACTTAGGCAAAAGAATCACTGAGCTCACCTCCAACATTACAATAGGCATGCTTCAGCACCTTGTGGATCGAGGAGGACCTGTCCCCTAGCAAGTCTGGGTGGAAATGGCCACGTGAAATCACGCGCTCGAAAGGACAGAGCGGAAATATTTTCCTTGCGTGCTCATTCGTTCCTAAGTGTACCGCTGTCTTTCGATGACTCGTTTCGTGTGGAGCGTGGAGGGAGCTATCCCATCTTGGAAGTCTTCCTTACCAGCGCAAAGAGCACTTGCAGCTTCAACTGACCGATAATGACTCTCTCAAACCCTGTTTCGTCCTTCGAGGACCCTGAGCGACACAACAGGAGAAATGAAGGATGGAGTTCACCACTTCCTGCAGAGAGCGAAGTCCTTACGAAAAAGGCGGCAGCGGTCGTAGACAGGGCCTCGTAGACGCATCCATGGGATGTCGTTCAAGAGAAGTGCAGACACGCGTGCTGCCGTACTTTTGCCATGCGTTTCACACGTTTGCCTCTTTACCAAGACTCTAGTCAAGCGCAGACTTTCTTTGTTTTTGTTTTTGTTTTTCTTAAATCTCTTGTATCGCTTATGATCGATTAATCGCAGATTGTTCCATCTTTAAGAGAACCTCACGTGGAAGGCATGGGTGCTTGTCACGTGGTTTGCATCGTGTTGTTTGTTTCTGTTCTCTGTTTCTCCTCACAGTTTCATTGTTTTCGATTTCCGCACTGCACCCAAGTATCAAAGAATCTTTGAGTGCCGATTCTCAAAATCGTGTCTTCTACCCGGCGTGCAGTTCGCCCGATTCTCTCTCTTGCTCAGAGATCCCTTGGTGGTGTCCGGACGCGGCTTCCCAGCTCCCCGTTCTGGTTAAGGGCGATTCAGTGACGCGACCAAGCTTAGTCATTTACTATTTTTAGTGCTGCTGAGTGTGTACGGCTCTTCCGCAAATAAATTTCTTCAAAAGAGCGTCCCGTGTCAACATGGGAAGTGGATAAAATGGGGAACCACGCGAGGAAACGAGCTGAGCAGCATCACCATCACAGGACAAGAGAATAAAAAATGAAAATGAAAAAGACGTGGAATCCTACGCTCCTACGCCCAAACCTATTGTTACCATGCTCCCGTGGTTGCCCCGTAAGCATTGAATGCCCACACCTAACGTGCATCCCGACTTGACTAGCAACGCACACGCTGCACGTCGTTCGTTGGGACTCTACATATGGGGCAAAAAATCACTGGCTTCCCGTACCTGGATGAAGGATCCGCTTTCTTCCTTTTCGATGCACAGTTTCCACCCATTTTCACGACGTATTTTCATCTTGCCGTAGGGATAGGTTGCATGATGACTGATGAACTTTTCCTGAAAGGAGACGGTGAGACCAGGGAAAATGAAAAACCTAAAGACACAACGAGAACCAAACTCTTCATCGCGCCTTTTCCCTGTCCGTGCTTAGGACCGTGCAGTCGTTGGGAACGCGTTCAACGGTGTGGGTTGCGGCTGAGACTGGCACCGCCATGCGGGGAGAATTTCCTTCAGACGACAATGGAAGTTGCCCGGAACACGAGAAAGAAGGAGGACGAGGATGGTTTTCTGCGGCCGGCGGCTTTGAAACTTTTTTCCCTTTCTGTGAATTCGCCCCTGTTCGTCTCTCCAGTGATGTGTATACTGGAGGACAGAGTTCGGGAGGCGAAAGCCTAAGCTTTCACTTCCCGAACACAGGGACGACATATTCGCAGTTTTCTTTCTCCCACATGCATCGAATGCGATCGCCAGGGCACAAAAAGCCTTCTCAGCCTCTTACGCGACGGACCCATGGGCATGCAAAAGATGCCCTAAAAAAAAAAAAAGTGCTGTGAAACTTGTGACTAGGATGATTTCCTACTCCCGCATATGACGGTTGTCGAGCTCGCAGCTCCAACTTGTGCTGGAGCTCGACATTAAAAGAAAACTGCTTACCTGAGCAAATAAAAGAACGATCAAGAAAGACGACTAAGTTTTCGAAGAATTTTCCTTTCCTCCCCCAAGCTGCTTGCACGAGCGGGCTCACACTCCTCCCTCCGCAGCTTGGAAGGTTGCCGTGCACCGAGCGGTTGTCATGGAGGCAGCGGTGGTGTCGTGTGTGTGATTCTGGGCTGCTAAGTTGGGAAGGCTGCTTAACTGTGGGGATTGCCTGACGCGTGTGTTCCAGCCAACAAGAAATTGCAGAGGTTTTCTTTTTATGTTGTTTCCCCTGTTCTTTTTCGGGGAGGGGAGAAGATTTTTCCTTCGCGCAGAGAAACCTGGGCGTCGGAGTGGTGACGTCACAGCCGTAGGGAGCGCAAACGCGTTCGCAGCTTCGGCTTGGGTTCGCGGCGGAGGCGCAGCACGAAAGCGTTCGGCGGCGCAGATTCTTGTTTTCCCTTGCCGCTGTGTTCTTCCTCGCAGGATGGCGACTCGCGACTCGCAGCTGTCCTCACGTGGTGCCCGTGACCAAGCCCCAGGAGGAACGGGCAAGGAGGCTACCGTGAATAAAAGATGGGGAACGCTGCCAGCGACGCGGCAGCAGTCCTCCCTCCCTCTCCTCCCTCCTTCAGAACGAGACGGAAGCAGAACGATCGATTCAGCTTCCCGACCACGCGCGAGCTGCCTCCTCCCTCCGCCGAGACTTCCCGGTTCTGGATGAACCGCTCGGCGGGTGCTCAAGATGGCAATGCTGCGGAGAGACGGGAGGCATTGGCCGGATAGCGATCGCAAGGAAGGTGGTGGAGCCACCCACCACCACCCTTGTCGTGAGCAAGGAGGCACAAAAGCCATCCGCCGTGCGAGGGACCCACCTAGGTCTTCGGATGAACAGCAAGCGGAACGAATCGTCCAGCTCTATGCTCGAGTCCAGAGAGTCCTGGAGAGACGAAGAGGAAAAGGGAGAGAAGGCTTCATCTGGGATTTGAGCAAGTCTGGGGGTGGGGAGAGCGTTGCGGGCGTCCTCATTTGAATGCTTTCCTGGACCAGCGAGGACCAGCTGACGAAAGTCGCTATCGTCGTGGAAGAAGTTGTCGTCACCAAGGCAACCAACCCACTTTCGATTCCCGCCTTTCTTACCCTCTGTTTCCCCTTTTCCCTGATAAAACAGTTTTGCGTATCCCTCCTAAGGCGTCCCCTTTGTGATCAGGAGGTTGGTCGGTGCCCTGGTTCCATCTGAATGGGCTCCAGGACTGAGAGAGCTGCCCATCGCTTGACACCATTCGGGAGGAGGAAGGTGGGGGGGAGCTCAGAGAAGGCGTCTGCCTACTCTCCCTAAGAGTAGCGCGCAAGGGGCGTATCGCCTCCTCCAGGAAAAGAGGCAGGAACAAGTGGGGAGAAGGGGGGCCCTTTTTCCCACGCGCAGGAGATGTCCGCCGGAAAGGGAGGACCCCACTTTCTCCTCGTTTCCCTCGCGAGCGTCCTCAGCTTTCTTCACGCACGAGAGGGAAGCCGTAGGATTTCCCAAGTTCATTTTTTTCTCCTCTTCTTATCCGGGACATCACTTGCGACTGCGCGGTACTCGCTGATGTGCCTCACTTCCTCCGGGATCGATGCAGTCCTTCCGCCTCCCGGAGGAGGTAGCAGAGATACCTCCTCCGCGCTGCCGAGATGCTCCGTAGTAGAACGGGAGGACGAAGGAGCCGCGAGCGTCCCAGACGCCTCTTCGTCTCCGCTGGGACTCGGCCTCGCAAGCCGTCGTCGGAAAACTCGCTCTCGCCTTACGGGGGACCCTCCCCTTCGTGGCTCCTTCTTTCTCGACTACAGGAAGGGAGGGGAGCAAGAAAAGCTCCCGAAGAGAGGGGGGGAACCACAACAACCCCTGGACCTGCTCTTTCCAGCGTTCTGCCTCCTACTTGAGTTACGAGGCTTCCACAGGTCGTCACTCTGGAAAGCCGCTGCTTGCAAATTTGCCTCTCTAGCGACCTCCCTCTCCCCCGAATTCCATCTGGAAGCAAGTTTGAGGGTGCTCGAAAAAAAGGCAAGTTATCTGGACCGAAGAGAGAAAGAAGATGGTTAGCCAGTAGGAGACCCATACAGAGATAGAGACAGAAAGCATTCCTCCTCCGCGGAAAGTGACGTCAGCATCTGGGAAGAAACACGAACAAACAAAAATTTGCTTGGATCAGGCAGTGGGCAGAAGGGTCGGCTTTTACCGAAGGAAGGGAAAAAGGATGGGGACTGACTTCACGCTTCTCTGCACGATGCTCAGTGTGCGAGATGAAAAAGGTGGGGGGGAAACGCGGGAAAGCGTTTGGATTTGAGCGGCGCGGGCGACGATGATTCCATTCCACACACCTGCGACGCAGCGTTGCCCTCGCAATGGTCAGCCTCAGCCTGGCAGTGCCTTCCTGCCGGAACTGACGACAACGTACGTGACGCAAGGATGCGCGATTCTCGCGCACGCGTGGCCGTCATGGGCGTTGAGAAGCAGAATGGGCATCGATCGCATCTCCCCATCATCACGAAGTGCGGCAACGATCTATCCACGAATCCTGTCGCGAACGTGCAGCTGGCGAAGGATTCTAGAAAGAAGAAAAACAAGGGAGAAAAAGAAAGTGGGCTAGGGATCTTTCCGACTTGCAAGGAGGAGCCAAAACACGCCATCCGCGGAGGCGCGCTGATCAGCCTCGAAATGCAGCTCAGAAGGACATGGATCGGAGGTTAAGCGCGCAGCCCGCCGATCGACTCCAGCTACAGGATGAAGCGATGTGTAGGCCCACGGAAAAGCGTTGTGGGCGAGATGCAGTGTGGAGTGCAGCAATCAAGACGTCGCCGGATGAAATTCCACTCCACGTGCTGTGTGCGCATCTTCATTTTCGATACCTTCTAAAAGTCATCTTCCACGCGATTACTGGCTTCCGGTTGCCACCCAGCGTCCTTTGAAGATTCTGCAGAATGACGACCTGGAGTACGGTTTGCATGCTGGCCGAAACGGTTTCGGATTTAGGCGTAGATCGGAGACGAAAGCTCACCAATCGCCAGCTTTCCTGCTGTCATGTGTCCCTCGCGCGGTGCGGGACACTCTTGGCCGTAGTTGCAGGGCAGATGCTGTCTCTCTGGGGAAGACGGAAGCAGTCGGGGCACACAGTCCGAGATACTTCCCTGCCCTTCCCATCCATTGCGTAAGAGCGAAACACGGAAGCTAGGAATGACTGGATGCCGTCGCCTGGCGCATCCTCCAGCTCACGCTTTGTTGCCCTCCCTTGAAGTCTTTGGATCAGACAGGCCGCTGTCCGAAGGCTAGCAGCGTAAAGCGGTGCTATAGCCAGTGATTCTTATACATCTGGCGTGTATAACAAGCCTGCAATCCGAGCAAGGTGGATAAGGCATCTGCAGCTGCTCTCATCTTACGATGATGGCTCTCTTGAGCCATCAGCGTAAGATGGTCATTCGCGACCTAAAGAGTGCATCATCGTTATAAGCAAGGTTTCCGCACTGCCTGTCTACATCCTCTTGAGGCCACTAGCGACCTGAAGAGAGCAAACAGAAGGACCTCCCCCAATTGCCAGGACAAGCTGACGAGCCCTCAAAACGGAGGGGTGGATGCACCAAGGCCACCACAACGGCTCATTCTCGTCTAGCATTGGGGACAATGCGCCGGTGGGAAGATTCTGGTCGCGTCACTCAATCGCGTTTAACCAGAACGGAAAGCTTGGGGGCCGCCTCTGGACACTACCAACGGGTCGTTGAGTAGGAGAGAGAATCCGGAAGAGGAAGGCGGTACATTCCGCTCCGCAGATATGACTCTTGGGGACAAGGGCAGCGTCCACTTCCCTCCATTGGCAGTCTCCCGCCAGAGGACGACCTTGGCAGCTGGAAGAGACAAGGAGCAAGGAGTCGGCTGAATCTATTGGTAGGCCTTGAAGACGTCGAAAATGCGCTCGCACGAGCGTGCGAATCCTGATGCAGGCAGGGAGAGGCGTAGATAGAGCATCGCTGTGATTCGCACAAGCGCCACTAGGGGATGCTCTCGCGGCCAGCCCGCAGTAACACGCGCCTCCTGACACCCAGGTGCTCCGGAACTTGCTGCGCTGAAGGCGTATGTGTGTGTATGTGGGGGGGTTCGAATGCTAGGAGAGAGAATTAGGGAGGCGAACGATGGATAAGCAGAGTGAGAAGGGGGAAAGAGCTACCCCGAAGACAGTGACCCGCAGCTCGGGAGGAGGAGAAAGAAAGGAGTCTCGGAACGCGCGCCCGCGAGTGGATATCCAACGCTTCACAACGACGTTAATTTCGTCGCGAAGGTTCCGCCCTTCTCCGGGCCTCACACGGGCACCAATTACTGCTGCCGCCACTCCACTGCAGGCACGCGTTCCCTCGAACGAACCGACAGCGGCGGCCGCTTCGAAGGTCCACGCCCTTCCTTACGAGTATAGGTGTTGGTACAGTTGTCCTCTTGCCTACCCTCCCTGGATAAGCAGAGATATGGTTTACCTGAGGGTCACCTCCCTGGAAATGCAGAGGCACGGGTCACCTTTCGCCCCTTTCCCTCTCCATCAACCTCGTAACAGTCCCAAAGGAGTCTTCCCCCACGAGGGGTAAAGAGCGAAGATGCCATGTGACCAAAGTTCCTCGGAGGGTGACAGCGCCAGCGGCCCGTTCTCAGTGGGCCTACAAAGGGAAGAGGAATTTGGGACAGCAAAGCAAAGGATAATCTGTGTGCCTCCGGTGACGGAGATGCATGTCCCTCTCCTCTCTCAATCCCGTCCCGAATCGCAGGTCCCCTCCCGAAGTGCCGGGGAGCTCACTATCCGTTTCTTATCAGCGGAGGAGCGCCGCCTGTCAGGTGCCCGAGAGTCCGAGCCACCGAAGATGAGGGGCTTGTCTGCCTGCGTCCTGCTCCACTCCGCTTCTGACCATGACGAACAACACTGCCTTCGGACTTCGTGACACACCGACTCTTCGCGTGGGACGTGCCCGAAAGCCGGAGGGTCATCCGTGCTCCCTCTAGGGACAGTCAGGTTCGTCCGTCCCTCCGGAGGTGACATGGCAGAGGGCAACTTGTACTGCCTGTCTACATCCTCCGGAGAAGCTGCTCTTCAGTCACATTTGCCGGTGGTGAAACGCGTGCGCATGCTGTTGGAGATGCGGCGATCTTCTACGAGCTATAGAACCTGCAAAGTCCCTGTCACGACGGGGAAGTTGCCTAGTAAATCCAGCAAAACTCCTTGTGGCTTTGTGCTTCTTGTAATCTCACCTAACACAGCGCTTACCAATCAGCTTTCCATACAGACTAGTTTAAAGGAGAGCCGCACATCAGCTCGGACCCAATCTAGATCCCCTTATAAACCCGATGGGAGCTGGAACAGAGACCAAGGCACCATTAGAAAGCTCGAAGGTGGGTACTACTGCAAAGGAAGTCCAGAGGATAGCCGCAAACTAACCAAGACCGAAGGTGGGCTGCACATCACCCGGATCCAGTGACATCTAAGATGTGCAGACTCGGGTCGTTATCCCTCTTAGGCGACAGTATGAGATGTGGAGAGTCAGTTTGGTGAGTGGCCAAAAGTAACGATCATGCACTCCACGATGGTGAGCCATCTCCACAACAGCAGCCCATTAACAAGCTCCCAGCAGCTGAGATAAGTCTTTCAGGGAAACTCATCTTACATTTCCAAGGCTTCTGAATGAAAGAAATGAAAGATGAATGAAAAATGCTACTGCACGTGTCAGTGTCAACACCAAACGACTTCTGGTCGTACCTTAGTTCACAGGCGATCGATTGCTGACACTCTTTTGGATCGGTTTCGACTTTTCAAGCACGCCTTCACGAGCCTTGGTACCACTACGTGTGAAACATTGCCACTGGCTCATGTTTGCGTATGTATCCTCGTGTTTTCAGTGTGTCAGATGTTCTGCGGAACGTTCTCTCATGCAAACGAGCTCCCTAGGGATCCAGATTTGCGTGTCCTGAGACAACCGAAGAATCCAGCAAACCCACTAAAGATGAGGACGACTTTGATACGAAGACTTCTGTGATGGGTCTGTCATACGCAGTCGTCCTCTAGGGATACACCTGACTTCAAGTCGTTTTCGGTCCTCCTGCACAACTTCCTGCATAGACACGCGAATTGAGCGCCACAGGCATTTCCGTCAGTCAGTCTGGCAGAGCTGGACCGAAAACGCTTCGTGTAGCGTTAGTACCACAAAACTGTGGTACTAACGCTTCCCTTACAAGGATACAGTTGTATCCGTATCAAATCCAAAAGTTGGAAATTGGGAGCGGTAAACGCAGACGGCAAAGCGGCTCTGAAAGTTCCATTTCTGTTCGGTTTGCGCTTCCGCAAGGTTCTTCCGCGCTGTTTATCGTGGTTACGAAAAAGTCATTGAGCAAGCATCACATCCAAATGGCCACGCTCCTCATCATCCAAGACTGATCCCTCCTTGGTTCCACCGTTACCAGCTGCACACACAGCAAATTTGTAAAGCAACAGAGCACGTGGCAGAAACACGACATCCTGGTGCCGTACCGCTTAGTGGATCGTACAGCATTGGCGAAGACACGAAAGAGTCATTCACCAGTGCGTGCTTGCACCTTAGCCAACCTACTACCTCTTTGTATGCGCAACTCATTTACCACCACAAAAAAACAAGTCATCGATTCCTACGTTTTGTGTCAGCAGCACCATGCTACCAGTGCGGCTGCAGCTCCGCTTAATATGTCCTCGTAACCCCAAACTCCTGCAACCATAAGTGAAATACAGCTGCGATTCCCAATCCAGCTGCTTCCGGAGTTCACTGCTTGGTAACTAATATGAGCGCATAGAAAATAATAAAAACTCCATAACTTAGAAGGAAATGTTTATTTCTGAAAAATAAAAAATCCTTGCAGCATCGTTCGATAACGATGTATATCATATGCGAAAATGTGATAACGAATATAAATAACAATGGAATCTTGGGATCACTAACAACATCAATACACCAAGTGTCTTATCGTCATGGAACTGAATCTTTGCTTAAAACTCCAGTGTGGAACTGACTTTCGGCAATTTCGTTGCCAACATCAACAAGCACGAGTACACAAAAAATAAAGTATATCAAATTATGATCCCACATTGGGAAATGGATTGCTGATAAGGAGTTTGCTGATAACGATCACTTTTCCGTGGTTGATACCGTATGTCCATGATGTTTGGAAGAGCAATAAAATAAAGGAAAGACAAAAACATTATTTGCTGGGAAAATAGCCATGAGCTAAAAACTTGTACAGAAAGTCTTCCATCACAAAAATGATTACAAATCCAAACTAATGTCAGGGCTAACACTTAAATCGTCATAAATAACCAAGATGCTCAAGAATATATTGTGATTACTTCTCTCCCACCACCTCTGACCAAAAGCACTCTGTCCAGTTTATCCACAAGAACTTCTAGAAATTCCATATCTGTAAGAAGAATTAAGGAAAAGTACTTCGAGAATTCCCTCATTTCATTGCATTGAAAACAGCATGGGAAACAAAGATCTAACAGTAAAATGGACTGGTTTCTATGTCTCACAAGTTAGGAAGGTCCAACTTGCTGCTCATAAAGTATTGCTTCATGTTTGGTGCTCACCATAAACTCAACAATCGAGACGTATGTGAAGGGCTGACTTTCAGTTCCTACGCTGCAATACTTCCAATATGACTTCGTTCCTTACCCACACCAAAGATGCAACGATATTAACGTAACGTGAAAGAATCATTTGCTTCGAGGAAATAAAGTTCCCTGCGTTTCGCACATGCGTGAAATCGGCAAAACAACCAAACAAGGATACAGTTGTACTCCATTCCTGCTTGAATGTTTCGAGGAACTCCGGGCATATTCACGATTACCAACTGAGCGTTTGAGGACTTCTTCACGATGACTTCGTTTAGCTTTATGGCAGTATCCATTCGTTTAATGTTAGTAGCATTCCTGAAACGAAAACAAATTACTCTTTACCTCATTTAAGAGACTGCACCTTACAAATCCTGGAAGCATAAATTGCATGGAATTTGCAAATATTACCCCAATACTAAAATTGCTGCAGCCCGCGGAATGAATGAAACGTTCGAAATAAAAATTACAGAGAACATGCTGTAAACTATGATCGCTAGCTGCATCATGAAGGCATGATGCAGCTAGCGATCATAGTTGCATATTCAATGAAATGCACCCTTGAACATGCAAATACGGCAAGAAAATGGAAGAAAGCACACTTCAACACCACAATTTAATGGGGAAAATTGTTAAAATATTACACTAAAGACACTTGGGAACACTTTAGGTTCACCAGGAGTTCGAATTCTGTCGTGCCCCGGATCTTACGATATATTCATCATTCTTTAATTCAATTTTTATTCTCCGGTGATGATGATTTCTGATTGAAATCGTGCTTATAATTGAATAGTAAATTGTTGAAGCTGTGTGTGTTTGTGTTCTTTTCCAAACGTTGTTCGTAAACTCTTCGTTTCAAATGATCTGGGCTAAAAAGGCAAATGATGAGAGCAGCAAATACAGTGGCAGACACCGTGATGGTCGATTTGCATATATGATTCAGAAAGTCGACTGATATTCAGTGCAACCTACGACGACAAAGAATACTGAATACTGGAACCAAGATCGAGCTAGCTGTCGTATCCCCAAGGGATACCAACCAATGTCTTTATCATGAATCAAACAATATACAGAAAATACACGAAACCATCGCTGATTATGCTCTGGTTTTTGAAAACGCATTCATAAACAATAGTTTCAGTCGACATCGTGTTCTCTTTAGCTTCATTTTCTTCACTTTATTCTGTTTTTACTGACGTTTTATGGTATGTCCTAAATAACTCCATTCCCAAGTTGCAACGAATTTACAAAGAGTAGCGGAAGCTTGCTTGCCGACATATGCAGTCCTTTATGAAATTTTGCATCCTTCTATGTTTCGAAACTGACAAGGGTCTCCACCCAAACGTACTGTTTCAAAAATTTTTCATTTACTTTCTTTTGTTCCTTCCACATGACAGAAGTTTTCAGAAACTGCGTGCATTCAACATAATTATTCAGCAGCACACGAAAAAAATCTTTCATGGAAATAAACTGGAAAAGTTCGAAAGAGAAACAAAGTTGTACTGAAACGATAGCGAATAGAATCCACAAGACTTAAAATAACATAAAAGGAAGAAACGTTTCCTTTTATTCGTAGCGACTGAAATATGGCTCAGCGAATTCCTGATACAATAAAATTGTTCTGTACAGAAAAATGACTCTTCAAGTACCTTGAAGCTACAATTAGAGAGGCATTATACAGGCATTTTCAGATCCCATGTTGCAAAACACAAATCACCCGTGTTGTTCCCATGGATACCATTGTTGCATTCCCCCTGTCGGACTGGAACGACAAGCGAGTCTTGCAACTAATGCTGCACTTTCTAATCCGACTCTAAGGATACTACGTTCGTTGTCTCATACGGAAAGTTCGATTACTTTTTGTTTATGCAATTTTTTTGAAGATAAAAGTTTGCAATGTTACGAATCCTCGAAATCGAAACGAAGGATTACTCAAATCTCAATCTGGGAAACATTTCATTAGTCAGCATTGCGTTCGCACAATGCCGCATATTTTTTTAACTTATTTTTCCTATTCTTATGCCACTTTTCTCAATTTAGCATTTCTAGTTTGAACTGGATGCAAGGCCATTTTTTGTAGTATTTATTGTGCTTCACGAACATCGTTATGAATACTTAGTGAAGCCGAT
Source organism: Raillietiella orientalis (assembly GCA_036172245.1). NCBI lineage: Eukaryota > Metazoa > Arthropoda > Ichthyostraca > Raillietiellida > Raillietiellidae > Raillietiella > Raillietiella orientalis. The sequence goes on along the minus strand of JAYWIR010000058.1, from coordinate 535,530 downwards.
GTAGCAAGCACGGAGAGAACTATTCCCGTGGTTGCGGAAATTTGAGTTTGGGACCACACACACGAAATTCACGTGAGCATCCTTTTTGAAAAACAAAGTTCGGAGTCCTCGGGAACATCAGAAGATCAATCAGGATTTACTTACGGCCGTATATCAGAGAACCTCATTTTCTTAGATCCATCAGACAAGTCACCTTTACATAGTGAATTTTCAGAAGAGGACTTTTCGTCCACATCATCGGCTTTTTGTTTTAATGCTTCATTTTCGGCTTCTTGCAGATCATCCTGAACATAACATTATTAAGCATGTGCATTTGAAAGCCGGAATGACTTTCGAAACAGAAAAGCATACATCGACATCCTGGAGCATCGAGCTGCTAGCGTTTCTCGAGTTTATCTTCTCTGCTTCATTTTCTGCGTCAGGGATCGAAAGATGCCTGTTGAAAATCTCTTGCACCTTTAATAAAGAAAAAGCAACAATTAAACGCTCGGGAAAAAGAAGCGGCTCGTTCAAGTGCATAATTTAGCGGACACTGGATGGGAAGTCTTCCCACCAAATGTGGGTCGTAAAGTGAAATCATGAGCGTATCCATGGTGCAAATCTGACCACTCAAACTTCACGAAGGTAGGCATTAGCCATAGAGTAGTTATACTACGAATAATCATGTAAGAACAACCACGTCTCACAGGACTTGCCCCGGATTGAGGAAAAATAAGATAATCTCACAAAACATTTTATTCACTTTCGTATCAAACACCACAAGGCTTCCCTGGCTTTCCCTGTTGTCTTTATCAACGGTTTATGATCAACGGAATCTTGTTGTTTTAAACCGGGAGAAATCACCTGAATCATATTCGCTTGCTTCATTTCGGGAATATACAACTTGTTCAAGGCTGCCGGGGTCGAGCTACGTTGAGGGTCGATTCTTAATCTGAATCGGAGATGCGGCTACGTCTTCGGAGAGTAAGAGAGGGAAGAGACTGATGCAGCGCCTGCATCACTTGGTAACTGTCTCCTAGCTCTATGTATTCTCACAGCCGACAATTACAAGCTTTTAATTTGGAATTTCTAGATTCGGATCGAATGCTGTTGGTTCCTGATGCTGTGTAAATTAAATTAATCCAAGAGATGCAGATGCATGCTCTTTCAGGGGAAAACAAAATCGAAGGGTTCATGCAGACGAATGCAATTGCAAACCACGGAGAAGAAACAAATGCCCAAGAGAAAATTTAAGTTCTGGTGCAAACAAAAGGGGGGATACACTCGTGCATTACATGTGAGATGTCTTGGCTGTATACCGAAAATAGCAGTCCTGAGCAAACAAAATAACTTGAATTGAGTGCTTTAAGCTGAATATCGCAAGGAAAGCTGCAATTTACCGAAAGCCAAGAAGGCAACGTGTTCTAGCAAAATGTGCCCGCATCCTTCGCTTCGTAACAACTGCTAAGGCGTCCCTATCCTCTCGGTTCCCCAAAGCTGTACCCTTTACTCGCCGCCACGAGAAAAAAACAAAGGCAGGAAAAATCAAGAACGGAAAGAATACAATGATGTAAAAGTTCCTAACTCACTGTTAAAACCGAAACGAAATTCCGATTTTAACAGCTTCCGTATTCTATGAGGCACTTAAATGACTCTAAATATATCCGAGATATGAGCGCTGAAACAAGTTCGGAGCAGTCCAGCACACGTCGAACGAGTGCGGTGCCAAGAGCCGCCTCCCGTCCACCATGGTATGCGCTCATACATCTCTTTTTTAGCTGTTGCGACCTCTCCAATCGCTTGGTACGGATAAAGTCGCTCTATGTATTGCACAGTCCGCCTACGATGTAAACCGTTTCACTTCCCAGCTACCTGAGCGAGTCGAAGTAATGACAATAGTTATGCTTCCACTGAATTGAGCAATTAACGAGATGCAGGAACGGATACTCCGTTTTCACTCGGCGACAAAAGTCTGCACGCTCGATTCGAATGCACTGAAACGAATGACCAGGAAGAGCGAGTAAGCAGTGCATTGTATATGAGGATGCCCTCTATGGTGTCCTTCAATTTCGATGCTTTCATGTCAATCGCCAGGCTCCACAAAGCGTAGAGAAATAGAAAATTCTTACATAAACGAAAAGCATGCGCAGTCATAAAAATACAGCAACGGCGTCAGTGATACCCTCAGTCTTTGCAAAAGTTGAATGGAGGATTTCAGGAAACGGACCTTTGTATAAAAGTCGACACAACCGTAACAAAAGTTCTTTTGTATAAAAGAACTTTTGTCATGGTTGTGGAGACCTATGGGGAAAATCAGATACTGGCAAAGTCGATGTATTTGGCCTGATACAGCTTTGATAGGTGGTGGACAGCCTTCCTTGATCAGAGCAGCTGAAATCTCCGAGGTAAACACGAACAGATATGCTTTGCACTACTGAATTGTGACCAGATACTGTCAACATATCTACTGAACACAGATGTAGATGCACTCAGAAGTCATTCACTGCTTGGTGTGTAGCGGGAGCATCAATTCCACCGATGATTCACATTGATATTATAATAAAGCAGCAAGGAGCAATATCTTCTCTGGCAACTTGAACATCTTTCTCTGTGAAATACTGGAATTACAAAATGCTTACCGAGCCATAAAGGAAGGCCGCGACGAACACGCTCGCTAGTTTGAGGCTTTAACGAAAGCTCTCCATGGTCCGAACCCTCAAAGTCTCGTTTGTTTTCATTATTGTGCAAGGATACGAAAGCTGAAAATCCATGCTATGGCTTCGACAATCGAATGAGTTCTCCAGCATGTATCAGGAAAACTACCGTCGCGTGCATTTTGTATTCGATGGAACCGAACTTGTTCCTCGTGAAACGTTGCGGAACTGACTGAAATTCTCCGAGAAAAATTCGAGTACCAAACTGATGCATTTTCCAGCTTAAAGAAGTCAAAACATCGAGCAAGTACTAGATGTCTCCATACCTTCAAAGTCTTAAATGCATGAATTCTAACACAAAAGAACAGTAACATCCCACTGACGAGAAAGCGAGAAAACTCTTAAAATGACATTCGGAATATCGCCAATGTATCGTTCCCGACTGAGCAGTCTTTCGTACAGACACCTCGATGCTTACTTTTGTGTTCAGTGCACGTCGCTATGCAGGAAAAATCGCCTGAGTAACTGCAAAGGTTGCACTCCAGTGGGCATAGTAGAAGAGAATCCACGGGCATCCAAAGTTTTCCCAAACGGGAAAGCTTTTTAAAAATGTGACGCTGAATGAATTCAGCGTCAGAAAATCAGAATTTGCTGGAAGTTCGGAATCTTCCCGAATTAAGGAAGAAACGTCGGATGTGTTCCCGCGACCCGGTCGATCCTGTTATTGTGGATCCTGGAGCATCTTCGTGATTGCGATCAGATCAAATGCAGCATCTTCGATCTAATTGTAATCTTCAGCCAGTAGATTTTCAGGCCTATGTACTTCAGTGTTATTATCCATTGAATAGTACACAGAGAAACCTGGGTCATGGAGTCAACGAAAAACCTACACTTCTGATGATGATTTGAGACAGGGAATATACCGCATTATTTGGGCTTGAACGGAAAAGTTTATCTAGGACCGCAGTCCCGAAACCTACTCTGATGCTTTACTATTCCATGAAATCCGATAGGAAAACAGCTGCTTCATGTCAAACATTTTGAACAAAGCCGCTTTCCCAAATCTGCAAAAGCTGTTCTAAATGGTAGAAGAGGTACACTTCATTCTGCCTCACTATAAAATGAGAACTTTGTTGCAATGAAAGCATCACCTCAAGATAGCAACATACATGAAAATGCACAATAGAAAATTAAGGATGTAGATTTTCTGGATTGAGTTTGGGAACACCATTTTCTAGGTACTTTTGCTCTGCATCTCAGGAAACACATGCACTCGGGAGTTTCCAGACTGTAAGGAAATTCTACTTGCGAAACATTTTCAATAATTTCAACAGACCGGCGGAACCTATCCGTTCCATTCCAAAATACCAGAAAGCAACGAAGTACACGTGACGTAGTTGCGCAACGAGCGCGCGAGCTAGAGAAAAAATTCCTTAAATGGATGGAACAGCCAAGTATTCTAAACTCTTTCTAAAACAAGGAATACTGCTTCGCGAGAAGCTTCAAACAAAGGGGAAAATGATCTTCAATAAGAATGCCATCAGAAATCGACAGGAATTTGCTGCTAAAAATTCTGGCAGCATGCTGCAAAATCTTGCAAACATACAAATAGCAAAAAAAAACAAAAAAAGTTGATTGAACTCCCCTTTCTTTCCTTTTTTTTTTTTTTTTTTTTATTACAAAAACGTACGTAAGCGATTACGATAAAACCAAACCAAGGCAGATTTTGTAGACTTGCAAGAGAGCAGTCTCTTTCTGTCCACAGTACACTCATTGACCAATGCCAACTGTAAGAATACTTTTGGAAACAGTCCCTAGACACACACATTCCTCCGTTTGCCAATCGAAATGAGAAATGCTCGTGCGATCCACTGGAACTTGATCCACTGATGTGCGAATAACACAAAACCTTACTGGATAAATTAGTCGTTAGACCATTGACTATATTTGCAGGCGTAAAATCCACCGATTTTTGTTTTTTTAAAAATATGGTCGGGAGTATGCAATATTTGATTGTTCCTGTTTTAATTGTTTTTTTCCTGCATACCATGCGACGCAAGTCTTAACAAACGCAATGATTCTGGAATGCTTCCTGCCCTAGATAGTTATTCACTCTTTTGAATGTTTCCGTAAATGCTATCTTGGCTTGCTAAATGCAAGTTATAAAGTTATAACCGCAAACTACTCCTAGAGACGAAGATAAATTGATCCAGGAATGTTTCCCTAGCAGCTGGGAGTCCGTATTCACGAAACTTGGATTCAATCTTGACTCAAAACAGTCAACTGGATTCTAGTCGAGGCAGTCTTCTCCTATGTTTCAACGGATTAAATTTCTTCGAAAAATCTGCTAACAATAGTGTTCCTTGGAGGAAACTCACAAATACGACGAAATCGAGAGCGCGATAACAGAATGCAGTTTCATAAAAACAAAAGGCCAAATGCAAACTTTCGATAAATTTTCATCAATTGCAGAGTAAAATATGTTATAGGTTCAGTTTCCTGACCAGTCCGCTCTTTCGGCCTCAGCACCTAAGTAAATAGGTATCAGCAAATCATCCCACAAGCTTCATTTCGCAAAACTGAAGCCAGGAATTCGGCTTCAGTTCGATTGCTTCGAACGTTAAACATCTTCAAAGGAAGCCGTTTAACGTTTTCTCGAATGGGAATAGGTCGTGACTGCTTTTGAAACAAGCAGACTGTTTGGAGCTCCACGTCTCCATCATGAAGAATGTCTCTTACTAAAACGCCGACATCATCAAAATCGATAAATCGTGAAAATGAAATGAGGCGAAATCATTAACGGGATGGCACAAGCATTTGTTAATGTGAACAAACCAAAGGAGAGAAAGTACAACAATGCAAGTTCCAAGTTTCCTTCCTATGTTCCTCCATTATTCCATTTCAGACGTCTTCAGAAAAGATTTTATCACGTATAGCTGTTCCAACAGCTATCAACCCGAGATAACGAACGCTGCAATCACGGCAACTACATCCAATAATCATGAATAATTTTTTCACCTGCAAACCGAAATACTAAGAGTAAGATCTGTAGCCAATTTTCCGAAAGACCCTCGCGGTGCACTGAAGATACTTCCAATTGTAGGCGTGAAGGAACACGAAGACGAGATAGTTCCGAGGGCAAGTGACAAACACGTAAAAATCTGCGATAGAATTCAGTACACAAAATCACGAACACAAATTCATCTGCAAAATCGAAACCTTTAATGTCTTCCAAATTAAATAGAAAACGTTAGATAGAAATAGTCAAATAGAAAACTGCAAAATGGGAAACGATATGAGAAAATGTGAGCAAAACGAAACAAATGAACCATTCACTAGGGAGGCTAATCGACTAGCTGGACAGAACATGGCACCATCAATCAAAAATTAGTGATCGCCAAATGACAAGGACTTCCCCGTTCTGCTCTTCATTCGTCACAGAGCATTACAAATGAAAGGAAAGAACAAGTGAACTGTTTACTGACCAGAGACAAAGGTATTTCTTCTCTAACCAAACTCTGTCTTCTCTCTACGAAAAATGCTGACTGAAACACAATTTGTACACATACAAACTGAGCATAGGAGTAAATTACCAAGTCTATTCGGTCATTTTCATTAATTCTCAGTGTCTTCATCATGTGACTTCTTCTTTCCATCATCAGTGTCTTCTCGTAAGTGTACGCGGAAATGTCATTATTGGTCTGCAAGAACGTAGATATGCAAAATAAAACAGGAGAATACAACGCAGAATTCAATATGGCTCACCATCTCAACCACTTCGACATCCGCTTCGATACGCAAGTGATACAGGAACTGCTTAAGGTCTTTCTTGATCTGAACAGAATTATCTTCCATCTGAGCAACAGTAAATATGCGCATCCGACAGTTTTTCCATGCTTTATGCTGGCATAGTAAAAATGGTATCAGCATTAGCAGTCCGCCATCATGGACAATCCACCAGACATCTATAGTTCCTGACAACTAGAAAAGTTTGATTACTTCGCCTACGCCCAATAAAACTTTTACTTTTTGGTTCGATTGGGGAAACTTATCGATTCCTTTGGGCACAATCACTGCCATTCGGGATGCAGATATCATTCGCAGAGTGTCAATGAATATTTTCCAAGATTTCACGTCCTCAGTTTTCTTCCATTCGGCAGGCCAGCCCAACATCACCGTGTTTGGCTTCAGTCCGCCCAAACCGGAAGTCTGAATCCTAGCGAACGAAGCGAAGCCGCTCCGAAGAAGAAAAAATACAGCAAACCTACAAGTGCATGATTCCTTGAGTGACATCTTCGGAGATGAGGACATCGCAGAACCCCTTGACTTTCTCTTCACTCATAATCTCCTTGATGTTTCGCTTTGCTTCTGAAGACTTGTGGAATGATTTCACGTAGTTTCCTTGAATTACGGAGACTGCAATAGTCAGACCCATCCCTGCTTTCATCTGCGAAGCAAGAGAAAACAGTTGCTGGTGCTTCGGCTGCAGTTCCGCGTCCAAATCCGTCAGGATTAAAATCTGAGGTCTCCAGTTTTTTGTGTGAGGGGGGCCTTCCTCCAGACGCAGTAAGGCAAAACTTGCTGCAGAAAGTGCGAGTCCATTCAAACCATCACCCCATTCTTTTTCGGCTCTGATAAAAGAAAAAGAAAACACACAAACGTGTAAATCAAAGTGCCAGATCATGAGAATCATTTCACTGCATGAACGCGAATGCAGCTCCTATTTACAATGTCCGCTCTACAGTAGTGCACATCGGAAATCTTGGGACAAAAAACACAATGTGAATGACGGATAAAAAAGATTTTCCTGATAGCAGCGATGCCAAGCAAGGTCATGGACAACTTAATAAATTCTTCTTAGTGATTTCCGAGAAGAAAATAAACCTGCTTGCCCTTAAAAATGATTCTCTTGCTGAAGAAAAGATGTTTGCAAGTTTTGTGTATGATCTACATAAGATACGAGTGGACATTCAGCAACTCTACGCGTCATAGTTGTGCATTTGGGTGCTTTCCTTCTTTCCCATCCTCTCTATAAGTAACGAAAGATTAGTGAAAGTAAGCTACCCAGAAAGTGTAAAGAGTGAAAATATGCTACCCAGAAATTGGAGTAGCGATTTGCACTGTCTGGAGAAGACGTTCTTCTGTTTCGTATGATGTGAAGCTTATTAGTGTGTGGATAGAACAGCAAGCGCTGATGAAGTGTTGCTCATTAAACAAAGCACTGGAAATCACGGAAAAGAGTATGTATGTATATATATATGCATTAAAAAAAAACCAGGTCAAGATGCTCATCTACTAAAATCAAAGCATGAACAAGCTTGAGATTGGAAGAGTTTCGTGATGATCATACTCTATCAAAGATCCTGATGAAGCCGCTTGAGATTGGAACCATGATTAAAAAAGCCCACCATGCCCTAAACTCCTTGCTGAGCAGAACTGCCAGGATGTAGTCATGTAGGGAGGACAGAAATGCCATAACTTTTCGCCCTTCCAAACTAGTATTATGAGTAGGAAAAAACAAAAAAAGGCAGCAACGATGGAGAGGGAGGAAAAAAGCGAACGACTGTATTCCAAACCACACCACTGTATTCTGACTCGAATTCGATGCGTGTTGTGATAGTACATAAATCAATACCTTACCCACAGTATTCGATGTACTTGTAAATTATCACTGCAATGGCGATGGATATTAGAGCAAAGTACCATCCTGTCATGAACATGATGGACAAACACAAGGATACGCCAGACAGAGATAATGACCTGAAAAGGAAAACATAATTAGAATCAAGAAATCGAGCACCGGCAATGAAATGCACTGCAACAACATGCGTGTGATTCACAAGACGATGAGGGTGATCTTGGAACGCGATCCTTAAGAATGAGTTTCGAATTTGGGAGTGAGGCACTGAATATTTACGCTCATGCTATTTAGTATAAGAGTTCAGGAATTAAATTTAAAAATAAGTAGAGGGGAGAAAAACAAATAGAGCAATTTTTGACATTACGAGCGCGCACAACTCTTTCTGTCGTTCGTATTTACTCACATCCATTGCTCATTAATACGTTTTCTACGATAACTTTCGGCAGATTTAACTCAACAACAGAGTAAAGCTTCAACTTTTCAGCACATAGCTCATTTATTGTTTACAAATGAATTTCGAGACGCTGCCGTTCTTTTGCTCCAGAAATCATCATCCGTTCAAGAGCGCGCGCGTACATATCTGAGATTTGGGACACAATAGCAATACTTATAGTCACTTTACCAATGATAAAACTTAAATCTTGGTCTCCAGTTGGGTGTTTTTAGGAGTGTTTGCACAGCGCATGCCAGATTGACAAATCCATAGCACATTAGAAAAAAATTAGACAGAATAGGGGCTAGATAGTCCAAGTTTCCAATGAGTATTCCCAGTTGGCACAAGCCTACAATGTACATGATGATGCGAAATTAGTCAACTTTGACTCAAAAAAATAAATTCATTCAATTGTATAGATGATCTAATACATCTTTCAATGCATTTTTGATTCTTTTGTACACAATATTTTGATATGCGATTACAAACATGTCACATTCACAAACGCTTGCAAAAATGTGCGACAAACCCAGTGGATGTGCTCCCAAAAATATTACAGAGGAATCCAAAATTGTTATATAAAAGTTGGCACAATAACAACGAAAGCAGTGCTCAGTATTAGAGATGAGAAAACACGCTCATGGAGATTGCCAAAACATGACTGTGGACAGAAGCAACAGTAACGCATTCGAAATCATACCGTGAAAAGTATGTGAGCGGAGGATTTTCCGCTACTATGCAGTCCATGAACGTTACTGACATGGGACGAAACTACATCGACATGTTTGTGGATTCGTGAGCGCGAGTTATCATAAAAACATTGTGCTCGGTTCACAAAGAAGATTATTGATGGCAGCTAAAACTATAAAGAAAACAACGAAAAGTTGTTTGTTTCCTTGCAGATTGTGTTAGACACGGTCAATCCCGTATGATCACCATCAGGTTATCATTTTAAAAAAAATTTGAGGTTTTTCAAAATACCACAACAGTTAATCAAAAGTTAGGCTGAGACTCGAGAAATTTCCAAGGTAACCAATGATTGCAGAAAAAATCAAATGAAATGCAATAAAAAAATGAAATAGAACAAGATCTACAGTTTCCAGAACCAGTGTTGACGAGGAAAAAGATATCAGAACAATGAATCCTCAAAGATACATCCCACGGTGACGTTTACGGTATACGAAAAGAAGAAAATTATACGCTTACACCATGCAGTGCAAGTTGACGACTACAGCTCATGAACATTTGGTACACGTATCAGGAATTTAAAACACGTAAAGAACGAATTCACCACAGTAACACACTAAGCTTGCATTACACCTTGAGAAACATGAATAGCAATAAAAAATAAAAAAACACGGAGGAAGCTAAGTACCACAGATGCCTAAGTGCCTATTTCAGTTGCCTACCGTGATCCACAGGCACACAAAAGTCAATCACTAACAAAGATGTGAGACGTAGTAAGACAAGTAGTCACTTTCCTCTGATTGCCATCTTCTACGACCTATCATGCTGTTTCCTTTGGAACAGCAGACATCGAATGTTGGGTGTACAAGTTCTTTCCCATCCCTTTCTGTTTGGCAGCACAATGTTCGCAAAAGAGGCATCCACATATACTGAATCAATGTGTAGGAATAAAAATTGGATTTCCAGCTCGTGATTTGATATTCTGAGACAAAAATGTTTATCTTCGAATGTATTTAGGGATCTGCAAGTGGTGTTACCATCATAACAGTTTTTCTCTGTTTTCAGTTGCCTATTTCTTTATATGAAGATGTCTCCTCAAAAAAAAAAAAGAAAAACTTAGAAAAAGGAAAAGACTGCAGCACACTCCTCAGCATCTTCAAACATTCCAAAGCTGTGTTCTAGTAAATATCTCTTAACACAGATGATTGATCTTCATGCCGTGAAACCAGTTAGTGTCCACTGATGGACCAAGCACTTTATTTCTGTATGGCGAACGAGAAGAAACACGTAACACCAACTTTATAAGGGGCACAATTTCTTAAAATCAGTTATAAGAGGATCTCATGGAATTCTAAATTGTACTACTTCCAAGCACTTGCATATTTTCTCCTTGGGAAAGTGGTGTCTTAAGATGATGACTCCATATCACGCAACAGAAGTACAAGGGAACTCATTTCAACAGAACCAATGCGGTAATATCCACATTGAAAAATGACCTCCCGGCATTGAATTAAAACATGCGACACAGCACACATCTCAGCACTGCTGACTGTATCCTGTTCCGGCATACAACCACGTGAAGTTTTTGCAGCCTCAAAATGAATAACAATAGTAACAAAAAAAGCCTCTTCCCAAAATACTTTTCAATGTACCTTCTCTTGAAGGCATTCTAAGTGAAATGTATTTTAAGGTATCACAAAATGCCCCTCCCTCCCAAGTGAAGTTGTCTTCTAGTTACATGATCCCTAGCAGGTTATATTATCCATTACTTCGAATATTTCTCTCAAGAAACATACATGCGCTATATTCCATTTTGTGTGAATGGTCAAGAACGAGGTGTCTTACGCCTGCAGAAAAATTTATTCAAAAAAAAAGAAACGGACGTTCCTTCGGGAGAGGCGGGGAAAGATGGGGGGGGGAGAGGAACTATTTTTACGGGGATAATTTGTTTTTCTGGAAGCGGAAGAGATATCACCGACTTTCATCTTAGAGGATCAATTCGAAATTGTCGATAAGAACCCTGACGAGTTTGTGGATAGGTAAGAAATGCAGCTGGTTGACGGAAAAGCAGAACAGTTATCAACGTGAGGCTCGCCGGTTTGTACAGATCGTGAAGTGAACAATTTCTTGCAGAGCTTGGTTGCAAGGATAAACACCAAAATAATGCCTCAACTCAAATGGCAACTCAAAAGTACAAAACCCCTGCCGACGAAATATTAAAGACAATAAGGATGTAGCTTCGAGCACACAGACAGGAAATTATACTTCAACGGTACACATTTACACCCCCCGAAAAGGAGGCTTTAGCTATGTTTCTGAAATTTGGTACATGTTAAGAAAAACGGAGCATCGGCAACGTGTTCAAAAACTGGGATTACAAAGAGGGTACAGTCCCTTTGTAACTTCCTGCACGATAAAGAAATCTACTTTTCATTTCTTGCTCTCTTTCATTTCTTCAGTTTCCTCAGAAGATATGCGTTAACGAAGTTGAACACTATCACGTGGTGCTTTCCTACGATCAATCCTGCAGAGTTCACGAGACTGATTCCGGGAATTAGAAAAAAAAAATTGCGTAAGTGCATTGGCACTTTGGAGACGTGCTTCTTTTCCATTTCTCTTCCTTTCTTCCACCGGTCCTTCCTCCACCAGTCTATCCCTAAAGTCTCCACATAAGTTCACATTCCGCTTAAAGTGAGCGGGCGTTCGGGTGCTACGGAAGTGCAGAAAGCAGAGACAGAGCCCCGATTTCCAAGAACTAATAGCCAAAGGGCATCACGAGAACCGGCTATCCCTCAGGAGAGCCAAGCGTCTCACGGGACAGGAGTCACGTTTGACCGCATTCGAGGAAACTATTAGAAAGGGCAATCTCCAACACTGAGAGGACCTCTCGCAGGTGTTCACGGACACGGGAGGTTCACTGGATGTTGACAGCTCAAAGCTGAGCCAAACTGTTGAATGAAGAGTTTCAGAGAAGTAGCATTGGTCCGTACAGAGGAGTGACTAGGATATAGACAGTTTGCCCAGTCTTTCCCTCCAAACTCTCACTAGCTGGCTTTGAAGACATTGCATCCCGGAATGAATGCATTTGGACTTGGAAAAATTCGATTCGTGGCGCTAACTTCGCCCTTGGCAACGTAACGTGAAACAAGAGTCATGAATACCACTATCTGGTCGTGGCAAATACAGCAAGGACAGCGCCAAAAGATTTTTTTTTTTTTTTTTTTTTTTTTTACCGTTCGTCGTAGCAGAGGGATGCCAATCAGTGTATCCTATCTACCAAAATATTGGCTTCCTTTTTTTCTTGTAACACACACAGGCAAGATAAGTCTGGAGGAGCTTTTAAGATCATTGCCGCCTTCATCTCTGTCCTTTCTCCTTTTTCTCATTTTGCGATAGACACGATTTTATGCATTCATGGGTACTTGCTCCTTTCGATTCAAGGAGGAAGGAAAAGTTTCTTAGATTCGCTGTGACATCGACGTGGCAATTTCACTTCCTCATTCCTCCTTCAATCCTGTCTGCCCCCCATCTGATGACTTCTTACTCCATTTGTATAATGTATTCATGGCTAGCTTCTTCTGTTACCTGGGTAGAATCGTTTCCTAAAGACGATCTTCTCGCTGAACTGTTCCACTGTCAGGAAACAGGTAAGAGAGTCTTGTCTTCTTGGCAGTCTGATACCCATGGTCCTCCAAGAGGCTCCACGTGTGGGAAAAACCGAACAAACTGCAGCTTGTGCCCTGAAAATCTAGTCCTCCCACCACGTCTACAGCCGAATGCTAGAAGAGCCCTCTTTGCCTACATCAGCAACAGCCAAGAAAAACGATGACCCCAAACTTGGACGAGGTAGAAAATAACATCTGAATCTTTTTTCCAGTCAACAAACGCATCTTCGGATAAAAAACAAAAATGATGACGGAGATTGTCGAAGTTCCCTTCTGAAAGCATCTACCGGAATGGTGGAGGCCAGAGATAGGACACACGTTGGTACTTAATAAAATTCCTTGACTGCTATCGCTCCTGGAGTGCTTGTCAGGAATCCTGTTAGCGATTTCCGCTTTTCGTCAAGAATGAGGCATGCATTAACTTGAAAAACGCAGCAGCACTCTCCATTGGTCGGGAAAAGAGACTGAAAGGGACGTAAAGAAAGAAAAAAATTCCCTAAAAGTGGTCGCATATGCATTTCCGCATTCTCGCTCGTCAGCAAGCATGCAGACACGGGTCGTTCTCGTCACTTCAGGTGCAAAAGGACGGGACTGTCCATCCGGCGCAGACGCATGAGTATTTCTGTATTGCAGCTCTTGTGGCAAAGTTCATTGCCGCTCATTTTTGAAAAAAAGGAACCTAGATTAGGCCCTTATCCGACCCATGCTTGTCCCACAACATTCACAAGCAGAACAACAAAAAAACAAAAACTCGAGGTCATTGGCGACCACTGACGATTCAGTAACCTTTGGCAGCTGAGGAATCACATCTTTCGATACGTTCAGGTATACGAAACAATTGGTTCATTTTTAGGAAAATACACTTATGAATGCAGGGAACAAGAACGACAGCAATCACTGTTTGCAAAATGGAGAATAAACAAGAAATTCTGACAAGATAACAGACAAGATACACGTTGGATTCCTTACTTCACAAGAACTAACAGCACGGCACAGACGAGAAGGAAGCAGTGAGAACGAAATCGGACTTCGTCACAATGAGGAGGATCATCACATCTATTATGTGCGAAGCATCAACTTTGCTTCGCACATAGTAGATGTCATATAATAAAAACACATTCCATCCCGAAGCAACGAGTAGCAACATGTCGAACTTATGGCAGAGTTCTAACTCTGTAAACAATGTCTTATTCGCCGAGGACCTGAACACCAAGCTTGGAAGAACAACACGAAAATCAAAACATTGAGATTTTCGGTGAGTTTAATAAAATATTTATTGAGAACTCTTCGCAAAGTAGGGAATGCAGAAGGAAACTCTATTTTCGAAGCAGCATATCGACCCGCTCTCGATGACATACAAAAACGACCGAGAGTTCTTCCCGTCTTTCAGGTAAGTAACAAGTGACAACACCTAACTCCGAGCGTGTCGAAGGTAGAGATGCAATTGTTACGAAAATCTGTGCACATTACGAAAATCCTCAAGTTCCTGGAAACTCCGTGTTTGAATTTGAACACAAGGCGTTACCGTGGAAAGCCAACAAGTCATCTGAGTGCAGACGAAAGCACCTGTTGGGTACCCCAAAATTCGAGATTACTGAAAAATACAATGTCGAAAATGAAGTCGAAAACTCAAAGTCAGGGAGACTTTCAGACGGAACGAAAAGAATATCTGAATTTACTTTGGAAATATATTCTCAAACGCCAACAACGGAAAGGTGGCGAGTTCCGCTTTCCAGTTTTGCTAAAACTGCACCGTGTTTGATTCTTTTTATGTTGAGATTTCTCCACAAGCAGAAAACACAAGACGAACGAAGACCAAGCATGAAGCCTTTCGGGTGCGCCTGTTCACAACCTTCATCCATTCTGAAATTAGCAGGAGGACTGATCGACCAACCTAATATTGAGCGAGCTTGGTGGACCGTTTTGAAAGAAAAATCAACGAATGCTGTTCAACTTTTTACAGAAGGCACAAGGAAAAGCAAGAACTAAAAAACATTTCCATCCTGGTTCCTCCCCTGCTTGAGAATAGTATCACAAGCAGGGAAAGATTTCAATTCAATTTAAGATTTTAATGATCTGGGTTGCGTTAAGAATAGTCACTTGGTACGTAAGGAAACAAAATGATTTAAAGGTGGATGCCAGAGTTCACGAAAAGAAGGAACCATACGTAACTGGTGCAAACCGAGGAGGATCACAAGAGAATGAGCCGGTTTCGGAGCATGCTGAACGGTCCACTCGGGCACGGGAATCATGAGGACTCAGTCGCCGACACAGTTTCCAACTATGACGCGAAACGGGGAAGCGGCAAATCACGCTGAACACAAAGCTCTGGTACAAAAGAACCGCATTCGCATGCGTCCGTCGTCTTCACGACAAATCGAGATGGTTACAAAATGGTTGGCTTCTTAATCTCAATAGCATTAAGTGATCTTTAGGTGTTATTACACATGCGATTCCACGAACAGCTACGAAAAAACGAGCATTTATGTGGTTCCATGATCTTCCGGTAAGTGCGAGATACAAATGATGGAACCACGTGTGTCCACTACAGAAGGAAGTCAGCAGATGCAGTCCCAACAAATGTGAGCCTGCTCCTGCTGACCTCGTCAATCCTGAATTTGTGGACGTCGAGGTGAGTAGTCAGCGCCGAAAGTAGGAATACACGTGCCAGTCCCATGGACCAGGGACAGTTACGAGGCTGAGGAAAGATCAGTTGTTTTTCAGTCAATTTCACATGCCGATTCACAAAACGGGGACAAGAAACTGACAGTGGAACAACGTGATGATGAATGTGCCAACAGAAACACTGAGGATGGGACCTCATGTGGATGGAAATTTCGACCGGTATCTACCTTTAAAAAAAGGACTTCATAAAGCAGTAGTAATTAGTTTGGCAGAGGTGCTTGGCAACCCCGGCTACTTTTGCTTTTATGAGATGTGTGTCCGGTTAAGAGGACGTACTCGCACAGTAATGCCCTAATAACAAAGGCATCTCTACCTTGTCTTGAGAGAGAGAACCTTGGTCTCTCCAAAAGGAGGCAGACAAAGCATCAATGGGGTCGGCCATGTATCGGCCAGGGGTCCAAGGATCGAAACGGAATTCAGGGAAGTCATGGATGGCGAACAACGATCAGATGTTTTAGCTTACCCACGGTGAAAAATAGGGCCCTCCTCGGCTCGCCATTCTCCGAAGCATAGGAAAGCTTCGAAAGGAAAGGGATGATCTCGTCCTTGGCTATGGCTTGAAGAAGTCGCGGTGCACCGGTCAGGCTCTGTAGACCGGCTCCCACAGTGGATAGGAAAGATCCCACAAGGATCACCCATTCATTTGGCCAGGCCAGGTTGGCTATCACCAGCTTCCCACCAACACTTGCACCGAACCTGTAAAAACAAACGAACAGTGATCATATTGAGGGAGGAGAGAGAGAAAGTGCTTCCGAAAGGGACAAACTTCCGAAAGGACTAACGATGCTATCATCGTTAGTCCTTCGCGAAAGGCGGGAAGGCACGGGGGCCGAAGAATTTCATGTCACGTCCCAGAGTGACGTGCAACGCCTGGTATACGCTATTTGCCGCAAGTACTCAACGAGGAGCACAAGATGTTTTTATATGCCTGGTTCCTCTGAACAGTGCCTCGCGCCAAGTCCGATTAAGATGGAAAAGGCAAGAGAAACGCAGAACAGAAGCAATGGTTTCTGTTCGCAAAGGCGCGTATCTTCCCGGGGAGAAGGAAGGACGAAAGCATTCAGAATGGGAGCTAAATGGGATCCTGCCGGCAGCAAAGCAAGGGAAGCAAAGAACCGAGGAAAACTGCAGCGGTGCCTCGCTGCACAGCTGCACTGAGAAGATTTCGGCATGAGAGCTAGGCTAATAGTCGAAGCCAGAAGGGGAGAAGGGAGAAGACGGAAGAATAACCGACTATCTGCAGCGCCTACGCTCAGTACTGCACACTTGTGTCCCTTCCTCCCTTCCCGATCCTGGAATAGTCAGAACCGGCACCACAAATAGAGCGGAAGTAGAGAGAGTTGCCAGAGGAAATGACCTGGATGGCTTCTGAAACGGCTTCAGGTGAAGAAGAAAGCCGCAAGAATAGCATCAAATCATCAGCAGCAGCTAGCAGCAACAATCAAAATTCTGCTGGTGAATTCTCAGCTGCTTCCGGGACCAGGAACGCGAAAACGACCGAGATGCTTGCGTATCAACGGTTTCGAATACGCTGGACCCGGCTGCGCTATTCTGCAACAGAGCCCAACAGAGGCAAGGTGTTTGAGGAAAAAAACTTGGAAATCCTGGTGGTGTTCGAGTGACGGGGGAGCGAGGAAGGGGGGGAGGGTTAGTTTTCAACTAGCAATAATCGCGCCTCCCTGAAGATCAGAGGCGGCGATACTGCCTGTGAGCAGGGGGGAAGGGTAGCGGGAGAGATTTCCGATGGCATTTCGTGCAAAGCTGGTGAATCTCGAGCGCCAACTTCTGCAACGGATTTCCTTCAATCTTCCTAGGTGGGGGAGCGATGCGAGTTGCCCCTGGATCGCCTATCCGACCCATCCAGACAGCGGCAGGATCCTTTCTAAGCAAGTCAGAAAGAAAAAAATGGGAACCAAACCTCCCGAATGCGCTGCTCGAGACTTCCTAATCAACAAGAATGCCGCCTCGAAGAACAGTTCCGAAGCGAAGGGAAGATGCCAGCAGAATGGAAGCAAGATCAAGGGATACACGATGAGAATCCTCGGGCGCATAGTTGCAAAGCAACAGTGCATAAATCCTGACTCCGATCGCCCTCTCCTTTCCCTTCTCTGTGTAATTTGTATAACTTCTATCCTGAGCAAAGATGTCATTCCAATGTGTTCTGGATTTCAGAGCACCTTCTCAGATCCAGTGCTGATGGGGCACTTCCGAAAAGGAAGCCATGAATTTACTGGAATGGAATGCCATGGACTTCAAGAAGCCACTGGTTTCACCTGAGGGCATGTCCACGGCGCCACTGGGACCGTATCGACGATGCGAAACAAGGAAGGCTGTTCCAACGGGAGATGAGGAATGTCTTAGTAGCGTAGATGGCCGTCGAGCGATTAAATGAATTGAGAGCACGGGAGGGAAGGCATGCTTGGGGATCCAAAGAGAAGCTGCAGTGAGATCGATGGGGGAAACCTGTAGAAGACCAACGATTTCGCAAAAGCGAAGGAAAGGTGCTGACATTGCGGCCCCTACGATGGACCTCTCTCGAACCCCGGTATGACGAAGCATGACGGAAGCAAAGAGCGGAAAAAGTGATGACCTAAGTTGCTGAGAACAGTGCGATGATCTAGAGTAATGCAAATTCCAGAGTCCCCACATCTGAGGATGGAGACCAGAAACGAGATGAACGAAGGATATCGCCCGAATTAGCCTCCTTACAGTACACACACACAAAGACACAAGTATAAGAAGGAAACAGGACCTACTCAGAAAAAAAATTTCTTATAGCTCCTCCCTACTCTCAACGCCACGAAGGGCTTCACTAGCCCTTCGTGGCGTTGAATCCGAAGGCTGCCGCCACCTTCCGTTGTACATCATCAGCGATCTTCTCCGAGTTGCTGCAACCTTTGCAGTGCAGAGCACATTATAAGGCTCGCCACGTTTGTTTGCATGAGTTATCTCTGGGTTGAATTGCAAGACGGTTTCCCCAGCTTTGCTACTCTCCATCGGCTTTAGAAAACAAAAGATCGAAGAAGAATGGGGCTTTCAACAAGAAAGGAGTGCAAGGAGTACATCGTAAATTCTAGACTGCTTTCTTCCCAAACGAAACGAAAGCTGCGCTCTTCAGAAGCCATCGAAAAAAGAAAAAAAAAAAAGAAAAAAGGGAATCAAAAATCATCCATGGAACTCCTTGCACGGTACCAGGAAAGGAAACAATGGGACAAGAGAAATAGGAATCGATACTTGTTTCTGACTATCGGAAGACTGGAAAGAAAAGACATGGAATATACCAGGCAAGAAAGAAGCCGCTTCTCTTTGCGCACGTCCTCAACCACTTGCAGATAATGTCCTCCACCTAAAGAGTCGACTACTCTCTAGTGTGTACTTCGAAATCGCACTTACAGAGGAAACGTTTACAAAAAACGGAGCAGATTTCGAGTTCTTCATGCAATTAGTAGAAAAACTGCAGAGTTCCAGATGGTGATGCCACATTATTTTCAGATTCTGCTGGCACCGCGACGAGAAACGCTTCAACATTACAAAAGGAAAAAAAAGCGATAGAGACAAACGAAAACCCGGTCACTCGTCATCGTCCTGGAAGAAAATTTCAGTTACAGCAAAACCACATATCTCAGCAGTCGAGGAACTAAAGATTCCTTCTACAGAAACCTGCAACCTTCATGACGATTTTACAGCGAGTAATCACAATCATCACCAGTATCAGATGGAGAAGCCGGAAGAAAAATTACCATCCGGAAATTAAGCTTAGTTCCGCTTAGAAATCGAGACAGGTGTCTACATGATGTGCAAGCATTCGAGACTGTTGCCTTTTGAGAAACTGTTTTTCTTGCCATTCGATTCTGCGTTTCACAATGGTGAGATTACGATGTGAGTTACATAAATACGTGAGAATCGCTCTTACAGAGGTATACCTACTGCAAAGTTACCGCTCTCTGCTATAACAGACGAATTACTCTATTCTTGAAAAAAACTTCCTTCTTATCATTCCTGTAACACCATAACGATTCTGCTCCAAAAGAAAGGATGCGTTCGGAGATGATAACCGGAAGAACATGAAAGTTCTTCCAATCAAAAGAAATTATGCAGCATGGACAAACTCTATGTGGAAAGTGAAATGTGGAGAATATGGAGCTTTGCGCAAGGGCAATATCATATCATAGTCGAGAACGGAAACGGAGACGTAATTACTATTAGTTGAATTTGGAAAATTGAACTGTCGAGTAAGCCAAATGCTGGGAGCTGCAATATATCTTCCTACGATAGAATCTTTCTACAACAGTAAGGGTCAGAAAAAATCAAGGGGACTTCTGCACTAAAATAAAATGTCACTGCAACCATCCTTGCCGCAAAAAATAAGTAGAGGTAAGGGAAGAAAGGTTAAATAAATTCTTGGATTTCGCAAAATTTTGTTGCTAGGGAGGAAGCACGAAGCAGAACATTCGCAACGAGAAGCACCATGGACTTTGTACAGATGTTGAACTCAGAAACTTGAAGTATACATGACAGTTTCGGGATACTTCTCTCACTCATTTTGTTTGCTGGAGTCCCACAAATCACAATTCATCCCTTTTATAATTCAATGACACGCGCTGGATGTAATTCCATTTCTGTGAAGGAAGAGCAGAAATCATAAAGTGAATAATAAAGTGGAAAGATTCTTGGAACCATTGCTTGGGGGAAGGAGGCGTAATCGATTCAGTGAGAAGGAATGGGGGCATGCAATATAAAAATTCAAACGTATTTGGGAGCTCATATTGACCATTCGGAGACCGTGCTTTAAATGGCAACGTCCAGCATCATTAAGGTGATATCGCCAACAATACACATCATTTGAATCTAATTCAGTTTTTGCGCTACAATGTGTTATTAGTGATGGCTGGGACTCGCTAAGAGCACCTGGATATTGTTGCGCTCAAAACAATCTCAAGAAAGAAATGAAGAGAAAAAAACGTACCCGATGAGCACATGGCTTACCGTTGAATGGAACAAAAAGTCAAAAAGTCTAAAAGCAGACTAAGATCGATTGATGTTTTCATGTTGCAGACTGATGAGCTAGACCATTTTTTTAATTGGTCTGTGGGTCATCAGGTTTTAATTTCACTATTAACTTTAATTAACTTGAAAAAACATTTCGAGACTGTTTCATCTTAGAGAATATACACAAGGATTTGTCCATTAAAGTTCTTCAGAACTAACGCACATGTGAAGAGCATTGAGCAAACTCTCATCGAATGTAAACAAGTGCGAACTCCCAGCTTGTTTACATTTGATGAATCTTTTATGATTTGTTAGTGCTCTGTCACTACGGAAACTAAGGAGAAAGGAAATGGTGATAATCTTTCAGCTTCTCTTCACTTCCTTGCAAACAGTATCATTAAGGTTGTACAAATTACTACATTCTGAATGTGAGCAAATCTGTTTCTCATATCCTCCTTTGAGATACATAAATGGATATAAAAAAGCAGAAAGACACTCATTCATTGCTCATATACCTTCACGTTGCTATAAGAAATAAATAGGTACTGATAAGTTGGAATAATGAAATAAAGAGCGAGGACGCCAGATGTAATATGTTGAATTTTTAGGACACATGATGGAGGCAATTTAAAACAAAATATTTTTTACTGAATAAGTCGAGCAACTACTGAAAGACAACTACTGAAACTGAATGAAGGAACATCGTTTCAGTGTGTGATTTACCCATAAATCAAACTCATCCAAATCCAGACACTTATGGTACATTACATTCTATAGAAATAAAATTGCTACTAAACGAACGAGCAGCAAGCACATTCCCGTTGCTCAAGGTCGTCGGTGATGTCTGCCGATAAAGAAGTATCTTAAACACGTACGCTGCAGAATGAAAAGCTGATAAATACACGGGAAAGAACCGTTATGTACCTTTTGCCTCATTCAAAAAAAACTGACCGATGAAGATGAAGAGTGCACTTTCTTATGGATATAAAATTAAGTAGTGATCACGTTAAATATCTGGATATCAGAGATCGGAGGAAAACTGAGTCTCGAAAAAATGTCATGAAGGCAAATAATTGCGTAAAAAATTTTCAAGTTATGCCTTCCGAAGAATTAACTTTTAGCTGTGAAACAAAATGAGGATAAGCACATTTGAAGAATACATGGCCCAAATAGAATAAGGAAAGAATTTCATGAGGTCAGCTATTTTTACATTGGGAGAGATGGCGTCTTTTGTACTTTTTTTTTTACAAAAAAATGCAAAACTTTTGTACTAAAAAAAAAACTCCACTTCTCTTTGTGCGAACATTAACTTTTATTTCATGCAAGCAAGCTTCCAATGGTAGAGATATTTATTTGCCGACTGAACGAACGATGACCACGCACATCAGTAGACAAATGAAATTCAATGTATTTTTACTTAAGAATGATAGAAACATATCTTACTTATCTCGAAGGAGTAGGCTATCTATTGAAGCTCCGAAGAAAATAACACATGTTAGATAGACGATAGATGTGCAAGTAATAGCCATTATCGTTCCGACTGGTATTGATTTTTGTGCATCTGCCAAATCGCCTGATCTATTGGAACCTGCCATTATTCCTGGAATAGTTTTGAGATCAGTGTTTTCGTTTTGAAGCTGCCAAAGTAAATGAATTTCTAACTTAAAAAGTAATGTGAATACGCGAAGCAATGATTTTTAAACACAGATGAGACACACTATGATCGTTTTTACCGTTTAGGACTTTCACGCATGTTTGTACATAAGCATCATACGCATTGATGTTCTACGTGAGTTGATGGATGTGAACGCAATGCATGTCTAGATACGTTAGCCAACCACCATAATTTCAATTTTAATCTTAATTTTCATGAATTAAGTGATAAAACAATACAAAAAAGAAAAATTCAGAGAACAAGTTGTGAATTCCGTTTTACATCTTTCTCTCAGAAAACGTCTACACGTCGGTAGTTCCAAAAACAGATCGTGAATGCTGCTCTCATGGAAACGACTGTCAGATCGGCAAATGCACCTTCCTTTGCTCAAAAATTCAAAGGTGGGCAGTGATACTTTCCGATTTGTTTCTTTCCAACGGTGGGAATTTAAATGCATCCATTCTACCCAACTGACAAAATACTGCAATGAGAATCACCAGTTTCATTCTAGTTGTATTAGAGTGAATGAGTGTGAAATGCCAATAAAGCACAGTGTACACAATGATTGAAATACTCCATACCGCATGGAAGGATGTACGGCCAAAGGATGACACATTTCCTCCAGCCCCTCTTCCCTCCTTCTCCGGAAGAGACATTAGTGTCCCGAAAACAAAACTGATAAATCTATCGACAAGACACCACGACAAAAAAGTCGTATTCTACTATATCCTTCTATACTTCTTTAGCTTCGTAATTAATCACTGCTTATACCTTGCAAGGTTTACGGACACGTCGGCGGAACCTGCGTACTCATGGAAGCTAGATGTCTACTTTGAAAGACACAATTTCAAGATCACGCGGTCGGCATCAGAGCGTGAAGATGAAAAAAAACAAATACATCATAACTTGCAAAATATAATGCTTATACTGTAGCAGGAAAAGAAGCTCTCGTGTACTTGATACGTACGTTTCATCGCAAGAGTTCAAACACAAATCCGTTGTGAGCGATCATGGGAAGAACAAGGGAATATTTACTACCTCCAAACACGGAACACTCACTGAATATCTATCGACACACGATACTTTGAAAAGTATTAGCTAAGAATAGCAAAACCGTGTGAAGAGTTATCTTCTTTATTCAAATTATTTTCCCCTTTTATTCCTTCCCAAGACATTGCTGAAGCCAATACCCTAGTGGAAAAGCTTCCACTGTTCAAAGAAAGAGTAGCATTCATTCATTATTCACCGCAACTTCCTTTCCTTTTTTCTATGATTGTTCCAACCAGTTCCGACCTAAGTATCTGCGAATGCCGACGTATTTCCGGAATGAATGGCAAAGTCTCTCATTTGAAGTTTGCAGCACCCGAATTCCTCTATTTTTACGTACAGTCTCTTCTCTCGGTCTGCGTATTTGTAGAGCTACTCAAAAAGGGGAGATAAGAGTTTGGAGACTGTACTTAGCTAATTGAAGCGAGAAAATGAGCTGCAAAGGATCTTCTCACAACTTGCTTTATTGCCATCTAACGTTTTAATATGTGCTTCAATATTTTCATTTTCGATTTACCCTGAAATAACACACCCACGGCGTCGGACGAAATCGAGTGATTGGTCCGAAACCAAGGCGTCGCATCATCTTTATTCTTGATGCTCCCATTCTCCGAAATGCATCGTCCCCTATTCAAGACACCGACTAACTGGCGACCTTTCATCTGTCAGCGATTCGTTCCCTCTAGAATCCATTCTGGATGCTACATTTCGAGAATGCAAAACAAACACTTGAAATGGCGATCATTTCCAGTTTTACCCGAATTATTTTTTAATTTTCCAAAAAGAGAACAAAAGCGAATGATTATAAGAATAACCGACTCAAAAAAAAAAAAAACATGCACCCCAATCAGCCTTATTGATGGAAATCTCCAAGCAACAACTGGCAAAGCAACTACTGGATTTCAAACGCTTCAAAGTTCCTGAAGTGTTTCCCTTACAGACACTTCATTGGCGGTGGTGGTAAATACAGTAGAATACGCTTTCAAAAAAGCAGCCTCGACCTTGGTGTGTTCCTATTTGCAAAACGAGATTCAAACATTCCAGATTTCGAGTGAACTCCAGTAAAGAAAGAGTGCAAATAAATTTGTGCAAGAGATTTTTTGGAAATCTTGGACATCTTATGTTTCAGATTCCCGTTTATCTGAATTACAAGTGATGATAGCGAAGACAACACAAAACCGAAAAAATTGGAATCATAAAGGGTAGGTCTGTTAAAATGAAATGGCGATAAAAGTGTCTTGTGAAGTGAGAATTTTTTTACAGAATCTAAATCGTGTCTGACGTGAACCAAAATTCAGTGGAATAATGTATGCGCAGTAACGATTTTCAGTTTCCCGTTAGTTACAGACGTTAATTCCCATCTCGAGTCGAACTCTTCGTTTGTTTTAATTGTTTTAACACTTGGCCTAAGAAAATGGACAAAAGGATTATTTCTTCAGATAAAAGCACCACGAGTGCAAAAAGGAAAAGACATGTTATTACCTTAGGAATTTCGAGGAAAAAACTGTTATAGAAGAAACAAACAATATCAGAAGAGCACTTGGATTCGACGAATTCGGAAATGAAGATGTCGGGAATTGGGATCTTTTAGATCTACAATGAGCATCCGAAGCAGGCGACAGTAATACCAAAGAATGTGATAATGTGCAGTTCAACCTGAAGGAATCGAAATCTTTCAGGCTGAGAAAACAGTTAACCAAAAACTATGGATGATGATCTCAAACTCGATCGAAGCATGCAAATTCGCTGGCATAAAGATAGGGTATTCTGCGTCCACAGACATGAAAATATAAAGAAAAGTAAGAGGTCAGTGTTACACTGCTAAAATGTTTCGATATTTCTGCCGGTGCCTGTTTTCATTTTGCTGTCAGGGACTGATATGATTTTGCTAACAATAAATTAAAATTTTTAAACAGATTCTTTTTTTTATTGTGATTAAAAAAGAGAATCCCTAACAAACATAGAGAGGACATGAGGACTACATTCGCAAATGAGCAAACCAAAATAGAAAACGCAGGAGAAGCTTCAGCATAAGGATTTAGACACCTGCTCTCAAGTTCTTTATGAGCAAGGAAACTCCTATCTCCGATTCACAGAAACACGAACATTTTGACTTTGCAAGATTCGTCTCGGCACGTTTTATGATGCATGTATAAAACAAGAAATAATTCGCAGCAAAGAAATAATTTACAGCAAACTGAGATCAAATGGAAGTAATCATAGGAACATTAGAACTGAAGCTGATTATACAATATATTAATATGCTATAGGTTGCCTCTACTGCCCTAATAACGACAGACATATTTGTATACGAAAGACAACCTGTTCTAGACCTTCAGACAAGGATGTTCGTGACAACATTGAAAACAGATTTTCATCGTGGTTCATTTCAGTGCATTCTGATACTTCACTGAAATGGATTTGAAAATGTCACGCAAGAGGCCATACTAAAGCACGTAGAGTCAACAAGAACGAATTGATATTGGATGTCAACGGGCTAAACGTAGCAGACGCTCGTCGGAACGTCTAAGTGCCATACATGTCTACATCGAATATAAATGTTCAAGAATAGCTCTCAATGCATCATGAAACTGAAATGGCAAAGGAACAATCACGTGCCTTCACCGTGAATGCAAAACAAGGAACGATGAAGCATCTTTAATCTACATTTATCATAGAAAAGTTCGTGAAAAAGGAATCAAGAGAAACTGTGATGGTGCTTCACATCCTGGAAAAAACTTTGCCAGTCACATTATCTGCCAGGGATAAAATAATCCACAAGTATCAGGCGGAATTCACACTAATTTTCTCTTAATAGCCTCTCCTTTCTCTAGAATTGTAATACCACTTAGCTACCGCTCAAATTATACTCGTGGTCTAAGCATAGAGAATCCGCAGCTTGATGACTCCACATATTATGCCTTACTTTTAAATGATACCCTCAGCAGTCAACAGTTATGGCATTGTGTTCAACATGCTTATCCCCTTCAATTAAGATGCCCACTAATTTATTTTTTAGATGTCACAGTCGTGAATTTTCTGTTTTCACGAAGGGAAAAGGAATAAGCCAAAGTTCACTGGTTGTTTCCATCTACAGTTAGTAGCGACATTTAGCAGCAACATTAGTAGCAAAAAAAAAAACATTTAAGAACAAAAACTTTCATCGTGATATTGTGGCTCCTTGGGATCGGCGGCAGCCTATCAGCAACGAACTGCATCTCCGCAGAGCGCAAAGTAAAAATTCTTGATAGTGCTATTGCGTTCCTACAGTCACCGGAATTTTGAAACGTCTTCCGATAGTCACTGAGATAGTCTTATCCCGAGAACGGACATTCCCCTTAGTTGGATGGAATATAAAACATCATCATTCTGTCGTCACATCTTGCGTTTTTACAGGAACAATTCCACATCATTCTTCTATCTCTTTTATTGTCGCTTTTACATCTACGAAAAGAGCTCTTAAATACATCTTCAAAATCGGTATCTTTATCTGAATAGTCACGGTTGAAATCTATTTTTCACCTACTTTTATCGAAATTTTTCATTTGATTTCAATCCTTACCTTCTTACATATCTTTTTCTTCACGCGAATCGATCTATCCATGATTTGTCGTTCGGGGCATCGGTGTGCATTAAGCAACTCATTACAAAGGGTACGCTATTGATCTCCATTAAATAAAGACGTTCCACTCCTTCGTCATGGGCGAGATAACCATAATTCTTCCTTGGTTCTTGAGAAGCTCCACAGATAACGCATACTGAGACCAACATTTGGGGACGAAGAATAGTAGCCCTTCAGAACAAGCTGTGAGAGCCTCCGAGTTCGAGCGCGGAAAAACTGAGCGCAACCTCTGAAAATTCCGAACGAAGAATTTGATTCCTATCGCTTTCTTTTAGTAACTGGAGACCACAGTGGGAAGTATTCATTCCATGAAACCGTAATCTTGGCATAAGTCTTGGGATTTTGAATTTCGATACCACGCTGGTGCGACGAACTGATTAACTCTCTTTACCCGTTACATCGATCCGCTTTACCACACCGAGTACTTCATCCAATTGTATCTTATTCTAAGGAATTGAAGATTGTATAGAATATGTATAGAACAGCTCTACTGCCTATCCCCTACCCTTTCCTACCAAATTCTAAAACCACTCAGTGAGTGCCTTCGTATGTTTCCGAATCAACTCGCGAGGCAAACTATGCCTGTCTGTGACTTTATAGACGGCCCCGTCACCAACTTTTATCCTACAGCTGAGCCTGATCAATGGTACAAATTATTAAACTTCCGCAATGCAGTGATACTCTCTTGGGTAATCAGAACACTTGAAATTTTGATCCTAAGGACCGTTCTGAAGCTTTTGGCTTAGGCTGCTAGGGCAAAAACAAGCAGGAAACAACTGTGGAGAAGTCTCGATTCGCACACGCAACTAAAATAGCAATGAAAGCAAGTAGAACTTTCAGGATGCACAAGATCATGGCTGTTGTGCCTCTTTGCCCGCCATCACTCGAAATTTCAAAGCCTCTACGAATAGAGACTTTCAGAGTTGAGCTGCTGTTTCCACAACATACTTCCACGGCATAGGGCAGTTCTACAGAGCACATCATTGGTCCGTCAAAATTCTTGGTGCATGGATGAAAATAGTTTTCCAAAAAGCAACACCCATATTTCCTTAACAATTGAGACCTAATAGAAAGCGAAACGGTGTTCGCTGTTCTAAAGAGACTTGCGAACATTGCTGCTTTTTCTGTTTCTCTCCGTTAGTACATGGAGTACATTAAATACTCAATGGCTTGTTTGTATGATGTCACGTGATTCAGTTTACACTCTTCATCTTTTTAGCGCATAAGGCATTGCAGTCTTTCCAGGGAAAGCCATGTTCCTCAAATTTGGAAGCTGTTCCCTTTTGACCACGTTCACATCCTGCTTAAATTCTCTTCATTATCGCACTTCGATTCCTGGTCTCGGTTCGGAAGTTTTTCTGCACGCTTCACTGCACTCTGTTTAGACAGGCTCAGCAGTAGGTTTAAAGGACACTGATCAATGATCCCTTCCTCAGATGGTAGCTCCAAGGGCGAAGGACGTTATCTGTTATCCAATAATCAAATAAAAACAACAGCTCTTTAAAAATATATATATAATTGAAGTAATGAGTAGGCTCTTAAATGGAGCGCAGGGTACTTCGAGGATCATATGTTCATTCGATTTTGTTAGTTGACCCAAGCACTGGAGAGATTCTCACGAAATGAAATTTTCAACCGTTAGGTAATGACTGAAAATAGTTTACTCGAGAAAACAAAGAAAGTATGTGATTTTGAGTCTTCTCATCCTTTTTTTTGCTTGAAACATCGCTTGCAAGGAAAGCAAATGGGTGTATACTGGATAGCATGACGACAAAGAGATGCACGAAAAAAATTTCTCTCTCGGTGTTTTCCGTTTACAAGCGAGACTAAAATAAGAGTCCTGTTTTCTTGCGGAAAGCAAGAAACAATACTTGTGCTTTTGTTCAAGCAAAAGCCTTATAACGTACAGCTAACGAGAGAATTGAGAAAAATGTTTTCAATACTTTGAAAAGAGGAAGGACTGACCTTCCACTGAACTTCACGAGGACACGAAGAAAAACAAAAACCCTGACGAAAAGCAATAAGCAACAGTGCCCTACGTCGAAACTTTCGCAACTGTTTTACCAGCTCACCGACATGACCACAGTTTGAAACTATTCAAAACATGATTGAGCAATGTTGGGTTCCTGAAACCAGTGGCGATAATGGTCTCTTCAGATCGCTTCAATCAGCATGCCTGCGCAAATAGCTTCCAAGGTGGACTTGTCAAGCACACGTTCTCGTGACTGTGCACCAGAAAGAAATTGGCAAAGAAAGCCAACAGCTTTGCTTCCTCGGCAGAGCTCAACTGGGTTCTGTACTGTCGGGTTCTTTAGACGGTTCTAGGCAGAAAATCCGTATCCTTTAGAAACGGAGCAATTGTTAAAGTACAATATGCATTACTAGACACCGCAAGCATTGCTCGGACTTGTCAGAAAAAGAAAGAATTCAGAGAAATGTGCCGTGAACTCCGACACTATGGCTGCCATCCGATGGCAGTATCTATGGATTACCCTGAACGGTTTGATGAGTGCTGTGACATAATCACTCCTAACAGTTATTAATGGTTACACTGGCCCCGTGATTTCTTTGTCTCACATGATCAAGCTTCAACCAAAGCGCGAACTGTAAATGAAGTACATGAATGGAAACAAACATATAAAAGCCTCGTTTGTCAAAAACAAAATACTGACCACCGACGTGTGAACTTCAAAATTCAAAACTTTACCATGGGCATAAAACCAGTAAAAGAACAAAAATCATAACAATCAATAGTGAACTTTAACATCCACAATTCAAGCAGTTCAGAGATTCACAGTAATGGACAATAAAGAACTGTTATGAGTTAACATCAAGAAACTTTTTAGCCATAGTGAATGTGAATGGCAGCTGAAAGAGAGTTATTGGAATTACAAAAATTACAGTACTCGACAAGAATCAAACTATGTTCAGATTTGGTGGTCAAAATTCGGTGCGAAAAAAAACAAAAACTGAGATACTGCCGCAAGAAGCTCTGATTTTGGAAAAACGATGAGAGAATTATTTCCAGTGTGATCATCTGAATACACCGCGAGTACTTTAGTACTCAATAATTACGGAACAAGTGCTCCGATGCCCGCAAACCAAGGCTTGAAAAATGTATGATTAGTTCCAACTGACAACGAATGTCCCAAAGGCAAGAAACTACTTCTTAATGATCCACAACTTTTTCTTCGACATAGGATGAAAAATTGAAAATCGAATTACCTGTTACGGAAGGGAAAAATATTCCCACTAGAATAGTGAAACTCGTAGTTATGTCAGCAACCATCTGAGTGTATGTTTCTTCTGACGTAGGATCGACGTCAACAGGATCATTAGAATCAGCAATGTACTGACCCTCGTACAGAAAATTAGAACCCAAGTTCTCTAGAATTAGAACAAAATTTGCTAGTGAAAAACACACACACACGAAATATAAGTTTACTATCCCTACTTTGCTGTCCTTCTGGTGACAAATAGTGAACAAAAATGGGAGAGAAAAAAGCAATTGATCAAAACAACAAGGCTTTGCCAACCAATTGCGTAATTTCGATTGATTAGTGATCAGTTCGAACTGGTTTTAAGCGATGGTTTAAGGTTTTAGGCATGCACAGGACCGCACAGGACCTCATTTATTTCATTGCTCAAAAAAACGATCTGCACATACACAGAAATTTCCGCACATGTTCGTCGGCTGAAAGTGCCCTTCAAACAGGAAGTATCGTAGATCCAACCAGTAGAGGCTGCATTTTCTGTAAAGACCTCACATCGCCCAACCACAAACTCGGAACAAAACAGCAAGAGATGGGATTTGTAAGCATTCTCTTAGTTTACGATCCTCCTTTTCACTTGTTTATTTTTTGTATTCGTGACGCGTTAGAAAACAAACAAATAACCTTTGGGAGTCCAAAGGGATTCTGCAACCTTCACTCGAACTAATCATTCGCACCTGACTTCAATTTCTGGAAAACGCATTTCCCACAGAGGATAATTGATTTGAGGAAAAGCTCAGAATCTATTATGCGACAGAAGCGTCATCTTCGAACTGAAAGCAGATAGCGAGCAACACGCATAACACTTGAAAAATGGAAAGGATGACCATTGGATGGCAAACATGCTAGTGCTTATAGCTTCAGAACAGCTTAAAAAACTTGGATATTCGAAACTTTGAAACGAATCACATACACACCCGTTCCGAAGCAGCAGCAAGCAGCCCACGTGAAACTGCGCTTAGTGAGGACAATGCACTGTTTTCAGATCGCATTTAAGTACTTTACAGAATGCATATGGGAAGTAAATATGGAAGCCGGCTCACAAGCCTACTTGACATGTGTCTTTGCAAATGTATACGCGATTCTACGAAAACATAAGGTAGTTGGTTATCTTTGAAGCGCACATTTTAATCGCTTCCATTCAATGTCCTGGAATTGCACTTTTCACTAAAATACAATGATTAGAAAATATTGTAGGAATGTCCAGACATTTGTAAGGCTTCTTTAAATGTAATTGACAAAAGCAAATACTTGCCCCTGTCATCAACACCTCTGCTTTCGTTTTCGCAACACTAGCTTATTTCGAACCGCCCAAAAGAAAAATGCTTACAAATTTTTCAGTACAATTTTTAGGGACAAAAGAGTTTGATGAGCACAAATTCAGTTTAATTCTTGAAGTTTTTTATTATACAAAAACGGGTGTCACGAAGGCTTTCTGCTAAAAATAAAGCCGGCGAAAGAAGAGAGAGAGGAAAAAAATGCCCTTTCGTTTAAAGGCAAGGATGTGAATTTTCTAGTCCACTTCACTTGAGGATACGTTGTCGGAAACACGTGTTTCAAAACCGTCAGTACAGCCGCACATGTACGTATACGTCCGTGCACTACCTGTTCTTCCATGTGGGTATACTAGTGTCTATGTACGAATGAGCCTCCTCAAATTCTTTTTCTGCATATTAAGTGTCCAAAAACGCTTCTATGTTAAAATGCCATGAAAAAAACACTTCATTTATCATGAATTTTTCTAATTCTTTCGGAACAAAAATGACTCTTTCAAATGACCTTGTTTCTGTTTCATATATAATCTACGAATGGACGACCAAATATGGACGACCAAATATAGACGACCAAAAACTAGTGTGAACCTTTTGAAAATGCTATGAGCTACGGAAAAAACGTCAAAAAGACCTCCGGCGTAGCTGCTTTTTGCAGTTTTACAGCAGGAACTAAAAAAGAGATCCAAGATCCTCCCCCCACCCCCCCACCCCCCCAAAAAAAAAGACACCTATAACTAAACTCTTACATGACAAATGTATATGCCTGCTCATCTACTGATGATAGTAAAGAAATAGTTTTCATTTCATAATTTCACATGTCTCCAAAAGTTACCTTCCACAATACTCATAAACAGACAGCCAAAAAGCGGCTGCAATCATTAGATTAGAAAAGTTCTTATTTAAGTATAAACTATATGAGGATTTATCATTGTGATATGATGGGGATTTTGAAATGGTTTCCGCAATTCCTGGACAATGAATAAGCCAGAATAAACACTAAAGTAAGTAACATATAAGTAAAATAAACACTTTACCTAGAAACACTCCGCTGGCTAGACCTCTTATGCCTCTACGTATGTAGACATCGTGATTTTCAAAATATTCATCGCAAACTGTAATGATCTTCTCTGGACCAAAATCCAATGTTACATTTTCTTCATGGCAAAATATTTTCCAGAGTTCTCCTCCAGGTGCTTTGGAACAAAAATTACCTGGTTTCGAGAAATCGCCGTTGTACGTAAGCAATCTTTTTCCCAAAACGCAAATCCTGAAATGAAATGATTTACTCGTTATCAAAGCTGTTTATGGAAACAGGCACACGTTATGCAATTCATCTTTCCATGCAGATAAATGAATCGAAGCACTGCCGTTACCTCTTCAGCATGGCTGATGATTTAAAAAAAAAAGAAAAAAAAAACTCGAGAAAAAAAATCCTCTTGGAAATGTAAGCCAATCTGCAAAATCAATCATTGGTGAAAACGCCACTAAACTGTCTTCTCGATAAACTGATTTTCCTCAACTGAAAAGTTTCTCTTAATGCGCCACAATAGAAAAATTCATGCATGGAGACGAAAAAGACTGTTTACACCTGGATTTTTTGATTTTTCTGATTTTGAGAGCACTTCTATTCCCTGTCTCTCCCTGGTAGCAGTTACTCGTGTGGTCATTGGTTTCGAAATTAGCAACGTCTTAACTACTGTCTCAAAGACGAATGGTTAAGCTTCTTCGTTATCGAATATTCAGACAGCGAAGCTGAATACAATACCAAGTAGGTTGATCTGACCTTCCTATTCCCATCATGCAAAGTTGTTGACTGATGTAGAACGAAAATCCAGTTCACTCTTGTCGCTTTAGGTCACGATGCAGCTTCAAGATTCTGTTCTTCCAGAACCTTTCGTTACAACGAAATATGAAACTCGAATTATTTTAAGAGTACTTGGCCTTAGCGTCACTTCATATTCTTTCTTAACTAGAGGATAACTTTCGAAATTCTTTCAAAGTGCTCTACACGCATGCTCTATTTAAATTATTCTACAATTCTTTTTACTCTATCATCTCTCTGATCAATACGCTCTCATCTAATTTCAATCACCTTTAACGGTGATTCTGGACACTTCACGAAAACACTCCGTTTCCATTACGAGTCAGTTGTCTGCGTTACCGATCTTTTCGAGCGTCCTTCGGAAAGCTTAATTTTTAGAACCAGAATTCGCCACAAGCAGCATTTTAACGACTTCAATTGATTTAATGCTACTTTTGTTCCTTTTATTTTTTTTTCATGCTTGCAAATCTTGAGATAATGCAATGAAGAACTCTGGATGCATGTTTTGAGGCGCGCAAAAAAAGCCACTAAGAGGTACCTAATGTTGACAACCATCTAATATAAGGATGTAATTAATTAGTTTGTATTTTCCATTCTCTGATTAGTACACATTTTCCATGCAATCAGCGTTGCCTTCATCGATTATGCGGCCACAACACACTACGGGCATGCAGCAGATTAAGCATGCTCACGTGTCTGTAAGTATAGATCCGAGTCAAAGTCCACGCGCACGTACTCAAATACATGTACACAGATACACACATAATTCTCGGATTAGAGCGAGTTTCAAAACACAATCGAACTCCAACCATTTGTCTTTAAGACTGAATTTAAAGAAAAATCCTACAAGTGACTGCACTTTATCTATGAGTTATGGAACAGATGCTGGAATAAGCATGCTGTTAGCCAAAGAACACTGCAGCAAACGAAGAAATGCGAATAGATAGGTAGTTCATATCTTTTATGTACACTTGGTGAATGAAGCTTAAATTGGACCGATAGAAATGAGTTGCCCCCAACTTCGAACAGGTGTGCAACTGACTTACTAGAGAATCTAGTGAACCCCTTTACAAAAGTTTTAACAAAATTGAAAAAATGGGAGGGGTAGCATACAGCATGAAGGAGATCTTTTTTGTCAGGACAATGGATGCCAAGATCACAGAAAAGAAGTTTCGTTTAAAAAAAATGAACATAGTACTTACTGCAATCGATCATTTCCGTTGACGTTGTAGAAAATGCCTGCATACACGGCTGTTACTGAAAGAATGACGCAGCATAAAGCTATAGCAGCGAATTTGTTCACTAGTCTCACTCCAAAGAAAACCACAGTCGACAAGAACAAGAGGAGGCATGTCCCGTAGAAACGAAAATTATTGAACATAGCATTGGAATCTTTTGTGAAGTCTCCAAAAATTGACAGTGAAGGTGCCATGTATGTCTGAAAACAGATACAAGAAATTCAAACAGATCGTGGAACAGTATGCGCAAACATCAAATAAAGAATCCTGTGAAGGCGAAATAAACTGTAGTTCACTTGGATTACTAGAGTAAACTAGTGTTCTAGTATTATTCGTTCAAGGAGTGTTGGAATGAGTTCGAGAATATTTAGGTTATTCTCGTCTCGTTTCAAACTCTCTTATTATTCTTTACATTTGCTTTTTCCATTCCTATCGCTTATCACTTTCTGAACATCGACTTAAATATCAACAGCATTTCCAAAAATTTTAAAGAGCCATTATTTAAAAATAACATGAATTTCGCATTATTTCTTGATAAAGGTTCAAGTTACGGAAGAATCTAAACAGAAAATCATTGTAAACTGTGACAATTCATTATGATATACAACATCTGAGAGATTCTAATTATTTGAAAGAAGTCTGTGACTAAAAGTAGAAATGTGGTGAGAAGAGAAAAAGGACATGTCAATTCTAGAAGTGACATGTCACGAATGAAGGATACAGAATGAAGAAAAGAATGACATTAGTAGATATAGGGAACACTAGGCCTGTTCAGAACCTACTGTCATCACAGTAATTCTTCCATAAGAGTGGTCCCTCTGGTTCCTCTGTCTCCCGAATCTCATACGAAATACTGGGCTAAAATGCTAAAGAAGCACAGCTAAACAAGCCCCCTTGAAAGCGAATCGTCTAAAACATCACAATGAATGCAAGTGACACGGCTGACATTCACTTACGAGGAAGAATCAGCATACAAAATTCTATCACAAACACAATAACCTGGTAACATAGAACAAAAGAACTCTAAAAGGAAAAGATCATGTTCTCGAAAACCACCGCAGTGAATCAGCCTGGATCACATAATAAAGAGAAATCTGGAAATGTACTAAGCACTGTAACAGTTTTTCATTGTTTTGTATGAGCAACACAGAATAAATAGTACTGCTGAAAAGGTAGTGTGAAATTACAAGAAGAGGACTATTTCATCTCGGAATGCCGCTGTCCTGGGAACAATAAAAAATCTGAACTGTTCATCAGCAATGGTATAAGCGGTGCAAATTCGTTGTCCTCGAGTCCACATTCCTATGCTTCAGATATTAATATCCTGCCATTCACAAATAATCCTACATTTGAATCCAACTTCTAGAATAATTACGAGCATGACAAAGGCATGCAATGAGTTCAGAAAACATTGAGATCTTTAAAAAAAAATCAGCAAAAAAAAAGGTGCTTTTCTTTTTTTTAAAAAAAATACAGGATTGAATTTTTATCTCTTTCACAGAAAGAACAGCCAAAAAAAGATTTGTAATGAAGGATTGAAGTTTGTGAGCAACTCTGATAGAAAATAATTTCCCAAATCGATCAACACATGCTTGAATACTTAGAAAACCTGCAAACTTCCTAAGAATTTGAAGTAAATGAGAATACAGGAATAACGAAGTTACAGGAGAAGCTCGATATGAAAAGGAACAGCTAATCTCAGCTAACACCAAAGCAAGGTACGATAGCACTCTAGACGGAATTAAAAAAGAAAAAAGGAAGACTGAAAATAGGAGTACTGATTTCATACGTCATGACCATGAAGTGTGTCTTTATTATTCCCTCATTCATTCACTCAATTTATTTTGATTTGTAAATACATTGAACAAGCCATAAATTATTTCTCTTCATAATGTGGACTTTTGATGGAAAAAAGTTTGTTATACATGAAAGAGTTCGGAAAAACTTTCGCAATTAACGCTTTACAGACTACCTTCTGCTGCATTTCGCATTCGCTAAGCTGAACGAGTTATGATGACGATATTGATGTATTGAGGAAAACACAAATTAAGAACGTATCAAACGATTTGGAGCACTCGGAAATATAATCTCGAGAAAATGAAAACGACGGGCTCACAAAATTGGGGGGGAACAGGGCGGTGTATACTTCGTCATTTTCGCACTTCGAGTCTTACCAGAAATCCTTGGTACAATTTACATTCAGTGAATACAAAAGTTTTTTGCACACGTTCATTTTGCAGACATTGCCACTCTGCAATGTCGAAAATGGTATGGTGTATTCCATAACAAACAGCTTGTTCGAGCTGCGTGAATACAGACTCTTAATATCGGGACATTTAACTATCATGAAATTGCAATGGCGTTAACAAACTAACCACTAGAATTTCCACAGCTCCTATAATGTACATGGCAGCTGCAAAAGTAGTTCCCAAGTAAAAGCATATGCCAACAGCTCCACCGAATTCAGGACCCAGGGATCGTGATATCATGAAATACGAACCTCCTCCTGGAACTACACCATTTGTTGCTATTGCACTCATTGAAATTGCGGTCAACATCGTCTGCAACAAAGTAAGGCACAGATAGGTAACATAGCAAAATTGTGGCAGAATAAATCACAAAATGATAAACACACTTAAATCCAAACATTTTGCATTGAGATAACTATTCAAAACATCGTTAGGTGAACAATTTAATTGATTGAGATAAATCCATTCATAAAAAAGGCCTCAGCTTTATTGGAATTATATTTTTAGAGGTTTTGCAAGTCAACATAATATGAAAAAGCAGTCTTCATTCCATGTAATTCAAGTGCAGTTCATAGTGAGCACTTATCTATCGATACAGAGACAAAGGTTGGAGTAACTGACACCTTTTAGCAAGAGATGCACAAAGTATCCCTGCATTCCGAACATAACCTGATGCAAGCACATGAAATACAAGAAATCAGAAATCCAAAATAATTCACAAAATAGCTCAGCTTTATAAGTGAAGCATTTGAAACACGTTCTTCCTTTAAAAAGCACATATTTCAAATTTCACTTGTAACTTTTAAAAAATATATGATATCAGCATGACGAAAGACTATGCCGATACCTTACACAACCTTTCAAAACCATTTTTACATTCAACCGCTCAGTGAGAATACGCGCTCGCAACTCAGTAATTCAACTCTGTAATGCAAAACTCAAATGCACCCGGCTGTCTCCTTTACTTCCATTACTGAACAGCATTACTTAGCATTGCTTCAGCACTCTCTAAATCCTTAAAAATAACATCATTTAATCTTACATTCTTCTCGCAAACTTGAAATTTAGCTTGGATGAAAAATAATCCAGATTTAACGGAGAACAGATGGAAAGGTGGACAATAACAGCAAACCCCCATAAATGCGTGTACTATCTCAATTGAAAACACACCACAGATATTTTCTCATGACATAAGATTTCCATCGATGAAACCGAAATTACGTACGCCTCTGTGTGCTCCCTACAAATAGACAAAAAGGAGGGAAGAAAATCCAAGGAAATGAACGTCGCACGGCTATCAAATCAATTAACTGGGAATTTTTTTTGCTGACCTTTACAGATATGCGTACGATTTGTACATGCAATACCGTCTGCCAGTGCCAATACGCTAAGGATATGCAGAATCAACTACAGTCATTTCCATATCTGAATGAAGGCAATTCTCAATGAACTGGAGAACGAATACATTGGAAATAAGTTTGAACGTAAACTTGTGAGCATTACGTCCTCTGAGAACCATCAACACTATTGCTATCCTATACGACGTAGAGCAGCAAGGTAAGTTTTCCTTTACCTGTCATTGCTGATGAGTTTAATCGCGTCTGCATTGAACATGAGGCATGAGTGCACTGTCGTTGATTTCCCATACTGATAGCTATGAACAGAAACAATTATGTAATTGGCTCCCCTGGGAATTTTGAGTAATTCTTGAATTGTTAAAGAGTTTTCGCTTCGTGGCATGTTAAATGAACGCACAGTCAAAGATTCCGAATGCCTCGAAATCTACTCACGTTGGCTTGCTGCATTTTCATAGATTTTACGGATCATTTCCATTGGTGCAACTGTTCTTTTCGAATCAAATTTTAACATTGGACGTTCACTTATGTATCCTTAAGTAGAACTACTTACGAAGAAAAAAAGAACAGGCAAAAGTTCTCGTGAACACATACACCTATAATCTAGTCGATATGACTAGATTTACTGGGAAAACATAGATTTCATGGAGAGAAACGTGCTTTCTTTTTTTTTTTTTTTTCATTAAAAATACGCAATTACACTTAGCGATTCTTGTATCTGCATGCAGGCAATGTTACTGCTTCAAAAGAAAGTTTTCGGCAACTATGGACTCTATAATCATATTGTGATCTGCATATGGCAACAGCATAGAAATGCTTTCAAGATTACCCCTAAATTTAAAAAGAAAAAAAAAATGCAACTGAGACTACATGGATTAAATGCAAACTTCTTAAGTTCTTGTTAATATCTGACTGTTTTTTGTGAATCTTCAATTTTCCTTTCTATGTTGAGAAACTCCAATGAGGATCCCGAACAAGGTCTCATCTGCTTGAGTTGAATTAAATGAGCTTTCCTCTGTAACGCTATTCTATTATCCTCTTTCGGTGGAAACCACCAGAAGTCTCGAACTGGCTGATCCTATCCTTTCTATGTAAGTCTACGAGTTTGAATGCATTTCTTCCTTGATGATTCAGGTGCTTGCACAAGCAAACGGACACACCAAAGTCACAATACAGCAATGGACACGTGCTCAAACATTCTACTCGAAAACACATTTTAAGTTTGCATAACAGATAAATAAGCAAGAGGTACGATAATAAAACAGAATATACGTATTTCTTATTCTTGATTTCAACATAGGGGTGAATGATTTCGACGAGAAACCCTAGTTTGAGAGTTTTAAAACTAAATATCTTCCTTGCTTGATTCGTAGCCTGCTTTTCCAAGAGGATGCAGTTCGGAAGCTACATGGAGTACGAAGTACAGCATGTCGATCTCAAGACATCATATCATATATAATGCAGCGTAAAAAGACGACCAGTACGTGAACCCTTAATGACATTTGTGTGGACAGTTTCCGTTTCGTGCATCGAAGTTGTATTACCAAATTTTCTCTTCCATTCAGCTAGCTCGACTTTGTATAAAAACTTCTGTGAAACTGAACAGTCAGAGATTAGATCTGAGAATTCTTACCGGAAAGAACATCTTAATCATGTTGAATGAGAGTTGAAAAACCAGAAAAGGTAAACGTTCAGAAAATAACATCACTCTGAAAAGAAAAGCTCCTCAAAATATAGAGAGCGTTTTCCGGAAGACTGAAGATTGCTTAATTTTGGCAGACACTGAGAGCCATGCAAAAAGCTATCTCGAGTTCTAGACGTATGTGAAAAAAAAAAATTTACAAGGAGATTATAGAATTCTTTGATAGAAGTTTTCACGCTGCTAAGGTGTTGCCAGACGTGGAAGAGAACTGTCTCACAAAGTTCTTATGTGAAAGCTTTCTGGCACGCATTGAAAACAGTCACGGAGACTTAGGTCCCCCCAGGGTGCATATGGTCTGCAGAGCACTTTCGTGTAGTTCTCGAGAAATCTTTTCCTGGAAATTTCATTCACTTGAGGAGTAGCTGATTACCAAGGTTCTGTTTAGAGTTCTCACTCTTTGACTTCCCCTCTGTAATTGTTTTGTGTGAAGTTTTATGAATGCAAAAAAAAATGCACGTTTCTATCTTATATACATTTTCATTTTAGCTCCGCAATGAACTCGAAAAAGGCAGCTAAGCTAATAGTTAACCCGGTAAAATGGGCTTCATATCATATTTAAAAAATTACTAAATTTACTTAAGAAATTGTCTACGACAAATTTTAAATTCGAAACATTGGCAACCGTTGTGTATAATTGTGGCCTGCAGAACATTTCTTGAAAATACATGAGGTCGTCATATAAAAGGTTCCCCATGACTGACCTTAAAGAGCTTAACTATTCGATTCATTAAATCGGAGGTCACATAGTCCAGCAAACACATTTATTCGCAATCCAAACAGAAGTTAGAAGACGGTGGAGCAGCACTACATGAACTATGCAGGAAATTGTTGCCGTATGTGAGTACGGTTGTAAAACATTTTTTGAAAAAACAGAAAATTGGAACCACAGTAACGAAAGATCGTATTCAGAATGAAGAGCAGACATCCAGAAATAGCAAATTGGT
This sequence comes from Raillietiella orientalis, assembly GCA_036172245.1. Taxonomy (NCBI): domain Eukaryota; kingdom Metazoa; phylum Arthropoda; class Ichthyostraca; order Raillietiellida; family Raillietiellidae; genus Raillietiella; species Raillietiella orientalis. Next base: position 494,618 of record JAYWIR010000058.1, on the reverse strand, counting down.
GTCTCAAAGAGGAAGCGACAGACGAGTAGACGAGTGGACAGAAGCTTGTTAAAAGTACAAATGAAATAAATGAATTCGCAAATGAGGAGGGAAAAAGATGCATTTGAAGCGGCTCTGGTAGGAGAAAAGGCAGGAAAAACTTAAGATAAAAATAACCATAATGTGCAGAATCTCAGAAGAACTGTTTACTGTGCTAGAAAGGTAAGTTGCTAAGCATGCATTTCAGTAAGATGCAATCCGAGGAATTCTAGGTAGCAAGCATAGTAAAACACAGAACAACAAACACATCTCATATTTAAGAGAAGGCAATGATCAGTAAATAAGATTCAGTTTTTAAAAAGTCAAGTGCTGCTCCGCTAACGACTCGGAAAACAATTACCAATAAAAGCAATGCAAGATTCAAGCAGTTTCAAAGATTAAATCTTATGAGACGCTTAATCTTATGATTTTGAAAATGAAGACTGTGATTGTACTCGGAAAATAGATATTAATTTGTATTTCTTAACGATATCCGCTGAGCAGACACTTTGCAACATTACTTTACACTCTGAATACAAGAATTCACTAAATAACGAACTGGAACGGGAAAAAAAAAAAAAATCAGAAACTGCATTTGAACAGGAAACAAAATGATCATCATTTGGGGGATGCTTTGAAATAACTGATCTGTGCATTCATTCAATGACGCATCATGCAGAAGATTGCACCATTTATCATTTTGAAAATTAACCAGTATTCATCAGATGAGAAATAACTTAAAATTGAAAGATTGACTTTGGGTTTATTGTATACGTCGCACATGCTCGCGTATTTTGTTTCACATGAAGGAAGAATTCGTATAAAATCTGATATCTACATCTAATGACTCCACGCGAAAAAATTAATTGTCCCTTTTTTATCAACTTACCGAACAGCAGCATAAAAAAACTAGAAGGAAACCCTGAATGATCCCAGCTGTTCCAATAATCCAAGTTAAGCGAACAAATAAAATAACCCCAAATATGTTCTGAATACACGGAAGAAAGACGCCAATGACTGTCCCCATTCTTGCGTTTTGTTGTTGGGAATCCACATCTGCAGGAGTAGCAGGCACAGAAACACTATAATTTGCCAAATCACTGATGAATCTTGCAACAATAGGTCGTTCATCAAGCTCTTCCTAAGGAGAAGAGTAGAAAGATAAAAACAACAAATTGCATATTCATTTGCAAAGTAAATATGACAATCTCACGCGCACAGATCAAAGAAATGACCTAGCAAAGGATTACTCTAGAACGATTCTTTTGATATGGCTGAAATCGTTAATCGAGATCTATTAATCAATGCACTTTCTAGCTTAACTTAATATTCTCCAAAATTTTCAATTCATTTTTATCTTCCATGTTTAGAAGCAAACTGAACAAACAGCCAAAGCAGTGGTTGCTCAAGTCGAGTTCCAGACCTCGAAAATGAACGACAAAACATGGAATGGAACTGAGGACCTCTATCTTTGTAAAAACTACCTTTTGTAATTGTGCTCACTGCAATATGAACATGCACATACTTTTAGAGAATCGATCACTCAAATGTAAAAATATCTCATCGTAAGCAAAATATAAGTATCGTCAAAGCTAAGGAAGAATGAAAAGGAACCTTTCAGTGGAAAAAATACATCAAAAAAGAAAATTGAGAGTGAATAGGCAACACACAGATAGTCATACTGGATGAGTATCGAACTTTCTACAATATGGAACTACAGAGATGGTTTCCAGATTTTTCCTCTGATGAATATACTAGAATATATCATAGGCTTACACTAAGACTATGTAAGCAACTCCTGTTTACCTACTTCCAAACACTTGCTTTCCCAACAGTATGACCATTTTTTGGAGATCGGTGAGGTTCTTTGTTTCCTTGATACAAATTATTTTCGACTAGAATGATTATACTTTCAAAAACCGTCTTTTAATTTGATTTTACTTAACAAAAGCATGAAACAATGACCCAGCAAAAGGCTTTTATGTGACAAGCTAAAGTGATATTTCATTGTAGCCTTCTCATATAGCTTATCTATCACAATAGTGAAGGATTCTAGTTTTTTATACCCTCCGTGTTTAATTTTATCATGCTAGCTTGTGTAATTGGTATGGCACCACGAGTTCTATTTTTCCATTGCTTTCTAGTGATTCCAGTTTGTTGACTGCCTCGTTACTGCAACTTTCAAAATGCAGGTAACTGCACAAAAAGTTAAATTTGTGAAATTTCTGGAACCTTTAACGCCTACGTTTTCAAGATCCTCCATCTCTTAATAGCAAAATCCAGTAGCTAATGAAACTGATCTCATAAGTTAGAAGGAAGAACATGAATCGAAAAATCCTTTGTATGAGCTAGTAATACAAATGCCCTTCTAGGGGATTACTTTAAATTCTGTAAAAGTGCAAGTAAGAAAAACATTTTGTAAATATTTCTTCCCTAAAGTCTTCCTATTTATTCAATCTATATTACAGATCTTACTTCCTATTCAAATTAACTGAATGGAAATTTCCAGCTTGATCATTTTAATTCTGCTATTAATAGTAAGCTCGACAGGTGATTTCCTTCTCCTATTTATTCCAGAATTCAAATTTTCTCGATGTTCCTCACATTGGAAAATTTTACTGACAAACACAAATGGAAAAATTATCGCACAATTTCATGAAATAATCATCCAGTTATTTCCACCAGATTGATTATAGAATGAAAAAAACACGCAGTGTAAACAATGCAGCACTTCTGTTTGTTTTATGGAAATGATGACTATTCATTAATTAATGTAGCATTTTCTGTTCCGCATAAGTAACCTCAAAATAATACATAACTGATTCAGTGAATTAACTAATCCCTCAATAGCATGGCATACTCTGCATGCATAATCATTTCCTTACTATTCTTCAGAATTGCTGTAAGTCATTTCTCGAAGCAGTTTTCGGAATCGAGAACATGAAATGTGATATGAAGTCAGACTCGTTTCCATTTTAAGCACAATCAAAGCTTCCGGCTTGTAGCAATTATAATAATAATAAGAGGAAATGAGTTCCTCAGAGTTTCCTCCAATTATTCTCTTTTCCTAAAACAGATTTTTCCATGTATTAGAATTTCCTGTTAATCTTACGTTCCAAAATTATTAGTAAAAGGAAGACAATAGAGAACAAAGTATTTAGAGACAAATGCTGCATTGGCTCCGATGTAAGCACCGTGACCAATTTCTCGGAGAGCAAACAAAAGTTTGAGGCAACACACGATCGATACTGGTGTTCCCATAAAAAGTATATATAACCTGTTATAAATACGAATCCTACAAAACACTGAATCTTGAACTTTCAGCTACTATTTGCTGGAAGTCAGAAATACTTTTCTGTGAAAAAGCTGCAACTCTATTTTTGAAGTAGCGGGTTTGGAAGGGGAAAGAAACGTGCGAACCGCATTGGAATCAAAACGGACATCCACACCAACGTTGTGGAAGCGGACGAATCACTTCGAGCAGTGATCAGCGCGAAAACTCGATGTCGACTTATCAGACAGGTATATGGGAAAACGAGTGTTCTGCATTGCTCTGTGAAAACTAACGTTCTTATTTAAGAAAGACGGTAACTTTTTCGCCAAATATAAGACCTCGGGCGATCGATGGTACATTTAGAAGCCACGAATCGTACACTTGTTTCCTCGCTTGCTTATTTGTGAACCTTCTTGGCACCGGTTTTCAAATTTGCAAGGCACACATACGGATCCGATATTCAACGAGTACATATTAACGCATCACAATCTCTGCAATACTGAAAAGTTCACTCAAAAGATTCAAAATCTGCAAATTAATAACAAGAGGTGCATGGAATGAATGAATAAATATTTCAAAACCTCAGGAATGGTCCCTCCAGTCTCACATGTGGATAGATAAAATTAGAATACGGGCTCATTGAATTAAAACGCAAAAACAGCAGACGATTCATTCAAATCGATTTTCCCGTATTCCTAGATGCGGAAACCTATATTCCGCCGAAAGAATATACACTGAGACAAATGAAACTGATACATGAGACTGAATTGAAAAGAAATTGCTCAAGCAGAAAACATTTTCAGAGGCCAAGAATCCTAGTTCTCCTGGTGCATAATTATTGTGTACTCTTATCAACTCTTATTATGGAACACTTCAATTTGCAATGAAAGATGAGGTGAAAAAATAAATAAGTAAATGCATTTACTGAAAAAATGGAAGCAGAAGGGTGAGGAAGCACGCTAACAAACGGAAAGAATCAAGTTCTGAAGCCAAGGTTTCATATTGATTCTCTTCCAAGAACATTCAAATGTACCATAAAAACTATTTCTAAAATGTACCCATTAGTAATACAACTCACTAAGAAAATTATTCCCTTGGTATTAATCATATTTTCTTCGTTGTTAATACTTAATTCCTTCTGGAAGATTATTAGTCTTGTTTTCAAACGCCTATGAACAGAAACTTGCTCTCAAGAATTACCAGCTCGGTTTCCTTAAAACTACGTGCTGTTTTTAAATTATTAAAATAAAAGCTGAGCTAATCATTTATCTTACTATTTCATCACTGATTATCATTCCAGGAGGTACTACACGTGGGCATTCGCAGCCTTAAAGTTGACACTATGCAGCGAATGGCTAGTCTTCATTTTGGAAATAAATTAGTAATCATTTCAAATTCAATCTGGTACGTTCGTATTTTAAAAATTTATGCCAAGAAGCACTTTTACGAATGACTTTTGCTTTCTCTGTTGACTTCTGTTTTTTTTTTTTTCTTTCTTTTTTCAAAAAAAAAAACAGATTAGTCATGCTGCTTTTTTTTTTTTCTTTCTTTTTTCAAAAAAAAAAACAGATTAGTCATGCTGCTGATGAGAAAATGGTTTTCTCAAAAATTTGTAGCAAATATAATTACAGAACTTGAGGATTTTAATGCTAAGTGTACAGTCTCGTTCTGTGCTTGACTCTTGGCTAAATTATTCAATGGTTATTCGCAAATTTTGCTGCAACCAAATGCTCCGAGATGATGAAATAGCTTTTAGAAATAAGGAGACGGAGTTACAAGTTAACAGATATGAAGGTTAGCCTGAGAAATTAAAATAAAGAACTGAGCTGGAAAACAACGGATGTTGATTAACACGTAAAAATTAATTGCTGGATTCAAATCCTAAGACCTTAAACAGAAACAAAAAAAGAAAATGGACCTCACTGCGTGCTGAAAGAAAAAAAAAATCCTGAACTAACCTAAAAATTCCATCAATTCCAAAAAAGTGCGAAGAAAATCAGATTATGGAAACAAAATAGGGTTTGCACAGAGATTCCAAGTTGGACTTTGGAACTGGCATTACCCAAAAATCTCAACGTGTGAAGAACTCCATATCCCGCCTTCGTATGTGCGGCCCAGAATAGTAATTCGTCATATTGAATTGAATTACACGGCAAAGAATGCTACTAGGAATCAAAATAATCAATACAATTAGGTATGATTTCGGCCAAAATCAAAACAAGGACATGCGTCACTATTCACAGTGTGACCGTAAGTAGCAGATTGAGTACCGGCTAGACACGAAACGAAACGCCCAATTGCACCAAGGAAAACTGAAAGCCAAAAGCCAAAGTTCAAGAAAAGAATTTCTGGAACCTTTGCAGCAAAAACTTAACTGTATCCACAGTGAACTTTGAAAGTTTGTGGAATTCGGTTTCCGAGTATAGGTGATCTGCCAGTGTGCGCACTAGGAAATAGCCAATCACTTGAGATCAATCGAATCACTTTCAAATAAAACAAAAGCCTAGGGAGGAAATTTATAAATATGCTTGCATATTCCTAGAATAAGAATATGAGGCATACTTCCAATCCCTCTACCTTTCCAACATTATAGAACTCGCAATGAGCTTACCAGAAAATTTGTTTCACTGTTATTCACACATGAAAGGCATGTTTTAAGTATTCGTGTGCAGTCAGGAGACCAAATCAAGAAAAGCATTAAAAAGCCTCTATTTCCCTTGATTGGATTAATCTATCTTTCCTTAGGATCACATTAGGGGAAGCGTTTACTAAGCAGTTTGTTAGTCCTTCAAACTCCGCTTGTTAATGGGAATCAGACGGAATCGAAATTTCCAAAAATTCGGACTATAACCGATCACCTATGGAATGATGATGCCCTTCTATAAACGAATTAGAGACTTTACAAAGGAGGACAAGAGCAAAAAACGCATGCAAAAATGGTACAAGATGTGAATAAGAATCAGTTTCGAAGAAATTCATCTGCAAATGAAAAGTGCAAAAGAAATGTCTGTATTAAGTCGTTACATCACTCTCATATATTATGTTAATACGGACACTAACACTGTACACCTGCTATACATATTCAACAAAGCGATGACAAATGATTCTTTAGATGTGTTCCTTCTTGTTTGTTTTTGTTTTGTTTTGTTCTTGTTTTTTGTGGGGGGGGGGGGGGGGACTGAAATGTTGCTGATTTTTGATAAAAATAAGCATAGTTAATGCCATCAGGGTGTAGTAATTCAAACTCGAAATCATGAACAAACAAAGCAGCATGTGAATGCAGGAATTACTTATTCTCAGATACTTCATGCACTGTTACAACACTATAAAAATTGTAGACTGTAAACACTAGGAAAGATTTTGAGGTGTTGCTTGATTTTCAAAAGTTTCTCCCTAAATTCATTATCACCATCATGAAGTACCTATTTCTCCTTACGAAGCTATCCAGAATTTATTCGTAGTGATCATCCCTTTCAAAATCCAATTTAGTAGTCCCTTTTCAAGGGACCAATGAAATTCATAAATAGAACTTTGCAATGACTTTCCTGGAAGCTTTCTTCCCACGATTACTTTGCCCTTTTTCTTTTCGCGACTAGTAGAAACCATAGCAGGCACATTTTCACAGACATTAATGTGAGTAGTTCCGCACAATCTCTGCTTTCACTAGGATGTTGTTCTTCTGCATGCATGGCCTATTCGGGCGTGCATTGGAAGCTCTCGTCCCATGAACTGCTTTAGAAACCAGGAGCATTTTCTTAAGATTGTTCCTCATCGACATTTCTTCAGCTTAGGTAGCTAAAAGTGAGTGTGAGACGAAAGGAAAATGAGGACGCCTATTTTGGGAGGGAAAGGTTCCCGGTCATTCTCCATAAAAAGAAAAGGAAGAGTGTTCCTTGCATTTCCTTTGTCATTACCTTCAAATTCCTTTTGTCTAGCAGTTACAGTGCTGAGTTCCCTCTTGTGTCCTGATAATAGGACATGTAAGATGTATTAGAATTGATGTACGTTATCAGGAGGAAAGTTCTTCATATCTACAAATAACGTATATCCTCAGTCGCAAAGTATGCCACTAAAAAAAGGGAAGGGCTACAAACGCACTTGACCTTCGTACTTTACGAAACATTTTGCAAAAAAGCATCCTTCTAAACTCCATTTGAAATCTTCTCTCAATAAAAGTCTGCTAAAATATTCGTAATTTTTGTTGGGATCAAAGTAAGACCACCTAAGTCAAGCACTGTTCTTCTCAAAGAGACAGTTTAGACTTTTTTTTGCCATGAAGAAAATCCTTTTCTGCTTCTTTTCCCCAAAGTTAGAATCTCTGAAATTTTTGAAGACGAACTGTGAGAATGAATTTTTCCTCTTCTTGAGGCCATTCGTTTTCTTACAAGCTGCCTTTGGAATTTGATTACGTAACAATTTCATTATACAATACACCAGCACGCACAGCAATCACACAACTTGTACATTCTGATGAAAGAGTCACGAAGACAAAATTACCGAAAAATGAAATCTCTTGAATGGTTCACTTTACTGCCTACATTCAAAGAGTCAAGATCGCCTCTATGTTACAGTCCCAAGAAAGATTAACGATAATTTTTAGCTAAATGCCTTTCGCAAAGGAATTCACTAATATAGTTCAAAATATGTAAATAACTTACACTGTATAAATATAAGTGCTTGTCTGATTCACTATCTTGAGGTTTTGCATCATTATCTGAAAAGAGATCACAATGATTGATTCTCATGGTGGCTCCACTAATCAATGATTTTAAAACACTTTACAATCAAATAGATGAAGTGAATTGCATAAAACACTTTTAGAATCAGTCAGTTCATGGCACTTCATGTAAAGCAATTCGAAAACGGAAACCATTTGAAAACATTTAGAGCAGCAACAAATACGATTCAAAGGTTGAAAGTTTTACGGTCTTTAGTAATTCAAATGGTCAAAAACTCTTTGAGAAAAATAATTGTACTTTAAATACATATGAATAAGTTACAGATGCTTAAAATGAATCTTTTATAGCAAAACAAAATAAAAAAAGTAAAACTAGCGCAGTTAACAAAAACTCGATATTTCACTTACTCTATGCAGTTTCCTAAACCTAAGCAAAAGTACAGTCGAATTCGTAGAAACCGAATCTGAGAATCTGAAGAAAAACCGAATCAGAAAATTTGAGTATCCAAAAAACAAAAAAGACGTAGATGCTAGACCAAATAATGCAAACCGCAATAGATCTCAGCAAGAGTTCAGCAGTATTTACAAGGCCAAAGAAATGTAACGTGGGTCCTTTATAGCTGAACAGATAAAGAAAGCAAGAGAAAGTTTTTGTTGGAATGAGAAGATTGGCTTCTCGCTTGCTTTAGTGCTATTGCCGCACGGAAGACACAATATGAAATCGACAGCGTATCAAATGACTGGTTATTCCATTTAAAAAAATTACGCATTGAATTATCTCAAAATCATGCAAAATTTCAAAAGTTTCGAGGTGAGGATGATAGTCCGTTTTTTGAAATTAAATGTAGTCTTCTAAAAATTATTGCCTGTTACTGATGCATATTTTCTTGAAATTCCAGATAAGACTGGGGTCTAAATCAATGTCTGAAGATTAAAGAACCAAAACAAACAAGGAGTGATGAAGGCACACACAATAATCACAAATAAGAAACAAAATAACGATCATCCTCAAAATATCCAACCATGATTCAACGAATCACTAAACTTCACAGACTTATGGGAGATAAAGATCTTGATGAAAGATAATAAAATACGACTAAGTAATAATCAGGCGATATTGTGCTAATTGTGTGCTATTGAAAGAAAATTAAGTGCTTAAAATTAAAAATTAATACCAATAAAAATTCTAAATTCTTGAGTGATTTTCTACAGAATGAAGACTGCTCCAATTCGTTTTTGATATAAAAAGCTATGGAAAAAAATTACTTGCTTCCTGGGAATTCGACTCTATAAACATAATCCTATAAAAGCTTACGAATTTTCTAATCAGAAGGAAGCAAAACGAACATACCACATTTAAAACAAAGATTATGTAAACAACTGTTTGGCAAGACCCAAAATTACATGTAATGCAATCCTTCTGCCTAATAAAATTTCTAGCTAGATAATTTTATCAAATAAATGAATAAGCATTTTTCTTTTCCTTTGAAAATTCGTCTGGACACATAACCATGAATAGAAATTATTCATTTTAAACATGCACAGAAATTAAGCTATTTCCAAAATTTATGAAAAACTTCTAAAATACGTAATGTAAGCGAAACTTCAGTATGTGAACTAGGGTCTGATGAATGGGCTTCCGATCAAATGAACACAATTTTATGAACTAACTGATTTCGTTAAGTAGCCATCATAGGCGATGAAAAACTAAGTTGCTCTCTATACATTATAATAAATAAGTACCATTGCAAAAAACATCAAATGTCAACTATCAGAACCAGCTGTAAAAGATAACGTTTCCGGTGTATGCTGGCATTCTTAAAATTACTTTATATTGACTTCATAAGATAAACAGTTTGCAGCCTCATAAAATAGGAGTCACCCGAATCATTTAGGATCATCGTTGTCGGAAGGAACAGGGATTTGAAAATAAATTGAAAATCTTCAAATAACACTTGAAAGCTTTCATAACATATTATTACTAGAACTACTGCTTGGGAATTCATCATACAAAAACCACCCCATGCAGAAAAATTTATAAAATTCAGTTAATCAAGGAAAATAAGTCTCAAATGTTTGTCTTAAGGTCTTCGAACGTTCACGTAAATATTTTGTAGTGTTTTCTAACGAATCAATTTTTTTTTCTTTTTTTTTTAACTGAAAGGAGGTCGCTAATCTCAACAACATTCAGCATAAGATTATCACTAATTTCGAGTTTCAGCGAAGAAAGTACAATTTAATGATAAAGTACAATTTAATAACAATTTTTTAAAAAGCAAAATACAATTCTAAGCATAAATTGTTCCAGCTGTGTATGGCACAAAACATTCCAATATAAGGTGAAAAATCAGTTTGCAAAATCAACCGAGCACCGTGGGTAACTTGCTTGCTTCATAACAAATATCGTAAACCGGTAGCAACTGGGAATCTTTCTGCTGATTATACGTCCATTACCTTACTCTAGTACACGAACTAGGCTTCCGTTTTTGTTTTTGTTTGTTTTTCTTCAGTCTCTCAGCACTACAGTCATTCGTCTCATAATTTTCTGACTACATAATTCACCTTCATGCTCTTAAACTTACTGTTTTATGTTTCAAAGACTTTTCTCGTAAATCTGTTTTCACCTTGTAAAACCACGACATACGTATTAATTACTCCATAAAGGTCTGCACGGAATCACAAGTTTTGGCGCCATCCACATCGATTTTTAGAACACAAAAAAGCAAATGACCAATTTCTAAGCAATTGTAATATTTGAATTCAAGATGAATTTGCTATAATTATCTTTTGAGATTTTAAAATTACAAGTACAGAGGGAAAAATCGTTTTCTGAATCGAAACTACAGTAATTATATGCAATTTTTTTTTTACATATTTCAATCATTTTTTCATTTCAATTTCTGTATCTCTCGCCCCTAGTGATACAAACTGGCATCCCTGGATTACTGGAAATAAATCCTTCAAGAATTAGCAATCTCCTATAAAGACCAAGATGTCATTCAAACTCTTATGAAGACTTGGATTGTTGCAATGTGTCTGATAACATCACTACATTCACTGGATGTGATACTTGGTATGTGAAATTTCCTTTATATGAAAAGATACATTACTTTAGTTTCGTATTTACAGTATTAGACTTCAGCGAAAGAAACCACAAAGTATGCCACTCCTAAGCATGTCTTCTAAGTATTTTGGATAAAATACATCAAAATTCGTTTTGCAATTAACTCCCTTATCTCCCTTGCTTATCTCTTTCGCATTGAGGTTACCATGTTTATTATCAAGGTTGCCCACATCAAGATACCGATCTCTTTATTTCACAAATTGGAACCAGACAAGACATTTGAAGAATTTGCCGTCTCTAGTACCTGCTCTTAAACTTACCTGATTCACAGCTTTATATATTCTTCATATATTCTCGATCTTCATTTATTAATCAGCCCTTGATTCAGAAAAAAAAAAAAAAAACATCAAAATTCGTTAATGTTCATCTTTCACCAATATCCTTCACATTTTTGTGATTTTTCCGAAAGCCTGTAACCTTGAAACCTTAATTTAACTTCCTTACTTTAACTTCTATGTGCTCTCCAATCCGTATTATGTCAGTAATAATATACAACATTCTAAGAGCAACCTTTCCCGAGCATAAACATTGAACCTGTATTCTAATTTGTACCACTCTTTAAAGAATTTCTAAACTACACATTACATGGCTGAACTTTTCCTTTTGTGTCTGCAATCATGTTATAGTGGGCCGGCTTAATATCATTCAGAACTGTTCTTGATAAACATCAATTCCCTTAACTCAGCTTTTTGCTAAGTTATTCAATGAGCAGCGCTGCATTCATAGATGTATTGACAAGACTCTGGATGTATCTTAGTCGTTTGTGTTTTCTTGGTAATTGTAATCATTAATTTAGTTTAATATTGTTTCTTTGTGATAATTATGCTACAAACACGAGTCACGAACTGATGCCCATAAACATCTGTTCCATCCAAATCACTTTGTACCAAAGATCAGATTCCTATTACAAAAAGTCAAATGCTGGGCACAGATTTTTCTTTGTTACCCTGAATGCAAGTTTATGGAGAAGTATCTGTTTCTCATGGATACATGGCTTCCAAGTAGACATATCGCATGAAATAAGCAAAAAAAGGAAAACTATGACTTTCACAAACGAAATTTCCCAGGTAGAATGTTAAAATATGACACAAAGATAAGAATAATTGGATTAGAAATACAACAAACGTAATTTATTATTAGCTGGGCTCTCCATAAGCACAAGGTAATCCTTATATTTCCAGCAATTTCCAACAAATGCAAAAAAATTGTTGAGTAGTCTATGAACACCTCAGGAGAACTCTACGAAATCTTCTACCGCTTTTGCTGATTTTTCGCAAAAGATTGGCAAAAACGAACGGAACTGGTTGCCCATGCGCGCGTTCCTAATGCAAGGCAACGATTTTCATTTAGACAAATAGTTTGGAGTTATTTCCCCATGAACCCGATATTTAATCATGAGAGCTGCAGAGCACATTTGAGCAAAACCACCATTTACAATTTCCTTACATAAACTCAACCTTTCTGAGCTGAAGAATGGGCTCCAAGATTGCTTTGAAATACGAAATTGTAAAAAATGCATCTTCACGACTTCCCCATCTCAGAAATTCTTTTGTTGTCCACATCGGTCCACAAAGAGAGGGGAAATGCGAGATTCCTCTCGTGCAAAATTTTGCAAATGAAATTTATAGCAACGCACTAACAGAAGTGCCAGCTTTCCGATATGAGGCTGGGGTTTCGCGAATCCGCTCCGACTTCAAGCGTTGCAGCAAAAATTGGTTATAACAGCAAACAGTCGCACGGCTCACCGTAAACGCCACATCAAGTTATTTCATGAGATGTCAGTTATATATCATTGGTTTAGAACGGACATCCAACCAAAAAAGAAAAGCACAAGCAGGATAACCACTGCAAGCTGCTGAAAGTGTAATTAAAACTATCGATCCTATCACCTGGCACATTTTTTTTTTGGAAGAGTGATGTGCTAAACCTTGTTCTCGTGTGTCTTGAGTATATCCCCTACGAAGTGTAATGTATTTTCTGCAGTTTGTTTACGAATGCACCATGCTGATGAGTTTGAAAAACTGCTGCATCAAAATTCTAAACAATCCCACGCCAACTCATGTTCATAAATAAAAAAATTTCAACTTCCAGCTTTTGTGCTTCCAGATCAGCAAGCTCATTTATTTATCAACACGCTTGTGAGTGTTGATGGTGCGTAAGGTAATGTAAGTGATTTGGTGAGTTAACAGGAAGTGCTCCCATTCGTTTTGATAACCACACCTTTAACATTCATTGTTGAAGGAATGAAGAGATTTTATCACATTTCCTCTCTAGAATTTGACTTTTGTGGATGTTCATTTCCATAGATGTTTCCCAAGTCACAAAAATTGCGATTCTTTTTTCCGTTTGTCACCCGTGACAGCTATTCCTTCAGTCGAGCCATCTCAACCCACCTCACGTGTTCTTCAGAATTATGTATTTCGCTTTGATGGATTCATCCTAAAAGCAACCTTGTTGTAGATGGGCACACCGTTTTTGCGTTTGAAAAACTATCACTTGATGATAACTCGGGAATCTCAAATGTCATTGTGTTGCATACACGAGATCCGAGACTGCAAACACAAATACAACAGAACATCTTGAAAAACACAACTGAAAACATTTAAAGAATGATAAAATTGTCAATCCCAGCTATTGTGCTTCCACAGCCCTGAATCGCTTTTATAAACTTATGCAGAATGGGCACAGTACGAAAAAAAAAAATTGCATTAGTAATTTAATCCTCAGCACACTCAAAAGGATGATTTCGTGCAACTCGTAATGAGAAATCAGCAACACAATATAAGATGCAGATTCAGTGGGGTAGGAAGAAAAAAAACACTCTGACTTCAAAGTCAGAACGCAAAGCGAAGCAAAGAAAGCATTGGAGCTGTCTTCGCTTTTTCGATTCGCAACGGCATATATCACAGACCTTGGTATGGAATAAGTGGAACAGAAAGAAGCAAACGAAGAAAGGGACCTAATATGAAACCAGTCATTAATCTCGAGCAAATCCCCGATTAATTTGTTTCAATCGCCACGTAAGTTAACGTTGGAACACTGCGATCACTGTTCACTGCATCACTGTTCCCTTGAGCATACATACAATAGATCGTTCGTTACTATTTACTGAAATTTCACTGTTGCAACTTGTGAAATCGGAAGCTGATAGCTTGTTGAATATGTTACCCTCTTCTTCAAGTAGAACTTTATTCAGATGTCTTTTATTTCATGGTCAAAACCACGAAGTTCTTTCTCTGACAAGAAACCATTATGAATACCGTCTCTGTTTTGCGTTATTAAATGAATTCATGTTATCATTTAGGTTAACCACACTCAAAAGAGTATTTCGATAATTTTTTTTTTTTTTTTTGAATTTCAAACTGCAATAGGATTTGCAGTTCGAAATTTTCAAATTTTCAAACTTCTTTTGAGAATACTGAAGTACTACAAATGAATGCACAAGTTTTATTTAAAAAAAAAAAAATCTTTGCATGTACAACGATCAAAACAGCTCATATATCAGCTCATATAGTCTCAGAATCAAAGGAACTTGAATGAGAAAGATAAAACCTGACAACGGCTTATCGTTTTCCGCAGAAATATGGATTTCCGGAAGTTCACGTGCGGGTCTTCCTCCATCATTTTTTCCACTTGCCATTTCCGAAACTGAACGTCACTCTTGTTTCACCATCAGTTACAAAATCTCATTGCACAAGTGTAGAAATCGCAAATTAATATTTCTATGAATGCATCAGAATTGAATGCAATCGCTACTGGTAAAAAAACTCTGGCATTATCTCCGAGGTTAACACCATAAGGGTTCTAGAACTCTCTGTAAGGAAAAAAAACGAAGCAGCGAACAATATCGTGGGGCGAATCGTGACACGCTTGGAACGTACTCTGCGGCGCAAGTACGCGCTCCTGGCCACTCTACGCGCCGGTACCTTCGGACGGCTAAGCGGGTTGAACTGAGCATGCTCCACTGCGGTACGATCCCAATCCACGGTCTTCCATGCAAATGGCAATAAGGCGTCATATGTTCTAGAATACTCTCATATGCAGCCAAGCATTGCATGCTATTTAGCCTTTTTGGCAAATTGCTTTAAACCAAGGGCCATCAACATTAAATTTAGTAAGAACCACGCATGATGTATGCTTCTGGAAAACGCAGGAAAACCCTTCCTGGACTCGGGAGAAAAGATTTCCCTCGGTTTTATATGTAGAAATCAGTAATTGAAAATGTTTTCATCAGATGCTACTCTTGAAGTGGACGACGCGGTTCCGTGAGAACGAAGTGTGAGTGGTCACAAGTGTGAAAACTGCGAAATCAGATTTTCTGAGCCCTTCTGAAACTAAGGAAGGGGGCATATGAAGCCAGAATATCTCTGTAAGCAACTCATAAACAGCAAACTTTTCAAAAGTACTAGTACTCACTTTCAAACAAAATTCTTGAGAAAAATATTCTTACAGAAACTTGCAGCACGAGCGTAACCCTCAGACTCATCTTGAATTATAGAACGCGCAAGGAGTTTGCATTTCCCTAATGTGTAAGCAATATTGCACTTTATTTTTACTTAAGTCACCTAATCTGTATTGCAAGAGTTCGTCTATTTTGTTGACAAAAATGGTGTGGCACTCCAGGTTGCGAAGGTCGCATAATCCGTTCTGCTGAGAATTCGGAGTAACAAAGAGAATTCTTAAAGAAACGACTACTCTGATACTTTGTTTCCGGAGTTATTTCCTTAAACAAGTGGATGGTTTTCACCTGGCTGGAAGAATTACAGTAAAATTTTTTAATAAAACAATACTTTCGTAATTCACGTATGATGCTGAGCTTCAAGAAGCATCTGTGGTAAGTTGTCACACCATTCACTCAGAAACAGTATCCTTCAAGATATTCTTAAACCAAAAACTTAGAAAACGGCGAAAGAGAGGAACTGTAGAACAGATGCTTAATTATCCGAATTAGAAGCAAAGATCTTTTTATCTACTTATTTTGTAAATTGTTCCAGCTTGAGAAGGATGAAGAGAAATCACTAGGGGCATGTAACCGCATCCCCCCTCCACACAGATCATAGACCTACATAAATGAATTTGTAGCAGAGTGCATAATTGACTCTTCAACTCATTATGCCATTCCCCTCTTTGTTTCAAAGGGATGCAAAGAGAATCCTCAAGAGTGGTGGAAGTTCAGTTTACGCACCATAAATGAGTTCAGATTCATCTATCGTTAAGTACGCTTTAAAAATAAAAGTCATGTCATTGTGCTATTTACACACAATGACATGAATTTAAAATACAAGTCTTATGCGTAGTGGAAGCAGAAGTGAAGTTTGATAATGGATGAATTCTCCTAGATGAGTTTTTGAGAAATGGAAAGTTTGGATTTTTGGATAAGTTTGAATAAAAAGGAAGCTGGATTTCATTTTCATTTAAGCAAACCCCATCTGAAACGCTGATTCTCTTCCTCCGGATAAACGTACTCGAAAGACAAATTTGCTCCCTTCGTTTTGACTCTCTCGTGATCTAAAAATAGCAAAGCGAGAATGCTAGAAGCCTTTCGTGCAATAAAAAAATCCTTTCATATTGTGTTCACTTTCAGTATTATTAGCATCTCATTTATCGAATAGCCTTTATTTCAAGTCGAAAGTAGGCAGATTCAGATTATAAAAGATTCTGTATACCTAATCATTT
Organism: Raillietiella orientalis; assembly: GCA_036172245.1. Lineage (NCBI taxonomy): Eukaryota > Metazoa > Arthropoda > Ichthyostraca > Raillietiellida > Raillietiellidae > Raillietiella > Raillietiella orientalis. Next base: position 477,848 of record JAYWIR010000058.1, on the reverse strand, counting down.
GTGATTAAAAAAACTTATATGATAATTATTATTCAAAGTATTATTATTCAAAGTTATATTCTTGATGCGAGTTTATTATTCCCTAGTAAACCTGCTGATAAATAGAAATATTTGTATTCCTTGGTGTGAAGTCTGATGACGCTGTACTTACGAACTGCGTCATTACTTTTTTCTAAAATTGTTAAAACATGAATTTCCTTTGTACAAAAGAAAGAATGGGAAAATAATTTTACACTCGATCTAATGATACATGATGGAAACTGAGTATGGTCTCTGTGCAGATCTTATCGTGGGTACTCTTCAAATACAGAAATGAGGGAAAGGAATAAGGGTATTTTATGTAGGATGTCTTAGGGTCTATCTGAATGCCTTGTGTTGATGTCTTGCCAAATCCAATTTACAGTTTGTTTTCTTTTTGAAACGCTCTTGCATCAATCTCGTGACGCACTTGGCAATTCATTAGAAGGGACTTCTGCACAGTAGAAAGAGGTGGAAAACTCAAGTTCAATGAATTATGAAAGCAAACAACCATAATAATTTTGTGTAAATGGAAAGGACAGAATGGGAAAGTAACTTGGATTTTTGAGCTGACTGGCTAATTGAAAATACTTTTCATGAGATCAAAATAAGCCTGATGGCACGTCGGCAAGTGCAGATATGGTGCTCTGATATGTGCAAATGGGGGGATCACACGTTTGACGTGCAAGAAGCAAATTTGGAATATTCTGATGATAAAAATACTCTCTTGGTTTTATTTATGGTTTATGCTTTGGGAAAACTTCTGCAATTTGGAAGGCCATCTGAAAGTTTCTGGCTATTTAAGCAGAGAGTTTGATGATTATAGATGCCGGTAGTAAACTTCTTTGCACACAATTCTATAGTTTGGGAGATCTGGAGAGGCAGCGTATATGAAGGAAATGATTTCATTAGCCTTATGCTACTTTCCGTTCTCACCAAGGTAATGAAATGATCATATGCAAGAAAGGATGAATTGTTTTCCTGTTTTGAAGTAAGGTAGAATGTGTTTTTATAGCTTGATTCATCCATAGAAAGAACATCTGTAGGTGAGTTTAACCCTTGCCAAGTGTGAATTTTTTCTTCTCAATCTCCTAATTCAATAAATCTGAATCTGCATAATAGTCAGATGTACAAGGGCGATGGAAAAGACCGTGTTAGATCTAGCATAAAGTACGCTACTGTATAATGCATATGATAATTTATTCATGAAAAGTAAAAATAAATTGGCATATATTTTTATCCATTCATCTTCGCATGTGCTATTGTTATATGATCTACTATCATACTTGGATACAATAATTCTGAATTATTAATTATTGTGAACAGATTGGTCAGATGATAGTAATCACAAACAGATACGCTAATATGAAGCAAACTGAATCCAAACATTAGGAGCTAAAGCAAACACGAAGAACCAATATTAGGAGCAAAGACAAAACACCATAGAACCTCAGGACGAAACATTAAGTTTCGTCTTGAGGTTGTAAGCGGGTTTGCAGGAACGCCCATAAAGCCCCGTGGTTTCACTTGCAGAACCGCACATGAGAGCAGCTAGGACGCCAGCCATGATTGCCGTGATCCCTATCACTTGTCGCTACCGTCGTACGTTTCTCGAAATGCTGCTCTTAGAGCTGTGCACCAGAGTTTGGACATCTGCTGAAAGCTTTCGTCATAACTGTTCCGAAATACATCAGGATTTCATACTTACTCTCCTCTTTCCGGTTCTTCTAGGACCCACATATATTTCGTTCCCGAAAGCTTCAGTTCTACGTTTCTTTTATTCTCTCATTGGACTAGTGAGCAAGAGTCGTTCCTCTCCGAATGTTTCTTTGCTTCTGCAGATAGTGAGATGTGATGCTGGTGCAGCTTGCGTTTCTCTTAATGATTTTGCGCTTGCCACTCGGCACGAACTCAACACTCGAGAGAGCGCTTGAGCCATTGTTGCTTTTCATATCTATGATTCGAGATCTGCAAAAACATTGCCATCATTGTTCTTCACAAGGATGGATTTGCCAAGCACCTACTTTGCCTTCCCTTTCTTCCTTATTTTGCACTTTTTGAAAACCTGGAGAGCAACAGCACAAGAATGTCATGTGTCAAAGAATTTTGTGCATGTGTGCTTTTTACTTCTTTTGATGTCGTGTGGGGGAGGAAACACTTCTCCACTTCTTCACAGAGAGGAGAATAACTTTGTTCCTAGACTCGAGACTGAGAGTGCCTCTCGAAAGGTTCCCGAACGCACTTCCCATGTCAAGGGTGTCGCAGAGGGTAGACGGGTTTTGATCGTCCTCCTTATTGTCTCTTTCCAAGCGTGCTGGCGCACTTTCCAGGATGAGCTGTCGCTTTCTGAGGAAATCCGGCAGGAACCCCTTGCGCACAAGTGGGCGGTTCTTTGGCCTAACCACGACTCAAAGACAGACGAACGGGAAGAAAATGTGGCTTCGGAACCTACGTTTCCAGTGTGATGTGCCAGTGCGGCTAAGCTCGCTCATTTGACTCAGGAGAATGGGGAAAAGACGCTAGGACATGTTTTCGGTTGTACAGGCGTTCATGTCAACGGCAAAGCCGAATACAGTTTCCATCGTGTTCACACAAGAGCGGCATGCACAGTGGAGCAAAGGCAAAGAGAATGAGCAAATGAGAAACACGCGGCACACGAACGAATCCAAGATGAAGATTGAAGCAAATGAAGCGATGTCTGATTGAAAACTCTTGAGGACCAGCAAGTCGAAGCGGCCGTTCGTCAAACGAGAACGTCATCACTGTAAATCGTTTGGCTGTACGGAGGCGGTATGCAGTCGTTGCTCGAGAACCTCTTGTCTTGAACATGGACGGTATCACCACCTTGCGGCTTTTCCGAGTTGGTCGTTCTTGTACGACGTGCTTACCCTCCGAACCCTGCCGTCTCGGCGACTCTGCACTTTACACAGCCAGCACTTATCGTGAGAGGCACGCAGACCTTCCTTTCGAATCAGGAAACCCCAAAGTTCACCACCGTGGGGCTGGTCGCAAACTTCCCTGTGTCCAGAACCGCAGACCAGGAGATGGAAAACCTTCGGAGGCACGGAAATCCAACAGATACTTTTTGTTTCTTTGCTTGGTCAAGAAACGGGGAAATACTTTCTGAATGTATGCATGTAAAGACTAGGATAGCATCAGTTTTCAAATTTTATGCACATAAGAATGCTGAAGAGATCAAAGAGGAGTTTCCACCATCCTCTTCTCCTTACTCTTCTCTTCAACTCCTGCTATCTTCCTAGGCCCTTCCATTACGAATGATGATCCATCCGATTTTTCAATAAACATCCTGGGAACACTGAGTGTTGGAGCACACCATGTCTTTGCTGATGTACCCCTCCTGGTAGGGAATTTTCGATCTCTCAACATCTCGTAGCTGCATGGATCCCAAGATACCAAAGACTCCACAACATTTGTTCTTTCCAGATGAAGCAGAGAGCATCCTATTTGTTCTCCTTCTGTCTTTCCTCTTCCAACGCCGTTGGTGGACGCTCTTGAGGAGCGAACGACATCCAGTGTGTCCACCTTCCCTTAGCCTTGGAACATTCGATTCGACTTCAGCTTTGAAAACGTTTCTGGAATGGTGTGGCTGGAGGCTGCCAACTCCCAGTGTCTTTGGATAACCTTCTGGACTTGCGTCACCAGCTCTCCATGCTTCTCCGTAACCATCTCGTCTGTTTGGTTGACGCACCTGCCAAGGGTGCGGTCCGATGACCCTCCCGATCTCCCGATTCTGCAATAGCGAGCAGCGTTGCCCCTGGTGGGTGATGCCCTCATAGATAAGAGGTTGGTCTTTCCGCAGGAATGAATCTACAGTCTGCGACCGAAAGCGTTTGTCGTTGAACGGAAAAACGTCCAGTTCTTCCCGTTTTCCCTGCGCTGAAAAACCCACTCATTCTCTGCGGAAGGCAAAGGATGGAAATTGCAAAGGTGGGTCAGAGTTGAGATTGCTTTCCCATAGACTGACGTCACTGTGTTCATTGGGAAGGGTACAGCAGTGGTCAGGGTCAGGTTTCAAGTCACACTTGGCTAAAGCAAAGGCGGAAAGAGGGAATCGAAAGGAATCGCTGAACCAATCGCAGCACCAGAAAAGGGGTAGTAGGCCAGCCGTAAGGGCTGAGAGCTCACGCTGAGTCTTAGACCTTAATTCGCTCTCTCATGGATTTCAGAAAACGTGGCCCTTGAGCAGCAGGAGCAGACTACTCCAGCTGGTCAGCAAATCTCTGATGAAATCTTTTCGAAGAGTCCGATAGACTCCAGTAGTGAGTTACTTGCAGTGCCCAGCAGCTGTCTTTGTCCTCCCAGATTTATTTATTAAAAAAAATAACATGATATGCGGGAGGGCTATACGTTGATCTTAGCCAAAAGGCCGAGAAGCGATTCTTTGGTTAAGATCAAAGTGAGATCCCAGCATGAGATCAGAAAGCAGCAGCTATGTATGGTGAGATCAAATATAGAAGGGCGACATACCATTGTGGAAATTGGACAACTTTACGAAACCACATGTATAGATTTCGGTTCCAGCCAGCGCAGATATGGGTGTTCTCTTGAACGGAAGTGTCAGCGTTGGTAACATCTTGCAAATTTATGGAGGGTTGGATGTCCTCTGGAGTCTCTCGATGCATTGTGCGGAAAGATACGCTCGAAAAAAAAAAAAATCACTAGTTCAACCTTAGATGTTCCTGAATCGTTTGTTGTACTGGCCTCTAAAGAAATATCCGCACCCTACAGCAGCTAGACGTTTCATTATTCGACGAAGAGTATTCGGGACAGTGTGGCAAACCAGCATCGCCTTGAAGAGAAAGTCGGAGAAGAGATGCTCGATGTTTGCAGTACACCCCTGTTTGCGATGGTAGCCATTGGGTGCAAGAAACTGTTCCTCTTTATCTTCAAGAGGACATCTTCCGTAAGACCTAGGGACTTACATGGAAGAAACAAAAGGCGGTGGAAATTCACCGGTGACTCTTTACGGTTGCTCTGGACATTGCAAAAATGAATCGTTTACGAAACTCTAGGGTGAAATAATCGGTCTGTACCAGCTAAAAGTTCGCGACTTCCATGGACAAGACACTAGAAAAGTATCTGTATTCAAAAATGCAAATATTGGTGCATTTTTCTTCCTTCCTTTTTAGAACAGCATCAAGGGAGGACAGGAATCTTGGCTTTATCCTGAGCTAAATATCTTTTGCATCTTGTTTCATGAGATTGGAGGTAGACAACAATTCGATTCTGTTTGGTAACGTGATTCTGCAATTGGAAAGTCTTGTATTCATACTTTAAAATAAAATTAAATGATAATCCTTGTTCCTACTGTTGTTTTTCACAACCATCTCTTTACTTTTACGTCTTTTTTTTTGATCTCAGTGCTCAATGTTTCATGGATCTGTCATGAATCAATAAAATGATAAAAATCCTCAAATGTCTCGCTTTTAGACGACTTACGCGTCCTCAGGGTGTCTGTGAATTTTCTGTGCGGTGGATTTTTGATGAAATTCGCTCTCAAGCTTCAAGAGACCCTACGGGCATTTAAGCTGACTTTTTTGCACGTACGGAATCCCAACTTCGGACTGACTGAACAAAGTTGCATGCGTCCCATGTAGCTTGTTAACGAAACGCGTGTTCGGATAATGAAACGTGTTTCCGTTGTTTGGGTTCACATTTATTTCATATAGGAATATTCCAAGAATGGTAGAAGAGGATTCTAAACGAGTATCAACATGAGAACCCACTTTCCTGTCGTGCAAGATTTACTCAACTAAGTTCCCGAATGAGCATGATTTCAGCATTCCAGGATCTGTTCTGTGTGTGTGTGTTTCAAAGAAAAACACCATTATTCCATGCGTTATGTCATCTTCTGTTCAGCTCCTGCTGTATGACGTTGAAACAGTGGACACGGAAAACAGTTTACAAGAGTGTAGTGTTTCCTTATCAGGTCTATTTACGTTGAGAAAGCAGCCAGCCATTCTGCCTATTTCAATACCAAGGGAGTGCGCCGCTGTCAGAGCACATTACCCTCTCTTTTAGCTGCGATGTGTCCTATACATATCAGACTTGTACGTGGAAAACATACGGTATTTCCTTTTGTATGGTTTCATGGTCCGAAGCCCAGATGCTCTGCAAACGCGATGAGCCACATCTATTTTGCTGATCGCGTCAACCTATATTATATTATGTCGCTGCACTGTTTCCACAACAACGCTGCGTGAGAATGGCATATCATAAAGACGGCACCCGGCTAGGCTTGCCTTACAGTCGACACATGGTGATCTTTCTCTGCAGCACCTTTGTGTAACGGGCTGTGGAAGCAGGTCAAGGGAGTGTGCTGGACGCGCGGGATCCTTGCGCTAACCGTGGAATGCTTCTTCTCCTAAGATACAATTGCTGCGCCCTAGCCTGGCGGAGGTCAAGTAACAGCAAGATGTCCATTCATAAGTAGGCAGAAAGATCCGAAAGGAAGGAAGCGGAACTGTAGGGAAGACGAGGAAGAGGACCGGCATCCTGTGTTCCTTATCCAAAAGATGTCACGTTCCGGAATGTGATGGTAATTGTGGTCGTTAGGGTTTCGATTGCTTTATGAGTGCGACCCCCATCCAACGGAGGGTTCTGATGGGCAGCGCCTCGCCAGTTAATCCAGAATTTCTAGTAGACCCTAGGACGCTACTCTGCCCGCGCGTGCGTGTTTGCATGCTTATCGTTCAGGATTGCAATGGATTCCCCGCATGACCGGGTGTAAGCCTTTCCGTGCCCGAAGGAAGGGGAGCTGCTGCTGTCATGAGCTTGCTCTTGGCCTCGGAACATATGCTCACGGGAGCAGAGAAGGGTGGTCAGAAGACACCCTTCTCTGCTCCCGAGAATTCTTTTCAGTTTCTTTTTCCGCCGCAGCTCGTGGGATCCACCATAGCGTTTGTGACTAGGAAGCCCACGCTCGGAAGCCACACGCGGTTCTCTCTCCCTTCCCCTTTTGAAAGAGGGATTCTTCCCCGTCCAAACACATCCTGCTCCCAGCTCACGGCTGGGAGACTAATTTTCCGCCGCGGGGTGCTTGATGGGGACAGGCAACCAAGCGGCGGAGGCGATGAGATCCAGCGGCATCTAATCAAGCGGACCCATGATCTCTGAACGCTGAGAAGCGCCCTTTCGCTCCCTGGCGCCACCGCGAAGATCTATGCATTCCTTTGTCCTGCAGCCAAGAGTTTCCCACTGTTGGAAAACGGCGGCTGCGGGTGCAGATCATGGAGCAGTGCAAACGGGAAGATTTGAATAATTTATATGCAACTTCCCGGAGGATCCAAGATGGGATTCGAGGAAACCCAGTCGAACGCTCCCGAGATGCATCCTTCATTTCCACAGAAAGTTCGAGATCTGCGTAGTTTCCTCCTCGCTCCGCGGGGACACATTTCAGGCATGTCTGTTCCCACCAAGAGAGATTGCCAGGCAACGAGTATTTACCGCTTGCCAAAACTGCCTCGCTCGTGCACCTGCACTCCATGGAGGCTCTGGAGAGGCAGCAAAGCCATCAAGGGCAGCACCACCTCTTTCACAGCGACAGCAGCAGGAAGCTCCAAGCTGTAGCAGAGAAAGCAGCATCGGTCAATCCCCTCTGCTTCCCTTTCAAAAAAAAAAAGTTGGTCACCCGTCTACCGCCAGTGTATCTCGAAAGGAACTTTGCGAGAGAGGGTACGGAAGAATCAACTCGGGCATCTGAAGAAGAGACCAGTTACTAAAAGCACAAAGAACGCATTCTGTTTTTTCTGCACCGGAAGGGTCGAGACGTCATAGTTTTTCGCAACCGTAATCCTAAATGCCATGGCCCTTCCATAGACTTCACGTCAAAATCTTCATTTGGGTCTGATTGCGTTCCATCATGAATGAGTCCCTTCGGTTCCCAAGAAGACTTGCTCGTTACCTCCGTGGAACAGGTTAAGGAAGCATCACTGCCAAATGCTCGAAGCTCCAATCTCTATTACCTTAGCAATCATCATCACAGCTGGGTCACAAATCCTTGCAACATACGATGGAAGAACACTATCCGCTGACCCATTCGTGGGGGATTTCGCTACGAGAAAATCCTAGAGTCTGACCAGAAACGTGAGCGGCCTCTTTCACGGTGCTCCTGGCTCACTTCAAAGTCCATGCGACTATAGCCACAAAGAACCACCTCCAGAATTTCAAATATCAGTCTTTGAATTTGAAACACCAATTTTTGCTTCAGGGACACGCGAACGCTCCAACACTACAATGGGCGGATGTGAGATTGGCGGTCGCCGGGCATCCATTGCTAGCTGCTTTCGACCATCCGCCGGACGGATGTCCTTTGTGACAAGGCTACGAACTGAATTTTGCACAGCCTCCGGATTTGCAAAGCTGAAGATTGCGGGTACATGTAACGCATCCTGTGACCAATCAAGTGAGCTTCAGGAATTTCTGCCCTCCTCAGTCGGGCCTCTCCGACTGCCTCTTTCACTGATCTTGCTCGTTTTTCGTGGAAAAACACGGCTCGAAAGCTGATGTGCAATTTGGTGCTGTTTTTGCTTATTTTTTGCATCGAATTCAATGAAAATCGAAAGGTGTGTGCAGAGGGTTTCAATCACCTTCGTCCACACGCTCAATCATGAAAATTGCTAAGTATCAATGTAATTCCGCTTAAACGAATGAAAAATTCAGCTAAAGGTACCGTTACCTCAGCGGCGTGTCGGTTAGCTGCAAAATATTATTCCCACAAAGCGAGGCACCGTGGCGGTTACTTCGGACAGATTCGCTCGTGGTGCAGGACATCCACGACCCATCGCTGTGCCTCATCAGTTGCGCGTAAGTAGAATGAACATTACTTTCCGTCGTTTCCCATTGAATACTTTCGGGTTCGAGCATTAAGATGTTTTTCACTTTGCCATTTTTACTGCGAGGAATAGCCGAAAGACATTCCCGAATAGCAAACACTTCCCCAGTGGTTGGACGATTAGCGTCGAGTGAAGGAGGCAGCGGTGCGCGCGCGTGTGCAATACCGAACCACGTGTTTCAGGCGCTGCCGCACTGCAAGCGCTTTGACGTGAACGGGCACGTTAGCTCTTGAAGAACAGACAGCCCAAGGAAACAGTTGCTTAGGCATGCGAAAGCTGAGGGAGTTCTCCAAGAGGGGAAAGATGCTGAAAGCATACACCGGTTTTCCCGAGTACGTACGAGCATCTCTAACGGAGCAGGCGAAACAAATCGCCTGGTGCTGGTCTTCCCGATTCCATGCTGTAGAGGAACGCCGGAATGATCGGAACGTAGCGAAACTCCAGGGACAGCGCGGAGGGAGGCAAGGGATTCCAGAGAGCGTGCTGATACCGAGTGCTGTGTCCAACGCGAAGGGATGCTTGCATCCGGCACGCTCAACGCTGAGGACGCAAGACTCATCAGACACACAGAGACCCACAGGTGCATTCTTCCGAAATCACTGATGCGGTCAGGTACCAACGGAAGGAGTCTCGCAGCGACTAGCGTGGGGCAAGGGTGTGGATGGGCCGCCGAAAGTCTGAAAAGAGGGGCTTCGAAGCCGTGAAAAGGAGCTCTCGTCTTCGCCGCCGGTCTATCAATGCAGAGACGCAGGTAGACAGCGATTTGTTTATGACATTATGGATTCCATTTAGTAAAAAAAAAAAAAAAGATGAAAGATTTAGGGAAATCTGGGGGGGGGGGGGGGGCAGGGAAATCTGGGGGCATTCTTTTAGCGGCATCGATGGGGCAGAATGCCTTTCCGGAGTCGCAGCTGAAGTCATCGCTGAAGATCTTTGGGACCCGCGGTCGGATGGGAAAAGTTTTGGAAGAAGCGGAAGGTGCCGCTTCTTGCAAGTTCGGGCCGCTGACTAGAAGGCGAGTTTGGTAAGTGGTTGTTCCGTGGGAGGGGGCAGGCCAGGCGTCCCCCTCGGAGGCTGGGCGATCGGCCTTGGAATCCACGCTGCCGTGGGAGCATTTCCTGAACGCCCTTTTCCTCTTTGGTGGTGTTGAAGATGCTCCAGCACGCGAGGACGCTGAGGACAGCGGCCCGAGCACCAGTTCCAAACTATCTCAGGGGACTTGGAGGAAGGAGACGGCGGGAAAAGATAAAACCATCCCAGGAAGTAATTTCTAGACTGTCAAAAACAGCATAGAGATAGGCGAGAAGTTAGCCATGTCGATCCCGCGAATGGATCGATGCGGTATTGTCTCGGATTTTGAAGATTTGCTCACTGAAAGCTACGGACATTGCGGAAAAAAAATTGCTGGATTTCTGGATACATTGCTCGTGGAAAAGACAAAAGACATGCTGGCACAAGAAACTCGAATTACTTTTTCAACAGGAGGGTTGGATGTTCTAGGAGAATGTCTGGAACTAAAACGAGTGCAGATTCAATGAAGCACTTTGCGAACTGCATGCTTTTCCGTGCTAGTGGCAAGGAAGAACTTCGGCGCAAACTTGACTCCAAATCTCTGAGATTAGAGATCCACCTTTCCTTCACTTTAAATGATCGGCAAGAAAACTGAAATTTAGTTTTTATACATCTTTTGAACGAAAAAAAAAAAAAAAAAGGCTCGAAAAATTACAAAAAACACCTTTCATCATAGTTGTGATGGATGGCCATGCCTGTTAATATATACCGTATAACTGCGTAAAACTAGCTCAGTATGCAGCCCGATGGAGTGCACTATATGAGAACCTTTATCGCTCCGCATTTTCAGACTGATCAAAACAGACTGAAAACTAAGAGGGACGAAGCAATCCAGATGGCGATTAATAACTGGATCCAACATATTGGTCTTCTCTTTGCAGAAAACTCTTAAGCTACAGGTCACGTAAACAGAAGTTACCTTTGGAGGACTGTTTTCCTCCATAGCATTCAAATTGTTTCGATTGATTAGCAGTTAATCTTCCTCTTCGTTTAGTAATTGGACATCAGTTCCTAAGGGAATATGCCACTCATCTGGTATCCAATTAACAAAATTATAAATTTAGGTTTGTGTTGCTTCGCAGCAGAACTATGAAATCTATATTTTCATACAAGACGTTGAATTGGTACAGATACTTTGCTGTTTTTGTGATCACAACCTTTTCAGAACTAAGCACGAAAGCGTCATGTAATAGTCAGGACATATTTTACTAGTCAAGACGGTTTTTCAACGATTAGTTTCCTTGCTATCTTTGGATGACAATGATTTCTTCCTTACTTTCTCTCGTTATTTTCGCGAACCTCCTTTCAGAGATATCCCCTCTTTTATGTAAGTTTCCAATGAATCTCGTGTTCTGTAATTTACCAACAGTTCGGCTTTGTGGTTCAACTAACAAATAGCAACAATCCCGTCTCCGTTTCCGTCCTTAATTAGGATACTGCCTGTGTCCAAAGCTAATATAGTTCTAATATACCACGAATAATGTTTAATTTATCAATTGACTTTTTGATCAATAAATGAGAACGGAAAATTGCTAGGAAGCATTCCTATTACAACGAAAAATGTGCACTCTCATATTCAAAATATTTTTTTCTGCTCGTCGATTCATCATACCAGTCGGAATGTACAAATTAAAGTGCACCTCTACAATGAGGTCTTGTAAAAGGTAGTAAAACGTTTTGTTCAAACTTTTACCCACTGATTTGTGTAAGACAAAAGCATGACACAACACAAAGTATTGTTCCAATTAAGTGGAAAGGCCCCAAGAAGCTGACCTCAATAAAATTCACGGCTAAACAGTGAGCATGCACACGGGGCGAAGACCGTTTCAGGAAAAGATTCGTTTGGAGCACCAACTTGCAACAAGCAAATATTGACCGAACCAGCACGAAGGTACGGAGTCGGCACCGGACGGCTCCTGCTTCAACGAGCGAACCAAACGTGCAGAATCAACGGACAGTTACCGCAATAGTTTTATAATTGCGAAAAGACATTGCCTATACTTCACAGACGAGAAATGTAATTAAAAACGCAAAATCGGGTGTTACAAGGCTTTCAAACATGATGGGATATTGGAACAATACCATATTTTAATCTTAAATTTTAAGAGCAATCAACAAAAGTATATGGATCATTTGATTTCTAACATACCCTTTTGACACTGCTAAGCAAACAGTGTTTAGTGCGGTGACAATGCGTACACGCATACACACGAGTATGTAACCACGCACTGCAAGCATGCATCCACGCACTGCATTCACTGACTGCCTGAATTTATTTCTTCCGTCAAATAATGGACCCAGACAGAGATTTACTAAAAATCACAAATAATTGAAAAATTACTATAGCAAATGCACGAACATATAGTGATGAAAACTGTATTATGGTATACATAATAGCCAGATTTATTTTGCACTCAAAATATGATTGACAATATACGTATAGAGTTCCTTGTTAATGTGCTTAATCTTCTGTAGTTCCTCAAGGGGTTCATTAGGTTCTTTAAGGTTGGGAATACATAAAACTGACTGGTTGTGTTGTCTATTAATAGGCCACTTTAAGTGCACATCAACATCTTTAATTGGCATGTTTTCATCATGCATTTGAAACCGCTTGAAAGGTATCTGCTTTTTAACTTCAGGCTCATTGAAAATTCTGATTGGCAAGTAGCTAACAAACATATTAGTCACTGGGTCTTTCAGTGGGAATGTTCGCAGGCACTGACCACTTGAAATGTGCCATATGCGTATTGTTCCATCTTGGGAACCAGAAAACAGATTAAGTCCATCCATTGAGACTTGTAGATAATTCACACAAGCTCTGAAAGATTGAGTTAGATTAGTTATTAAAATTCTAAATTATGATTACTAGAATTCTGAATTACGATTACTAGAACAGCAGTATGTTTATACATTTTTGCATGCATGCTACACAGTCACATACATACTTGTGACCTGCAAAATGATCTTGTTTTTTTGCAGAACTACTACTGCATTCTGCTTCACTGATTGCACTTTTTGTTTCTGATAATAAGGAAATCTTGAAGATGCTTCCATCCACTGCACCAACAAAAATGAAGAATTCTGCATTGTCCATGGTAACTGAGCTTGGATCACAAGAGAGTTGAAGAGAAATGAGTTGACGACCGGACATAATATCAAATAGCTTAAAAACATATAGATTTTTCTTCTCAGGAAAACATTTCTCACTTTGCATGTCTGATCAACTGAACAAGAGCAAACCCTAGCCTGGTTTGCTCCCAAAGTTACATGTAAACCAGTTACTGGAAGACTGTGTTGCGACCACAAATGTACAGGTTCATGCCTCCCTCCTGGTTTAGCATTTGCTGCTGTTGTAAGATCAACCAAATTCCAAACCATCATTAAACCATCTCTACCAGCTGATACAAATATTGTACCATCTGCACCAATTTTAAGAAATTCTACTGCCTGATAATGACTACACAAAGAAGTTTTGATGATACAGTTGTTTCATCCACAAAACTCTATACCGACAAATCATGCACAACAATTTTCCTGATAATAGATGCCATAGATAGATTACTTCATTCACAGCCATGATTCCTATATTATACTGTGCAGCAATTGCCATGCATGTCACTAATCCAGGGCACACTGAATGGAAGTGCATTTTCTCCTAAAATGAAAATATCAATTAAATTTGACGGAATAAACATGTGTTTTTCAGAAATTTGCTGACAAAATTGCAGCTTTCAAGTAATACAGGATGAATTGATTAAAACTAACTACATTTGCGAAATGAGTCCATCCAGATTATGTTTTTGTTCTAAACACATTACCCTGTTCTCTATATCTTGAATGAAACAAACTCACTTTTTGATGTATGGCCCAAAGATTCAGAAGGGGTTTAGAATCTTGAACTGATAGTAACCATTTACCATCATATAGATTCAAGGTTTTTGGAGATGCTGCTCCACCCTTATAGTTCATCAAAACACTGCCAGTTTTGGCATTCCAAGCAGTGACGTCATCTTTCGAAGTACTTCCAAAGAGCACCTTGAAAGGTTGGAAAAGAGTTGGAAATCAAATTTCAAATCTGCAGATGCATTTCACATCTCAATATCAATTGCTGTTACACTCAGCTTCACATCAGTTGTGACTATAGCAACCGTACATTTCAAATTAGATATGAATGGGAAACAAGGACCTTGTCCCACAGATCTTAAAAGGTCTTTTTGTAGCCCTAACATTTTAATATCGAAAAACAGCAAACGCAAATAATTATATGACATCAAGAAATTACATGACCGAGCATGTTACTCCATTATAAGAAACACTGATTGCTTACCTCACAAATAACTCTACTCGTTCCTGACATGTTCAAAATACCAAGCTTCCAAGAAATGCTAACACACTTCTTATGAGAACATTTGATACCACTCCGTCTAGTATAAGGCCAGAGCAATGCTGAACTATTTAAACGGGTAAGTAATCATAACTGTCAATAGTTTTCATCACCACATTTACAAACATCAGTATGCAGCTACACATACCGAAAGACACGCACAAATACTACAGGCGATGCGTTTAGCAGCGTTGAAGCTAGGCTTTCAGATTCAAGGCTTGCAAATTCAGGTAAATATGCTTTTGGGCTTCAAATGGCAAAAAAAAAAAAAAAGGAACCGATAGAAACAAATGATTATAACAATTCCTGAGGATTAAAACTATATTCCTTCAAATTGGAATCATTGGGTCACAGTTTAGCTTCCTCAACGTCTGTTCTTGTAATCATCTAAAACACCGTAATGAAAACAAAAAGTTTTTGATAGCGATGTGCCTAATCATTTATGAATGGAATATAAATTGTTTGAAAGAAAATCCAAGATTAGGATACTTGCAAAAATACTGAGTACAATTTTAGTCTCAAATTGTTAATATAACAATACAAGTAAGCTATCATTTATGAAAGATATTTATATTTTACAAGAGTGCTTTCAGATTTTCTATTTAGCCAAATTTTTGGAAAAGTGTTGAAATCTGTATGAATGTCGTCCACATAGATGTATGGCTTATTGTGTTCTCCATATTAATAAAATGAATGAATTAAAATGCACATATTGCATGGGAAAAATGTAGACGCTTACATATCCTGCTATTAGCAAATTAAATAAGAGTTCTTATGTGTAGATGAATTCCTGTATCAATGGGCAAAGAAGAAATATAATCGTAATGAGACAATCTAATTTCTTTGAATTTGTAGCGTAATTCCTAGGATCAGCTTTTCTTCTCAATCCTGATTTCAGGACAGCCTTCAATTTATTTGAGAATTTAGAAAATATTTTTTAGATTCTCAATCTAGATTAAGATATCATACAGCAAGATACCCCATCTAAATCAAGATATTTGGGGAGCAGATGACTTGATACCATATAGTCAGATGGCTACAAACCAGTCTGCTATTCTATTGAATGAATATGGACTTCAACTGAGGATTCATCCACATACCTATGAGCAATAGTTCATAGACACATGCTTCCAAAGATGTGTTTGATTTTGGAGATTATCTGAGAAATTCAAGTTGTATTTATTCTCAGCTATGCAATTGAATTCAATAACAGCAAAATTTATTTGATGTGAAACACCCAGAGGTTCAGAAAGAGCTAGACTTCGGTTCTCTCAACAAGGCAGATGACCCAGGTGCGTTCCTGGGATCTGTTAATCTTTCACTTTGGTTCAATCTCATTTCGCATGAAATTATGGAATATTGAGCCATCTATGTTTTTGTTCATCTAATATTATCGATGTAAAAGAGAATCAAGAACGAACGCACTTGCTATACGGTCACTACTCTTTCAGCATCACAGGACAGCGGTGAGCAATATATTGCCCATTCGATTAATTACATGTATACTTTTCCCCGAAAGAATGAATAAGAGAAGTGCACAATTTAATGTTGCTTTATTCAATGGAAGTTTTTTTTTTTTCTTCCTGAAAGTTTCAGTTACTCTAAAAAGAGTAAGATACGTTATCCGACTGTGTTAACAGCAGCGAAGGTTGGAAGGTGAAAGGATCCACTTGCTGTTTCATAGTCTATCCAACCATTTATTCTTCGTGGACCTTTTCAAGAATCATCAAGTTTCTGTGCAGTTCATGGATTCATTGTATTGTTCTTTCGCAAGCAGCTGTCATCACCTCGAGTTGTTTGTTTCGTCCTACTCTAAACCCTCCCAGACTTGTCCGACCTACAAGTTCGATTATCCTTCCTCCAAATACTGTAGAATTGAAAGATTTTTTATGAACTCTTCTCCTCACATAAGCAAATTCAGCACCCAAATAGCAAACTTGTGTATCAGTTTGAACATTCCATAAAAAACTTTGCTGCTACCTCTTTGGCAAATTCGCTTACAGACCTCACCACCTCCCAACCAATCTTTTAGCCGTGAAGACTTTTTATTATTTTACGTCGACAGACGATCAGAAGTCACAATGGAGCATCGTTCCTCAATGTGAGATTCCCGATATCGCTTGGTTGTGTAATGATGCTAATTTCCACAGAAACGTCGTTGAATTTTACGTGGTCAAGATCTCCGAATCCTTGGCGAGCAGACCCACAGAGATCTCGGTACAGAAGGAAAGTCTGACCACCAGTCTATTAGATTGCAAAGTGGTTCAGTTCCTTCCAGTTCGTTTAGGTGTTCCGCGTACTTGGGTCACATGGTGATGGAGCCAAAAGAACATCGCAACACCATGTCTCCTGGAGGACAGAAGTAGAATCAGAAAACTCACTGCAGTTGTCTTTCAAGAGCACTCTAGACGATGCTCTTGCTCTTCCCTCCGGAAGATGCAAGAGCATCGCCCTTTTTTTCCTATGACAGCAAGTCTTCCCTTCCCAAGAAGGTCACAGGCTGGCCGAGGACTCTGCTCCATAAATAGAAGGAGAAGTCAAGCTCGGAGATGCACAGATGGCTGATTCCAAGGGCAGCTCATGCTTATTCTCAGGAAGCTCTCACTCTTGAAAGATCATTCCAGTAGGTTCACCAGCCAGTTCCCTGGACGCCCTCTGGTCGCGCTTTCCCCTAGTCTCGTTTCCAGTAAGCAAAAGAGCATCTTCCCCTGGAGAGTCTTCTCGACAGCCTTTGGGTTTCTGTTCCTCTTTCCCCTTCCAAGAACGTCTGTCTCCCTTCCGGGACCCATAAGAACCAGAGGCGGATAGAGAGAGAAGGTGATCCAGTGCTTCATTACAAATGGAGATGACTTCTGGAGGAGGAAGGCACTGATAAGAGAATTCCTCCTCCGCTTTTCCTTTTCTCCCTCGGAGGATCGCCACTCCGACTGGTGGGGTCCCCGTGACTTATCGGTGAGTGCTAGCTGCGTAGATGATGGGGGAGTTCCTTTAT
Source organism: Raillietiella orientalis (assembly GCA_036172245.1). Taxonomy (NCBI): domain Eukaryota; kingdom Metazoa; phylum Arthropoda; class Ichthyostraca; order Raillietiellida; family Raillietiellidae; genus Raillietiella; species Raillietiella orientalis. The sequence continues at coordinate 460,528 of JAYWIR010000058.1, read as the reverse complement.
ACAAAGAGCCGTAAACGGGAACGTACCCGGTTTATACACTACATCTGCAGGAACGGAGCTTTTGTGCTTCCTCATGAGAAGCACAAAAGCTCCGTCATTGGTCGGACCCTTTTGTTTTTTCTTCTCTGAGGAGTACACAAGCAAGAAACTCTAACTTCGCTCGCCTCCAGCACGGGAGTGCATGGACAGCAGCGGCGACTACGTGGTCCAGGGGAGCCGCCGCCGGATAGCGCGGGCTGTAGGACGTCCACGGCTTCCGGTGCCCCGCTGCTACTGCTGTGCCCCTCCCATTTGCCCTGAGTGGGAAGGGGTTGAGGATGAGAGGTGCTTTTTCTCCGAGTAAAAACGCCTGATCTTTCGTCTGCTGCACGAGCCAGAAGGCGCTGGAGGTTTCTGGGAGACAGATGGGCTCGCCTCGCTCATCACACAGGTTTTGGTAGAGAGAGAGGGGAGAGAGGAGGGGGAAGATCACTTCTGGCCTCGTTGCCTGCAAACCAGAAGCATTACCCTCTCTCTGATGGCATCAGGGGCTGTCCGGGCTGTCGTCGGTTCCGCGTCCGTCCGGTTGGCCAGTTTCCGTCCCGCGTTGTTCATCCGTGGTTGCTTGTAAACCGTGAGAACAGTCAGCGGTAGCTATGCAGCGCTCAAGGCATGGAAAGGAGTAAAAGAAAGGTGAGGTGTCCATCAATGTCCATCGATGCTTGGGGGGTGCTTGTCTGTTTTCCCTCTCCTCCTCCTCTCCCGGCGATGCGCTACACGGAGGAAGTCAAGGTCATCTTGCCACTGGGAAGAATCTTTGACATTACGAAAGCTCCTCTGTGCCGCAGCCTCCTGTCCAACCCGAGAGCAAGTCCTCTTGGTACCCCGCCGACGTCGCCACGGGAGATGGAAGGGAGAGACGGCAAAAGGCTCTTAGACAGCGGTTCCAACCGCCGCCTATTCGCTTTAGTGTCATCACTCCACAAGCTGCCGGAGCAAGACCAGGAAAGATCCCCTCTGAAGTGGAGGCACTCAGAGGTTCCGGGACACATAGACCTGCTCTCCCTAAGCATAGGAATTCGGCCGCATTTTCTCTAAAGACTGGCAGGAGAGAAGAATGCATGGGAAGGCAAGTGGGCTGGGTAACACCCGCTGGTGCATGCATGGTGGTTGAAGAGCCAGGCCCTTCAGATCCCTGCCCTCCTTCCCCCGCATGCCCGATGCCCGAGGTATCAGCCGCGCCAGCATTTCCAGATGCTCTATGTGATAGAGGTCTGCTCCTGCGCACTGAGAAGTGGCAGGAAGGTGTGGGTCAGAGTCCCGGACTCACTCTGCCGCTGGGCAGGCTCATCGGTCCCAGAAAGCGAGGGAAGGAGGAGGAGGAAGGAAGGAGGAGAGCAAAGGGAGAAACGAAAGATAAGGTGGTCCCACGATCACTGCGGGACGCTCTGACGGGTTTCTCCGGAGCTTGATGGATTAACGGAGTCAATCTAATTGGTGGAAGAAGGAATGTGGGGGGGGGGGATTCCTCTCGTTCGCCGCGACCTGAAAAACGCCTGCGGACGTGGAAACCTTTGGAAGATATCTGTCCTTTTGCTTAGCAACCGCAAGCTCGAAATTTTTTGCCTTCCATCTTTTGATGAGCCGTCAAAATTCACGCGCGGAGATCCAAAGTCTTCCGGAGAATCACGCGCGGCGTCGCCCCTTCTCCTTCTCGGTTCTCTCCGGTTACCAGACGACAGCGCGAGGGAAGTCGAGGAAGCTCTGCGCCCGCCTGCCCCGCCGGCAGCGACCCCCCATGAGCGTCCTCCTCCCTTGAATGCCACTTTAGGTGAGTTCTTGGCCCTACTCCTATAGCTTGATGGATGTGCCGCCGCTTGCGAGCGGAAGGGAGGGAAGTGGGGAGATAAGGAGCCGGCAGCACCGTCCCAGGGTTCTGCCTACACAAACCGTTCCCTGCTTTCTTGTCCCTTTCTCCTGCTCGTGCAGCCCCGCAGCAGTCCACCCCGCTTTCCAGAGTTTGACGAGGACGCCGTGCCGCGGCAGTACCGGCGTGGTATCTGACGAGAGATGGCCAAGCTCGGAGAGATTCTCAAGAAGTTCCAGTGCCCCGTTTGCAAAGAGTACGTCGTACCGCCCATCCCCCAGTGCGCCAACGGGCACGTCATCTGCCAGCAGTGTCAGAAGGAGCGGGATGCGTGCCCACTGTGCGGTGCCCCCTTCAGCAAGCAGCGGAACCAAACCCTGGAGGCCATTGCCAACGACGTCCCTTTCCCCTGCAAGTACTCCAAGTACGGGTGCGAGGAGCTGAAGTACCTGCCGAAGAAGGAGTCTCACGAGAGAGAGTGTCCTTATCAGCCGCTGCAGTGCCCCTACTGCAGCGCCGAGGTGGCCAGCTACCCCGAGGCGCTGCTTCAGCACCTGTCCAAGGTCCACGAGAACAAGCCCATCTTCCAGAACTGCGTCGAGATCGGGATCAAGATCGAGGACCTGAAGGAGATCCAGCGGAGGAAGCCGCTACGCGTTCACTGCATCATGGAGAAGTTCTCCGAAGTCTTCATCTTCTCCATCCACTACGTGCCCGAGGGGCAGGAGTGGTACTTCCTGCTGCAGGTGTACGGGCAAGCGAGCAAGGCGGACTGCTACCGCGTGGTGCTGGAGATGAGCCTCCGGGACAAGCGGGTCATCTACGAGGGGAAGGTAGGGAGTCCCACCCTTCCTCTTCCTCCTCCTCCTCCCCCTGGCAGGTCCTCCCGTGGCTGGAGAACCTGGAAGGGATCGTCTCCCAGAACGAGTGTCTCGTGCTGACGGACCGGTATTTCCGCGGAGGCTTTTACGGGGGAATCCTGAAGGTCGACGTGAGGGCGATGAATCAGGGCGGAGGCAGCCCAACGAGGCGGCGCAGAAGTCCTGCGGAGGTGATGACGCGCAGATGACCTCCTCGTCCTCCCTCTTCGCCGCCCCTTGCTCTCCGAGAAATACATCCCGAAAAGACCACGCCTCAGACGTGCGTCTGCCTCCTCCACCCTCGTTCCTTCTTTCCCGAGCTACCTGGTAAAGGGTCAGTCCCCTGCTTACGGAGTGAGAGAGGAGAGGAGGGAGACGGGAATTAGGGTGGGATGGGAGTGAGTAGTACCGCTGCTGCAGCCGCAGCTTCTGTGAGGAGAGCTACCTCAGTTCAAGTGCCGTCTCTAGCTAGAAGCAACCTGAGAAAGGACTCCTGGGACGGTTGTGCCAGAGAGAAGAAGGGAGTGGGCAGGGTGGAGCACGAGCTTGGAGCTACCTATTTTCTCCTCTCCCTCTCCCCCTTCGACGAGCAACAGGAAAAAGGGAAAGGAGACGGAAGCACGCCCCGAAAGGGGGTCGCTGTCGCCCCTGCTTTCTCCATTGAACTATCCTTCTCCGTATGGAATCCAAGTGAGTCCCTTGCTCCACCCCAAGGAGCCGTCCGACGAAGGAATAAGTTTTGCCGGAGACCCTCATTTTCTCTCGCCAGTTTCTCGGTGTCCCTCAGGAGTCTCCGCTGCGGTTCCGCGGACCTCGGAGCTGCACAACCCCGGCTGCTTGGCGTAACGAAAGGGAAAGTGGCGCAGGAGGGAACGAATCCCTATCCTTCCTTTCCCTACCTCCCTTGCCCGTTGGCCCTTCGTTCCTCCGTCAGAGGGACGGGCAGCCGCAGCTACCTTGGGATGCTCATGTGGACTTCCTTGCCAGCCTAGAGCGTTTTGTCACCTTCGATCCGACTTCCTTCCCCCCTCCCCCACGAGATGAACTTTCCAAATGAGAGGGAGGTGACTTCTGAGGGGAGGAACTTAGCGGCATCGGTGCACTTTCTTTCTCAGTGGCTCCTGGAGCCGGCTGGCGTCGCAGTATGGAGAGAAAGCTGGGATGCACCGCCGCCGCCACCGTCCTCTCGGCCTTGCTACCTCAGAGGCAGGAAGGAGTGCTTTCCTCCCGAGAAAGACTCTCCCGCCGCTCCTATTCAGGTCCCCTCCGGGTCCTGAATAGGAGCGGCAGGAGAGCACTCTTTCCCGAGGACTGAAGAACAACCCGCTGGCACTTGGTTCCGGACAAGGCTTCGCCGGTAGGGAGAGGGGACAGGACGGGGAAGTTGCGCCGGTTGTCAAGGGATCGCAGGCACTGTCGACGATCAACCCACGACTGGAAGTTCGATGCGCAGTCTGCGGGTGCTTCGACGAGAGCCGAAGCACCCGGCAACCATCGGGAAGAGCACTCGGTAATGCTGCTGTTACTGCTGGGGTTCTTCGCAAGAAAACCCTTTCCCGGTTCCCCTTTGTGGACTTCTGCCTCGCCCCTCAAGAAGCAGCGGGGCGCGCCTGAGCCCGGCCGGATGCTTCCCGGCGATTGGCTGGGAGCCGTCCTTCCGCTTAGCCGGGAGTCCAATCAGCGGTGCAGAGCGGCATTTCCTCAGCATCCGGCACGCCGCGGCTGTCCGTGGACGAAGAATCGCGAGAGGGAACCGCCTGGGCAGACTCGATCTCCAGGAAACCTTCTCCGCATCCCGGAGAGGTAGCTTGGAGTTAGCTCTAGATTCTGCAGCTGCTCTCTTCCGACAGGCTGGAAGACCAGATGAATCCCACAGATGGTGCTTTTTCCTCGCAGAAGCCGGTCATCGAGCGTCAAGGGGGACTGTTGCAATTGCTGACCTTTTCTTGGAGGCAGAGGACAAGTTATACCGAAAAAGAACTCCAGGCAGTTCTGGAATCCGATGTTGCCCTCCGCCTGCTGCATGCCTCAGGTATCGGAAACTGCTGTGAACAAGCGTTGATAAGGACGGTCAAAGAGCAGCTGGTACGGAAGATCAGCCGATTCAACCCGGAACACTCGCTCAGCAACAGCGGTCGAAGTGAGGGGCGAAGTGCGTGCAAAGATGACGATGGCTGCTCCCGGATCGCATCGAGAAATCCAACCTCCACGGAGAGAGGTGATCGGCTCTGCCAAGCTCTCCCGCTCGAAGAGAAACCTCGGATCGCTTCCTCTTTCTGGTTTGACCAGAGCGAGGCCTCCCAGACCCACCCCACGGCCGGGGAGAGCAAGGCGCGGACGTTAGCGCACCGATGGCCCACGGCTCGTTTCGCCGCGTTTTCGCCGCGCTTGCAGCCTGGTATCCTAGAGAGCAGGCGGTTTCCTGCATCCCCGGCCACACACTGCAGAATATGCCGGGAACGACCAGCTGCGCTCGATGGGTCGTCTGGATGCTGACTTTTGACTTCCGCGGGAAAGGTCACCTCTTCGCGGGTCCCTCTCGCTTCCTGCGGCGTCTTCGGCGGGCGGTGAGCTCTACCACACCACCTCTCCAGGAGTTTGAAACTTTTCCTCCTCCGCCTGCCGGAAAGCCTTCAGAGCCCTGGACCACTTCGCAGGGACCGCAGGAACAAAGGGACGAACGCGAGTATGGAGCCCGCGTTTGCACACACCATCCCGTGGGCACCTTCGGGGCGGTGGGAAGCATTTTTTAGGGAGCGACCGTCCGCGTGCTGAGTCTTCCTTAGCTGAAAGCGTCGCGGCACCGTGCGGAGCTGCGCGTGTACACGCGCTCCACCTGGTGACAGCTGGGGATTTGGATGGCAGCGGAGTCAGAGAGCCCGGGAAGGTTGAATGCAGTCGGCAAAGGCAGATGAGCAGGGAAATTTGATTCATCCCGATATCACCCAGGACACGGATGCTGAGAGGGAGCACTCGATCGTAACTTTCAAAGCCTCAGTTACGTCTCCAGGGAGAGCGGATCGAGAGAATTTCCATATCGGGTCGGGATCTTACGCAGCCGGCGGGAATTAACTCCCAGCATTCCATTCCCGTGGACCTCGCCCCGATGCCGCAATGATTCATAGGGAGAGGAGCGTGGTTTCCAGGGTGCCTGGTGATGGAGCGGAGCCGAGAGGATTCCACGGTAAAGTCCGTTCGCGTCCTCCTGGGCGAACTCGCATCCCCTGCAAGCAACCGAGGACCCGCCACAGCTTCCGGTCCGCCCTCACCCCCTTCTACAAACTGCGTATCTCCAGCGGCTCCACTTTGGGCCACTTCGCGTCGGGAAAATCATTCTTAGGGGCACAATCCCTCCTCCCAGCCGCTTTCAGCGACCTTTTCGAATCGTCTGGTCGCTTCCTTTACCCACTTCCCACCTCCCTCTGCAGCCGAGAGCGGCTCGCTCCATTTCGCGCCAGCGCTCTGCCTTTCAAGAGAGCCATGCGGTCGTCTTGACGACAGCAGGAAGGGACGCCCGACCCGCCACACTTCTCTCATCCTTTCCGTGGAGGCAGTCAGCCATCGGCTATCCCGAATCATCCTCAGTGCTGCAGGAACCGCCTCCGCAGCGCCAAGCGCGAGGACCGAGAGTACAGCGCATACGTGGCCTCCGCCTCCATGTTGCCCGCCTCTGCCACAAGCACAGCCACTGCCGCCTCGCTTGCCTCTGCTGGGTTGTTCTGGACTAAGACCATGACGAGTCCTCCGGTCCTAGGATCACTTGCAGGTATCCTATGAAGGACTCCTCTACCCAGCCCTTCTCACCAACTAAAGCGCTTCCTTTCGTGGAAGGAGCACTCCAGCAGCAGTTTCCACTTAACATCACTTCAATGAGATCACGGACACACGTGCACCTGTACGTATTCGTTTGCATCACGTGGATGTACGTACATACCTACACCTCTTTGCGTAAGCGCACATAGACACGAGCGTGTGCTTACACATCCGCGTACATAGATGCATATGCACACGGGCAAACACACACACACACGTGTACATCGTACACGCAAATACTCAAACGGCAACATGAGCACATGCTTGCATCCTCAAGAACTTGCATGCACACACAAGCACGTGATCACAAACACATGTACACAAGCATCTACGCATGTACGTGCATGCACACAGACGTGCGTACACTCATGCGTGCTAACACGCACTCACGCACGCACGAACACCCATAAAGTTACGTTTACTTGTACAAGTGTGTACGCACACATTCACACGCCTCATGGACTCACCTGAGCGCTCTCTTGTACGTGTACACATTCATGAGCATTCGCACACTTACTCATAGGTGTGCATAGAGGTGATGCCGGTGCAAACGCGCGAGCATTTCGAGCTCGTGGATGACGGCCGGACGCGCCTCACCCGTCCCAAGGCCCGCGGCTGCAGGAGAGACGTGCCAAATGCCGCGCGAGCTCCCACGCCGACTGGTCCATTCGACGCGGGCGCGCGCGCTGGGTGGAAGCAGCCGGTGAAATCACTTGGAATGTCAGTCCTGCCGTATCGAAGCGCGCAGCATACGCGAAATTGAGCGTTTCGTACTCAGCAGTGAGTAGCGAGAATCGTACAGGGTGGGTGGCATGCAGCCACCATGCTACCACCCTACGCGATTCCGTGTTCCGTGTTCTCCACCTCCCATGAGATGAGGACCTGGAGATCCTGCAAGTGCATGAGCGCTTTTCCGCTCCCAATAGCGCCTCCGCCACGCCTCCTCGGGGTGCAGGGAAGGAACTGGAGAAGGAGGAGACTCCAATGGCAAGCTGCAAGGTCGTGGGCTCAGGGGGATGCTCCAGGAGGAGGTAGCGGCAAGCTCCCTGCAGCCTCGTTGCATCGCCGCGCGGCCCAGAGACAATTTGGGATCCCTGCGCATCGTGGGGTGCGCGGCCCTCCGTGCTCGCGACCCCGCCACCGTGGCATCGTTCCTCATGAAAACTGGCCCTCGACGATCCTTCCGGATGGGGTGGTAGGAAACCAGAGAAGCGGGTCTCTCTTTAGATGCTGCAGTGGAAAGTTGAGGGAGGTGGTTCCTGTGCCCGCTCCGGTGGAAGCACCGATGCATTGGGGAGCACAGGGACGCTCTCCGCTTCGAATCCTGGCTTTCCGTGATGGAGGAAGCCTTGGAATAAACATCCAAAGAAAAATCGCTCTCTCAGGGAACAGTGATGCTGCGGATGGCCCGGGAGCATCGAAGCACCTACTCGAAAACTGGATGACCCTCGGTTCCGTTCGCCTTTCCGAGAGTCATCCCATGAGTCAGCAGGCGTTCTCTCGGAAAATTCGATGGCGGTCTTGGACTGGTCCGTGGGGTCAGCGTTTGCAATCGAAGGCCGAAGGGCGAGGTGCGCGCATTCTTTCGCGTACCTCTGGGCAACTGTGGTCCTGAGGCAGAATCCCTTTACTCTGGACTAGCTCTCGCCTTCGTGATTCCGCCGGGAGTGTCTGCAGTGAAGATCGCCTCTTTTCAAGTGCGATTCCTGACACTGGAGAGATGGCCGCGTCCTGCTGCCACGGCAGCAGCTTCCAGTATGTTTCGTGCTTGGGTACTCAGGGCAACTTCTTGAGAGCCCAGTGGTATCAAACTCTTCGCTACGCCATCTCCTCAAAGAGGATCAAGTCCGATTAGCCTCGAGACCGCTACGGGAGGGAACTCCGCCGGGATCGGGCAGGGAGAAGGGCAGGGAGTTTCCTGGAGTCGGGAGAGGGACAGCGGAGCGTGATTCGGAGGTTTGGTGGTGAAGAAATCTTCTGTGCGGTCCTCCCAGCGTCTCCGTGAGCTGCCGAACGCTGTAATGGTAGGCAGGGCTCAGGTGCTTCCTTTTCAGAGGCCGACTGGACCGGTTCTTGGGTCGCCTCCACCCTTCCTGGAGGCAGCATGAGACTGCAGGAGGACAGGAAGAGGAGTATCGCCAATCTTCTTTGCCCTGAGCAGCGCATCCTGGCTTTCTCTTCCGCTCGGTCATCACCTGTGGGCGGGGCAGTCGAGGTCCGGCGCCGGTTTGCTGCCCATCTGGAGCCCTCTTTCCTGTACCAAAGCCTCCACATGTTTCCTGGTCCCGCCCTCCAGCTGCCGCAAACGGGAAAACCTCTCCGGCTCCGAGATCCCTGTCCGGATGTGCGGAGCTTCGTTTTGAGCAGCCTTCCAGACAGTCTGTTACTCTGCGAGTGACCACCTAAGAAAGTCCCACCTCCTTTCTCGCCGAACGACACCTTTTTCTTTCAAACTGCAGCGCAGCTTCCATCTCTCCTGAGTCATCCTCTGGAAGACGTCCCTCCCTCTTACCCGCTACCCCCGAAACGAAGCACAGGCGAACGCTCCAGTACAACGTTATTTAATTTGGAGCTGGATACCTCCTCCAAGGTGCTCAACGGCGCGCCTACTTTGTCAGGTGGTTCTGGGTGAACTCCTTCCAGGCGCGCGACTCCTGGAAGACTGTAAGAGGGTAAGTGGCGCGGTCCCAAACTTACCCAAACTACCACCAGGGAAGGTTCCTCTTCGTCCCTCGGGCAGCAGCAGACGCCCTGGCCTTCACTTTCCCGGCAGCGTGCACTGCTCCCCGACGGTGCACGCTGCAGACCTGCATCATCTTTATCTTCTATGGTTCCTTCTTCTTTGTTCCCCGGCTTCCAAAGCTGCTCTACTGCGCCTAACATCTGAAGGGAAGAAAAAAAAAAAAGCGAGGAAAGAAATATCAAGATCGCTGACCGTCCACTCACCTCCTTGCAGCACCAGTAGGCAGCCGCCGCGACCTCTAAAAGTCAAACTGCTATCCTGGTCTTGGAAAGAATAGATTTCAAAAGCATCTTTACGAAAAAAAAAAAATTTTTTTCCTTCCTACGCTCAAGAGTTGCCTAGGTAACAGTGAAAAGCTGAAAAAAGGCTGAAATTTGGGTGCGGCCGGCTGCATGCGCGCAGCGAGACGGTGGTCGGAGTCTTGGCCGTCAGCTGCTCCTATCCAGATGCAGAAGGGACTAGTCCTTGCTCAGATCTACTTGTTGGATGGGGCACGCCATTGGAGGAGAATCTGCAGTCCTGTCTGTCCCTGGGTGGCGCTGCTCTTGCTACAGCAGTAGAGAAGACACGGTTATCTTGGCAGATGCACGTTAAATGGCGCACTGACTCCGATGAATCACATTTGTTTCCCCCCGATCCTCTCCCGCGGCCAGCTCGCTGATTGTGGACCTCCTTCCTCTCCACAATCATAAGTACGCGAATGCACGCGCGCCCTCTTGGGGTGGGTGAGGACGGTCATCTGGAGCCGGGCGTAGTGCTCAAAGGCTAGAAACGCCTCCGTGGCCTCACGAGCACTCTCGCCCCAGTGTCGGGCGAGAATGCTCATGGTCCACCACTTTGCCTGAGGTCCGTAGGACGTGCGTCCGCGGTTGAAGTCCCCGGTTCCTCGGCACGCTGCTCAGTCGGCCAACTAACTTGCATCTCCCACGATAATAGCGCCTTCGCTGCTGTTGCAGCAGGAGCAGCGCTTGCTTGCTGCGTCCTCCCGTACCTCAGGGTTTCCTTGAGTTTACTGGTTGTGCGCTCCTCCCCTACTTTCCTGGAATCCTGCCGTAGATCCTCCTCCAGGAGAATACAAGTCAGTACTCCGAGGGAGGTCCGAAGCTCATGGAAGACCTCGGGTCTCGAGGAGGAGGTGGTACCTTGCGTGCTGCTCTCTTGCCCCACTTCAGGACTCCACGCGATTGCGCGCAAACGCGTGAGTCAGAAGCCGTCCCTCGCCTAGGTGAGCGCGTGCCTAAGCATTTCGTGCTGGTGAGGGGAGGGGTAGCAGATGACCGTAAAGGGAAGACTTCAGAGGCGAGGCACGTTTTCTGGAGAACCCCTCGAGCACGATTGGTCACTGCTACCCATTGTGGGAGGGGCCTGAGGGAGTGAGTAGGAGAAAATGTGCCCGAGCGCGTGCGCACCGCTTCCCGATGGCAAAGCACTCAGATGCAGTGACCTCACGGGAGAGCCACTTCTGCTCCCAGCCTCGCTCTGGGTGCCGCGGTGCCGAAAAGTCGGCCCGCACGCGGGTGCTAAGGGAGAGTTAGTGGTTTCTGACGGACGGAAGAGGAGTCTTGATCTCTCTTCAAGCGGGTGTCCCGGGGTGCCGCCGCTCCTCAAGGTCAGTTCGTAGGGGGTGGCAATCCTTGGACCGGCCAGTGATTTCCTCTTGGCGCGCCCAACACCACCACATGATCGAACCCCTACAGCCAGGAATAGGCGACTCGTTGAAGCTATGTGTGCCTCCGCCTCCCCATCCGAGTAGGCCATCATCTGGAGGAGAGGGTAAGGCGGAGACGGTGGTAGAGCCAAGGCAGTTCGGGGAAAGAAGGAAAGGATCTCGGGGAGAAGCTTTTCCGGAGACTCCCCGAGACGAAGAGAGCTCCTTCAACACGAAGGCCAACGTAGTCCTGAGCTGGAAGCGACGACGGTGTCTCTCGACCCATGGGAGCGGAGAGATTCACCATCCGGCAGGGGACAAGTAGGAAAGGCGCACCAAAAAGAGCACCTTGGAACGAAAGGAGACGTGCTCCATTTTGTCACGTAGGCACGTGAACCGACAGGACCAAATCCTCCACGGTCTGTAGGATAGCAAGGGACGCTACCCTGCCGCTCTCAAGGACGCTGAGGGTCCGGAAGGTCCGGAAGGTCGAGAAAGACCGCGACCCGTTGAGCAGAGGTAGTTGCCTTCTTTGAGTCCGCCTGGAGCCATGCCCAGAGGGAACCGCTCCATGAGCTGACGGGCGCAACGGGGATGTCCGACGGGAGAAGGAAGGAGAAGAGGAAGGAACGGGGAAAGGGAGAACAACAACGTGCTCATCCTGGGGGACAGTCGCGGGAGAGGAAGCTGAGGCTGCAGCCCCTGGAAGGAAGTCCCGCTTCACCTCGAGCTTCTGGGAACGAGGATGAGGATTTTGGAGCTCCGGGAACACGCGCACGTCCCTGCAGGAGCAGCCGACGTGGTCTGACGACCAAAAGCAGGCAGACTCACGCACCGAATCGCGGCGTGAGCAGAACCCACCTCAAGTGGATTCGTGTGGTCAGGAAGAAGGGTAGCTGAGCTGGGAACAGGAAATAAGCGGTACGACCCTTGAAGGGCAACGCGCTCTCCAAGGTCAACAGAGATGCACTGAAAACGTGCGCGCGGCAGGGTTCAGAAATCTCTCGTCCCTGGGGCTGGGGATGACGCAGCGGATCCGCAGGAGGGTTCGCTATTCCCTGCTCATCATGTTGGGAGCCGAGGCTGATGTTCATCAGGGAAGGGAGGGAAGAGGTCCACTGATGCCTTAAGAACGATGCCTGTATGGAAGGAATCAGGAACTACGGAAACGACATGAAGGTACGAGTGAACGTGGTGTTCAGTAAAATCATATGCAATGACGAAGGAATCCATAGACAATTCGGGATGCATTTCTTTCTTTTTTTTCTTTCTGCGGCACAGAAACTCCTTTCTTTTCAGTCATTTCGAAGGATGCAATGTTTCATTAAAATTTTCAGTGCGCTTCAGTTGGTGCGCAGTGGTATCCTCGATGCAGATTTGGGAGCGCTTGGACCACGTGCCTTCATGTAATAACATAACAGGCGTATGCTTGTTCCTATGGAAATTTCGGCCACAGCTCTTCCTTCGCTGAAGATTCAGGTGCCCCCAAAGTATTCGGAGCTGATTCGTGTTTTATTCTTCCCAGGAATGGTATCGTGGTCGGTTGTGAGATCCTGTTTGCCATTTTTTTTTTCTATTCTATTCTTCTACAGAGAGACAATGCTGCCGTCATGGGCTTAGGAGAAGCGTACAGTTCGCTATCAGCCACAGAATTCCTTATGGCTTCCCTGGCACAATCACAATGTTTCTTTCAAATCATATTCTAGCTGAACAACCAACTGCTATCTTCAAGCTTTTCGTAGATCTCACCTTACGATCTTCAATTCGACCGCAAAAGAAGATCTTTATATTACATAAACTCGAGATGATTATGAGCTCACGACAGCTTGTTCTTTGAAACGATAGAGAAACCAAGCCACTTTTGCTATTTTTCGTCTGCTTTTCTGCTTCCATTCGTCCATCCAGCAGTGCTGAGCGTGCGATTTCATCAAACGGCCGGGGAAGGCATTGCGCGTTGAAGCAGTTCAAGGCTTCTCTAAGTAGAACACCTTTCTTGACTCTTCGTTCCATCCCCTAACGAGGATCCCAAAACTCCTGATCAATATTTTAGATCACAACCGACAATTTTTCGTGCTTTCTCGGTCGCAAGGCAAGATCCCGATTGGGATGTATTTCAACAGAACCTGAAACTCGACTGTTTCCATGGCTTCCGAGATAGTTGCGAAAACCAAGTGACGATGTCAAATGAGTCCTCTGTCCGTGACATTATCATTCCAATTCTTGTTCCCAATAATGCCAATCTTTCAAATGCTTTCGAAACTGTCCATTCATACTGGGATACTCTCTCGCTGCTACGAAAATCTAAGCGGTTTAATACCAGCCGTTGCATATAAGGAATTCCAGTACGTATTATATTCCTCCTCCATCGAAGGCGCACTGATCTGAAGTTAAAAGATTGCAATGCTTAACTCGAAACTTGGCCTCGAAATCTGCAACAAATTGATCTCCTCTCTGACATTCGAACCACACCGAAATCCTCCTGTTTTGCAGTTAGCATTGGCACTTATATGCAGCCTCAGTAACTTAAGGAGCAACAATTTCGCAGGCGAATTTTTTGTCGCAACTGTCAAAAGTATCATTGCATATCAGTAATGAACGAGCACAAAATCACGACTAACATTTTGAATTTTCACGAGTGCGCCTTAGGAAGTAACCCTAAGGCACACTTAAAACAATTTCGCCCTCGAGGAGTCGTACTTAGGCAATTCAAACAGTTTTGTTTACACAGTGATGAAATTTTTCCAAATACCCAATTCACCAGAATTGTTTTCGGGAAAACAGGCACACTGATCTCAAAGATCATTACCATGAAAACGCAAGCTGGAGTTTCTAATTTGGAACAAAAAGTTTCACTTGTTTCTCGTATTTACATGATATCCGTACTTTTCGTTGAAAACCAATGGCATTCTTCTATGAGTTCATGATCGCTTCGATTCTATTGATTAACATCCCGATTCCACTACTAGTATTAAAGACCTCCAAGACAGTTGATCGGCAGTTCCACAAAATTTCCTTTACTATCATTCTTCAGATTAGCTAACTGAGTAAATTAACTAATTCTCGTATTCCTTTCTAAATATTACCATTACGATACTGTCCTCAAACTTCCAGCAGCAATGTGTAAGTTGCTTTATTTCTTTGTTAGATAAAACCATAAACATGTTTGTTTAGAACTGAAGATTCACGGAAGTTTTCCTAACACTTCAAGAGATATTTCCTAACTCTTTGGTATGAACCAAATTTTCTGTTCATTTCGTTGCAGGAAAGTCATTGGTTCGGTAGAATGTGGATGCTAACGAACTCACCAAAGGTATTGAATTTTTTGCTCTAAAAAAAGCTCGAATAAGCGGTAGCTTCTTTTAATGCTGATATAACCAAATATGATGCTGACTACTAGGTAGCTAAAACTACATTACAATCGAATAATTGAATAATCAGTATGCATGCAGAAAAATTGTCTTCTCAACGCTTCCATCCAAGAAAGCCAAAAACAAGCATTCACTGAAGAGATTAGTATGAATCAGTACCTAATCAAAACTAGCAATATGTAATACTTTCCTGGCATTAAAAGCAACTACTAATTTTTAGACTAATCAAGAATTATGATCATTCCCTGTGAGAGTTTTAGAAAAAGGCATCAAACCTACTGAATTGCAAAGGGACAAAACTAATATCTTGAAATCACTCACAAAGGAAACTGGTGAGTATTCCAAAGATTGAACAAAGGTCACTTTTGAAATCTGACTCTTAGATGCCAACTTTGTGAATAAAACATACTACTGGTATGAGGAAATCTATTTTTCAGAAATGCTTTTGGCCGAAAGTACTACAATATGAATCCAGAATACTATAGAATCACAAATGGCATCCGTTTGTCACCTAAATCCCCAAAACTTTTAGCAACTGTTGTCCTTCCTCAGTATTCTGAGTGTGGGAGGAGTATTGTATGTGTCTCCGAGATCTAAGAAAATGCATACACATTTGGAAAGGCAGATCAAAGTGAAATACAGAGACCTCTGTTTTCACATTATGAATGAGCATCTTTCTTTCATATTATATATTTTTCTGTTGTCTTCACGATGATAATCTGGTAAAATATACCAGATCATCACTTTTTCATCCTGGACACAATCTAGATCCTGAAAAATAATATGTAACACTTAATGTAAATTTTCCATGAAATATTAGGAAGAACTTGCAAGATCCCTTGTGAAATTTTTAACCAAGAATTTGCTTGTTTAAGATTGAGTAGCTCACATAGTTTTACGTCTAAATAAGTTGAAGGTAGCACTTCTGATACCTAGAATACATTATCTTAATCCGTGACAAATACACAAAAGAATCCAAGTAACCTCGTTTTCGTGTCCTTTACTTTATAAACACTTTTAGTTTATTCGTATTCTACATGATTGTGTACCCATATGATCACAGTATTTTACGTCTCCTCACTAGAGAATGTAGATAAGATAACGTTTATGGGGCTCCCATCCACATGAGTAGGCACACGTTTACATGTTTCCACAGAAGCGTTTCATTTTGTACATGTTGCGGTATTTCTCGTGTGTTGTCACTTTTGGAAACAACAACCACAACAGGATCATGCAGTTTCGTTAACGGAAAAAAAAAAGATAAAAGGTACTTGGTGTCGACTCATTTAGGGCATTCGAAACGACAACCCCCAAGGAGCGGATGGTATCCAACACAAACGACTTTGTACAGAGTATTTGGTACCAATAGAATTTGTTACCATAAATTACAACTTCCCTTGCAAATTGCGAACTGCATAAGAACAAGATCGTTAATATAACTGTTGTAGAGTAACTGTTAATTTCTAACGTGTACAAAAAACAATATGAGACAATTAATAGAAAATGCCTTGAACAAATGTCTTATTGCAGCCGGGATGACAAACTAAATCGGTGTCGACTTTAAGGCTCAACAAATGAGCAGCAAAATCACACATAAAAATGTTCACTGATGGTTGAAGTATCCATTCACGACATCAATCATAACAAAATATCTGTAGACAATCTTATCCCAACCTTCAATTAATCTGCATCTGCTTTGATGCTGCAAATTTGCGGGTTTGCATAATCATATACATGACAATTTTTAGAATTCCTAAATTTTCAATAGAACTTGAAGATGTGACAAATATGAATGGATTGAGTAACCACAACTTACTGTTCCTGTTTTTCACTACAGACCTCTCTTAGTAGACAAAAGGCTTTAATGCATTTTTTGCTAGTATAATGGGTACTTAAAATATCCTTAAACATCAAAGATACTTACATGAAGGTACAAATGTACAGAAACGTAGATGCTAGTAAACAAACTTGTTTTTTTTTTTACCAGCTGATAACTAGCATCAAGTGCAATGATGGAGAAAGAATTGCATAGTTTTTCAATTGTAGAATTATAGAAAAAAAACTTAAAGACTCCACTAAGCTTTCATACTTTCTGCATTCTGAGATCTAATCTCAAATCATTACAAGCAAAACAACAGTGCTTCACTTAATCTACACCTCAATATGAATTCTCCTTAGGAAAAAAAAGCAAAATGATTATTTTAACCATAGGATTCTAAATCAATAAAATCATTTATATTTTCAGCCATGAATAAGAAAATAAATCAGTTACTTAAGAACCAATTGAAAGTCGCAAAATATGTGGCTGTAGGCAAAAAAAGTATTCCACGCTTTGTAGAAAAAACAAAAGTGAGAACATTAAGGAGCTTTTGCAACAGCTCCTTGATCCCAATTCATTCCCCATTTCCTTATCTTCGCCATCCTGTCCCAAGGCATTGGTAATGAGGCAGAATTTTTTCCCTGTTTTCTCGTAAGCTGATGCTTTCGAGTTCATGAATGAATTTGACTGCGAACACAAAGTAATGCTGCAGCTGAAATACACGCCATGCTTAATTAAGGCAAATACAAGCTCAACAAGCATTTCATGGCTTGCACTTCACGCATCCGATTTCGTAAACTGGATGCCTGGCATACATGAAATCCTCAACAACACGATTACAACCAACAGTACAGTTCACATCTAGGAATCCAGTACCATCCAGAGCCTGCGCTTCTGAATTGACAATGCAGTAAAATGAATACTTTCCCTCTTCAGAAACCTTCATCGATCACTCTGCTGATGCTTGCTGATTAATGACTGTTTCACTAGGAGTAAATACCCAACCACCTTGAATGTAATCATGCAAAGGCATAGCATATGGTTTCCACCACAGTATTTCTCCAATAAGCAGGTGCATAAGAATCGGAAATTGTTCTCCTTTTCAGAGACTACGGAAGCTGCATCAGTTGAGGTCTTCAAGGAATGACCAAGATTCGACAGTTTCAAGAATAAAATTACTGTTGTGGTTCGTAAAAACATCTATCTATGAGTGACACTGAGATTGTTGAAGGAAACATTTTGTATTCAGAGGAAAATCTTTCTGCTCACAGAAATAATTTCTTTATAAAAATGAACTTCAGGAAATTGAAATACTTGGAAAGATTAACTCAGAATGTAATCAGAATTTTGCGATTCTTGTTTTCAAGGATGCAATGTAGAATCAAGAGCAAACGAAAAAGTCCATTTGCAGAATTTCCATCATCACTACAGAAGTGTGATCTTTCTTCACTAATTTACAATTCTCTGATTTGTGTTTGGCTGGTCTGTTTTTGAAAGGCACAGTATCAAATTGCAATGAAGCAAACCAATATGTGAACGCAATAGGCTGGTAGAAGACACCGCAGGAAATCCGTCAACGAACTCTAGAGGGTGGGCCAGTATTCCTTTTCTTACATAAAATAGGCCTTGATTTCGTTTTTCCCCACATATTTGTCCAATAGCACAGCCGAGTTCTTGACTCGAATCGTTTCAAAAGGATAAGATCAGTTTAGCTCTCCAAACAGCTGAAGAATGAGCACCCTATTTCACAAATGCACACTGAAATTGCTCGCCTTTTCACGCTCATCAAATGTCTAGAGAGTCTCTTTCGGAACTGTTGTGGATGACACATGCATCTCCCATTCTTCTGACGAATTCCTGAATGCTTTGCAGCAAGAAGGTTTTCAAGTCGCAGCATGACAAGTGTCCTGCTACATAGCGGGAACCGTAAAACCCATAGGTCAGTGGACCGGGACGCAGCTCGCGGATGCATCTACGAACGAGACCTTTGGACTGTGTCAGAAGAGAAGATATTGAGGATGCCGCTATAACTTTCAGAGATTGAGGACGTTCTACGAAGGGGCTTAGAGTTTCCTTCACATATGCAGCAAATGGCTCTACTCCTACATTAGCAGCTTTCGAGAAACTTCTTCTGGAACTGCACCTCACAAGGATCCATTCCTAAAAGCTATCATTATCAATGTGGGCCTTCAACCTTGGACGCAACCTTCCGGAATGCAAGAGACTGTGGTCGCAGGGCGTCTCTGGTGAATCAGTTCACTGCACTGATACCCACCTGGACCAAATGTAAAGATACTTCAGTAACAGAGTTAGTCATAGGCCGATCGCACCAGCCCTATTGTACTGAATCAGGCGGATCATGTGTCTGCAGATACAGCTTTTCAATAGACTAAGGGCTTAGGAGGCATTTTCTACTATCATTAATCTTATGAAGTTGTAGGATAGTGACCACATGTTCTTACATATCAAGGGAGGAGCCACTAAATATTGAAACCAAGTCTACATTTGTAGAAGTAACATATGATACGCAACATCTCGACCCGCCCACTCCTTTTTCGAATCGGGTCTTCAGGAAAAAATGTCAAAGCTGCGATCGCAACCACTCTCCTACTTACTGCAGCTCGTCTTGCCATCCTAATCCGACCTCCGCTGTGCTCTTGTCTTTGTTATCGAACAACATATTTTTAAAATAAGTTTTTTCTGTGTCATGTTTTTCATTTTTCTCTCCGAACGTCAACGTTTAGGTAAGACTAGTTCGTATCTTATTAACATTTGATAATCTGGAAGAATCAATCAAGAGAGCACCATGCTGAACTTTGTGGGTTTCTTTTTTTGTTTACCCCTTCCCCCACTCCTCCTGGACCTCATCGGGAAGCTGCTCATGAGAAGCATCGCCTCCGAGGCAAACCCTTCAAATGCTCACTTAATGCATTCTTGCGAATCTGGTCGATACTTCGATGCTCTGTGAGGTATGCACGCAAATGAAGGCGCTGCATCTGTTTCAAGCTTCTGAGAGCAAGAACTCTTCACAAAAACTTGAAGAAAGTTTTCAAGCAGTGTGAGAAATAGAAAAGACGGCATTCCCCTTGAATATATGAGCCAAGCATTTTTTGCTATATACCACTGATAGTTTCTTTTCCTTTCTTTTTTTTTCTAAAGAATGTCCGAGACGACAGATTATCTTATTTGATGTCTCTTTGTTGAGAGAACACAATACCAAGGTATAACCACCAACTGTTCTTTTATTTCCTGTTATTCCAGTCGACAGTCAACGTGCTACTTGTGACTTGATGTGAAATCCAACTGGATCGCTGGATGGAGATGGAATTTCCCATCCAACAAACCGTTTGTGGTTCTGTCGGAGTCACGGTGGCAGCATCTGTAGCATTTCCTGCCGACTACTGCAGTTGCTACCCCTGCATAAGCACAAATGTTCAAAGACAAATCGAACGAGTACTGGTGTAGTACTTCGCATTTCTCAGATGCAAAAGAAAATTCAATTTAGTTCATGAAAAAACAACATTCCGAGTGAATCGCCTTCTGAATCCATTCCCTTCTTTTTTGCAATTTTCTGGTCTTGTTTGAAATTCCTCGTTTCAATGCGTACAAGTTGGACTGAAAGGGCTCTTTTGATAACCAAAGTGGCGGGCAAAGTGTGGAATGAATGGATCTCTTCGTTGAAACGAAGTGATTTTGAGGTATTCCTGAATCTCGTTTCAATTTGAGATTTTCAAAACCAGAGACTTTACAGCAGAGGTTCAGCTGGTGAGAGAACTGGAATGACATGTCTCCTCGTCGGTCACGGAACAGCTACAGCAACAGAAAGACATGTCAGAGCCTCTTTTTTAAAAAAACAAAAACAAAATCCATCTGTTCTCGCTTAAACATGCTTCTCAGAATTTTCTGAAATCCAGGTCTTCAGAGAAAAAATAAACAACATGAGGACATTCTGTAGCAACAATCATCAAATCAAACGCGTATTCGAATGTGGATTGCGTTCTTTCAGCACATTCATATGGATGGCTCGGATTGGAATCGAAAGCGAAGCGTGCATTTTTGCTGTGGGGAGCAATCCAAATTTCGAAATCACATCCTCCCTTTTCCCAAATCCATTTACGGGATGCCTGGTTTCAAAAATGAATTTCTTTCCTCAAAGATGCTCTCCGTGCTTTCAACGACTGTATCTCATTTCGTTTTTTCAAATTAAAAACCAAACCAAGAGATCAAGTTGCAGCGTCGTTTCCGTTTAGTGACTTTTCTGGAAGGTGCCAGTTCACTCTTTTTCCAATTGGACGGAAACATTGTTTTAGAACGGTGAACTCTCTGCTTTCTTTCAGCATCAGAAAAACGATGCCGATGTGAACGGATATGGATTAACTGGGGTGCGTTGTTGAAGAATTCATCTCACTGGGTAACTGCCTGTCTCTCGTAAATGAAAGAAGGTAGAGGTAGAGAATATCTTATTAATGCACGCAGCATGACCAAGAGAGTGATGTGAATCGAGAATTGGAGAACCACCCTTCAGGATACTTGGCACTTGCTCCGGCATGGGGTGCAAGGGCTTCTGTGTAGGCATGGAAGCCATGACCGAGACCAATTACATCCTCGGTTTCATTTGAGACAATGCTGAGCTTGCAATCAAATAGTCACGTACTGTGCACTCGTGCAGTCCGCGTGATTCGTAGAAGTCTCTGCGTCCAGATAAGGATTTTTCAAATACTGGATTAATTTTTTGGATTTCACTGGCTTGATGAAAAATCTCAATTACTATCAATCATTTTTTCTCATGCGCAATTAATGACGATGCCTGGAAACGCCAGAGGATTCCCCTATCCCAGCCAATCACTCGCGAACGCCATCCAGATATGGAAGGAATAACTGGAAGCAGAAATATCAAGGGAATCTGGTCAACTGCTTAGCATCTTGAGCAAGACATTTCAAGAGAATTGGCATTCGAATGCCGATCGGGAAATGGCCTCCTGGATAAGTAACATGCGCCTTGCATCAGTCACAAGGAATTCGCGCCGAAATCTATCCCGAATGACCAGCATGTAGAATGAAGTCCAGAACATGCGCTCACGCACATGTAATAAAGAACGCACTGCCCCTCTTTCGCATCAGAAATGCGATGCCGTTATGAACAGCCACTGAATAAGCTCTCAACCATCCGCAGCACGGAGCACCTTTGGGACGATAAGTGTGTGCCCCCGGATTTCGAATACACGCGACAGTTTGGATGAGGAAAATGTACACAGAAGCGAAAGCTGTTTCATCTATGTTGTAGCTTCTATTCTTTGATGTACCAAGACAGAAACAAGAAAAACTGATGAGGAAAGAGCAATTGCCATCGCGGTTAAACACGGTCCTTACATTATAATTACTAATTTCTGTGCCACAAATGTGGCAGACTTGAAAGTCGATTTTTGGAATTCTAGGTTCTCCTTCAAATCGACGTGGAAATTTCAGGTGACACTTTTATCAATTTGACATTCCCGTCGAAGAAGTACTCAGCTGGCTGATGGTACCGATAGAGGCTGGTGTAACTGAAAGATAAATACACCTGAGCAGAGCATGCAAAGATCTGCGAGATCTGATCTAAATGTTTCCTTTAGTACACAGTTCAGCAGCGCTCGTTTCTACTGCAAGCGGGGATGAGAAAGCAAGGAAAACAACTCTTCCTTACAAAAAGAAAGACAACGATCATCTAGTCATTCCCGGAAATGCCCGGATTTATCCAGATTTGGTTTTATAATCATTCTCTTGTTTCTAGCTCATTCTTCTTTCTCCCTGTCGTTTCCTTAAACACCTTCGTCGTGCTTATGCATTCACTGCAGACTTATTACCGCCAGTCGGCCACTGTTCTTCCTGGCATTGGCCACCGTGTGGCTACGGCTGCTGCTCGCGGCACCAAGCGGGTTCTCATACCCGTAAAACATCGACTCAAGACCAAACGGATGATGACCTCGTCGCAATCTTCTGTTTCTTGAGCAAGGCGGCGAGATGGCCACATCTATGTCAACAAAAGGAGGAAGTTGCCACCCTTCTCCCGAGGCGGCTGAGGACTCTAGGAAGAAATCTGTGATCTCTTCCCTTCCCCCCCAAACATTTTTAAACTGAACTTTGTGGGTTTCTTTTTTTGTTCACCCCTTCCCCCACTCCTCCTGGACCTCATCGGGAAGCTGCTCATGAGAAGCATCGCCTCCGAGGCAAACCCTTCAAAGTGGTGGTGTGGTGAGAAGCCACTACAAAGACGTTTTTATCTTTTATATGACTGATTTTTTTGTAAATATTTTTTTACAATAAACGTCCCGGCGTGACCTGATGAAAATAAAAGATCGACGCCGAGAATGGTTGTGTCGTGGGTTTAGAGAATGGTTCATGACTTCTCAATTGTATCTCCATGGTGCTTGTTTGCTGACAAATGCTAGTTTATGGTCGTATTACGTCAATTCAATTGGAACGAAGATGCAAACAGTAGTTAGGGTTCCAGATGTTCTCTCAGACAACATAGTTGGCAAGCTAAGTAAAGAGTTCTGCGCTTTCTGGAAAACTGCTCCAGGGATTTATTTCCTCAAAACAACCAAAGCTTACGTTTTCAGTGAGCGTTCATCTGCGAGTTTTATTCAAGGAAAGTTCGGAGCATTTTATGTTTATATCCGTATCCTTTATCCCAGTTTCGGGTTTAAAGAGACGTTTTCGTATAATTCACTTAAAAGAGACATTCTTAAATTTCCCCTATTCAAGCCACTCTCCAGCTTACCCAAAGCACACAAACACACCCAAAAAAAACAGCATTAATAGAGAAGCATCTAAAGCAGAATATCAAGGTCATACGAGAAGTAACGAATACAAATGTGGCTGCTGATGCAACTCTTAATCACAGTTCGATTACCGTGGTGCTTTCCGACTCCTTGCCAATACCGAGATATAAAGGTGACTTCGAGACTCAAAAGTTTTGCTGAAGGTTGCGGAAACATCACAATTCTTGAGGATTCACTTTTCTAACGCGTCAGCACCGGTATTTCTTTCATCGTACGGTGTGCAATGAAAAGGGGGAGGAGAACAGGGCAAAGCGAAGTCTGAACAAAAGATCTATGCTCCTTTGCTGCTGTTGCCATTGCTGAGCAAGTTCACCATAGCAGAATGCATTTGCAGGAACACAGCAAAAACTGCGAGAGACGCTGCGGCAGCTCGCTTTTCGAACGACTGCGGTTTGTTATGCCGCACACGACACATCAGACTTCCACCATGAGAGTGGACGAAGACACAAAACGAAAGAAAGGAAAGCAAAGGAGAAAAAACGGCGGGAGGCTGACGATAGCAGCTTTGCAGTGGGGGCACCAGCACGATAAAGGGGCTTAAGGACACGACAAGGCGATCAGTATCTTCCAGAAGCTGGCGCCTCAAGTGGAAGAGAGCAGTAAGTTCCGCCCGGCAACGGCCAATCGCGCGTTCGAGAGCTTGCCGCAGACACGCACCTGGGTCGTAGAAATCGCACGTTTTCAGGTAAGTGCTTGGAAAGAAATGCTTTCGAATAATCTTCCCTCGATGGGGTCCCGTGCGTTTAAATGTTTAAATTTTCGTTATATTTTCGTCCTTTAATCCATTAGATGGATTCGTATTCCATGTGTGTAAAGAGGAAACGCATATGAGTCTATTTAATAGCTTCGTTGAAACACATTTGCTTTCAAAACAATGGACTCATTTCCAAATAGACTCATCTGCATCGACTGTATGCTTGAGGGTATTGCGCATGCTCCGACATGGAATGCCCATGTTCCTCCGGTCCAAGAACAGCAATCCACTTGCAACTGCAATTCCGTGATCGTGCCATTCCTTTATTCCTTCACAGCGCTTACAGGGGGCTCCCCGGTGGCGGGTAGTTTGGAATCTGTGGGCCGACGTAAAATCAAAAAAAAAAAAAAAAAAAACCTCTGGGCTTTCAGGCTGGTCCTGCCTTCAAGCTCGTGAATTTGCAGAGTGCCCTGCCCTTGAAGTCCTGAAGGAACACCCGATCTCAGAGATCTGCTCGCTTCGGAGCTTGCGCTCCGGGTGCTGACTGCCGTCTCTTTCCAGGTGCTCTCCTCAACGATGCGCTTTCAGGGGATGTCTACGGGCTATGGAGCATACCGTTGGTTGCGAGAGCGAGCGTGCCCAACCTGCACGAACGTGACAACAGCACAGGGATGGAGAGAATATGGAGGAGGAAGGGGGGAAGAGAGGTCCGCTCAGCGAGTGGGAAGGGTCATCGGACCGAATGCTCAAGAAGAGATAGTGGGGCCGTTTTCTTGCCTGAGGGAAACTTCGGGTGTCTCTCCCTTCCCAGAGTGAGAGGAGCGGAGCGACGTACGCCGGTTCGCCCACGCCCACGCGCGGGAAGTGAGCAGCGGCCTGGCGCGTGTGTACGCCCTCCTCCCGAATGGTGCTGAAGGCGGTTTTGCAGAAAAACCTCCGGCCCCTCGGCTGGTACGGCTAGGTGCGCGCGAAAATCAGGCGACGACCTCCACCTTCTGGGCCAGTCCCTAGCAACGTGCCGTACGCGGATGCTGCTCCGGGCACGATTGGCGCGGCTTCCGGAGAAAGAGCGTCTCCCCTTCCTTACGGTCGGACGCTCCCGCGACCGACCGTAAGGAACCGCGCTTCATGTTGCCCTGCCGTCAGTGCCGTCCGCTGACTCGCTCGCGGTCTCGCGACGTTCCTTTCGGTCCCCGGGGACGTGTCCGAGGGGGGAAGGGAAAATGGAGAGGGACTGTGGCCTGCAGTCCTGCAGCGTCGGTGCAGAGGCGTCCTTCTCGCTCATCCTTCCTTGCTCTCCACATCTGCTGCTGTTTCAGGGATCAAGACGGTTCGGCTCCCACTGAGATGTTAGCCATCCTGGTCATCTTGCCGGGGCTTCTCGGTCTGCCGGAAACGGCGCATGCCCAGGGCTTCTCCCGTTCGTCCCCCCTGCTTCTCGTTGTCTCCATGGACGGCTTTCGGCACGACTACGTCAACCGGACGGAGCTGCCGAACATCCAGTCTCTGATGGGCAACGGCTCACACGTCGTCCGCCTCCGGAGCGTCTTCCCGCCCAAGACGTTTCCCAACCATTACACTATCGTCACCGGGAGGTACCCGGAGGACCACGGTGTCGTTAGCAACATGATGTACGACCCCCTCACGAGGAAGAGACTGTACATCAACTCTTCGGATTTCTTCACCTACGACTCCAGCATCTTTCCCATCTGGGTAAAATAGGGAAGACCAGGGTGAAGAAAAGAAAAGGGAGGTGGTAGGCACTCCTCCCTGCCCTTTGCTGCATGTTTCTTGTGAGCACGGCCAACTCCTGGGCCGTGTAGCGCCTCTCGCGGAGGCGGCACTGCGATATCTATCTCCCCTCGCCCTCTGCCCCCTTCGCCTTGGGTACGATTCCCATCTAGTGGAAATCGACCCCAAACGGAGTGGCCCTTCTTGACGCCATTGCGTAGGAGAGACGGATGGAGGTGGGAGTATGACATCAGCTACATCTCCGGTTCGGGCGATTACTCCCCGCACCCTGCCTTCGAAGGTGGCCCGCGCTTTCGGTGCCAGGTTGGAACAGGGGACTCCTGGCGTCCTCTTAAGGAAGAATAGGAGGAGAAGGAGGGGATAAGAGTTGCTCCTCCGGTATGTTCTCGTTCCTCGGCCCTCGGGAGGGGCAGTCGGCAGCCTTTTGACGACCCTCACTGTCCTTCCGAACCAATTGCTGCCGCTGGAGGCTGCCTTCCCAGGACGCGGAGAAGGGCAAGGAAGCAAAAAGCAGGGAGGAGGCTGGAGAGGTGGAGTGAGGCGCGCGCACGCTTGTTTGATGGTGGTTCGGGGGAGCAAAGGAAAGTCCCGCAGTCCCAAGTCTGACGGTAATGCATGGCCTTTCGCATCACACCGCCCGGTGCAAGTGCCGGGGGCCATTCGCCTCTCCAGGTCGCAGGTTCAGAAGAGAGGAGCGCGGAGAGAAGGGTAGGGATCGGAAGGAACCTGGGGGTGAGTGGAAAAAGGTCCTGCCTGGGAGGAATGTCCGTGCTCAGGTATGCGTGCATGGCTACAGTAGGCGGTGCCGTTCTTGGCCCGGTGAACGTCACGGTAGGTCTGGAGGACGCGCGTGTGTTGCCGCTCAGTCGACCTTCCACCTCCGCGCCTCCTGCTCCGGCAACGTGGGCGATTTCGGACGCGCGAAGCGCGTGGGGTAGGGGGACAGAACAGAGGAATGCTCTCGGCGAACTTAACGCGTCCCGCTTCCACTCAGGTGTCGAACGAGATGGCGTACCCGGGACGCGCCAGCGGCTCCATGATGTGGATCGGCATGGGACATCCCCTCAACCGCCACTTCCTGACCTACCAGGAGGAATATGACAGGAACATGCCCTGGAGACGCCGCGTGGACATAGTGATGTCGTGGTTCCTGAACCCACTGAAGCCCGCCAACCTGGCGTTCCTGTACGTGGAGGAGCCTGATGCCACGGGCCACTTCTACGGGCCAGACTCATCCGAGATTGTTAAAACGCTCCGAAAGCTGGATGATCTCGTGGGCTACTTACTGCGGCGCATCCAGGAGGAGGGTCTGTCGGGAATGCTCAACCTCATCCTTCTGACCGACCACGGGATGCATCCGACACCGGAGACCCAGAAGATCTTCTTGGACAGAACTTCTGCGCGCCACACCTTCTACGGGGGTTCTCCGGTGCTGAACACCCTCCTGAAGAGAGGTTAGGCACTTCGCTCGGCCACTCCCCTCCTTTTCTTTCCTCCTCAATTCGTCTCCAGAGATATGCCGCCGTGACCTGCAGCTGGAGCACCTGGACGTCGCCTCGGAGCAGGCTCGTCCGTTTTCTGTCTACTGCCGGGGAGAGGTCCCTCTCCACTACCACTACGACAACAACAGGAGAATTCTGGACGCGGTGCTAGAAGCCTGGCCCGGGTACAGCTTCGTCTTCAATGGCACGTATCCCCCAGCCGCGCTGTTGCACATCTCAGGGAAGCTGAAGCTTGTTGTCCACCCACAGATCAGCCTCCAGCTGGAGGTCGTCTGGGTGACCACGGTTACGACCCCAAGCTGGACGAGATGCACGGCTTCCTGGTTGGGTACGGTCCAGCGTTCTTGGAAGGAGCGGTGATTCCCTGGGCCTTTAACCTCGACGTGTACCCCCTGATGTGCGAGATCTTGCGTATTGTTCCTCTCCCGCACAATGGCACGCTGAATCTGGCGTCTCAGATCCTGAAGTCGACTGTGGCTTGGCAGCAGGACATGACCTCCTTTGGTCCCTCCAAAGGAAGAGCTGGCCCGGAGGAAGCGGCGCGGGAGCAAAATAAGCCCGCAGCTCTCGGTGGATAAAAAGGCAATCATGTGTCCGGATTTTCCTGGCCACCCGGGACTTACACCACCCTCCCCCTCCCCATCTCCGTTTTTGTCTCTCTCGTGAGCCGTGGGAGAAGCGGGTGCGCAGCCCGAAGAAAGCGCATCCCGGACGAGGTCGCAAGTTCTCCTGGTCCGGGGATTTTCTTCCGTGAGGCATCTTCAGGAGGGCTGGCGGCCGGCCAGCAATCACCCTTCCTGCGGCGAGGTCTGGCACGTCGGGACGCCTCCCGCAGAGAGTAAGAAAACGCCGTCCTTCGGGCGGCCTTGAAGATCCCTAAGGGAGGGAAAACGGGGACGCCTTTCCGCATTCCTCCTCTGCGACGGCGGCTCCCTTGCCTCCTTGTTGGAGCGAAGGATGCTCTGCCGTGGCTCCAGAGCGAGGGGAGCGCCACGGTCAATGAGGCAGGTTTTTTGACCGGCTCCCATCAGCACATGCGCGTCTCTCCTCCTGCGTCTGCGTCTTTACCCGGCTTCGAAGCGATTCTTGTCATCATGGCGATCCTTTCAGAGTGCTGCTCTATAATTGCACTTGGACAGGGCTGACCTCTGTGATAACCCTAAGCGTGGGTTATCCAAAAGTATAATTTTTAGTCTGGGAGACTGGCTTGTGTGCACTCCTACAGTCAGCTGAAAGGGCAGACGGTGGGGTGACAAGTGGCCCCTCCCCTCTCCACCCAAGTGCCTGACTGCAAGTAGTGTAAAGGACTTTCGGATGTAAGCACCCCTCCGAGGGAACGGAAAATGGATGGCAACCGACACGACGATGGAGGTGCTTGAGCCATCTACCAAAAAGGAGGCAACCGCTTCAGCGTTGGCAACGTCGCAGCCAGCAATGCCGAAAGACGCGGAAACAATGGTGAGGCGAACGGAACCCGCCATGTTTGAAATAGGAAGCGTTAAAAAAACTATATGGGATGTGAACCCTGAGTCAAGACGTGGATCTTCAAGGCAAAGACCCTGCTGCCCACCAAAGTGCGAAATATTATCGACTTCGCTCTTTAAAATAAGAATGTGGATTTCAATAAGATAAAAAAGTATTCAAATCTTCCATACGCCTTAGGCTTCGTGGTGTACGCCTCCAAAGAAGAACTGCAACTGTCGCTCTTCGCACAGTCGTCGTTCTCAACGGATGATTGCTGCACTCCCGATAGATGAGGGGGAGGATTCACAACAGCATTGTTCCTGACGGGAACCCAACTGCCTGACCAATCAGGACGATATTTGGGATTTCTTTCATTATGGAGAAGTACAGAAGGTTGTATTCTGCAGCCACATCGCAGACGAAGGGATGGTCTGAATCAGGCTCTTTGACGGAGCCAGGATTCTGGGAATCGCATCCATGGATGCCCACTCCCAACATGTCCTGGTGCAGCGCAGGATGCAGCTCACCTTCTGAGTGGGCTACAAGCAGTTAGGGCACCGCTTCTGCGTCTGCTTAAAGGCGAGATGTTTCAAGTGAGGCCAGCAAGAACACCTGATTCGCGATTGCACAAGGCCGCCGTAGTGTTACTACTGCATGCTTTAGGAGCTCATCAAGCCTTGGCGTGGCTCGCAACCCAGGGGTTGCCTCCGCTTTGCGATGTACAAGAGGAATAACGACAGAAATTCGAGACTCCGAACACAGGCGCTGGCTTCACCTTGTTGAAGAAGAGAAGTCCAGAAGAAAAAGAAAAACAGAAAGAAACCAGTTACTGAAGAGCTTCCTCCTCTTCCAAGAGCGCCGGTGGACAGTGGAGTAAGAAGAGAGAGCAGTAGGTAAAGAAGAGAAGAGAAGCAGTAGGTGGCGGAGTATGAGTAGGAAGCAAATATACTCGAAGTCAGTCCAGATAACTCGGAAAATGAGCAGAAGAAGGTTCTGCTCCAAGTCTCCGAAATCCAATACGAGATGATGAAGACGGTGATGTCTGAAGAAGAAGGGCTGGAATTGGTGCATCTGATGAATTTGATGAGAGCTAAACGTCTCGAGTCCTCCCAACATGCCTTGCCCCTTGCACAGAAAACCGCAAAGGTTGCTCATCTGGCCCAGGAGAAAGAGCATCCCACGGAAGAGAGCACCGAATATATCGAGTCGGAGACAACTTTGGGGAGCTTCGTTCTGCAGTGAGGAGGCAAACAGTGTATCCTAAGAAGAAGAAGAAATGGAAACCCTCGAAATAATCCCCGACTGTCTCCTTTCTGTAGTCCTCTTGGAGTCATAACATCACTTTTTGGGAACATTAACTGGATGTGGAACCAGAAGAAAAGAAAAATCACGTGCACCGTCGAGAGTGACGACATCGTGTGCTTGCAGAAGATCCACAAGGTGGGCCACCAGATTTGCCTCTAACTCGAGAGACGGCTGCACATTTAACTCTGAGTTCTGCTATGTATGTGGAGCCAAGAAAACGTAGTTCCAAGTACTGACCTACGCAACGCTGCGCCAGGAAAACAAAACTTGCGCGACAAAGACGACAGTGTCTATTGTGGTGGAGTAATTGTTGTTTTTATGTGTACCAGTTGTTTTAAAATAAATTCACCCACCACTTGATGGGCGTAGAAAAAATTGTGAGCGGACCAAAGGTTCGAAGTATCCCACGTTTATATCTGTATCGCTCTTCCCGAATCCGTTTGCAGAGATGCTTTCGTATAATTTAAAAGAGGAGACATTCTTAGATGTTCCCAATTCAAGCCACTCTCCAAATTTACCAAAATACATAATATCTACAGGAGGATCCTAGACACGGTGCTGGGAGCCCGCTTGGGTGCAGCTTGGTCTTTAATGGCTGCATCGCTTGGCTGCGCCATTGCACACTACCTCGGGGTGGATGATGACGCGTGCCGTGCCATCAGGGGCAGCCTCTAGCAGACGGTCGTCTGGAAGCTGGCCGATCAGCACAGCGCACCCCTCCCCTGACTGTATCCCCTTTGCGCAGTTTTGATTTCTCAGGAGGGGGAGGTGACTTCGAACTTGCATCCTCCTTCCTTGCAAAGGTGGCCGTTCTCGTGCAGGGTGAAGCCGCTGTTGCAGAGGCAGTGGTACGAGCCTACGACACTGCGGCAAACGTGCTGGCAGCCCCCGTTGTCCACGGCACACTCGTCCTGATCTGCGAAAAATATGGCGGCGAACCTAATGTGCTGTACAGAGTTGTCGGTGATGAATTCTATCGAGAGACTGTTCCCTTCGGACTTTATTGCATTGGGAATTCTGGAACCGAAAAAAGTACCATGCTTGACCACTCTACTGTCATCAACAATACTCGTAACATTGACTTTGTCGTAATCGCATTCCACGTTGTTTCCCTCCAAGTCAAAGTGGGCGGAGTTGAGGGTGATGGTGTATTGGGGAGGCGCGACGATCAGCCACATGCACCTCTCGTTGGTCGGGTACAACTCGGGGAAGTTGGGGCTGATGATGGTACCATTGGAGGCCGAGATGATTCCTCCGCACGCATCCGTGCAGTTCTTCCCGTTGCTTCCGAGCTCGTAGCTGATGTTGCATTCGCACTCGTATCCCAGGGTATTAATGCGCTTCTGCTCGCATCCGTGGTCAGGTGTGTCTCACTCGTCGAATTCTTTGATGAACTCGGCGGAAAATCCCGATTTCTGCACTGACTGATCCGACACGAACTTCAGGTACATCACGTTACGGCTGCCTTTGATGTCAGGCGGGCTCTGATAGCCTCAGTATTTCCCCAGAAGCGGGCTGCTGTCGTCCAGGCCGTCCCTGATTTCCAGATAGTCGTAGATGCAGTCGTCTTACAGCTCGATCTCGAACGCTTGGAACTTCAGAGCCACGAAGAACCCCTCGGCAACAGTGATCTCTTCCAGATGTACCCTTTGTTTGGTCGATAGTCGTCCGGGTAACTCGGAGATTCCAGTTGACCCTGGTCCATTTCCAGCTCACCACCACAGATTGCTTCGTAAGATGCGGAGAAGCCTTTGTGGGAATGACTAGCGTCTGCTACATTAAGCACTCGTAACCGGTTGCCGGTGGAGATTAGCAGGGAGTTCACCTGACTTGCCGCAGAACCTTCCCAAGACCTGAGACCGGTGCCATCCTGCACTTCAAGTACGAAAGGCTACAGTCTTCGCTTGCTGTTATGTCCAGCTCCGTGATGTTCAGCACAATCCTTTCTCCGTGGGTGGCGCTCATGTGCCACTCGCAGCTGAACTCCGCTTTCAGCGAGGAGAGATCGGCGAAGAAAGGGGAGGTGAACGTGGCTGAGATGTCCTGGTACATCCTCCCGCACTTCGGGCATCCGTAGAGCAGGTTCGTCTGGGCAATGTCCCCTTGGCTGAGGCGCACCCTCTGACTATCTCGGACCTCTTGTTGCCGGGCGACTAGGTCACAACCGTGAGGATGGTGTCCAGATTGGTCCTCTTGGAGAACGTGTTCCTGGTGTCGTGCCTGATGGAGTCGTAGTCGTACCGCTGGCCGAGGGAGTTGACCTCCGTGGAGTCCAGCTTGTTGAAATTGTACTCATGACCTGGCATGATGCTCTTCCGGAGTATCTGCACGTGGTCGTCTCTGTCAGGACGCGTGTGCTCGTGCGAAAACCCGACCACGTGGACCAGCTCGTGGACTACAATGACGAACTTGTCGCAGTTCTTCCCGATGGAGATGGCCTGTGGCCTGTCCCCTCGAACGAGCAGCAGCCGCAAGATCTTTCTGTGAAGACAATCCAGCTGGGGTACTCCGAAGTCCTCCGGACGAACTTGACGCAGGTGAAGTTCTCCCAGTGCTTCATGGCCTTCTTGAAGAGGGCTTTGTGGGATCCGCTGAAGTTGGCGTCGATCTCGTAAGGGATGACTCCGTGATCCCAGACGCGTTCTAGGCGGACTGTGGCAGCGCGGGTTTTGCGAACCGTCTTGGGCTCGTTCTTCTGGGCCCTGGACCTGATCTTCTTGTGCTGGTGCCTGCGCTGATTCCGGCTGTCGGGCTGCGGCGCGTCCTTGCCCACCGGATGGCGGCGGTGGCGCTCCTCAAAGTCTTCCTTCGAGATCGCTATGTCCGTCTCGCTGAGGACGTGTTTACAAGGATCCATGCCGAGGTCGGTCGATGTCTTTATAGGGGCGTCGAGGGCCAGCAGCTCCTTCGGGATGAGGGCGGGCGCGCAGAGTGGCAGCGGCAGCAGCAGAAGCAGCAGCAGCACCGGAGCCACCGCCGCCAGCGGCAGCAGAGGGAATGGGTGGGTGGGGCTCGTCGCCAGCGACAACCGTTGCCGTCGACCTTCCGCCGCCGCTTCCATGACGCGGTCGCTGTCCTGGAGACAGCGGAGGTGCCGGGGTGGGGGTGAGGAGAGGAGAGGGGTCGCACAGGGAAGGCAGGGGGGGGGAGACCCTTCTCTCTCTCTGGAGCGCGCGCTCTCTCCGCCGAGGGGGAGGGGGAGGAGCACAGCAACCGCCGCAGCCACCGCACCGGAGAGAGCAAAACAGCCGCGTTCAAGCGGACTTGGACGGACTCCGTGAACCCCGGCAGGAAGGAACCTCCCGAACGCCACATTCCCCAGCCGCCGAGACGGGGCGGGATTCGGCGATGGGCTCTTCCCCGTTCGCTCGCCGTTACTAGGGGAATCCTAGTTAGTTTCTTTTCCTCCGCTTAGTAATATGCTTAAATTCAGAGGGTACCCTCTCCTGATGTGAGGTCGTCTTTTTTTTGTTTTTTTCTTTTTCTTTTTCTTTTTTTCTTCGCATTTCTAGTAAGTTTTATTCTGAACAATAGCCAGAAAAACGATTTAGAATCCACTGCCTCCACTGGCGTTGCTGTCCTCTCCCTGTTCTTCCTGTACAGGGAGCGTGGCAAGCGGGCGCTCCTGAGACGTGTGCTCTAAGGAGGGCTCCCCTGTTGCTGAATCTTCATCTGGGAAGCCTTCAAACCGTCGGTCCTCCGGAGCCAGTGGGGAGACACAGAAACTCTCAGATCACGAAGGGGAAAGCTCTGAGACTTAGTCCGATGTCCCGGGGCGTTTCATCACATCAAACAGGCAGACACGCGGAGTAGAGAACAGACTGTTACAGAGGTCTTTTCAGCGAGACAAAAGGAGGGGGGCACGTCCTGGAGCTGCTGGGTCTGACAAGAGAGGTTTGGATTGACAAGAAAGGAGAGAGCAGGAAATAAGAATGAGCAACTCAATGGGGGAAAATAAGGGGTCACCAGATCTGGGTCCTAAGGGGAACCCTCAGATAAGGACCCTCAGTCCTGTTGCCAGAGATCCTTGCTGGGCACTGGGGTTGCAACTTTTCCTTCACTTTCCTATCACCTGGGTCCGTAGGAGAGTCCGTAGAAGCACCTAGAAGAATGCGAGTTCTCTGGCCACGAAGAGCCAGCCAGCAGCGATGGGTTCCCGACGACTGCAGCTATGAGAAAAAGCCCTCCCACCATCGACCTCCGGCGCACTTTGATTTCCCTCGGTGCGGAGGACATAATCTGGTAGCTCCGAGAGTAGGATGAAAGTGGGAAGTAGAGGGGAAATGGAAGGAGAGACAGATACCTTCTCATGTAGTCCTCTGGAGGCCTTTTAAACTGACCGAATGTTCCTGGGCCATTCCCATGCACTCCCAGAGACCTCATGCGGGGTGTGTTAGTAGTCAGTCGTCACCTCGTTACTAAGTGGTTTTCTTCCGGCACACAGTCCTGGATCGGGTTCAAACGACGCCCCGCCTTCCCTCCGGGGTCAGACGAGGCCACATTCTGCTCTCTGTATCACGGAGATTCCGGGGCGGAGGATGGCTTCATCCTCCGCGGGATAAGCGGACTCGACGCACACTACGGGTGCACCATCACAAGATGGTGCTGGCTCCAACGGGTGTCGGCAACGGTTTATGTTGGAAGGACATCCTCATGGCTCCCTTGGGGTGCCTTCCGAGTGGGAGAGGTCTCTTTCCCCAAGCAACTCGAACGAGGAAGACCACTGCGGCCCAGAAGCGGACGGTGGATCCGACTACCCACCCACTCTGTGTGGTCTAGCGTCGGGCAAGCTCCGTCGAGCCATGCTTAAATAGAATTGTCCTTCCCTGCTCCTGATATTCAGAGGAGTTCCCAGTGCAGGCAGAGCTCAGCCTCCTTTTGTATGCCTCCGAGCTTGCCTGCTTCCGCCAAGCTCTGGAACTCTTCGAGACTTCCTAAGAGGGAAGCCGAAAATCTTCCTGCAGCGGCTGTGCGGAAAGCATGGAGCCGCCGATACTGGATTCCCGAGTCCACGGTGTGGTCTCTAGGGCCGAGTCTTCTGAGCTCGTCCCTGAACGCCCTGTGCCTTCCAGCGTCTGCACACCACGACCGGCATCTGAACGCGGAACTTTCAAGACTTTCGAACGGACGGTGAACTTCTATAAACTCCTCAAGGCTTTCCTTAGTAGCGCAATCGTCCTGGTCTTCGAATCGTAAGGTCAGCGAAAAGTAGGGTGTTGGAACGGGAGGAGGCAACAAAGGTGTTTCGCAGGGTAGAAGATTCAGAGAGAAGAAGAATTCCAGTTCACAGTGTGCTAGCGCGGTTGTCATTTGTGGTCAAACAAGGGAAGGAAGAGAGAACTTTCTTTGAGCTCGCCCTCTTGCATATGGTGGAGGACTGCACGCTAGAGAAGGGCGGAGGAAGAAGAGTCAGGAGCCGATTGCCATCTAACAACGGCGCTCGCTACTATCCCTCCTCCTTCTGTCCTCTTGAAGGGGAGACTATTGGTATGATTGAGGCGTTGTCCAATTCTTCCGGTAGAGCATCAAGGGGATGCAGTTTCCATGAGAGATGCGGCTAAAGACGAGGAGGATCGAAGGCCAGGCTAGCTCTTTAGAGAATATAACACAGATCTCTCAGTGGCGGAGCTCGCGTTGCCTTGACATCGTGCTACATCAAAATGATGGGCTCGGAGAGTGTTCAGGCATCATTGGCGTAAGTTGTTGCTATCGCAGGACGTGGAAATCCCGTTTTCCTGGAAGACGCCTTCGTCCGGCTACCAAAGAGGGAGCTATGCGAGTTCCGGGAAGAGTAGCGGCGGCAGGGAAAGTCATTCCATCACCGGGCGGGAGATGGCAGCGGTGCGTGCCTGTAAAGGGAGTTTCCCGTTGAGATGAGGTCCGAGCAGGGATGACCCCGCTCGGTCCTACCTCCCGCTCCTCCTCCGATTCAGTTGTTTCATTTGGAAATGGACGCAGCTATTCCCGTTGTGGGAAGCTGTGGTGGGAAAGGAGCCGAGCGAAAGGAGGAGCGCAACCCTTTTGTTTTCCTTTTTCTATCCTCCCTTTTGTGTCTCGTCCTGATTTCTTCCCTTACGGATTCCTGTAATCAGATCACTGGTCTTTGCATGCCGGACACTCCTGGATGCAGTCGATGTGCTTAAAAGGGGATACCGGGCAGTGTTCCCGCTTCTCCACTGAGCGTCCTTTCCTAGGGATACGAAGGATAGGTAGGGAAGGCAGGGAGACTACCGGACCGGAAGTTTCCAGGGAAGGCGTGAAATGCAGGGTAGTGCGTTGATCAGACTCGGAAGCGAGAGATATGGGAAGACAGAGGGAGAGATGAGCTGAGAACATTCTCTATGCAAGAGCGTTCCGTTTCCAGGACGCTGGAGGATAGTAGACAAGGCAGCTGGTTTCTTAACCGCGTCCAACGCAGCATTCTACATTTGGCTTTTCCTCCTAGGACGACACCCCCTTCCTTTTACTTTCCTTCTCGGCAGCTCTCCTGACCTGCGCTACCACCAACATCCCTGATCTGAAGGTGGTTTCTCTGCAGCCCTAGGGAAGCCACGACCTTAGGAGCTTCTTTGCCCCGTCCTGAAGAACCCTGCTCTTCTCCTTCGGGGCGCCGAAGATGCTGTCTCTTTTTTTTTCGCCATGGCGCCTTCAGCCGCCGCGCTCCGGAAGGTTGGGAGGTTTCCCCCGTAACCTCCATGAGCAGACGAGCGTCTTTGCACTTCCACCCACTAGGAACCTTCATCCTCCTCCTCCCTGAGAGGCCTCCGCGTTTCGCTGCCCCATCAAGCTCGGGAGGAGGCGTGGCCTTCGCGACAGCGGGCGCCTCCCCTCTCCCCTGCAGAGCGATCCGGAAGCGGGAGAGAGGAGGAGGAGGTGCTCTTCGGCTGCTCCCCCTCGCCTCCTCTCCCCTCCCTCTGCGGGTCGCCGTCGTCCTCGCTTCTCCTCTCAGGGACTCCAGAGTCGCGCTGCTAGCGGAAGGAGGGACAGCATCTTCTCCCCCCTTTCGTGCAGAACCCCAGCAGCCTGGGAGGTTTGGCACCTACTGCGCAGCGCGAGAGGCGCCAGCGGATCTGCACATTTGGCGCTCGCATCTTTCTCTGCCCCGTCTTTTCCCGGTCTCCGCCCAGGACCCGCAGGGAATCGATCGCTGCCAGTCGATGGGGCACCTCCCGAGGAGCGACCGCTACCCACTTCCCTGACGGGTCCCGAACTCGCGCAAGCGCCTTGCTCCGTGTGCGTTCATCCGGGCAGGAGCCGAGGGCTTCCCGCCTCTTTCCAGAGGGAAGGCCAGGCCGCGACTCCCCTTCTTCGGAAGAGAGGCAGGACGCTCTACGCCGAGGGCTTCCCGCCGCTGATGAATGGGTCCCTCAGTACCCCTGCGTCTGATCCCGTATTAGCGGGAAGGAGCTCCCTCCCGGAGTTAATGAAAAAAAAAAAAAAAAAAAACGCGCTCGCACGGGGAGGGAGGCGCATCCTGGTCGGTCCTACCGAAAGCATTCCTTTCTGGTCCCGGCACGAAAAAAGGAGCGACAAGGAAAGGGAGAGGGAGGTAAGAGGGAGGAAGGGAGGGAGAGCACGCCTCCACCTGCAAGCGTGCTCCGGCGGGATGAGAGCACCCGCTGGAGAGACCCCGGGAGAAACCTTTCCTCCTCATTCCGGCCCCCACACGATCGAGGCGCATGCAGCCTCCTCCCTCGTAGAGATGGCGAGTCATCTGTCAGTACCTCCTACTGCAGACGTGCTGCAAGGGAGGACGCAACCGTCCGCACGTGTTGCGAATGTGCGTTCACCTCGCGTGCAGTCCACGTGGATGCGATGAGCGTAAGACTGGTAGTCGACTCGCAGCGGCCGATTTTCTGCGGGTCCTGGGCGGAGACCAGGAAAAGACGGGGCCTCCGGGGCTGCTGAGATTCTGCACGAAAGGGGGGAGAAGGTGCTGTCCCTCCTTCCGCTAGCAGCGCGACTCTGGAGTCCCTGAGAGGAGAAGCGAGGACGACGGCGACCCGCAGAGGGAGGGGAGAGGAGGCGAGGGGGAGCAGCCGAAGAGCACCTCCTCCTCCTCTCTCCCGCTTCCGGATCGCTCTGCAGGGGAGAGGGGAGGCGCCCGCTGTCGCGAAGGCCACGCCTCCTCCCGAGCTTGATGGGGCAGCGAAACGCGGAGGCCTCTCAGGGAGGAGGAGGATGAAGGTTCCTAGTGGGTGGGAGTGCAAAGACGCTCGTCTGCTCATGGAGGTTACGGGGGAAACCTCCCAACCTTCCGGAGCGCGGCGGTCGAGGTGGCCTCCTCTCGCGCGTGCTTGTGCGTATCGTGCCCGACCGGGACCAAGCCAGGCGGAACTTTCCGAGGTCGGGAAGTCCCGCAGCGTCCCCCCCCTCTCGACGTGCGAATCGATCGCGAGAGACCAGGTGGGTGCATAGGGGAGGGTTTCACTATTCTGAATCCCTCCCCCTTCTCAACTTGGGATGACTCTCGTCTGGAGCCATCTCAGGGGAAGGAGGAACAGTCTCATCCGGTGGAGCGAATGGCCGAAATGGCCTCCACCTATTCTCCGAATTGGGAAGGATAGACGGAAAGTCCACCTTGCTCGGGCTCTGGAGTTCGGACTGCAAAACCCACGAGGACCTCCAGGAGGCTCAGTGGGAGCAAGCGGGACCCCAACGCTGCCGGATGAACCGATGGCGTTCGTTTCAGACTCACACAAAGGTGCCGTTTGCTGTGGACCAGGGGGCTGTTGCAAACGTGGAAAGTCAGATGTGTGAAAACTTGCCCAGGATGACAACCGGTCCTGGAAACGCTCGAGTGCGGATAGCCTCTGGGGAAGGACAGTGGTCGCTCCTAACTTCTGGCGGACTCTTGTCGGAGGACATTGAAAAGTTTCGGCGAGCAGGCATCCGGCGCTGCAGAGAGACCACGTCTGGAGGTCTGCTGTTCAGGAGGGATTCACACTTCCTCCATAGCAGACCAGGTCGCCTCCGGGTGCCACCAGTCGATCTCAAGTTCCCTCCCCTCGGCGCCTGCTACCGCGCCCGCACTCTCGCAGCCGCGGCGCGGGCGTGCGCGAGCACATTGTAAAGGCGCGCTCCGTCCTGGCCTCCCCGAGTTGCTGCCTTGGCTACCGCGGAATCGGTCGCATCGGCACAAACCTTTCCGCTCACGGGACCGTGGAGAGACGGCATTCCCTCGGGCCGGAAGGGGTCTCTGAGGATCGTCGCCAGAGGTTATGCTTCGCGGTCTTCCTCCCATTTTCACCCTTTCGGTTCGCGCGAACAGGGAAAGAAGAAAACTCCAACCGAGGGACCGCAGGAGCTCGTTCCCTCAGGAATGGATGCGCCATGGGTTTTCGGAAGCTCAAGACGGCTGCGGTCTCTCTCCCACCCGCATTCACCCCTCTCTGCAACCGCCGCGCCGCTGGCCCTCGTCCATTTCCGTGGGATGTCATCCGCGGTCCTTCTTTCTGGCCCCTTTCCTTCCTTTCTCCTCCATCCGCTCCTCCGACCCTGTCTGGATCTCGGGTAAAGCACGTGAAGATCGGTTCCAACCCACATGCTCTCCCGGATGCCGAGGCTCCTTCCTTCCCTCCTGCTTCAATCCACTCCCTCTCTGCACGCCGAAGTCCTGTGATGGCAGCTCGGTCACTCCCCTCCTGGGGTCGTCTTGTCGAGACTCGTCTCCTCGAAACGAACATGTCCGCCTCCACCTCGAAGAGCCGCGAGCATCCTTGACCTCCCGCATGGTGGGATCGCCTGGGAAGCATGAAAGCCGCCTCCCACTCACCTGTCCTCATGCGGCCGAAATCCTTACGAGACATCGACGCCCCCATCCCTAGCTCTTCAGCACCGGCAACCCTGCCATTCCCTTACGCGACGGAGCACGCACTCGCGACTCCTTCGAAGACCGCGCTGTCTCCCCAGCAGCCGGTCGTCACCCGTTCCGGGTCGTCGTCGCTGCTCATCACATGGGCTAAGGTGCCTGCATGCAACTGCCGCGAGGGGTCACTCACGCATAATGGAATTTTATTTAGAGGTGATATGCTGACAAATTAATATTTCTAATTATTAGTAAGTAAAAATTAGGGATAAGCTTAATTTATTTATAATGGATATAATGGATATAAATTATGAGCTTTGAAGTAGCTATTATAAAGTTTTAATACTAAGTTAATAAGAGCTCTAAAGAGCAGCAGCAGCAGCAGCAGGGAATCTTGCCCGTGGGGAATCGAGAAGCGCAGCCTGCCGGAGACCGAACCCTGCTGGCGCGGGCGGCGCCTCGCGCCATGAGCGACTTCCGCGAGGTGGCGGCTCAGGGGTGGTGGGATCGATTGGGCTGCTCTGCTGTCGACCTGCTCGCTTGCGCGCAGGCCTCTTACCGTCCACCAGCGTCCGCGCGCGTCCGTCATCTCGTCTCGCCCAAGAAATAAGAGCCACCTTTCGTCTTCGCTCCTCAACTCCTCGCCGCCGTCTTAAGCCGCGATCGCGCGCACCTCACCGTGCTCTCACTGTCCACCCGGCATCCTCTGCTTAGACCACCGCGCAACACACCCCTCCTTCGGGACACCCAGTCAGCTGGGCTGTGCCTTCGATGGTTTCTGTGCAGGAGCAGCGCTGCACCGACCTCAGGTTGCATCTGCAGCGGCGCATGCGTCTGGCATGCGTGGCCTTCGGCCGCCGCACACGAGATCACCGTCCGACAAATTCTGTGCCCAAGCGCGCTGCTTTCAAGCCCCCGTTCATGAGAAACGCTTGAGGAGGCGCGAGGCGATCCGGTCTGGTCCCCAGTCACTGAGGCATGGAGAAGGGAAACTATCCCAGAACTGCTCTGCACCGTATTCCGCCTCGAGAAGACCCACCTGGTACAGAACATCACATAAGAAGTGAGATCGA
Organism: Raillietiella orientalis; assembly: GCA_036172245.1. Classification (NCBI taxonomy): domain Eukaryota; kingdom Metazoa; phylum Arthropoda; class Ichthyostraca; order Raillietiellida; family Raillietiellidae; genus Raillietiella; species Raillietiella orientalis. The sequence goes on along the minus strand of JAYWIR010000058.1, from coordinate 420,012 downwards.
CACCTGGGAAAGATCTGAAGAGAGATCGAGTCGTTGCCACTCCCCTATCGACAGCGCTGCCGCTAGCATTTTTAGGGGAGATAAACGACGCTAGTCTTCTGGTCTCCCTAGATCCCATAGGATGATCCTCGGGAAGACTGATCGGTAGGCGCGAATTCCAGCTCAGGAACCGACACGGACAGCTTTGGGGGGCTTCACGCAGACTCAGGTAGCTCTGCTCTCGCCTCTTTGGAGCTCCCTACGCAACGAACGGCAGTACCACTAGACGGAGGATAGAGCTGCAGGAGGGTCGGAGGATGAGAAGGGACTGGCTGTTGACAGATGCGAGACCGCTCCCGCACGCGCTGGTAGACTGTGGGGGTGTTTCTTCCGGGATGGAGACAGTTCGGCAACAGTCTTACATCACGGGGATGAAAGTTCGGGAAACTGCCCCGCCAGATCTTCACTCTGGATGGACTCTCGCCAGCTGCGGTTGCAGCAGCTGTGTCGTGCTACTCATGCAGCGTTCGGTTGCGTGCTCAGCAGCAAGATGGTGACCTCGAGCCTGGCTTCCCCCTTCTGTGGGGATTGGGAAGGTAATCCCAGCTCGAGTGAAGCAGTGAAGAAAGAGGGTAGTTGCCCGTGCCTTAAGCAAGTAACCAAGCAAGGGATCCGCAACCCACCGATTCTCGTTTATTTTATTGATTTCTAAATGTAGTGCGTTACCGTAGTTGGGCTGGGTTGGGCTTACTGGAAACGCCAATCCCATTTTGTACTGTTTTTCATTTGTGCCCCTCTCTTCCAAGAGATGAAACACTCCTCTTGATAAAGAGGCAGGGACGGAGAATCCTTTTCTTGACGAATTTGACTTCATCTTTTTCTTTTGGATTCTGAGAGGTGGTTCAGCAGCCCGGATCCTCTGTAGAGGACGAAGGCAGCTCCTCCTTTCACTTGTGTCCGGGTGTTCATTTCCCCATCTTGACGTATCGCGCGCTTGTTTATTTGTTTTCTATTCGCAACTCCCCTCCCCCAGCTTGTAGGCACTGCGTCCTGTACGCGTCACAGGAGTGTGGAGAATCCCATCGCGACCGGAAAAGGCGACCTCTCTGCTGCTGTGGTCACGACCTGCAGATCGAACGCTGGACGCCGCGCAGTTTGTTTCTTCCTCCTTCCACAGATCCGGAGCTCCAGACTCTGCTGACGTCACAGCCCACTTGCTCCGGACACCCGCTTGGTGCTTTCTGAGAGCATGCAGGGGAAACACGCGTCACTACTGGGGAGTGAGCGTGTTTCGTGAGGACACGAGGGAAGGGTTGCCACCTCGACATCCACGTCGGCTGTGCGTCCGGAAACACCCTTAGACGTGGTAGGGCTCAAATCTCGAAAAAGCAAAGGAGTCCACTGTGCCACGAGCCAGGAAGAGACTGCCTTCGGAGTGGCTACGATCAAAGAGCTGACACGCACGCGTTAAGAGCCATCCTCGGAGAAACAAATGGTCCCCCATCGATGTCCCTTGATTTGCGACTGACTTCCTGGACCTCTCTTCCTTTGCTTGCGCCCATCCTAGCTCTCCCATGCCTAACTACAGACGCCGCCAAACTTTTGCTGGCTACTCGGCTGTCCGTTTGGCGACTTCGACATAGACGGGAGATCATCCTTCCTGCTATCACCGGTGAATCGGGATGAATGAAAAAATGCGTGAGCATAAAACGAAAAACACACGCAGAAAAAAGATGTTTCTTCATCAGCAAATTCTGTAAAAAGGGGGGAAAAAAAGAAAGAAAAGAAAACGAAAACATCCAACAAAATGAAACAGCGCCTGTTTCCGCACCGATGCGAAATGGGAATGCTCACGAACAAACTTGATGTGGGCGGAGCGAATCTTGGAATCGCCAATCACGTAGACGTGCTGAATCTCGAATCTTGGGAAAGGATGAGAGTTTCTGAAACATTGCCGGCTACCGCAGAGACGCCAGCAGCCATCGTCTTAGTCTGGCTGCCCACTGGCGGAGGAGGTAAACAAACAGTCTTAAAAGACATCGTCCATTCGCTTGCAACACGAGCGTTTCCTGCAAGAAACCCAAGAAATCACTTGCAACACGTGGTTCGCGGCAACTCGGCAGTACCTGTGGCGGGTTGTCGCAGCCCTCATAGATTTTCCCTTCCGGTCTTTCGCTCATGTCGCTCGAGAGACGATTCCGTTCGAGAGTGTGGAAGGAACTGCAGAGATGCACAGAGCAAGGGCAGATCACTGGAATGGAGTTGTGAGAATCTTCAGGTGAACGACGGAAACAGTGGAGGGATATGAGAAAGGATATGAGAAAGTTGCGAAAAATCTTTGAAACGAAATCCACCTGCAGACAATTCAGTGTACAGATTTTTTTACGAATCCTACATTGAAGCATTCTGGATATTCATGCCCAAGAAGAGCCTTGAATGTGCTTTCCTGCACTTATTTGAAAAAAACGAAAGATGAACTAAATCCGTCTATTTTGAGATGGAAGTGGAATACTTCACTTTCTAAAATTACCTAGCTTTGCCTTTCAACTTGACATATTCCTTGCATGGGATCAAGGATTCTGAAATTAACAGTGGCGCCATTCTCTTTCACGGAATCCCAAAATTATTCTTGTGTTCTCCAAGCGAAGCGGAGAAGCGGATTTGTCGCTGCCTTGGCTCGCATGCGCACCAATTCCCCCTTTGTTAGATTATCAAATCGTGAAAAAATAAATGCAAAGAAGAAACAAGATCAAATAAGTGACCTTATCTTTGTTCTCGAGAAACAGCGAAGCGCAGGTGCGGCACGCAGCTCACTTCGCTCCTATCGCTTTCGAGCCTCCGAAATCGGCACGCGCGCGCATGAAGCGTGGGAACGGAATCGAGAGATCGCCGTCTGAGCCTCGTGAAACGACTATGGCAGAGGGACAGCAGGAGGCGTCTTTCTTGCACAAGCGTTTCTTGCAGGTGCCTTCCCCGAGATGAGAAGACATGTAAAGCCAAACTCGCCTCAGACTAAACGACCCACTTACTTGCACTGGTTCTCACTGCCGTAAGGTAAGCTGGGAGGCGACGGCTGTATCTCTGCTCGAAGAAAGTGTGGATGGTATCGATGTGCTGATGCTGTGAGCTGCCATCATCGGGTAAGAACGGAACTGCACCACAAAGTACGAGCGCATACATAATCGCGAACTTCCTGCCAATTAAAACGCAATTTATTTACATTCAGAATTGTTGTTGTACTACTTTGAGCGGGGAGCTGTTGCGCAACAATCGACAACCGGCAATGCGCTCGCGCAGATCGCAGCACGCATGTGCTGAGCATCCCTGCGCAGCGTCACCACGGCCCAAAGCGAAAAACTTTGCTCCAAATCACACAACCTTTCCTCGCAGTTTCGAGGCAGGGTCCAGCACCTTGTACCGCTGAGTGGGTGGGGTGAGAGGCGACGGGAAGGGGAGTCAGGGGAACGGGTTGCATTGCCAATGAACCATTGCGTTGTCTGCACGTGCGGAGAAGGTTTGCGGGAGGCAAGCCTGGTATCCCTTCCGTTCCAAAGGACCCGCTCCGAACATTTCAGCTCTGCACGCCGCGGGCGCTGTTTCGGGCGCGAACGGGAAAAGGCCAGCAGCGGAAGAGGAAAACGAAACGCTTGTGGAATTCAAGCGTGGCGACAAGAAATTCGTACCTGTTCAAAAGTTTTGCTTTCGACCGGCTCCTGGGACGCTAGCTCCCCACCTCTGCAGGCAGCTCATCTTGCGGCTTTCACTTCTTGCAGCTCAGCATTAGGCAAACCAAATGCGACCGAGGAGAAGCTTCGAGTGAATAATTTCTCTAGTTTTATGTCGGGAAGGGGCAGTTGAAAGAGTTTATGAGACCCCCCACATGTCAAGTTGGCTGTGCCAGTGCGGCGCTGCTTCACAGTCAACGCTTAACCGGGGAGGGCTCTCTTGCGGATTCTTCGATTCTTTTGGACCGAGCAAGAATCGGTTTCAGCACCACTGGTTTCTCATGGCTGCTCCTTCCCCTCCTGCCCTTCCTTCCGAAAGGCAACCAGGGTGAGATGAGGGGAGTGGTCACATCATGCAGCTCGAGCTGCATGCTATTCAGGGATCCGAGGGGGATGGAGACGCACCGATCCTCTCTGGCTTCAGTAGGCGAGGCAGCATGTAGTGGGGAGGGGCGTGTGATAGTAAGCGGAGGGAGGAAGTGGGTGCCAAAATGAAATTCCAGCAGCCCATGCTTGTCCAGCGAGGTGCGATCGTGCTGCCTCTTTCCTCCTCTGGTGCAAGTGTCGAGTCCCAAGAAAGTGACGTCTATGAAAGTAACAAGGTTGAGGTAGTAAAGTTTCCTAGCCGGAAGTGGGGAAGGCCTGCGTGGCAAGTCGTCGCTTTTAAAGGAGTCTCTCGTCAAGAAGACCAGTGGATTCCTTGGCATCTTTGAAGCCGCGCTTCGTACTGCACATTCCTGGGGTGTTCGCGAGGACACCCTGTGAAAAGAGCAGCAGCATCAAAAAGTGACGCTCATGGGGCAACAGGGAAGGGCAAAACAGGTTGCAGGAACCTCACGCTACCCTGAGGTTTACCGGAAACCGGGGGAGAGAGCAACTCAGAGATCTCGAGGCATCGGTGCGCTCCTGTCTTCGGCTTGCGGTTTCGCCGGGACCCCCGAGCTCCACCAGGGAGGAACGGGTTTCCTCCCACGAGTGCGAAGGGCGCAGTGGAAGCCTCTCGAACAGATGCTGGGGGAGTATTGGATCCCGGTAGCAGGGAAACGCCGCTGTTGCTCGCCAACCCCTTTTTCAGGATTGGATGAGGCCGCTGCGGGGAACACCGCCGGAAGCAAGGAACCGTCCGGTTTCTGGGACGCCACGCTGTTCTGCGATAACCCCATAGCAGGGGGTCTCCGGGAAAAGTTGCGGGAGATTCCCTAGAAAGGGGCAGAGAGCGGGGAAGGACCATCCTGTACTGCCTGCTCCGGGGGGGCAGAGGGAACAAGCCCCCGCTCTGTGCCCGCCCGTGAGGAGGCGGGTAGCGCGTCCTCCCCTGCTTTTTCTCGATAGAAAGGGAGCAGAGAGGAGGAGGAGGTCCCCGGAGGAAGGAACGGCCTTTCCTCTTCCGTGTCCTTCTCCATTCTCGAGGAGTGTCGTCATCCCGGGGAGTCCAGGGCAGGAAACTCATTGCAACGAGGGAGGCGAGGGGGGGAGCAGACACCGCCTGCGCGTCCACCCCTTCCTCCCCGATTAGGGTCGGGCGGAGAATTCAACGCCTTGGCGGCGGCGGAGATCCGTCCCGAGTGGGGCGGGAATCCTTTGTGCCGGGAAGCCCCGTTCCCCCCATTGTTCCTGGCTTGCGCTCTTCCCCTCCTCCGGGATATTCTCGCTCGAAGAGGGCCCCTCGGGGATATGCAAAACGACCTGCTCCCGGTCCTTTTTGATTTATCAGCGGCGAGCGATCGGGAATCGGGGAATAGTGCAATAAAAAAAAAAAATCCCGGGGGCGCGCGAAGTGCCGGGATTCCCCCCGACAAAAAAAAAGGAAGAGAAAAAAACCATCCGGGAGGGAGCAGGTGGCGGCGAGCCCTGGCGGCTTTTCTGGGACGCAATCCCGGCAGCGCGCGTCCTCCTCCGCGAGGAAAGCCCAGCCCCCGGCCTCGCTCGACCTCTAATCTGGCCCAGGGCTTGCTGCAGGGGCGCCCTTCCCTCGTCACCCCCTTCCGTCTTTACGCGCGCCGGAGAACCGAGCAGGTTCACGGCTCCTCTTCGATAAATCGTCCACGCCGCCTTCCTTCAGGGGACCTTTCCAGACCTCTCGTCCGGGAGCTGCAAAGACACGGCGAGACCCTTCCGAGCACGCGGAAGGGGGCCTCCGCGTTACCCCCGAAGGATCCCTGGCAATTTGAACTCCTCCCTCTCGCTTCTCACCGGGAAGTCTCCGAAGGAGGGTCCTTTGCTCTCTTGTCCTCTGTCATCTCCTTTGCCCCTCTTCGGATCGGCCGCGACCCCTCCCGGCCGTCCTGGTCGTCCTTAGGAGAAGGAGAAGAAGAGCAGACAGTCCCGAGAAGGGAAGAATGCCGGGTGGAGCGGGGGTGGAGGGTTTCCGGGCAAGAAGACCTGGACGCCTCGCGATCAGTGGTGCCGGCCGACGGCCGCCGTAAATACAGCTGGAGATGTCGTCAGAGGCAGCGGTATCTGCATCGCTGATCCTCCCACGGAGCGGCTCCCCAGCTCCTGACCTGTTTCTCCTTTGGAGTCGAGGAAGGGAGAAGCGACCGATCCCGCGGGTCCCGAAGACGCACCAAATAGACTGGGAGAGTGAGTCCCGCCAGCGAGAGGGAGCAGTCTGGCTCCCCTTCCTCGTGCTTCTTTCTTTCCTCCCGGAGTCCTCAGGGATTTCTAGAAGCGCGCAACACCCTCTTTCCGGATGCTGGACGCCTCCCTGGACGAGGGTCCTCCTTTCTGTAGCACCTTTCCCCTCATCCTTCCGCCCACGGCTCGAGGGACCCGTCGCTGTCCACCAAAGAACCGGGGGAAAGCGTTCCAGGCGTTTCCATAGAAATAACGTGTTCTAAGAGAGGAGGGTCCTTCCCTTCCGAGGAGAATTAGCTCGGCCCCCCTTACATGCCCTTTCGGGATTCTCCTCGATCCCGGCAACCTAGGTGTCCCCGAGAAGAAAAATAAAGGGGGGGGAGGAGCAGGGTGGAAGGACCCAGCAGGAGCACCGCTGGAGGTGACGATGTTTTCCTGCCTTCAGGGAGGAGAGCATCGCCTCCTCCGTCTCCCTGGAAGGCCTTCGAGGCCACCGATCAAAGGCGCCGCGGGGATAAAGCAGGAGCGAAGCGCGAGAGAGGGGGATGGAGATGGGAAGAGCCCCCGCCTCCCTCTCTCAGAAGAGTGAGCCTATTGGTCACGAGCAGGCAGTAGTGGACGAAGCCCCCATGCCCGTTCTCCGAAAACAGAACGGAGAGGCGAGGCGCCGTCTCTCCAAGGTCCTCACTCCTTCCTAACCGGGGATGAGGAGCTTCCCTTCTCCACTTTTTTGTCCTCCTCCGACTTCTCCCCATCACCATCCGGAACGTCTCATTAGCTTTCCCTCCCCCGTTTCCAGGAGGAAAGCCATCTGTAGGGTGGGAGGAAACGAGAAGTGGAGAAAGCACGGAGGTGTGGTCTGGAGAGAGGAGGGGGGAGCATCTCTAGAGGGGCTGGTGGCTTCCGACCGGCGGCAGGCAGGGTGAAGAGGGCAGGGAAGGGTCAGGCAAAGAGAGTCCTGGCAATGAGGTTGAGGGAGACTTCTGGCTGGACGATGGAACGAGGGAAGTTGGGGAGGAGCCACGTTCCCGGAGAGTCGTTCCCGATTCGGTCGGCGCGTCGACAAAGCAGCGTCCCTCGGAAGAGTCCGCTCCTTCGGGAGGAGAGACTCCATCGGGAGCAGCAGCAGAGCTTCCGAGTACCCGTTCGGTCGAAAGGTGCACCCCCTGATGGTGCAGGACAGCGTCGGAGTCTCGGCGTGAGGGAAGGAGCGGGCGGAGTGCTGTTTCCCCTCGGTCTGGAACGGGGAGAGGAAGAGTCGCCGGTGACAACGGCCGAAAAGGGGAAATGAATGGAGAATGCCTGGCATGAGATGCTACGGCGTGCGACGGGACCTTCCTTTATTCTTGTGACACCGTGGGCCTCTCGCCCCGCTGTCCCGTCGGGGAAGGAATGGGAGACAGCCACAGTTGGCGGAACGTTCCCCCAGGAACGTTGCCGGAGTCTCTCCTCGAAAGAGAGACGGTGCAGTGGCGGCTTCCGAGCAGACGGGCCAGCCGTAGGGAAAGAGTACAGAGAAGCGGAACCGGTGCGAACTCCGTTGCGTTTCCAGGACCCACGAGATCCCGTTCTCCCGGGTTGCAAGTGAGGTCTCTCGAGGGATCTACTGGAGCTCGTCCTCCGTCTGCGTGGAGCTCTCGGAGAAGGATGGCGCCACCGCCACCATGCGCGGACCTGCAAAATCCACGAATTACACGACGGTCCCTCCTCGTCTGCCATTTTCCCTCACCACCACTCACTCCCCCGCCTCTCCCAGACCACTTTCCCTTCTCATCTCTCCTGGGACCTATCCAAGAAGGAGAGGAGAATCAACCTCTCCCAAGATCAGGGTCTTGGACGAGGGGTCTCCAAGAGGGACCGATCCCTTTGTCTGTTGGATGGGAACCCTCGATTTTGGCGCCAGTAGCGTTCAAAGGAGTGTTTCCTCCGAGGAAAGACAAGGGACAACAGAAGGAAGCCGTTTTCCCACTCAGTCTTCTCGTTATGTACGGGGGGCGGGCCGGCCCCTCAAAGTCGGCTCCAGTGACGGATCCCAGTAGACATCGATGGCCAAGGGCAGAACAAGGAATATCCCTTGTCTTCGCACCTTTCGGAGCTCTTTCCTGGCTCTTTTCAGAAAGCGTGTTCCAGAGAGCACATCAAAGAAATGGGATGCCCGCAAGGGAAGCTGAGTCGGAGGAGGACGCGATTTCGAGTTGCGCTCACGTGGGATGAGAAACATGCCTCCGGGTCTCCCGCTCCCTGTAAGGGGTGAATGCATCACCTCACTTTTTTTTGTCAAGCCAGCAACGGCACCAGCTGATGGAGACGGTACCAAGGCAACCTCAGCCTCGCGAATCGAAAGTGCACGGTAGAAGCTCCAAGAACGACGCCGCAGCAGGTGGTGACTACGTCTCTACTGCGGAAGCGGTTCACAGTCTAACAAAGACGGCACCGTGGAGACAGCCGATAGCAGTCCGGCCAATGGAAACAACGCCGCGCGCCGACGATGGCAACAGTTCTATTAATAGACACACCGCAGCCACCTCACCCCGGCGACGAGAACGCGCTCGTGTTCGCACCTCTCAGACGTTCGCCACGAGGTGCGAGCGAAACCAGGGCAACGGTGCGGCCATTCTGCCACGTGCTTTTGTGAGTGAACGGCCGGACACCGTGTCCCTTTGCCTTCCCAAGCCGGCAGGGAAAGCTGGCAGCGCTTCAGCCCATTCCGTCGCACGGCGCATTCGACTCAGAAAAGAGTGACAAGGCATCACGAGCGACTCCTTCTCGAGACCGTGGGGTGGGCAGAAAAGAGAATATTGAAACTGACTTTACCTGGCACCGGTTCGGGCATGTTCCTGGAGGACCTGTCCCAGCTTCGTGTTGACGGAACAGCTCCACATGAAAAGTCCATCAGGTGAACCCCGTACTTCTCGACGATGGCGGCCCTGGTGAAGTAGAGCTTCGGGCAGACGCTGGGGGGCTCGGAATAGGCCGAGAATGGCACCGCCGAGGACGAGTGGCTTCCATCCTTGATCTTGTGGGGCATCTCAAACTGAATGTATCCTGGAGAGGACGAGCGAGCGTGCAGGCTCCTGCCCTGGCCTCTCGCACGACGCGGCAGAACGAGTGATTCCCACAACGAACGCCGTCTCCAGTCCGTTCGAGGGTCAACGGACAAGAGCGGTGCAGCAATAACAAAAAAAAAAAAATGAAAAAAACGGAAGGCATTCCGAGCCAAATATGGGCATCTCGCTGGCTATCTTGAGCAGATTCGTCATCAAAGGGTGTCGGGCCAACGAACCCATCGGATAGCAAGAAGGAAGGAGAGGCAGGAGGAGGAGGTTCTACTTGGAGGAAAGCGCGCACTCCGAGAGATCCGACATTTTCCCCATGTTGGCGTGGCCCCATGGGATCCCCCCTTTCTTCTTGGCCGAGGAGCTAAGAATGATCAGAGTGAGGTGGCGGGCCCAACGGTCGCGCCAGGAGTGGCGACTGAAGGAACGAACGCTGGGATCAGCCTGCCCCTGGAGGACAACCTCCCTGTTTCCCTTACCTCTCCATTTTCAATAGGAAAGTCAAAGACTCCACGGGATACCCCGCCAGGAATCACGCACGCGTCTGCGTTCGCGCAGGTGGGGGCGGTACCCTTCTTTCGTTACATGGGACAGAAAATTGAAAAAAGACCACAAAAAAAAAAAAAACTTCCCTCCTCTCTTTTTGGGGCAGGCAGACTCGAATGAAAACAAACCCGCTGAGCGCACGCGGCACGCGCACAACCTGCAAACGCAGCGGCGGCGGCATGCAGCGGGCGTGATGCCCCTCGCCGGCTGCTCTGCGAACTCGGGTGAGCGAACGAGACCGCAGCGTGGACAGAGCGCTTTCCAGTTCTCTTACTGGCTGCGTCTTCACCCACGCGACAGGCGTTTCGGGCGGACACGTGGCGAATAACGAGCTGGAAAGAGAGGGAGAAAAAGAAGGGTGGATTCGTGGCACCTTCGCCATTTGGGGTAGAAAGACAATCTTTTCAAGAAGAGGAAAGGAAGGTAGAGAGGGGATGGCGCACTCGAATTCCAACAATGCTGCTGGCCGAGATGCGACTGCTGCATGCGGAGGTCTGTCAGTGCACGCAGCATTCGGATCGTGTCCCGGGGAGACTTTCTGTGAGCGGGATTGGTTTCTCTGGTGTCGTGTGAGGGTGGACACTAAGTGATTCGCCTTCCCTCCTCTTTCCCCGCTCGCCTACCCTTCGTGGGAGTGGGGGAAGGACAGGGGAGCCTCTTCCCCTCAGGTTGCTGTCCGTTCCCGGATTCGCGCGCCCGTTCGGTACAGCAGCTTTGGGAGTCTCTTGAAGCGAACGGGGCCACGGGAGGGAGTGACGGGGACTAATGTTCGAACGACGTCGCGGAGAGACCCGTCCGTCCGTCTGGACCCGCGACAGGTTTAGGGTCCCTCTCCGGGAACCCTGGACATTCCTCCCTTGCGCCGGAAACGACACCGTGGAAGGTGATGACTGCGGAAGCGGCTCGCAGTCTAACAAAGACGGCACCGTGGAGACAGCCGATAGCAGTCCGGCCAATGGAAACAACGCCGCGCGCCGACGATGGCAACAGTTCTATTTATAGACACACCGCAGCCACCTCACCCCGGCGACGAGAACGAGCTCGTGTTCTCACCTCTCAGACGATCGCCACGAGGTGCGAGCGAAACCACTGCAACGGGGCTACCACGCTCCCTTGTGCATGTGTTTCTCTTGCTTCACACCCCTCTCACTCTAGAGGCATCGTTGTCGATCGCCGCCTGGAAGGACCCTTTCTTTGAGACTTGTATGGAGGCCGTTCCGACCTCCTCCTTCGTTGAATCCCCTCTATCTGCTCTGGGAATGACGTCTCCACTCCCTGCCTACCCGCACAAAGGAGTCCGGAAGACATGATCTGCCTCCAGAGCGTTCCGGGAACTACGAGAGACAGCTCCCTCTGCTTGCAAGGACGCTTGCGATTCGTTCCCGCGAGGTCGTCAGTGGAAATGGCGGTTGAAGGAACGAACGCTGGGATCAGACTACCCCTGGAGGGCAACCTCCCTCTTTCCCTTTCCTTTCCATCTTCAATAGGCTACGGGCGGGAAGGGAGGAGGGTGGAGGAGAAAGAAGAGAAGGCAGGATGGAGCTCTCCCGAAGGAGGACGTCAGGATCCGTTGGTTTGACTGCCGGCGTCTCCATGTGCTTTAGGGAAAGACAGTATGCCATTGGGTTCTCCGAATCCTTTCGCTCCCCGCTCCCCGCAGAAGTGCATGAGTTCCGGAGATCTCATCTTCCCGCTCTCCCTTTCCAGTCATCTTTTCGATTTCTCCACGGAAGGGCCTCCTGGAACTCGGGAGGGCTTCCCCCCTGCTCTCGGTGATTGCAGTCTCTGAAAAACGCATGCTTGGCGTGTGTCGCCGCCGGAAGATACCCTACCCCCTTGCGAGCAAGGAAACGGGAAAAGCGCAGCCGGGAGGAGGGGAAAGGTAGCCGCAGGTTCTCGGAGGAGGCACGAAGGCGAGCCTTCGAGCGTCTCGAGAGGTCCACTGACCCCCAGGGATGTCTGGTTTCCAGGGAGGCGAAGAGCGTTTTGGGAATGCATGAGGCGGTATGGATGGGAGACGGTCTTCCCCCTGGAACGGGTCCATCCCTCCTATGGAGATGCAATAAAGGCGGAGAAGGTCAGAATGGTGGCGTTCTTTCCCAGGGACATCCCCTCCGAGAAGCAAGCTTGAGAATGACTTCTAATTCCCTGCTCCTCTCCCTCACCACTCCTAGTTGCTCTTGCACCATCCAACTTGCCTCTCTCCGCTGTCAAGGGACACGACCTCGAAGCCACGTACGCAGAAAGACCTACCGCATCTCTTCCGCTCCCCGCCTCCGACGCTCTCGCAAGTACCCCGCTCTTTGGGCCGCTGCCGGAGAGGCGAACGGCCCAACTTCGACGTCCTTATAAGCTGCTCTTCACACCCTTAGGTGGCTTTTGCGGCCAACATGGACTCGAGGGCCATTGACCTGCGCAAGAGATGCTTTCCTCTCCCATTCTCCACCTCCCTCCTCGCTCCTTCCCCTTTCTTTGCGAGGGAGGTCACCTGAGGCTCAGGAGAAGATAGATAGAGAGATCTCCAAGTAGCAGCGACCTTGGCAGGTGTTTCCGACTGGAAAAAGGGGGAAGGCGTGGCTGCAGGGCTTGGCAAGGAGGAACAGAGGACTCCAAGTCAGTGGCTGGACGTACTCGTGCCCCCTCTTCTTTCCTTCGTTGTAAGGAGGCTGGACAAACGCAAAGGAGGCGAGCCGAAAGGACCACCACCCGCCAACAACCAATCCTCACCTTTTGCACCTCCGGAGTCCCCACCGCTCTCGTGCAGTCCGTGCATTCCTTCCCCCTAAGCCTCCCAGAATCCCCGAACTCTAGCCCGTAGCCTCACACGAATACTTTTGCCGGAAGGGGATGGCAAAGGCATGAGTCGCAGCCGCGGATGAGAGGGATCACCCTTTGCGTCCGAGGCTGTCATACCGAAGGCCCCAAATTACGAGGGTATCCTTGTGCTGCTGCCGTCTCGGGAGCATCCAACTAGAAAAAATGAGGTCGTAACGAGCGAGCGCACTTGGACGCAACAATAAAAGGAGTCCCGAAGAGACAACGATGATCAATGTCCCCCCCCCCCCCAATCCGTTGCTTTCCCAAAATCTTTGTCGAATCCCTGCATCTGAGTGCACGTTTACAGATGTTTCCGTAAATACAAGTTAAAATGCAGTAATCCGATGCATCGCTTGAGGAGGGCATCGGGTAGAACTCATTACGCGCCGTCTCCTTCGCCAGAAGACCCGATGTCCTCCGTCCAACTGCTCCAATAAAATTTACCATTCAATGCAAACGCGCACTTCATCGGCTCCCGTAATCAGCGATTTGCCCACTCGTTGAAGAAAACTGCGGTTCTCCCGATCCCAATTTAATTCAAGTGTCTTTCTTTCCGTCATTAATGCCAATGACCATGTATTTTACGTCCAAGCGGCCAGGCACACGTGCACACAGAGCGCACGGCATTTCCATAAGGATGTCATCACCATCGTTCAACCATGGTTATGAAGCAGGCAGAGGATTTACTACCCCAAATATAGTGCACTATCTATTCATCATGTAAACCACATATTGGCCGATGCAAAGTCTACTTTGCATTGCACCACAGTCTACTATTCTCAATACGAAGGATACTACTGTATATTTCAAAATATACGTATTAGTCCAGTTAACTACCTATGAGATGACCGCACTCTCGGGAGTATCGTGCTTGAAGTTAACTATAAGTAAAAGACCACTCTAACCATGGATGACGTGTGATTACTTGGGCAACGACTGTAGGAGCGTACAACTCATGCAAATGGTGGCGTGTTTTTGTCACCGGGAATTTTTGCTGTCTTCACTTGATTCTAGAAACACTTGAGGCAGTTGCCCTTTGCGCATGATATGCACGTGCATGCATACCATATATAATGTACAATGCGTTTGCGTGGATGGTCCGTAGACATTTGCGTATTCAACAATGTACGCATGAGGACTTCCTTAGCTACTTTGTCAGGAAGGTACATCGCTAAGGTACCGATATCTATACGCGCTTGCAGATTGTGTATGTGCATAGGCAAACGGCAACCTCATGTGCATGGTGCACAAGTTTGTTTTTTTTTTAAGCATACCACTATGCTCAAACCATGAGTCCACTCCATGGAGTCCACCCTTCCAAGTGCAAGCATAGGACCCCCGTTTTTCGTACAAGCATTATTTTCGTACAAGTGTGCACTCACATTTTTGTATGCACGTGCTGCATCTCAGTTCGTTGCATTGACTCGGTGTCTTTAAAGAGACAGCCGATGAGACTCCTAATCAACTCCTAGCAATTAAACGCATGCTTCGGTTAGTTACGCGACGTTTCTTACTCACAAAGCGAAGCACCGTGGCGGTTACTTCGGACAGATTCGCTCGTGGTGCAGGACATCCACGACCCATCGCTGTGCCCCATCAGTTGCGCGTAAGTAGAATGAACATTACTTTCCGTCGTTTCCCATTGAATACTTTCGGGTTCGAGCATTAAGATGTTTTTCACTTTGCCATTTTTACTGCGAGGAATAGCCGAAAGACATTCCCGAATAGCAAACACTTCCCCAGTGGTTGGACGATTAGCGTCGAGTGAAGGAGGCAGCGGTGCGCGCGCGTGTGCAATACCGAACCACGTGTTTCAGGCGCTGCCGCACTGCAAGCGCTTTGACGTGAACGGGCACGTTAGCTCTTGAAGAACAGACAGCCCAAGGAAACAGTTGCTTAGGCATGCGAAAGCTGAGGGAGTTCTCCAAGAGGGGAAAGATGCTGAAAGCATACACCGGTTTTCCCGAGTACGTACGAGCATCTCTAACGGAGCAGGCGAAACAAATCGCCTGGTGCTGGTCTTCCCGATTTCATGCTGTAGAGGAACGCCGGAATGATCGGAACGTAGCGAAACTCCAGGGACAGCGCGGAGGGAGGCAAGGGATTCCAGAGAGCGTGCTGATACCGAGTGCTGTGTCCAACGCGAAGGGATGCTTGCATCCGGCACGCTCAACGCTGAGGACGCAAGACTCATCAGACACACAGAGACCCACAGGTGCATTCTTCCGAAATCACTGATGCGGTCAGGTACCAACGGAAGGAGTCTCGCAGCGACTAGCGTGGGGCAAGGGTGTGGATGGGCCGCCGAAAGTCTGAAAAGAGGGGCTTCGAAGCCGTGAAAAGGAGCTCTCGTCTTCGCCGCCGGTCTATCAATGCAGAGACGCAGGTAGACAGCGATTTGTTTATGACATTATGGATTCCATTTAGTAAAAAAAAAAAAAAAAGATGAAAGATTTAGGGAAATCTGGGGGGGGGGGGGGGGCAGGGAAATCTGGGGGCATTCTTTTAGCGGCATCGATGGGGCAGAATGCCTTTCCGGAGTCGCAGCTGAAGTCATCGCTGAAGATCTTTGGGACCCGCGGTCGGATGGGAAAAGTTTTGGAAGAAGCGGAAGGTGCCGCTTCTTGCAAGTTCGGGCCGCTGACTAGAAGGCGAGTTTGGTAAGTGGTTGTTCCGTGGGAGGGGGCAGGCCAGGCGTCCCCCTCGGAGGCTGGGCGATCGGTCTTGGAATCCACGCTGCCGTGGGAGCATTTCCTGAACGCCCTTTTCCTCTTTGGTGGTGTTGAAGATGCTCCAGCACCCGAGGACGCTGAGGACATCGGCCCGAGCACCAGTTCCAAACCATCTCAGGGGATTTAGAGGAAGGAGGCTGCAGTGGAAACGAGAGCTGGATGACTCTTGAAGCCGCCGTAAATCAGGATTAAAGCCTCCTGGGATGTTATACGTTCGTAGTGCGAACTCGCGAGGAAAGAAACCTTTTGGGGGGCCATAGACTGGGAAACACTCCTCCTGATGAAAAAATTTGGGAGTCTCTCTGCCAAGATGTGTTCTTTTGCTCTTTAGCGATTCCGAAGCCAACTGGAGACTTTTTCTTGCTCTCGTCAAAAAGCAACAAGGAACAAAGAATGGCCCGTTAAACAGATTCCCCGATGGTTCCATTCTTCTTCCCTACATGCAGTGCTTGCGTCTTGAGGTCTTATCTCTTGAGGTCAGGGCCGCAACCGCTGCAAATTTCCAGTGGAGGAGAACAACGCCGCATTGACGTCGAGGACTCGTGGCCCGTGGCAGAGAAGGACGATATACAGCATTCCGGATAGCCAGGAGACTCCGCCGGGTCGCTTCAGGTCTCCGCTTCTCCCAGTAGGCCCGCACCGCTAACCGTCGCCCTCTGCCGTTGCGCCTCAAGCGCCGGTCGGCGTCGTCCGCGTTCCCCATCAGCGGGAGGAGTGCATTTGAGGCGAGGCTTTCCTATCTGAATCCCCTCCGGATGGAGGGGTCAGTGCTCTGATCCTCTGCAATCTCCTCCTGCCTGCTTGGGGGGTATCTTTTGCAAAGGGGCCAGGAAAAGTGGGATGCTGGCCATGCTTCCTGAAGCTGCTGCCGGATGCTCCCGACGGAAGCAGCAGCTCTGAATGTGCTGCAGGAAAGAGGAAACGAAGAAGCGTTCTCCTTGAACTGGATATTCGCAGCTTCCCGGAGTCTTCTTGGACTGTCCGCATTGCGTCTGTACTCCTGTACTACCTTTGACCCAACTCCCTCTCTCCCAGGTCTCCCCTTTGCCTCTTTCAAGAAAGAAGGGGATGGATGGGTTAAACGCTGCTTCCTGACCCTCTGCTGGACCCTGGAAGAAGCCGCCTGCCGCTTTCGCGCGTCGAACTTTGTAGTGCAAAGGGGGGACGGAAGTCCCACCGACCAGCAGATTCTGGGCGCACATGGGTCCGACACACGCCGCTCCAATTCCTCCTTCCTAATTAACCCTACCTTCCCCGTTCCAGGAAGCAGCTCGCGTCTCGAAAGAGGAAGTGGCGATGAAGACAGAGCGCTGCTCCCTCCCCCTCCTCTCCCCTGCTGGGAAGCTATTTTGCTCATTCCGGAAGAGGGCTGAACGTCTTGTCGTTTGGGACTTCCCAGTCCAGCTCCGAGATCAGCCTGACGACCTCCCGAGGCCTTTGTAGCCGCGTTCCAGAGCCTCCGGGAAGCAGGTCTGGAGAAGGGAAGGAAAGGCAGGAGTCTTCACCCCCATTTTCCGACGTCTCCCAGAGAACCAGAGGGGACATCTGAACGATGAGACGGGAGACGGAGTGGGAATTCCCTTTGTGGTCCCCAATCGTTCCCTTTCTCGGAAGCATCCTCTGGAGGCTTCAGGGAGCGGGAGAAGGGTGGAGGACACGATGCCGGAGAAAGGGATCCTCGCAACTTCCTAGTCTGTCTAGAATCCTTTTTTCCTTCCTTCCTCCTCTCACCAGACCCTCAGTCAACCCGACACGTTCCCCTTTCAGCGCCAAGTTCAAGCCCATGTGGACTCGAATCCGTGGAATCGGCTCGGGATTCCTCGGATCCCCAGGGAAACGACAGTGAAGTACACCCCTTCTCCTTCCTCCTCGTCACTGTGGCAGCCTTACCTTTCCCACCCACTCTTTCCCCTCCCCGTTCACCGTTCCCAGGCAGAACCGCGGTGATGAGCGGCTGCTCATCGATCGCCATTACCGGGGATGTGGAGAGCAGAGCTCCTGGACACTTGCAGGAGGATGCTGGCATCCCAGCGCTGCAAAGAAAAGCCCTTCCTCTGGAGTGAAGATTGCCCGAATCTCTTCTGCGCGTCGAGGAAGCTAGGTGCGCTGTCGTCACGGCATTGAGGATTGTTGCCGATGCGGCGGCTACCCATTGCCACCGCTATTGCTCACCTTCCTGCAGCCGTGGCGTTTCGGTCAGCGTGCTGAGGTCCCCCCGCTGCCTCCATCGTTAAGAGGAGTTGCGTTCCTGAGCTGCCAGGATGGCGAGCGAGGTTGGCCACTGTCTTAGCCACAATCGCATGTCTCCTTGGAGCACGGATGAGGATGCTCCTGAGACCAGGGTAGCTCTTCCAGTCGTGGGTCTCGAGTCTCATCGTCTAAGCAAAGAATCTGTAAGTGCAGACTCTAGTCTTCACACAGCAGCGCGTGCTCGAGCTCTTCTCGCGCAGCCATTGTTTGCGACGCGCTAGCGTCACGTACCAACGGCCACGAGCGATGGCTGACTTGTTCATGGGACACGACCATCCCGTCCCGAGTGAAAGCCGCTTCCAAAGCAAGCATCATCCTTGAAATTAGACCTGCAGGGAACGAACAATAATTCCGTGAAGATCGGTTATTGCATATATATTAGAATCAAGCCTACATGAATGCGCAGAGACGTGAAGATGCTCAGTGCAGAGCCGTTTCCGGCACGGAACCGTGAGCTCCCCAAGAATCACCTGCCAGTGCTCCAGGTGCAGGCAGTTTTTTTCCAAAGATGCTAAAATGCACCGCATCTCATTCTCTGAAGTGGAGTACGCGGGTAGAGAAGCAACGGAAATGCCAACCTTCCGGCCGACACGGATAGCAATCGTAAAAACAATTTAAATTTGAGATTGAAAAACGGAAGTTCAACAATGTCCAAGATTTCACCGAAGCCGGTTAATCGAAAACGGAAAACAGCGCAATCTTTAAGCGTCTGTGTTTCGTAGCGACGGTTTGTAAGGTTCAAAGTCAGTATTACAAAGTTTTGCACGAGCCCAAGTGCTAAGCAATCCCTCTCGTTGTTTTATTTCTCTTACGTGAGGACAGATTTCTTTGTGCATCAGGATCATCTCTTTGCTCTTATAGCTAACTCTGAATCAATTAGCGGATTAACTGCCTACAAGGCTCTCCGAGAATCCAGAAAAAAAATCAAACACGAGACCTTCGCGGCTATTTATAATTACCCACCTATCTCACGGAAAATCTCATACTTGGAAAAATGTATCCAGCGTTTCACACATTGTAAGACAAGCATTCCTCAAAATGAAACGATTTGCTTTACTCGTCGCGTCATAGAAACGTGTCATGTTTCATTACAGAGACGTGTGCCATATCACGTCATCATTGAATGTAGCCTTCTGCTTTGCATTTGTTTGAAGTGCACTGTTTCATATAGGGTTCAGCAATACACGAAACAAATTGGCTTCGTGGAAGGAGACTATGAACAGTGATTCGATATTGTGATCATAAATTTTTCAATATGGAGAAATGACACCATAAGTTCGAAGAACATTTCCAATTTGGTTCGCTTACTTGCGTTTCTTTGTAAAATGAATGAAAATGAAAAAAAAGATCTGAGATACTTCAAGGGATTTCTGTAATCCTAGCAGAGTGTATCTTAAATTTCATGTTTATTCTAGAGTGCCATCCAGAAAATGATACTATGTCAAGCTGAGCACACTTTTTTTCCTTTTTTTTTTCCTCTACAGAAGTAATCTTCCATGCGTTTCAACTAATTCTGGAGTTGAAACTGGTTTGCGTTTTCGCTTGTGATCTCCCGCGAAGTGCTCCAAGTCGTTTGTTCCGTCGAGCACATCAACAAGTAAAAGCGTTTTCCACTGCATTCAAGTAGTGTGTCCTTGCGTGCGGCAGCTCACTTGTGTGAACTGAAGAGTTACCGTAAACTTGTTCGGCTTTCCGCGAATGACTCTTGGGTTGTTGAGATGACGAACAGGTTGCATGCAGCGATTTTCAGCTTGCACATTTTTAGGGAAGCAGCTGCAATTCTATAGTTTTGATTTTCAGATACAGAGCGACTTTTTTCAAATTTGTCGATGTATAATTAAAATTTGTACGATGGTTCTCCTTACGATTCTGCATGTTTAAAACATCCTGTATTGTTAACAGTTTTGCAATAGTGGTTTAATCATACAAAGAAATAATATGTACTGGCATTATTGTGTAACACTAATAATGTGCATTATTAATAAATATTCGTGTATTATGACTAACATAGAATAAAGGTTGCATGCAAAATAATAATTTTTGTTAAATGTTAAAGGGAGCATGAAATCGACCTTTAGTATGGCCTTTGTTCCTTAGAGACAGACACCAGTCACAACCTATTCATGTGCGAGAATACATTAACAAAGTCTGCACCTGTTTTTTCCTGAATTTTTTTTTTGTATGTGTGTACGTTCCATCTGAATCCTAGCCCATTCTTAGGGAGAGAGGATAATCCCTTGTCGTTAATAGTATTTTTCGTTCTGCGTAATGAGGTAGGCACCTGCTAAAGATTATGTGTTCTGTTTGCGCTCGTTTTCATGAAGTCGCAGCAGTTCATGCAGAGGCATAGATAGTGTGCTCTATGGATCCGCAGTGGGATTTCGTAGCTTCGCACTAGCCGTCACCCCAGCGCACGAAAACTCCGAGAGCAACTAGCAAATGCGCTCCAAATCTGTGATCTTAGCAACGTTAGTAGGCTAAAGAAACATTGTTGTCTCTTTCGGAACACTCACAAGGAATAGGTAACAAAAGATTTTTCCGGAAAGATTCAAGTGTGCAAACCAGGGAACTAGCTTCTCATGGTAACCGAGACAGTCCATTTCATCCATGATCTTGATTTTCCAGGAAAATGGGAAGATATCTGCCGATAGTTTGTGCGATACAGGTGTGCATGCTTAACACCTGCTTGAATGAGATCGATAGCCCCCTCTGTAGAGTGGACCAACTGGTTATCTGCCCTTGCGACATGAAGCTGAGTCCGTGAACAGCTTGTCAGATAGTTGACTCAACACCTGTTTACACATGATGACTGTTCATCATTTCAATACGGAATGCATTCATCTAAAAATAGGATGAGACTACTGAGAATCGGATTAAAGTGATAGTCTGTTCAGTGCACAGATGTTCCTGGCTTTCCTACTGCGAAACTCATTTTATCCTCGGCTGGAGATACTCTCGATACTCACTCATGACGAAACATTTAATCTGTCCACGATTGTGATCGCTGCCAGAGCAATTTGTAAAGAGTTGAAGGACAGAGGAACATGGCTATAATTCTGGCTGATTGATTCTTTAATCGTGTCTAGTTGAGCCTCTTCAATTCCAACTCTTTCCCGAAAACATCCCTGTTGCCAGGGAAACGAGAGGCATCTTACATATGATCAAGGAAAAGACCCGCTCGCTTTCATTCGCCTGTCCTTGCAGGGGTGGCGAAGGACGCCACCTCTGTGGACTGGTTCTCCCGAAATCGGACTGTTTTCGGAGTTACCGCGTGAGTACCAGCACGCCTCCACGCTAACGAACACTTCCAGATCTGTGGATCTTTGCTTGCTGCGTGCCTTTTCATCCAGCCGTCTCCATCTTTTGCTGATATCACTGAGAGCTCCGTTTTCTTGGAAAGGAGTTTTTCCTGAGCCCTTTTGTTTTTTCTTCGACAGGGATCCAGTGATCTTTCCTATATGGCCATTCACTCCGATCAAGAGCGTTGCCAAGCAGCTGCTTTCCCTTCGATGATCGGTGGCTCAGAGATGGCTCCTCGTTTGGATCTGCTCAGCTTCTCCATGCACGGACTGCGAGCTTCGGTGCGTGACGTGAAAAGGGCAGTCTTTGGAGGACGTAATACCGGGGAAGAAGACATCGTGGTTGCCCGAGGGAGAGCAGCGGGGAAGGGTGGTGACTGGAAGGGTGGACTTCACGGCAACAGCAGCTCAGCAGTGACTGCTCTAGACAAAGAGCAGCCAATCGCCAGTTGCTCTCTCCCTCTGCCTCTCGCGTGCCCCCTCCTTTCCAACGACTGCACGTCCTGTCCGTGCGGGAGAACCGTGAGGATCGCCTTCCTGAGATGCAGGACAGCTCGCTCCCAAGAAAGAGAGGGAAGTGGGGGGAAAGGAAGGGAAGAGGGTGTGCTAGGAGGAAAGCGAGGGGCACTGGCGTTCAGAGAGCTGTGGACCGGGTGAGCTGGACGCCTGGCCTCTGGATTTTCCGCGCGCTGTGAGTAATGCTGGGATTACGGCCGACGCTCCCGGTGGACTGGCTCCCGAGGCCATACCGGGAAGGAGGCGTCCCGGTTGATTGATGGTCCCAGAGAACAATCGCGTTTCCCGGTTTCGAGAATTTTTTTTTTATGCCGAATCATCGCAGGTACTCGTCGGGGGAGGGTGCTAATCCCCTCCGGTCAGGGGTCTTTTCTCCTTCACAAAGGGAGCGACCCCGCGCCGGGCTACTCGTCCCGCCGCGGGCTCCATCCTGTCTCTCCCGCCTCTGATTAATCGTCGTCTCCACGGCGGAAGGTGGCGGGGGAGCTCCGATCCCGGAATTCCGGCGGCGCGCGTGCCCTCCGGAAGCCTGCTCTTCCCGCGTCGCGCTCTCCCTCCTTTGGGTGTGCTGTTCCCCCTCTTCCCGGTCGGCGTCCCCAGTGCCCACGGAGAAGAGGAGATCCAGAGGGCCTGCGGAGGACTCCCTGCTTCGGAGACGGGGAAGACCTCACCTCCCTGGCCTTCCCTTTGGGAACGCTTTTTTTCTGTCTCGATCCCCTCTCACTGTCGTGCGTCCCTTTTGCTCTCCCTGCGAACAGGAGCACCCTTCTTGCAGATCTTCCCTGCAGACCAGAGGCTCCACGATCCCTCCTTGCTTCCCCCTCTCCCTCCTCCCTGATCGAACCTTGGGTGGCAAGGGTTGCCTCCCTTCCCCGTCCCGACCGCAGCCGCGTCGGCTGGCAGAAGTGATACAGACTGTAAAGGGAGTTTCCCAAGGGCGTGAGGGCGCGGGAGGGTCTGGCCGGAGCTGACCGGCAGTACTCCCTTCCTAGAGCGGTCCCTCCCTCCACGGAGGAAGTCTTCTTTTGCAGGGGGAGCTCTACCGCTCTCCCCAGTGAAACCTTTTTCGAGACCCCCTCCTCCTTCTCTTCCTCTCCCCTTTGAGAGGAAGAGAGAGAGAGGAGAGAAGGTCGTCTTCGAGGTCACGAGCCCCCTAGCGCCCAGTCTCTCCTTGAGCTGGTATCCCTGGTTTCACTGCTCTTTTCCGGTTTCGAGGGAGCGTTCCCAGGACCCCACCACACCAAGGGCTGTCGGTCTCCTTCTTCTTCCTCCCCTGCACTCTCTCTCGTTTCGCTCTCTCGGTCTTCCCTGGTTTATTTCTTGGATCGGGAAGGAGTGTGTGGCCGGCGAGCGGGACACTCCAACGAGGCTCATCACAGGAACAGCTTTGAGGAGCTGGCAACACCCTGCCGAAGGCGCCCTCTCCGGGACTCGAGGGCTCAAGGAATGGCGGCGGCGGTCAGTCAGTTCGAGGGGTCAGTCGGAGCTGCGGGGAAGAGGCGGCGGCGCAGAACACCCCCCAGGGCGCGTAGTAGCAGCTCCCAGAGAACAACGGCGCAGACGGGGGTGACCTGGAAAGACTCGCATGGCAAGGGACTGCACGCACCCTCGCCCCTTTGCTTACCTTGGCGAGCCACCCCTTCAGCCAGGGGGAGAACAGCCGCGACCTGCGGGGCAGCCTCAGGCGGATCCAGCCGAGGTGCCCCCTGCCTCGGTAGAAGAGACAGATCTCCCCCCCTTCCTCCTCCTCCTCCCCGACCATGGGATCTTCCGGTTCTCCTCCCACCCGCTCTTCCTGACCTCCGGCTCCGTCCGGATTGACAGCACTAGAGCCGGCGATCTTGTCGTCTTCGTCAGAGTCCCCACGAGGCAGCCACCTGCGGAAGGAGGCGGCAACGTCCGGGAGACACGCCCCGGAGCAGCATCCTGCTTGGCGGGAGAGAAGTCAGAAGTCAGAGGGGGCACATGGAAGGGAAGGAGGTCGCACCGTCCCGCTCCTTCTCTGCCGTCTCCCCCCTCCCTCCGCGGGTGGTAGGAATGATGGGTGATCGTCCCTTGCACTCACCTCTCAACGGCGGCCTGCGTGCGGCGGGCCTGGGCGGAGGGGGTAGGAAGGGCACGGCCATGCACATCCACAACCCTGCTGGGAGCATCTCATAGGAACGAGCCGGGAATCCCGGAGACTGCGACGGGGAAGCCCTCAGCCGGTCGCTCTTATCGTCGCGCGGGGCGGGGCCGCGTACGCATGCGCGTGAGGGCGGCCGTCTCCCTCCCGCGCGGCGACGACTGGGCAGAGGAGGGACAAGGGGCTGACTCTCCCTCCGGGCCTCCTTGCCGGAGAGGGCAGCTCCCCTAGGTAGTAGGGGAGCTGTCCACTCCACGCGTATCCGAGGGAGAGAGGGAGAGAAGGAGTACGGGTGCCTCAAGTGGGCACCGGGAAGGAAGAGGGGATGGTCCTCGCGTTCTTTTCCCTCCTTCTCTTTCTCGAGAGAATAGGGGGAAAGTGGGAAAGGGTGGACGAGACAGGAAAAGCAGAACCGGGTCGTTCCGGGGGAATTCCTTCAAGTACCTTCGCCAGCCGCCTTCTTCCCAGCAAGAGGAAGAGAGAAGAGGCCCGCGTACGCGTTTCATGGGGAGGATGCGGGAAGGCTGGGGAAGCTCACGGCCGCCTGGAGAGTCTTGTATTCTCCTCGTGGCGCGGGAGAAGCGGGCACTTTGAGGACGTCCTCCCACAGGAAGAGTTGGCGGCTTCCCATCGGCGTCTCACTTTTTTGCCCACTACAAGCGGCCACCCCAAGCTCTTAGTGGTTGTTTGTTGCCTCGCTGTCAGAAGGGGAGATTCATCCCTCCATATCCTCGACCCGCAGCCTCCACCTTCTCTTAGCTCATGTGCGTTTCCCGTGACCCCGGACTCCGCAGCGAGTCGATGACCAGGGATCGGGAAGAAGACGGAATAGAAGGAGCATGCCAGAGAGGGGGCCCCACATGTCGTTTCCTGGTTCCCTCCTTCCGCGCTGCGGCGGATCCCCACTATGTGCCATCAGCAAGGGAGGAGGACGTTGCCCCGGCTACGCCAGCCTGCTGCCTCTAGGAGAAGCACGAGATCCGTTCAGAGAACAGCAGATCCACGCCAGAAACAGGAGACCTCTTCCCTCCAGGCAGGTCCGTCGTCTTGTCCCGCTCCACTGGGAAGTCGCGTCCCTCGGCATGTCCGCGAGAGTGCCGCAGCCTTTGAGGTTTGAAAAGCATGAGGCAGACGCCGGCTGGTCGAAGACCAGGCAGCTGCCTCGCTCCACGTCATGCAGGCGGCGCCAGTAGGCTCAAGGAGCCGCAGACTGGACCAGAGTCCACCTAGAAAGGAAAACTACGAGGTCAGGGGTATCATTGAAGGACTCGTCTGACTAAGAGTCGCTCCGAGAGACGGTGCGACCCCAGCCAACCCACGTTCGCTTTCCAGGTTGCACGCCGAGCTAGCGAACCAGGTCTCGTTTCCGCGGTCGCATTCTTCCTGGGGAAACCGCCGTGCGTCTGCAGGTCACTCGGGTGCCATGGCCAGCAAAGTACGCCGCTCGCCACGGAAGCTCCCCCCGCGCTCCGACGTGTCCATTCTCTGGGGAATCGCCCCACCGACCTCGGACGGTCTTGGAGGAGGCCGTTGACCTTGTTCATGGCTCCAAGACCTCTCAGCAAAGACATTCTCACTGCTGGCATCAGAAAACACCCCATCCATATTCATTTGATCTGGAAACGCCGCCGCGGGGGTGAGGGTAGTCTTCCATGGCTCTCGGGGTACTCCATCCTAGGAGTATTCTGGACCGATGAAGGAGGAGAGGCTCAGTGCTCGATCCCCAAAGACCTCCGTCAGAGAAGCGGCTATCTCGTAAAGAAGAGGAAAGTCGCCGCTGAGCTTCTTCCAGTTCGAGCGCTCCGTTCGAGTGGCAGTCTCCAGGTGCCCGTCCTACGCAAGCTCAAAAGAGCGAGGTAGCCTCACTTCTCGGCTCTCTTCGGGACGCCAGGACATGGGATGATGATCTTTTACCAGAGTCTCCTGTGCAAGGAGACCTTTGGACAAGAGGAAGGAGCACACCCCAAGTGCGTCACGTGCACAGAAGTCGAGCCAGGATGCTTTCTGGAGCGGCTAGAAGCGCCTGGAAGCAGCTTGGCTACTTATCATCTTCTCGAAGACCCCAAAGGAGCTGTTTTTCCGATGCTGCTTTCGCGATAGGTTTCTTCGATGGCAGTCCCTTGTTGGTATCAAGAGGACTGCTGTTGCAGACTCTAGACGACGGAGGCGCACCAGCAAAGATGGGGGACCACGCACTCCGCTTGATGGAGAGCGTAGATAGAAATGGCTTCAATCTGCGACAGAGAGCGAAGGAGAACGCCGCCTGCATCGCAAAAGATGCATCATGGTCAGGAAGCAACCTCCATCACATCCCTTTTTATTTACTTTCCTTTCGTTATTCTCCATTCTCCTTGACCGTGCCCATCTTTCTGTCCTAGCGGATCTGAGAGTCGGTGACGTTAGGTTATCTTGAGGAAGATTGAGGTAGGATTGGTTAGGTTAGATAGGGTGGATTGAGTTGGTTTAGGGGAGGTTGGTTCAGGCTAGAGCAAGTGAGGTAGGTTGAGTTAAATTAGATAGGTTTAGATAGGTCGTTTAGGTTAAGTTAGTTTATGTTGGATCAGGCAGATTAGATAGAATAAGGTAGGTCAGTCTGGGTACATGAGGTTAGTTTAGGGAAGGTTAGGTTAGGTTAGGTAACGTTCTCCTTTTTTTGAAATGTTAGTATTGAATGGGACTTCAGACTTCATGAATTCTCCGGCGCGTCCTACGCAACGTGGGCAATGTGTTCTGGAGTGCTTTGATGCGTCCAGGTCGCTGTGGTTGGCTTTCTGGAGTCTCTGGATCCCAGTGACGATCTGAGTTTCCTTCGCTCTTGGGTTGTCGCTGCTCATCCTGAGGTAGCACGCACCTTTGGACGCTGCATGGAAGCAAGGAAATCTACTGGAATTTCCAACTGGACTATCCCTCAAATGCAGTCTCATTGCGGGTATCTTGCACTCCTGCAATCTCATTTGCGGAAGTGTTGCCGGATGTAGCGTCAGCGCTTAAGTCCGCCAAGACATCATGGGACCTGCATTTGTCTTTCGGCTCCAGGGAGGATAGAAATTACTTCGAACGGATACTGGCAGTCGTCCGCCTCTCTCCTCGACAAGGACAAGAGTTTTTCCTCCTCACCCTTCGATACGCTTACGAGATCTCCACTTGGATTTCCACCGCTGGATATCGCTTACTCTGAAATGCAAAGTGGCGCCGCGAAGGTTGCATGGATGATCGGGTATCCTTGGTGAAAGTTCTCGAGACGGGTGCCTTCGGAGACGAAGAGAAAGGGCTGGAAGCACACGCTGCCCTACGTCTTGGCTCCAGGGTCCAGATCTTGCCAAAAAAATATTTTTGTTTCCTCCTCGCTTTTCTTGTCCTGACGAGTTCCTTTTCCCAGTTAATCAACCCACTCTGCAGGAGATCCATCCATTCCACATTGAGAGTCAAAAAACTCCTCTTCTTGAGACCTGTGGCGGAGGTTCCTTGGGAATCTAGTAAATCGGAAGCAGCAGACCTTCCCGTCGAACATCCACCCTTTCTGTCCGCTTCGAAAAACCTTCAGCCCGTGTCGACGCATCCTCATGCCTTGAAGCTTTAAAAGACCACTCAAGGCGTGGCAAGTCTCCTGCAACGGCATGCCGAGGGACCGATCGCGCTGCATCCTCACAGGAGGGGTGAGGGTGCTGAGCTCGAAGAGCTTCGCCCCGAATTCTCAGATGCACGGAACCGCGAATGGTTGCCTGTATCTGGAGAACCTTGAGAATTCCTTGAGCCGAGTCGAAAATAAGGCAAACCATCTCCTTTCCAAGGAAATTGTCAGCCGCAGCACCGTGCCAGTCAGCTCTTGCAGCATCCAACGCAAAGAGGAGCCCCAGTCTCTAAGTTTGGAACGCCCTGATCAGAGAAAGGACTGGACCTGCAGCGTTCGACAGCACTGGACCACCAGCGATTTCCTGATCAGTAGGGACTGACCACTCCACAAGGAACTGCAAATACATGGATGCCGAGAGCCATCAGTCTATCTGAGGAGCAGTTAGAAAACAGACGGAGGGTCATTCGTTCTTGCCGTCGGCACAGGAAATGGAACAAAACGCCTCGCACATCCCAAATCACTGCGGGTGACACGTGCAACTGCACACCACGACGCCTTGTCCACCACATCAAGCACACGACGCACTGTTGATGAAAGATCCTGGCCGGCAGCGAAGGGATGCTCTACATCAGGGGTGTTAAACTGGTGGCTCGCGGGCCGTATGCGGCCCTCGATGTGATTTTATGTGGCCCGCGATGCTTTGAAATAAAATGAAAAACCAGAATATGTTGCGAAGAAAATAGCAAGTAGCCGTCGCGTCGCTGCTGTCATATGCTATGATGCACTGGTCAACCGTGGGAGACAAAGTCCGAATGCAGCGCTAAATATAACCCGAGTTTTGGTTGATTTAACGAATTTTAATGAAAGACATTTGCGCTAGTTTCTTTGTCTCGATCGGTGTGCCAAAGATTTGTGGGTTGTGTTTCTTTTATAACTATTTTAAAAAAATGTAAGTAGTTGAAGTTTGAATTCTTAAAATTTATATTAAACCCCTATTTTTTATATTTAAGAGAATTTGTAAATGTCATGTGGCCCGCGTGAATCTTACCAGTCGCATTAAATGGCCCGGGGTTGAAATGAGTTTGACACACCTGCCCTACATGAAGTCACTGCGACCTGATCTCATCCTTGGAAAGGAAGCGGAAATGGAAGGGCATCATCAGTAGTAGACTTGTGCTAGTTACCCTAAAACACACCGGAAGCATTTCAGGAGGCGCGCGAAGAACCACGAGCTGGCTGGAGCTCTCAGGAATTTAAACGTCTTTTGCAAGATCCTCGTCGAGATGCTGTTGTTTCTCAAGGACGGACGGAGATTTTGTGCGAGAGCTCCAACTTCCCCGTCTGCTTGGAAACATGGTGATGTCTTCCAGCGTCCAGCATTGCAACGAGAATCGCAGGTCACGACACCATTCGACAAGCACTGACCTATGAAACGCATGACGATGCACCCACCTTTGATCCTGCGTAACCTCGAAATTCAACCATGCAGAGACGGCGCAGCAGCGGAAATTGCCAGCAGCAAACTCGAAGCTACATCCTCTTGAACATCCGCCGTGGACCGGTCCTTCGTCAGTAAACGAGGAGGAGGAGGAGAAGTGGCTGTCTCCGAAAGGTTTTTAACCCGGTCACACCGGGGCGTTTATTTATAAAAAAAAATAAAACAAGAAATTGTAGTAGAAACATAGCTCCTTGTGCTTCCAAAAAAAGAACACACACACACAAAAAGTTCAGTCGGTAAGGTTTTCCGACTCACAGGTCAACTGCAAAAACTGTTAGGAGCATTGAGTAAGAGGGTGCATCGTCTTGCGTAAGAGAGTAAATAAATAAATAAACAACAGGTGGGCAGGGGATTGGGAATGTCGGAATCGCTTCTCCTACTTACAGCCTCTGCAAGGCGTTGGCGATCTCCTTGGTTTTGACTTCCTTTTTCATGTTGGGCCACCTGAAAGCCTTCTTTATGAAAGAAATAGTGATGCAGATGGCTTCCCATTGGAGATGCTGTAGCTCCAGCGAACTGTGGGCCTTTAGGTGCTGCGGATGCAACATGGCATTGGAATAATGGTGGCAGACGAAAAAGCCTCTCGAGAAAGGAACTGATGCAGAAGTTTAGCTGACAGTTTCTCAGGATTCCTCAGGATCCAAGATTCCAGCCAGTGCTAACTGACCTGAACAGGAAAGCTGAAGTTAGCCAACTCCGGAAGACAGAGAAGGTGCTGGGATGGCTCTTAGGCGACAAGTCTCTCTTTCTGAAACGCGCCGCAGTTCGGAATTCTTGCTGCCATCCTTCTACGGACTCCTGCGTGCTCATTTTCACTCTTAGAGGTGAAGAGAGTGAAAGAACTTCTCCGAATGGCCCTGCGGTGAGATCCCGAATGCATCTAAAAGATCTACTGGCTCCGCGTCGCGATACCGGACTCTGGAGAAACCAGAAGTGCAGATCCACTTTCGCAGGCCGTAGCCGAGAGCCCATTAGTGGAATCAACATTAGCGTCTTCCCGTGAGTGATATTCTTCGGCACGCGGTCGACTGCGAGGGAGCAGCATTTCTCGTCCTCCGGCGGACCTGAGCTTCTCGGAAGCACCTCGGGTTGCCCTCAAACCAGAGGAAGAAAAGAGGTTGAATGGCGGTGACGGTGGTCCCAAGATCATCGACTGGGAGCCTTAGTGGGATGCTTGAAAGAAACAACAGCAACAGGCAGTCAGCGTCTGTAGCCAAAAATTTTCCGTGCTCTTCACTACCCAAAAGACGCTGCCTTTATGAAACATCTCTTTCGGAAAGAGAAAGAGAAGCAGGAGGACGCTGCGCAACACAAGTGGCGTGCCTTTTTCCTGCGGATGTGGTCTCTTGCGGGCGCAATGGGTATCCCGAACGAGGAGATGGCTGCTGGAGATCTCGCTTTCGACAGCTCCGTGAGGCATTGATCCATCTCCAGCATTCGACTTGGAGTTCTTGCAAGTGCAACAACAAGAGACAGAATCTGCTGCTCTAGTGTTCGGTTCTGAGTTCCACAGCAGCGGAAGGAAGCAACCTGAGGCTGCTCTTTGCTCCATTGAATCTAGCAAGCATGAGGATTCTGGATGGCAACTCTCCAGATGGAAAAAACGGCTTTCGTTTGTCTCCTCAACAAAACGAGCAAATCGAAGTGCTCCTCTTCCTCTTGGTTCAAATGTGACTTCTGCTTGCATCCCAACGAAGCAACGTCGATCCGATTGAATCCATTCGATGATCCCCGTAGATGGTACTTTTTCGGCACTTCGGTGTAGGAATTTCTTCTCCGGAGGGAACCCACAAGGGAAGCCTGTTCACTCCTCTGGAGAGAACCCGAAGGGATGCTTCAGAAATTCAGAAGGGGCGCTGCAGCTTCCCGCAGGGGGATTCCTTGCACTCTTCTGGAGTTCTGGCCTTCTTCATGGGCCTCCCGGCTTAAACCCCCGGTGCTTCGCCCGAATGTCTCGGCCAACCAGCGCCATTGCAGGAGAAACTCGGAACCCAACGACGCAGTGGCGTCAGTTTCTGACGCAGTATTCGAACCCGTGACGCATGGTGCCACACGCGGAAGCCTTAACCACAAAGCCTCCGACGCGTGCTTATCCTAGAATTCTTTTATTTAAGATAAATTTAGATGAAAATTCATATGGTTAGAGATCGATATGTCCCGACCCCGAAACGGAAGCGAGTGACCGGGAACTGAGCTCGTTAAAGCAGAGAAGCTGGTGACATCAAGGAAAGCTCTCAAGCTGCGAAAAGATCTTCTCTTTCACTTCCTCATGCAATCTGCAACCTATAAATGCACCCTTGGCACTTTGCAATTGCCGAAACCATTCGGAAATCAGTTCATCATGGGTCTTCATCCCTGTGTGCTTCATGCCAGAGTTTGACACGGGAGCAGGCAGCAAAGGATCTGAGCCAGGAGGTGAGAGGACAGTGAAAAAAGTAATCCATCTGTAGTACTCTTTTTCCTTGTTCGGGAAAATGGAAGGTTTGGTCACAACGAGTCACAGTGGCATGCTTTCGACTGGAGTAAAAGCCTCATCCCCGCTGACCTGCAAGGGGACAGCGGAACTCAAAAGCGACGGAGCCTGAACAACCAAAGAGTTGCAGAGTTCACAGAGCACAACACAAGCTCTGGGATAGGGGGCAATGCCTCAGGGCTGGTGGATTTCCCCGTGGCTGCCAGCATCTCTAAGCGTCGCGTTCCTGGTGTAGTCGACCAAAGAGCAGGTGCAAGTATCACCCGCGGTGATTTGGTATGCGCGTGACTCTTATGGATGACGTTGCCAGCTGAGTAAGCTGATGCCAAGATACAGTTCAACACAACTGGACGACGCACCGGCCAGGAACGACCGAGCGCAGACCTGCACGATAAAATCGCCACAAAAAGACCGCGACCAAAAGCATCAGGGTTGCCCGGCAGCGGCAATCCGGCGGACCATCCGGATCCGCGAAGCCTTCAAACATTTGCCCGACAAGGCCCCGTCCCCAGCAAGGGACACCTCCTTACTATTGGACAACCTCCTTCCGCCTCGGTTGTCCACCCAGTAACGGAGCTTTGACGCCTTCTCGCTGCGATTCCGTGCCGTTGGCATGCATCCTGGATGGAATCTTCTGAAAGGTCATCATCTGTCTCCGATCGCTGTCAGTTGGATTTCAGGTCCATCCGGAAATCAGCAGCGGGAACATGTCCTTTCTCCCAACGGAGCTTCGGAGAGCACATGTTACCAAGAGGCGGCGACCCGACTGGAGGATCACCAAGAAGGCTTGAGGATTTCTGTGGTGAGCGAACTCCCAGAAGATGTCGGGAGTCACAGAAACGAGGATGACTGCAGCGGCTACGGTTGCAGCTCCAGGCAGGCCGTCGCTGAAGGTGGATGCTAGGAGGTTTGGAGATGCCAGGAATGCTCTCCCTCTAAAGCAGACTCCACGAGGGCGCGCTGCAGCCCGAGAAGAGACCCGAGGTAGCACCGGAGAGCCGACTTCTGTTGCCACAGCCCTTGGGATCTGGAGGGAGGACCATAGACGTCGGCGATGGAGGGAAAGAGAGGCAGCCCCCCATCCTTTCTTTCTTCTTTCGGTGAACCCCTGCTGGGCCCTCGCTCACGCTCGCGGCGGAAGCGCAAGCTCAGGCGCGCTCTTTGCGATGGCATCGGGTCATGCAGGGAAGGAGGTACAAGTCTCCGGCATGAATCCGAAAAAAAGGCTGCCACTCTGTAGTAGAGGCATGGTGTCTTACGACGAGGCTGGGTTAGGGAGGAGGGCGACTCTTGCATCCAGGAGCACCTGACGGACGCGAGAGGGCAGCCCGAAGCAACTCCCTGACTGTCTTCGAGCAAACGGCAGATGGTCGCCGCCGTCGTCTCGGCATCGCGACGGATCGAACCTTGAAGGCACTCTGCTGCTGCTGCTGGAGCTGTGCAGAGACGCTGGTTGTCGAAGCGTCGGCTCCCCCTTCAGCCTCCAACCAGGAGGCGAGCAACTCTTAACAGTCGACAGCTCCACCGGGTCGGCACTCTTTAGGCACTTCGACCTGGTCTCCCTGAAGCACAAAAGCAGCCTCCTGGGAAGGTCCAGGGAGCATGCAACCGCCGCGGGGACTCTTCCCAGATGCTCGACTGCGCAGAGATGCTGGCTGAGCTGCTCCGCCTCCGAAGAAATCGGCGACATTGGCGCGTGAGCACGGCCCCAACGTGATTTGCAGGTACTAAAAAAAATAAAAATAAAAGGGATGGGGACGAGAGAGATTCTCACGGGGCCGATGTTCCGTCCCTGCCCTCTGCTTGTTTGCCAGCCGTCATGGAAACCTACAAGCGGAGTCCCCTTTAGCGCGCGCGCAAACAGGGCCCGTCAACGTCTCGACACCTCCCTCGCGCGCGCGCACGTGCTACCGCAGAGTCACCGATTCAGGGTTCCGCGAGGCCAGGAGGAGATCCCCCGGGAAGGATCTATATCGCTCCGTCCAAGGTCACTATCCTGCCGGATGCGCGCTACCCGGCGAGGTGCGCTGTCTGCCCGCCGGCTCGGAAGGGACCCTCAGTCGCGTGCGAGAGTTGTCGCAACCCGCCCCGATTGTTCGCCAGCCGCCTTCCGACCCTCCTCTCTTTCCGCTAGACTAAAAGCACGCCACTGAAAGCGGCGACGCTCCAACCCCTCTGGGAAGGGGCGCGCGGCTGCTGCCACGTCTTTGCGATCGGCGTGATTCCTGTCACGCGGCGGGAATTCCCGGGACGCGAGCGCTAATTGTCTGCCGATCACCTCGGCGGCGCGTGTTTGCTCTTCGCCTCCTCGAGAGGGCGCGACCACTGGAGTTGGCTATTGCCAGGGAGGAGGGGATGGGGAGCGGCAGCCGTCGTTCTTTGGCCGCAGCCAGCCAGCCGAAGCCGAGGAGGAGGCTTAGAGGCTCTGGGAGGAAGCAGGAGATCGCGGCTCTCTTTGCAACCGTCTTGATGCAGTTCCGATCCTTGAGCGCACGTAAAAGACGCCAGGCGACCTGTGCCCTGCCAGGACGAAGTTCAGAGGAAACTCTGGTAGAGGTCCGCAGCGATCCCAACGTGCAAGTAGGTTGTAGGAGACTGGGCACAGGGCTGAAAGAAGAATTGAGCCACGTAGAAGCTGGTTCCCTCCAAACTTTCCCTCAGGATTTCTGACGCTCGTCGAAGCGGAAGGAGAACCCAGTCTCATTCGGTAACGCTAATGATTAGATGCCTCGGGCCGAAATGACCTCGACTTATTCTAAAACTTTCAGTGAGTTAGAAGTCTGGCTTGCTTGAACCCTGGAGCTTGCTATCACTTCACTTGGGCGCCACCAAGGGACCAGGTTTGGTTAGCTCTGTGGGATGAACCAAACGTTGGGTTACGGCGCTCGATGCGACGCTCATGCTCTTCAGACTCCAAGAAAGATGTTGGTTGCTATGGACAGACAGTGGTCATGGAGGTCGGAATCCGCTAAGGAGTGTTAGCAACGACTCGCCTGCCGAAGCAACCGACCCTAAAAATGGATGGTGCTCAAGCATTTGGTTCGTATCCAACTGCCAGGACAGGGCCGCTCCTGCCTTCCAGCGTTCCGCCGCCAGAGGACGGCGGAACGCTGGAAGAGCAGGAACCTGAAAGTCTGCCAGAGGACGGCAGACTTTCAGGTTCCGATGAGCAGATCACAACGTTGCGTGCAGAAAAAATTTGGGCACGAGCTCGTCTGGAGCAACCATCGGCGCAGATCTTGGTGGCGGCAGCGAATACTCCAGTGAGATCCTAGAGGTCTGATATGGAAAACAGCCTCTGGGCATTCCTATTCAATCCTAAGTCTCTGGAGACACAGGCCGCCTCTGTCTGTCTGTCTGTCTCTCTCTCTTGTTGCTGCGGTGCTCATGAGGCAGAGGCGGCGGCGTCCGGACCTTCTGCGTTGAAGTCAATCCGCTGCTCGGGTGACCTTCGACTAGGGCACTTGCCCTTGTCGGTGGCGCTCAAGCTCTAAGGTGGGAGGTCGTTGGTTCAAAGGAGGAATTTCGGATTTCCCTCCTCCCTTCTCTCTCTCCGTCACTCGGATAGGACGTGGAAGCAGCGCGGACAGGAAGGTGCGCCTGCGCAAAACAAAAATCGCTGGAACGTCTCGTCTGCTCCTGAACGGGCAGTCCGCTAATGCTGCCCTTCCGAAAGGAAGAGGAGGAGGGAATGGGGATGGGGAAGAAGGAATCTCTGGCGCCACTAGGATCCTGGGCTGCTGCTTACGCGGCGGAGCGAAGTCTGTGCCTCCGTCCTCTTCCTCCGAGCGCTCCTCCAGCCACGGAGAGCGCGCGAACAGCGGGGAAACAAAACAAGGGAGAAAACAGGGCGGAGAGGAGTTGGAGGAAGCGGTCCGCAAGTGCGATGAAGGGTGCCGATGAGGGCAGGTGGGAAGACCACCGACGATCCGACGACAGGTGCCACGGAACGCGAAAGCACCACGAGCCCGGATGTCACGCGTGCGCTCCCATGTCCTGACCCGACCGCGTAGCGCAAGTGACGGAGAAACGTCGAGTAGGTGGAGTGGGACGATCTCCTCCTTCTGGAGATTTACTAGCAAGGGCCGTAGCTCCCATCGCCAACAGGAGGGGCTGCCGATACCGCGGGGAAGTGGAAGAGCAAAGATCCCTGCTCCTTTGTGTTTCCCAAACGGGAACCGCGTCGGCAGCCCTCCTCGGTTACCTCGGCGACCGCGTGCGGAGCCCAGCGTCGAGGGTTTGAAGCAAGAATCGACGTCGAGTTTGGATGCATCGTGGGTCTTAAATTACCTCGCGTGATGACCCTGGGATGGCTCCAGGCGTCGGGTGTGCAATGACAGAGCGCACTGTGTCCGCTGCCGGATACCTCGTTCCCTGGCAGCCGGGAACTGGGAGTGATCCCTTCCGGACCGTTCCTCGCTGCTCCAGGTTGGGCTTCAAATGCATGACAGTGGAAGAGACTTGTGTGGAGCTTTACAAGGGGGCTTATTAATCTGCTCCGATGCTCACAGGGGTGAAACAGCGGTTCTTGATGCTTACCCTGCCTTCCTGAACTGGGTTTCCCTCCCCAAGAACCACCGAAGTGCAACGATGCTTCTGGAGCAATCAGGCGGGCATGGAGAAGGGAAGGAAGAAGTTGTTTCGGACATCTTCTGATGGAAATCACGAGAGTGCATTCCTCTCTGTTTCCCTTTTCCTGAGCTGCACGTTCGTTGGTGTCTCTCTCGCTCTTCGGCACCTCCCTACCCTCCTGCCAGAGGATCCTCTGCGTTTTTTCTGCTTTCCCATTAGACGTTACTCGGTGTAGCCCTGTAGTCGCCACTTCGCACCCTTCGCTTCTCCCCTTCGGGTTCTC
The DNA here is from genome assembly GCA_036172245.1 of Raillietiella orientalis. Taxonomy (NCBI): domain Eukaryota; kingdom Metazoa; phylum Arthropoda; class Ichthyostraca; order Raillietiellida; family Raillietiellidae; genus Raillietiella; species Raillietiella orientalis. The sequence continues at coordinate 383,990 of JAYWIR010000058.1, read as the reverse complement.
TGGAGTCTCCCTTCATGCGGTCCGAGAGCACCTGGTTGACCTAATCAACCTTGCCTCCAGGAAGACGAAGAGCCGCATTCCGACAGACCTCAGTTTCGTGCCTGAGGGTGGCGCCATCCTTTCTCGGACTGCTAGGCGGAGGTGTCTCCTAGGAAACGAGACGGTCCGAGAAGGGAAAGATCTTAGCAGCGCCCTTCACTGGCTTCCTCTTCTCTGTTCCGACGCATCTCAGAGGCGGCGTTCAGGAGGCTTTCTGACTCTTCCTTTTCCCCCTCCGTATCCCCAGTACCGCCCGCAGCTATTGCCAAGGTCTCTCGCTGATCCCTTTCCATAAACCCCCAAGGTCCGCGCCGCTCCCGAGACAGCCACTTTCCGGCTGATCCCCCTCAAGTAGGGATCAACGGGGTTCTCCGGCGGCGGCAGGACTGGTTTCACCCGCTCCCCCGGAGAAGAGAGCATCCCTCTTCTCCAAATACAGCGAACAGGACCACCCCAGCGTGGACGATTTAGGCGAAAAGCTTCTTCCGGAAGCTAAGGTGACGGGAGATTCCGAGCTTCTCCCCTCGACGGCAGGCAGTAGACGTTTCCAGGGCAGGCGTCCAGCTGAGGAGGGAGAGAGACCAAGATAGATTTTTGAAGTTCCAGACCAGAGTTACCGTCTTTCCCGCCTGCGTGACGCTTTTCTTCCGCTGTGCTCTTCTCCGAAAGCGGAGCCAGAGCTGCCTGAAGGAAGAAGGGACGAACAAGTTGCAGCTCTGGGAGGCGAGGACCGAGAGAAGCTCGTGCTCAGCTGCCGAAGGAGGTAGCATCCGTTCAGGAAGGACTCCCTACGTCGAGACGTGGGCGGGATGGAGGAAGGTGGTGATTGCAAGGCGGCAGGAAACCTACGGCGGGAAGTGCGGCATGAGGTAAAGTCTCTTTCCTCACCCCGGGGAACGGGATGTGAGGCGGCTGACGATTGATTGTTGGAGAGAAAGAAGAGAGCCAGGAGAACGTGTATCAAATGAGCGACACCCGTTTGCCCCTCTACTTTCTGAGATAGCCCTCTGAACCGTGGGGCAGGGGAGGACTCATTCAGTTCCTCGACCAACGTGGAGGGGTTTGGCCTCTCTAGGTTTCTTCCTGTTCCTTCCCTGAACGAAGCTATGGAAGATGTTCAGGAATATATGGGTTGTCTTCGTGAATACCCACCGTAAGGAAAGGGAGGGGGGGAGGACGTCACATCTGCGCGTCATGCTCCGCTGACATTTTTGGAAACAGCACGATCCTGGCTGCCCTTCCCAAGCGGTTCCCTTGTCTGATGTTTCCTTAGGACAGTAGGCGATCCCTTGCTTCTCCGAGCAAGCGACCTATTTCCAGAAATTCATTCGCACTATTCGCAGTGGACCGAGTTGCTTAGGAAACCGTCGGAAATTTCTCCCAAAACTTTCCAATTCTATTCCGAGTTGACTTGGAAGGAGCGTCGGAAATCCTTTTTCCTCTTCTTCTCGGAGGAGTCTCATTGTTGCGGTGGCGCCGGAATCGACCAGCTGATCTCATGCTCCTGATCTCATCGAGCACTCTGGACACCTCTAGTTCGGTCGCAGCGAGCATCCCCCTCCCTTGTCCGAAAGTCTCTGAGAGTACGGAACAGCGAATGGAGAACCTGCCGGGTCCATGATCACAACGGGAACTCATGACCTCTTTGCCTGCTTGCGCTTCGAGCAAACGGGTACCTGTCTGTTCTGTTTGCCTCTCCTGCCCCCTTATCCGCATCTAGGCATCTTTTCTCCCTGCTCGCCCCTTCGAAACGAAGCGCCGTTCCATTCTGAATGATTTCGATCGCCTTTCCGTCACGAAACTTTGCTGAGAGCTGAGAATTGCCGTGACGAGGAGTCTGATTCTGGAATTGATTGAGGGTGCGGCTCGTGTAAGCTGCCTGCGCGCCTTGGGAAGAAAGTCTTCTGAAGTAAGGAGGGAACTGGAGGAAGCATCCAAGAGGCTCTCGGTCCGCTCGGGAGAATTGGTAGCTCCCCATAATCGTGTTTCCCTCTGCTCCTGCCCACCTATTCGTCGACTCGCACCCTCGAAAGGTGAAAACTAGCCTGCTGGCAGCCCCATGCATTGAATCCTTTCTTAGATAATTCTCTCTCCTCTTAGACTGCCTATGGATCTCATTTCTGCCACCTATTTATTGCGTTCTCCAGGCAAAGGGAGGTTCAGGTACCAGGCTTGCTTTGGCAATCTCGAGCCCGTTTGCTCGACAGGCTACATCATCTTCATCCTCCTACTAGAAGCCAAACTGCGAACCGCTAATTAACCTTTCGGGAAGCAAACGGCGGAAAATGAGTGCTCGCCAAAAGGTTTTCTGACAGTTAGCTACCAAGAAACAAACTTGCGTGTTCTGAGGCTGTTGGCTTAATCCGCTTGGCCCGGGGGCTGGATTTCGCGATGGGATCCTTTTGTGTGCTATGGAGGAACTGTCCTTTCGGTAAGCTCGCAGATTTTTTCGAACGGTAATTTTCGTTTTTCTCGTAATTTCCAGTGATTCTACAAAGTGTGCATCTGTTTACGGGATGCAGGGTGGTCATTCACAATGTGTCACGTGTTGTCACATGTTCCCCCCAGCGGACATTCATCGCCTCACGTGGAAGCATGAGTTTTTGTGTGTGTTTGTTTGCAAGAGGGGGAATACACAGATGCTTTCTATCTACACGTGCAAGACAAATAAATAAACTGGGCACACATGAGTCTGCGCCAAACACTCACAGATCAGTCAATCCAGATACCTCAGAAAAATCGAATGAATTAGGTGTACAACAAATTGGATAAATTAAAACCCAACATTCACAGGAATTATCCTAATTTTCTTGTATGACAGTCGTTGCGATTCGAATTTAGCAGCTGAGGGACTGGTCAGAGCAATATCAAAACCCATCAACAAAGATACAAAGGCTTGTTCATAATTGCTTGCTCGGTGAGTATCATGGTAACCAGAGAGAAGCTTTTCTTACTACTTCTGCGGTTCTCATTGTTGTAAAGCATTTTCACATGGCCAGAAGGGTGAGACATGTATGCGCACGTGAGCTAGTATCTGGAAGGATCGAATATCATGGGATAAGGGCTCCCATCCTTTGTGATCAGGCAGGATGTTTCAGGAATTCGATCACGATCTCAGGCTGGGCTATAAGGAGTAAAACAATATGTTTTTAGTCATCCTCCATCCTCGTCTTTGAGAGTCTTTCATTGAGTCATGCATGTATCACAGGAACTCTCCCTTTTTAATTTTGTGTGGAAATACGAATCAGTAAGCATATTCATAGTAAGGAATGAAAATTAAAAATGAAAATGCAGATGATGATAAATCCAAGTTTCCTTGGTAACAACTGTGAAAAAACAGTAATTCTTTGAAGCTTCGGCTTACTTAATGTTTATTCAGAAAGAACCTTGAATGTATTTGTGAAAAGGAACTTTTTGGATGGGATAGAAAGTTGACATGATAAATGGTAAAATCAGGCGGAGGGTAGCCAACTGGCCGGACGCTACATTTAACTGGGATTACACCTACCTAATCCCGACCGTAGGGTATCAGAACTTGATTAGGGGCCGCCCAGAAATTATTGGTAGGTCATTTCGTCCATTTTGTGGAGAGTTTACTCGCTCATCTCTGCTCTACTCGCTCATTTTTTTTGCTATCGAAAAAGACAAAGAAAAGGCAGTCAGCAAATGGATGCAAAGGGGGAGGAGATGTGCCGGATTACACTAGTGCATTTGCTAAATAGCACCACGTTCATGAAACTTGAAACAGCGACTGAAGATGACTGTGATTAGCCTCTAGCTGCTAAGGGTACAGTGGTTTCCAATGACATGTAAGTTTCAAAGAAAATGAACTTATCTTCTTTGAAAGATGACGACGAACCTGGGAGCTAAACCTACTCAACTCTGATGAACACCTACTCGACTGTCTCACCGCAGAGTCCATCTCTGGGTCCGCGTCGTTCATTACCACACGGATGCTCAAATCATGCGAATAAAAAAGCAACGTGCATATTCATCTTTCCGCGAAACTGGAAATGAAACTCTACGCTGTCAGCAGTTGATTCTTCTTTAACACGAGTTGGAACCAGTTCAGCCAACTGCAACTGAGCAGATAATTCGCGTCAAGGATGTAAACTACTCGTTGATTTGATCTAGTATCATCACTCGATTACAGATGAAGTTGAACGCAAGCGACAATGAATACCACCTGATGCTGTTAACAATGGGTCCGTCTAAAGGCAAGGGTGAGTGAGCCAACAATGAGTTGCTGCTCTGCGAGTGGAGACGCTCACGAGATCTACCGATTGGCTTATCTTCGACGCGGATTTCGCGCGGATTACCGTCGTCGCTTCCATGACGTCCTCGAGCTATCGGGGTCGCGGGAATCGCGGTAGTGCTGCAGTAGCATCTGTTGGAAGAGTGGGAGGGCGAGAGAGGGCATTGGCACAGGGCGCGCGAGACGGAAGCATTCGCGCCACCAAAGGGAGCCGGAAAACGAGCGTTCGTGCTGCAGGAAGGGGGAGGCAGAGTCTGCGGCAGTAGAGCCACGCGGTCTCAGCGTGGCATAGGCGACTTCAGGGAGTCGGTCTCCTCCGGAGAGGGAGAGAATCGGCGAAAGCGGGTAACGGTTTCCGAGAGAGGGACGGGGAGATAGGCGATTAGCTCAAGGAGAGGAGTGGGTCGTACCAGATCGGCGGTCCGGGAGGAAGCAGTAGGGACCCGCGGAGGGTATACCGCGTCCTGAGAGGGGGAGGGGAAAAGTCGAAGCGTGGACGGCTCAAACCCCCAGAGGCATTCGTGCGCGCGTAGTTTTGTCCATCCCTGAGATAGGGGAAGCCGGCGACACCGCAGCGAATGAGGACGTGTTGAGTCCAAGCAGGAATGCTGGAGAGTAGAGGGAGCAGGATAGTGCAGCAGCAGCCCCTACCAGTTCGTCGTTCCAGTTCCTTGGAACCGACTACGACTTGTTGCCTACAGGAACTTGAGGCGCACGCACTGGACCGTCGTCGCCGCCACCTCGGCAAACCTTCCTACCCCCTCTCCGGAGGAGGAAGGGCTGGATGGGAGGGGGAGAAGGGGGAAGCGGGGAAGAAAGCAAGGAACGCTCTCGTCATTCGCAGACCGGCTCCCCCCCTTCCCTGCTTTGTTCCCGAAACCTGATTTGGACCGCGGTTGCCATGGGTTTCGCCGCCAACGCCGCGTCGGCCCCCGCGTCCTGGGCGACTGGGGGCGGACAGGGAGGGATGTCCCGGATTCCGCTCGCCGATCGCCTAATGATGATTCGCAGGGAAGAACGTCCTTCCGCATGCGAGGAACCTTTGTTTCCAGGCGGCCGAAATTCAATTGTGGGCGCACCCGAGGATCGTCCTCCCGGCCCGACACCTGTTCTTCCCCTAGGACCCTTCCGGGATTCCGGGAAACACGGCGTGCCGTTTCCGGATCGCTGGCCCGGAAAACGCGCTCTCCTTCCCGCTTTCCTCCTCCCTGTATCCCCTCCCCTTCACCTCACTTCACCTGCCTCCGCCCCCTCTAGAGGCGACTAGGGGCGAGGAGAGGGGGGAGAGACGAGCATACGGCAACCCGGGTCGATCCCGTACTCCATCGTGAAGAGTTCCCGTCAGGTTCCGGCTGAGTCGCAACCGTCCCACGAGCTCCCCCCTATGCTCTAGGCGCGTGGGGTCCTCCCCTTTCCAAACACCGCTTCCAGAGGCGCAGGGGACGAAAACCCTTCCGGTCTTCGGTCCCAGGCGGTCGCTCTGCCCGAAACCTTTCGCCTCGCAACCCGCGTACTTTCGGCGCGACTTCTTTCCCCCCGAGGGCGCGCATGAGTTCCCTCCCCTCCCGAGTGCACCCTTTTCCCCCGAAAAAGGGGAGTTCCTCCTCAGGGCGGCGAAGCAGCCCGCTCACCTCGTCGTCCCCGGCGGTGTGGAGGCCGCTTCCTCGTTGCCGGAACGACGTTAAGGAAGAGGCCAGATCCCCTCTCAGGCGAATGGGTGCTCCCCTTGGGCACCCATTCGCCGGAGGATCTTCGAAAATTCATTTTTTTTTGTTCTTTCGTTTTTCGGGACTTTAAATTCCCCCTCCCCCCTTCCTTCCTTCCCGTTCCCATCCTCCCGCCGCTCCGGTTGCCCAGCAGTGACCAGCTTTCACGCTGCCCTGGGAGCGGAGGAAGAGGGCTCGGAGCAAAAGGAGGGAGGGACCATCCAGATGGCTGCAGTGGAGTACTCATCTCGCCCCCCGGGGGAAGGAGGAAGCAGAAGCTGCACTCCCTCCTCGGGGCCCGCCTCGGAAGAAGGGGAGGAAGGAAGGAAACGCGAACGGCTCGTATTGCCCTGATGATCCTGGGGCACTCTCCCGGTCCCAAAGTTGCACGTCCCGCCGATCCTGCTAAACGATTTTTTAAAAAGTTTTTGATTAACTTTAATGCTCTCGCGCCTGCTGCGCTCCGCTCCCGCCGGGACTCCTCCCGGGATCGCAACGACCGCCCCGGGAGCCATTCGTCACAGGCCTCCCATAGGCCAACCGATTCCTCCCGATCGCGCGCGCACTTAACGCGGGAGAAGAGTTTCAATTTTTTTTTTTTTTTTTTCATTCTTTCGTTTTTCGAGACTTTACATTTCCCCCTCTTCCCTTCCTTTTCCCGTTCCCGTCCTCCCAATGCGAAGGAACAGCATGAAGCGCGCGTAGGGGCGCTCCTACTACAGGGGACGGCGACCCTGGTGAAAGGCAGTCAGGAGGAAGGTCCCGAGCTAGCCGGAACCAGCCCCTCCGGCAGGAACGGCCTCACCCTGGAGAAGTGGAGACAGAGCCTCCCGCTCGTGCCCTCCGCGACAACCACGGACTGTGGTAGGGTCGCCTCCATGCCTCTTCCTCCCCCCCCTCCTCCTTCCCCTCTCTCTCCTCTTCCTGGGCTCCGTCCGGAAAGCATCCTCGGGTCTTTCCATTTTCCTCCCCCACAAAGGAAGCGGGAGGACTGGGAAGAACTCGCGCGTAGGGCGCGCTCGGGGCAGACGCGTCAAGGACGTGGCGGAGCGGGAAGAGAAGGAAAGCAGCGCCTCCCCCTAGACGAGCGATATGTTCGGAATCCCGGCGGGAAGGGTCGTAAAGCATGGGAACTTCGCGAGGGGACGAGCGTCGTGGGGGTGGAAGACAATGGGAACACCCACCAGCTCGGTCCTTGCAGCGTGCGCTCCCGTCCGTCCGGCGGCCGTTCCGTTCCGTCCTAAGAAGCGGCTCCGGAAGAGAGAGATTCCTCGAGCAGGGCGCGAGAGAGAGCGGGAAGCTGCGTCTCGGACAGGGAATTTTTTTCCTGAACATCGCACTCTCCCCTCCTCCTCCCGACGCAAACTCTGGCCTGGAAGACGATTATCCAGGAGCGTGGTCAAAACATCGGCCGGCGGCTCGAAGTACAGGCAGGCCATCCGAGGGCGGCAACGAGGCACGTCCCGGGCTTTTCGGCGGCGCACCGCAAGGGGGTCACATCCGCGATCTACGACCACGGCTGCGAAGTTCTCACTGGTTCACCGGGGCCGGCATGTTTTACGAACCGCTTTCGAAAGCTCCTTGGCGCCTTGACGATGCATTCATCCCCTTTCCCTCGAAAGTCGTCCATTCGAGAAAAAAGATATCTCAGTTCCTGGTCTCTCGCAGCAACTCATGGCCCATTGGCAGTCTTTTCCTGTTTTATCTTGTGCTCAAAATACAGAAACATGGACTTCAACAACCGGAGCAACATGAAAAAAGAATCAAGGCACTAGCTTTATACCAGAAAAGGGAAGCCGAAAATTTCGAGGGCTTATTTTGAAATTCCTCCGAGAGAGGGGACCACGTGAGCTAAACGAACCCAGCTATAATCAAAGCAATGCGCGACTGCTCTTCCCACAAAAAATAGTTTCATTAACTTGTCAAGCTCCGAGACGGCATAGCAATGTCTTCCCTCTCGGCTCCTCTCTCTCACCCTATACACACACACACAGGTGAAGGTGAAGGTGGAGGCGGGAAGAGAACCGTGAAAGCGCGACGAATGCACATTCGTGAAGGCTTAGAACATGCTGATGAAGAAACTTGTCCAACGTCCTCATTTGTGGTGCTCATTAATACTCTCAACTTTCTACTATAAATACTCCTGTGATCAATGGAGCTTTTAACAACTTACCTTTGCTTAAGAGTTCCCTAGGGGACTGGGGGGTATGAGACTTCGATACCACCTACGGAGATGACCACTAATTGACTTTGGAATGTTCATCTGTGGGAGCATTTGGGTCGGCAAATCTCGATCTTGAGTTGCAAGCGGAGGAGGCGGTCGAAGACTAGCACTCAAGAGTTTACCTTATTCCATGATCCGACTGTTATCTGTAAGTTCATTCTCTACCAACGAGAACCGAAGGAAGGATTTCTCCATCAGCTTCCGTCGATGCAAATGTACGGGTTGTCCACCTGTCTTGGCTGTCGGCATTGGTTTTATGAAACATCAAGTGAAGAGGTTCCTTTCCTAGAAAGCACCTCGTCTTCTAATTCGTTTGGAATTTTAGGAAAGGAAATTCCACACTCCCGCTTACTTCAGAGAGCTTCCATCCACCTAACATTCCTCACCCTTCACTTGTTCGTTTTCTTGTCGTGCAAAATGCACTTTTTCATACTGAATTGTTTTGCTTGAATTTCTGCGAGCTTCCTCCAGTCAGAGTTGCATCAGTTATTTGCTCCGAAATTTGGAACTTGACGCGACGGAATGGCAATCGGTGGTTTTTCCCATGAGCCAATTCTGTTCCCTGCCAAATTGGCGCACGTCTGCTGCTCTTTGGACGTACTAGCACTTGCAATTTTACAATACATTTTTCACTTCAGATGGAATTTTCGATTTTTCAGTACCGGTTATGAGAAACGCCTCAGAGAAAGCTACTTCAATATGCTTTGCCACATCCATACCGGTGCAACCTATATAAAGGCATTTGATAACAATGGCACGCCAAATTGGTAGGGGACTTTTCGACACTGGCCAGCGAACAATGATGGGGGAGCGACGACGCTTCTCATCGAATCTCCATAAGCGTGAAAGGTTGGTTAACGTGCGTGATCGATGAGCCTGTGAAAAGAAGTCTTACAAGAAACACTGTCCGCTGAATTTTAGAAAGGAAACATGAGTTGAAACGGAAGGAAGAACGAAGGACTGAAGCTTGAGAACTCGAGAAACCATTTTATGAAACTCAATCTGAATCGTGCGTTTAAAATGATACGGTTGTATCTTTCATTCTTTGCAACATAAATAAATTGAAAGACAGCTGTAGAAATGTAACTGGTAAGGCGAGTAAAGCAGCCTCCGCCCGGACATACTGAAGAGCTATCTGTTCTCGGAATTGTTGTGTGTGAGGTTAATGATGGAGAAGTTCTTTTGGTGTGGGGATGTAATGTTCGGTAGAACTTCGATTATCTGATTCTCGATTATCCAAACCTAACGGCGCATCTTAATTTACAATATGTGCGTTGCACTCCCATTTGCAGATGGGGGATTCCCTTGTCTCCTCCGCGATATCTAGATGGAAACTTCGGTTGTCACTGTGCCCATATTCAAGGAAATTCTTATTGACTGAAAAATCTCCTTGCATCATTGACTCTGACGAGAAGTATACTTCATGGCCGAGTCGGTCATGTAGCAGTCGACTTCTCTTGTCAAACTGAAATGCAGCTGCTTATCGATCTATACCTACGTTTGCATTTCTAATTTCAGAATTCCTTCCTACATCAGTTTTGAACAGCGAAAATTTTCTTTATTTTTTCTTACCATCTGGTGTCTTTATTTAAATTTAAATGGTTTCTTGCCATTTTCTTACCATTTTTCTTACCATCTGATCTGGTGTGACTGCAACGGAGATGATTCTCTTCCTTATCTGATTAATTGTCTATCATTAATAGCAACTCTTGGGAAAGATGGATCTAGAGTAGGCTTGAGCACTTATTATGTAGGGGAATCTCCCGCATCACATATATGGAATAAAAAAAAGCAGTTGCTACTATCTGTTCTCCGAATATACTTTGTAACAAAATTTGTTACCATATTGCCGTTACGCGGTAGCGGATTCTTGGGATTTGCCAAAATCAGAGGAAAGCCGGAATAAAGCACTTAAAACATCCGAATAGAAGACGTGATAGTAGTGCAAATGGAAGAACTTTGGTAGCATTGTGAGAGCTTTCTGGTTGCACAGATTACGATTTGGATGATATTGCTTATTCAGTAATGAGCAAGTGAGTGAGCGTTTCATTCTCCGTACATCTTCTCAATATCTTTTGCATGATTTGAGCGTTTCGTCTTTATTCTGTCATTTTCGATACATTTCTGTTGACCCGAATCGTAATTACCCGAGTGTTTTCCTCCGGTCCGAAGCAGTTTTGCAAAATCAAAGCTGCACTGTAAGAAGTGGCGCGTCCGTGCACGTGCGTTTGCATGTCGCGGCAACACGTGTGCGTACGCTCTTCAACAATGCATACGTGCTCTTCGCGTGAGGCAGCCATAACTTCATAAATAATTGATGGAGAAATCGCTCCGCTACCCCTATCGAGATTTTTCACTTGCACAAGAAAGCAGAAAATGGAGCAGGCTTTCAACAGGAGTTGAAAGAGATTGAAGGGGAGAACAAAAGAAAGAAAGAAAAAATAGGTCGGCTTTGAAGCCCAGATTTTGCTCCTGGAAGCAAACACTTGAGAGGAGATTTGGAGGATTCGAAAAGAAAAAAAAAATTCATCGGTCATGAGAAACAGAAGAACATCAACATGTGAAAATTGTAGACTCATTTAGAAATGGACTAGGTGCAGAGTGATACTTGAAATTTTTTGAATGGAAGACCCCAACGTGATTTTGTCTGCATCCAGTGCGACCTCCTAACGTGACAGTAAGTTGCTCTTTTCCCTCAAAACTTCGAAAGAATCTTTTTTTGCTTTATTGTGTGTGTGTGTTTTTTTTCAAGTCCATTGCTTTTGTTTTTGATTGAAATAAATGTTCTTGGACTCTCTAAAGTATTTCAAAGTGATCCTCACTGAATTTCCTTTGAATTCTGACGAAAAACCTGTTTTCGCGGCACGAAAATTAAGACTGACACAGATTCTGGATCGTTTCCTGCTTTATCCTGTAACTTTAAATCCAGGGCCAGAAAAACTTCCTTTTTCTTTGTGTTCTCTTTCTGGAGAGAAATTGAGAATTCTGTTGAAATGTCTATCGATTTTTTTTTTTTTTTTTTTTTTTTTTTTGGCCACTGATACGATCTTTTGCATTATACTTATACGGACTATTGACGGATTTTCCCTTTGAATATGTTATTCTTCCCGTCAGTACAGCCGATTCGATTTCACAAGAGAGCAAAGAAAAAAACGCAGTCGAGATAGGAAAACAATCGAGATAGGGAATTTAAATAGGAAGAAAATTTCATTCTTTTCCTTTCTTCCGTTTTGAGAGGAGGGACATTCGCTCGCTCCGATTATGTAAAGCTTGCAAGATATCTTCAGATCATTTTATGCAGTCTTTCAGCGTTCTCAGTGGTTGCCTATAGTGAATTGCGTAGGGCTCACTCATGTCAGCCGTACTTGCTGCTTGCGGGGGCGTCCCTACTGAGCATAGAAGTATCGAACCTTTAGGAAGAGTGACAAACTAATAAAGGGTCAGGCCAAGCTTCGTGAATTCCCTTTCCGAAGTGCTCCATCCAGCTCCTGCTGGCGCGGAGGATTTGGGGGGAGGAGGGGAGGATTTACGCAAGCCGATCTTTTCCTCTTTCTTCCTTCAACAGGCTCTCTACTATTCCTTGTCCGTACTTCCCTATCCATAGATTTGTGAGATTGTTTCGAAGTCAGCTCCATCGGCGAGCTTGGAAGAACACGCTCTTGCTTCCACTACTTTCTTGGTTTATTTCCCTTCACCCTTCTGAGCCTTGAAGACATTTTGTTCCTTAAAGAGTTAAGAGCTTCACGTCTTCTGGATTCCTTATAGAGACTGCTACGCGAGGAGATGGGGGCGATGGAAGTATTCTGCGGGACTGACAGAGAGAGGAGCACCTAGTGCTCATGAGTCTGATTGGGGTCCGTGGGAAACCTGGGTAAGAGAGCGACGCCGGAGCATGTGGAACTTCCAGAAGGGAGGCAAAAGAATCCAGGGATCAGAATTGAGAAGTCTTCGAGAAGCACACTTAGCAGCTTCAGGGAAAAAGAAAATTGTGGATGGTTTAGATGGATGCATAATGTCTGGTAGCCGTTTTTGATGAAAGAGAGGATGGACCTATGACTTTAAAGAAGCCGCTTCCGTCTCTTTTGACCTCCACTCTTTGGGCTATCTTTTTGTCTTGTATCTATTTGGTTTCTGAGAATCTTTCGATAGCGCTAGTTCACGGTGGTGAACTTTGGAAATTCTTTTAGAAGGGACAATCCATCCTATCCTCAGTTTGCGCAGATTGCAGCTGAGGGAACCACTTCCAAGAGCTTTTGTAGTTCGACAAGTGATGTGCTCAGATGTTTCATGCTGCGTAGTAGAACTTTCTGGAACTTTACAGTGATTCGAGCTTTTCATCGGAAACACTTGAAGCTGGCGACTCACGGTTCCGACACAAATCGAGTTTGGAGACTCTGAAGGCTATTCATCTGCATCCATGTATCGGAGAAACGATCGCTAAGAGATATCGCTCCCTATCGGCTTGGAAATTAAGCAGGATACACAAAAATGTAAGCATTCACGAATTCTGTTATCAGAATTAGTGGATTCTCGCATTTTTGCAAACTCCAACGTGAAAAAATTTCCCAGGTCTTCGTTTTTGTAAACCTGAGAAAACAGCCAAGAGTCATTGCACAGGCCTTCCATGATGGATGCTACACTCAAATTTCCCAGAGTGATGGCATTAAGATTCATAGTTTCTGTATTTTTGGTGGAAAGTGTTTTCGGCTCAACGAAGCAAATGTGCAGAAGAGTAGAAGAAACATTCAGGAAGTTACATGTGAAGTTTAAGTACATTTGAATTGGTACTTATTTTTTGACGAAACTATCCCCTGAACCTTTAGGATCCTCGTAATTAGATTGGATAGTTTTCAGAAGAAACAGAAATCTTGCCCAAAACTCTATTATAATCTTACTGATTACTTTCCCACAGTATTTTCTCAATAGTAGGTACAGTGTTTGGACAGGAATTGCTTTTCCATTGTCTTGTTTATTGTGCTTTATTTATTACGGGTCGCCATGACTCCTTCTGAGTAACAAGCTCTTTATAGGCCCAAACAAGCTATCTAGCGATAATATCGAATCACTGGGTACGACCATTCGTAGAAAGACGCAGTAAAACGGTACAGTACATCTATGCATCTTGTTTAAAAAAGTGCAGTTGAGGCAATTATGTCTATGCAATGAATTTATTACCAATCAAGAGATTAACAATCCTATTGTATACCCTCAAGTTCTTAAATTTTCATTAGAGGAAGTTCTCTTGATTAGAGAAAGAAATCCTAGTGATGTTCAGAATTGTATCGAGTTTTATTTTGTTTTATTTTTAATTTTCACATCAATCGAAAAATGCAAATTTTTTGCGTTGCTGTTTAAAAATAACTCAAAAGTGCATAATTCTTTAATATGTTCACTGATGCATGTATTAAATATCATTAATTAGTGAAAATGGTTTCATGCAATTATTATTTCATATAATTATGATGTGATAATGTATATAACAAGAAATTCTGCAATTCTGTTTCGGTTATAATTCTGTTTTTTTTTAATTTTTAGCATTTTATTGGTTAATAATATACGTTTTACAATACTGTTATTGCAGCACATATTTTTACAGTATCCTGAGTGTATTATATTGAATTGTTTTAATTGGAAGAAAACTGACATCAGTGCAAACAAGTGAAAACAGTCAGTGCAGGCTTAAAATCTTTGGTTCATTTGAGCCTCCCAACCTCACACGCTCATGTTCGCACAGAATGAACACCCACATCAAATACAGAAAGTATGACGACAAATCTTACTAGTGTCTCGCATGACTTCTCTCGGCGAACCTAATTTATCTAAAATGGTCGAAAGGCTACCAGAGCAATATAACGATTACATGGTCGTATGGTTGGACAGAAAAAAAGACGAGTGTTTCTATTGCGTGAGCGCTCTTTGAGAGGTTTTTATCCTTATTGGCGAAGTAGTTTAATCGAATATGCTCCATTGAAAGATATGTTGTGTGCATGTGTTTCTATGTGCTTTATGGATCTTGTATTTAATGGTCATAGAGTTGAATACAAGAAATCAAGTGAAAATTAGCATTAGAATTAATGAGAACTGGAAGATCAAATTAATTTCGAAGTACCGTTGCAGCAGCTTTCATAAAACTTTATTGTCATCCTTCTCCAACTCTGTGACCTAAAATTCAATGAACACTGTTGCAAAGAATCACTAATTCTTTGATTTTCTATTACGATGGATACTCATTTAACGATGAGTACATAACAATGAGCAGAAGAGTATTTTTACGACTCTATTAGAGTGATGTTTGTGTGACCATTATCGATAAATTGAGCAGAGTTTCATCAAATATACTTGTGCACATCTCAAGAGAAATGAGGGAGAAATTCACACTGCAGAACAAAAGTGAGAATTAACTTTGAATCTTTGGAAAAATACACAAAGATTCCTATTGGAATGATGTTTAATTCACTAGGGGAGGAGAAAGGAGGAAGATATTTAGAAACCTGCAGGCTCAGCTGGAAAGCATTGCTGTTGTGCTCCATTCTTGATGAGTAGATCCTCGAAAAATTCCAACTCTTGATCTTTCTCGTAGTTAGTGTGTTGTCTAGGTAATTATCCATCTAATGTTTTCTTTAGGTCAGAAAGTTACCCAGCCATTAGAGAAACTCCATTACCATTGCTCTATCTGAAGCCCTGAAGTTTCATGAGCGTTCCCTTTGCTCAACAGTTGCAACAGTTTGTGAAGAGATCAGAACAAACTGAAAGAAACGTTTCATTGATTCCAGATCCCTTAGCATGCAAGGTCATGGGTTCTTTCCGTCCTCCCAAGTGGGTTCTGCGTAAAACCTCTCACTCCCTTTCTGTCTGTGAGCTTTCAGACCACAAAATGGTCCAGATGAATCTCTCGTAAAGTAAGATTCGGAGATGATTTCCATATAGTGCGATATTTTTGAAGAGCCAAGCTGCAGACGTTCACTTTCTTGCGAGATTCCCATAACATTTGATGGACGTTAACAATAACGACGTTCACTCGGTAGATTTGATGCAAGGAAACTGACCGCTCACTAGCATTCCTTTCTTGCCTCCTGTGCTGATATTCTGTTCACTATTGCCATGTTTCAGATGACTTTTCGAATCAAACCTCTATGAAGAACGTGTTCACTGCTTGCTCTTGAGAACGTTTGAAATCTAGAATTCATTCGTCCTGTCTGAATGATGCTGTAGAGTGTTTCTTTCGAGAAACAACTTTTGAGTTCCATCTAGAGGAGAAGAAAGCTTCTGAGTTTCGTGCCACAATTTTTCGAGTACTCTAGACATTCGAAAACCCAATATCTTCGAGTGTTGCGCAGCTCACTGTAGCACTCCAGTCAAGCTGTCATGCTCACGATGGAGTCCATCCCTAATCGAAACTCTTGCAGATACACGAAATTTGTTTTCGATTTGTCAAAATCCTAATTGGAGAACCTTAAGGAGACAATAAGACTGCCTTGCATTTCATCTGCTGACCTTGGTTTCGTGAAACAATTGTTCATTCCTCTTGACGTGAGAGACAGACAAAAAACTTTAAATGGTGGTTATTATCAAGCTTAAAATCTTGCTTGCAAAGAAAACCATTTTCTTGCGGATCTAGTAAATTTCGGATATGTATCGAGAAATTCGTATCATGATCTTCTCAAGAAGCAATGGAGAGTATTCCATGATCAGCCCTTTTTTGGCAATCATCCTCTACTCATCGCAATCATTTGCACATTATTTGAAGAGTTCGGAAGAATGTGCCGTGCTTGGCACAGTATCCGACCAGACTGGCGGCACTACATAAAGATCGCCGGTTGTCTTTTAATCAGTTTCAAAGATTTCCTTATAGTGAATGCTCTCAAATGATGCAGAGAATTGATTAGAGTTCTTCCAAAAACAGTCTTATTCCTTCGGCATTGTTCCATGCATGGTTGGTGTGCCTCGGCATACAGAGAAGCGCACTAACCCATCGTAACATCCGACGTCCGATTTTGTGGAAGGCACTTATATACTTTTCTGAAGACGCTAATCTCAAAGAAAGGGTTTTGACCAAGTAGCACGCAACTGACCGCTGAGAGGACGCTCGGATGACATTCTCTCGAAATGAGAAGTAAGAGAGTAGAAGAGAGATCTGAATCTGTTGCCACTTTCACGCCTTGAGCAAGGACATCGCTGTTAAGAAACCCCAAAAGAGTGCCCCTATGTTGCAGGAATGAGAAGCGCAATGTCATATTCTGGCGCAGCGAACCGTCCTCTTGTTCTTGAAGGGAACTGATGACGAGTATCTCCTTTCAGTTGCTCTCTTCCCTGAGACCCTCATTATCATACTATGGGAGATGATGCTCGCTGTACACCTGATAGTTGGGCCATTAAGGGCTGCTTTTCGCAGGCACTATTCAAGTTTACTATAAGTTTGGACAGTGCTTTGTTGAAATGGTCCCTGCTTGCTCTCGACTGTCCGTTTGCAGCAAAAAGAAAGTGAAAACCACGGAACCGTAAGGAATGTTTTCTTCCGAAACGGGAAGTAACTAGAGTTTGCAAAGCACTTTTGTCCTGATCTCCCCCATGAATGCAGGCTCCTCCTCCACTCCCTGGTGACCCTATACCATGACTTTCCAGGAATGTTGCTATCCTGGGACACGTCCCAAGTATTCTGTATATTGTGTAAGGAAAAAAACAAATGAATACGTGTTTTGTCACTAAAAATGAAACTTTCCGAACGTTGTCAGAACAACAAAATAAAAACTTATATCAAGTTTTCATTTTCAAAACCAAAGGACACCTAAAAAACAATCCGAAGCAGTTGCTAGGAGTTATTGCCATAGCATTTCAAGTGATGACAAAATGCACATCATGTCGATGATGTAGCATTCGATCACTCTAGTCTCACTTTATGAAGCAATTTTTTCTACAGCGCTGGCTGTACAAACAAAATCTACTAGCTTTTGATTAATTTCATAGAAAGAAGACTGCAAGTGTTGACTTCTGATTGAGAAAATCTGAAACCTAGATAGAATGGGAAAACTAACCGTGCCCACAACAAATTGGAGCGAACACATTTCAATACAACGGAAGGTTACGTGAATGAGAGAGACTTTTGGAACCAATACTTTGTTCGAGAAAGAAGTCCAGGACTGTCGAGAATGAGCTTCAAGTGCTAACAAGTTCCTCAGGAAGGCTCGTTTCTCTCTTTTATTGGAAGGTTATGTAAACACAGAGTTGGTTAATTAATCTAGGTCATTGCTTGGTTTGTGAGCATGAAAGTCTATAGGGCGTGTAAAATGGAAATGAACATTCTGCAACTCGTTTTCGAACTCATTAACCCAATTCCTTCGTCTTTCTTTCTTAAAATGAATGTGTAACTTTGTACTTCGGTATTGTTCTCAAGCTGAAAATAATCTGGCAAAAGAGTTCCGGAACCTGAGTCTACAATTTGCGGAAGAGCATAAGTACTGATCTACGTGTCGATCGTTTACACTTGCAGTTCAGTAGCAGGAAGCAGTAGCAGCAAAATCCGAAAGGTCATGGGAGGTGATGGGTTTGATCGCTTACACGGCTGTAGTGTCGTCTCGATAGCAGACCGCGGTTCGTGTTGGGAAGATTCTAGTTAAGACAGTCCAATGACAGAGAGTCTGCGATTCTCCGACAAAAGCATTCGGTTTGTGAAATCCATTAAATAAAACTATACTGGCGGTTGCTAGCGCACCTGCTCTGCTACTGCTTTTGTTTTTTCGAAAACAGTACGGCTGGATCGAAACTGCGAACAATCGGCGATTTTTTCTGTGCACTCCCCCCCTCCTCCTCCCGCAGATTTATCGCCGCAACAATCAAAGAGGGAATGTGCCCACGTGAAATGAACGATTGGCGTGACCGAGAAAACGGACGGATACGGATGCAGTGCGATTGAGAAGATTGCGTCGCCGTATTAAATTATGAAGGTGCATATGAACGAAATCTGAATAAAATTCAGATGAATTAACACACAAAGAGTTTGAAATCTTCCGATATTAATGCGGGGTTGCATAAGGCTTTGGCTCGTGACGGCTGCCATAAAAAGAATTGTTAAAATTCCGGACCCTCGCATTCATCATCGGAACATCCCAAAATTGCTGTTGCCACATTTGTGCGACGCGTGGAGAAAGTACAAAGGACTGCCACTTCCGGAGGCTGGAATCACGCCCAGATAGCATGGTTGGATTTTCGAAATTCTTCAGATGTCTGTGGCGGTTTGCCCAACTTTCTCGGGAGGACCCTCCGTTCGCAAGAGGAGTTGCGCTCCGAACAGAGCGGTGTATTTCCAGAAGCAGAGGCGCCTTCTGGCTGCGAGCAGCGGCATCTGAGACATCCTCGCGAGAGGGGTGCAGGACGTCGGTTGGGGCGCCGTGCGCGCACATCCCCGCATGAACACGGTCGCTTCGTCCCGGCGGGCCGAGTGACCACGTGCCATTTTTTCCGCAGAAGTATCCTCTTCCAGAGGTATCGCGAGACGGGCGGAAGAAAAGAGATGGGAGGGAGGATTCTCTTCGTTCGCATTGCTAAGCGACCAGATGGGACCGGAGGTTGAGGCTGTAAAGGAGAGGGGTGAAATCTTTTTGCTCTTCCGTTCTCCAAGGACGGAAGACCGTCCTGGAGGAAGCAGGGAAACAGAGGGGGAGAACTGCTTCCAACAACTCTCGGGGTAGCGGTGCATAGGTAGCAGCAGCTCCTCCGAGGAGGGGAGAAGGATGGAACGACTCCCTTCAGCAGTTGATGGGATTTGGGGAACTGGGGTCTGCGCACCCCGTGCCGAAGGCGTGCCCCCAACTCCTTCTCACAACTCAGAGGGGACGGCGAGGAAAAGGGAAGAGGGGGATCACCACCTAACATCAGAAGGGTCGTCACGGTCACCAAAAACGAAGACTCTCAAAGGGTTTCCATTCCTTACCCCCTCAAGAGTCTCGTGGTCGTGGTCGCCTCGGGAAGAACAGTTCAAGGGGCAACCTTCGAGAACCTCCGAAGGAGCCCTTCATGACGGCCGACGGAAGACTCGCTCGGAAGCCTCGCCGCGATTCGAAGGCAACCACAAAGGAGGCGGGCGACCTTGAGACTTTCCAGAATATACGAAGGGCAGAGGTGGGAGGAGGGGTGCTCTCCAGCTTGGCCACCGCAGCAACATGGACAGCTGTCGCGAAATGACGGAAGTTCTTCCTTCCCCCCTCTCTCTCCCCCCTCTTCCCCATCCATTCTTCCTCCTCCTCTCTGTGTCTTCCTACAGCCCCTCGAAATCTCGTGGCAATCCTACGAGAGTACCAAGGAGAGAAAAAAGAAGCGCAAAAGGGATGGAGGGCGTCTTGTCAGCGTACCAAGTGCTGACAACACAACCGGCCTTTGGGAAGAGTCCTCGTCCATTCGATATCCAGGAGGACTTTCCTTCTCATCTCGGGGCGGTGACTTGTTTCGTCATTGCCGCAGCCTATATTGGAGGTGGCGGCTCACGCCTGACCTTCTCCCCGTTCTTTGCTTGCTGTCGGAACCCCTCCTCTCTTGGAGCAGACCTTCTCTTCCTACTCTGCCTGCGCAGAGAACGCGTTCTCGTGTGCGCTTCCCGCTTGCGAGCGCGCTGAGAGAGTCTGGGCTGGAGACAGTCAATTCTAAGCACGCTGCAGAAGGGGGGATGGCACCTCCGACCCTCTTCCTTATGTCCCGATACTTCGACTCGCATCTCTAGGCGATGGCCTGCGAAGACCGACCGATTCCGCAAGAGCCTGGTCTCATTCTCAGGAACCCCCTCCTCGAAATCGCCAATAAAACGCTTGAGATCTTGTTTCCAATAAATATAGGTGTGTATGTGTATTCTTTTTGTTTCTTTTCCTTCCATCTGTCAAGCATTGGGCAGAGTATTTTGATTCCACGTCCGGAACACCGGCGATCACGGATGCATTTCAGAAGTAACCGAAACTGCGTCCGTATCCTCCGTATACGGGTCGCTGGTTGTGATATTGACCGTACACCGGTCTGCTTTGGATATAAGCATAGCCGCCACCCCCGCCGCCTCCTTTCTTTCCACCCCTCCGCCTTCCTCCTCCTTTGCTGCCACCTTTCCTCCTCCTGCCTCCTCCCTTTCCCTTTCCTCCTCTTCCTCCTCCTCTGTAGACCCCGTAAGGCTGGTATGGTTGAACACCATACGATGGATACGATGGCTGATATGTGGGAGCGGGTGCTCCATAAGAAGGAATGCCGATGGAGTAGGACGGGGGTGCATAGTCCGCCCCGACAAAGGCGGCGAACAGGGCTATGAGGACGATCGGGAGGCACTGGAAGAAGAGATTTTGGTAGTAGTTTCGCGCCTCTAGAGTTGCACAAAATTCAGAAACACATGAGTTTTCGGTGCAAGAGGCAAGAACCAGTGCATTCAAATCGGGAACCACTCAATTCGTCTCGTATTTTCTTTCTTTGTGCCCGTTTCCAAAAGCGAAAAATTTTTGATGGTTCGAGAGAGAATAGTCTGTGAAGCGATTCACAAAAATAATTCGAAAATCTCATTCACTCTTTCAGGAATACACTTTTGTATCTGTCCTGAATACGCGACGCTGATGACAGATAATCATTGCAACGATTAAAAAAAAAAAAGAACAAACGGTGGAAAAGGCAAACGCTTCTTTTGATTCTCTTTACGGTCGTAATTTTCGTGTTCCTTCGTTCCGAAATTACGCAGTGACAGCGGCGCTCCCGATGCGAATCTCCCTCATAGGAGCTCTTGAATCGGTAATATCAGATCGTGGAACATTTCAAGAAACTTCGACTGGAAAAAACTTCCGAAGCTTTCCCAGTTCTAAGCAAAGTCGCAATAGAGTTAACGATTACTGGGTGGCTCCAATAAACAGTCCTTATCACTCCGAAAGCAACATGAAAATACGTACCCCCAGAATTAGTGTTTTTCTATCCATCTATGACACAAGCTCTTTCACAAATACACGATCGTCTTCAGAATCAGGAGGAAGAAAAAAAAGTGTCTCCCGTTCACGTCTCCTTGTTTGTTTGTTTTTTTTTTTTTTTTGCACACACTCCTTGTATTTATATCCGAGATTTTTTGGTTGAATATGACCTAACGAAGGACACTATGATGAAACTTTTTACCTTCTTCAGTAAGGAAAACCATTTAGAAATAATGCCTTCGGCCTTAAAGACCTTACAAATTGTTACTTTACACGCATACATTACATTTTACGTTTAAATTTTGCCCATCATATGCGTCGATACACATCGGTATCGAAGTCAGCATCTGTAAAGGAAAATTGGTGGGATTTGTAGTAAAAAAATATAAATATACGGTTAGTGAAACCAATGTTATGCTTCGATGAAACTTTATGTAACAGCATTTTTCAAAATTGGACAGCCTGAAAATTCCGTTTATTCTTTCGAGAAAAAAAAAAAAATGTGAAAGATTCAGCAGCGATCACTAGCATCAGTCTATGATGTGAAAGAGTGGAGTGCGTTCTTATAAAAATATATCTCCATATAAGCAAATAATTGTAATTTGTTTTGTTTATGATGATTTTTATGGATGCAGTTAGCAATTATAATGTTTGAAACTTTAGACATCGCAATTGTCACATTTCAATAGTTGCAATAGGATTGCTCCCATCCAGCTATTAAAATGAATCATCCACAAGGTAAATTTGACGATGCCACAAGCATAGAATACCTTGTCTTCATTATATTACAAACAGATATTAGAACGCTCGGTCAAGTCTAGAGAGAGTTTTGTGGTCCAAGTACGCATGAAATGTCAGAACTCCTCCCAAAGATTAAAAAATAATTACGAGAATAGCCATTTTACTCTCTTGATTCTGTCTTTCACTAAATCAAGAATACAGAGCTGGTATATGGTTATCACCGTTGGTTCTTTGGATTCACAAATCGTTCCGTCCAAAAACGTAGATCCTTTTTTAGTGATGCAGATAGCTACAGGAAAAGGTACCGACGTTGAGTTTTGTCTTCAGGAAAAGCGAAACCTTTTTTGAAAGAAAAGTGCACCTAAGAAGATAAGGAGTATCGATTTATGCAAAGAAAATCAACAAAACGAAGTGGGAAATGCCAAGATACAAAAGTATGAAACGTGGAATAAAATAAAAGTGAATTCTTGTTGGGAGTGTTATTGAACATTGACATTCAAACAAAAGTGATGCTGACTCATGCATTCTGAGAGAATCGCACTGTTTAGGGAGAAAAAAACAGAAAACCTAAGCCGTGAGCATATCAACTTCATTTAAGAATATGAAGAGCTGCATGTGGGAAGAGGTTCCAAATAGGCATTCGGAAAGAGCCTACAATCTGAATGGTGTTCATAAAGGAAACGTGTTGTGAACATTATTTTCGAAGCAGGACCTCAAGTAGCATATGTTTACTTGAAATGCTCAGACATATTAAAACAAGCTGCTATTACAGAAGCAGTTTAGGGTGCCCGGTTTGGAAACTAACCATATTGTCTGAATAAACGACACGAACTAAAAGACTTTTTATTGATGCATGTGCCTTATCCATAAGAACTGAATCCCACTGCTGCATTGAAACAACGGTAACGGCACCTTACTCCACTATGGATTATTCATGAATACAAAATGTTGCACCAAGAATATTCTTTCTGTGATCAAGGGAAAGCAGTTTTTCCATATACAGAAAAAAAATGGTTTTATCAGATAAAATTAAACCGGGGTATGATTTTGTGTCCTATTTCCTTTCTGTTAGTCAACTTATTTGCATTGATTCAAGATTGAAAGCCGAATGAAAGAACCTTTCAGAAACTTTACATTAGTAGAGTACGGGGTGAATCGAAGAAAAACTGTTACACAAACGGGAAACTTTGGTGTAACATACCTTCGTGTTATACCGAGCATGTCTTATACCGTTAGACACAAAAGTTTCCATGACTCTGAAATGTTGCCTGAAATTTTTTTGTTTTCGTTACAGATACGGAATTGTTCAATCTTGTAATAAATTTTTTTTCAAAGCAGAATTCTTTGATTTTGTTCACTAAAAACTGAAGAAACTCTTAACATCCTTTACAAGTCGGGTTAGCCCTTAAGAACGGCAGGAGTATATGGCTCATTTGCTTCATGAAGATACTTATATTTTTTCAAGACGATCAAGCCTTGGAATTGTTCGAATCACTTGTCGATGAAAAATTTTAGTTAAAACTTCCTCAAGGAGAAAATCTTCATCGGATTTATTGGGAACAAGTTTTAGAGCTTGCGTTTTTAAGGTACTGACGTTTCGTACCCATCTGCAGAAGACTGAAGAATACTCCCAAACGCTACTTTCTTGCCTAATAATGTTCAACCTTGGCGTCTTTGCCGGTTCTTGACTAAGAAACTTTCACCCTCACATTACCCCAAGGTCGCAAGACAGTTTCATCATGTTTACATGATAACATGTGTTCTCTCATACGTTTTAAAGATTTTTACCCGCCTTTGTTCACTCGTAGACTCTAGGAATTCATAACTCTGCTTCTCTTATTCTTGAATTCAAATCAGAAAAAGATGTAGCCTATGTTCTTAAAAGAAAGCTCTAGTTCCATTGCTGACACATACAAAGTCCAGAGATTTGGAAGAAGTGATTTCTATTAGACTAGAGAGTTTCTTTGTGGTCACAATCTGCAAAGTTGGCAGAGTGCTCACATCCACCCCATTCTTTTCCTTCCCTTCCTTTCTCCAGAATTTGTCTTGTGATCAGCATCTGCCTTTTGTATTCTGCCGTTTATATCATTGATACTCTGGAATTCTTCTCTTTCTTATACTAGACCTGTCGGCTGCATTCCAATCATCTTTCCACTCTCTCTTTAGTCTAATTTGTCCTGGGATTCCTAAAGCATCCACAATACTTCATATCTCCGCTAAGTTATTACTAATTCTGTTGCAGCAATGGTTTTCATCCATTGTCCTCGGAATAAGCCAAAGCAGAGTGTCAACAGTCACTATTTTGGGAATGGTTCCCAGCATGATTTTGGGCGTGCAAAGCCTAGGCACTCTTCGGCTATTACGTAGAAGTCTTCTCTGTGATGAGTATCTGTGGAACTTTTCCATTATCTGATTTACACTAATATTATTTAAACTCAAGTTATCTGTTACCTGTTTGCTCAAGTTTCTGAAATATAGCTCTATAATCTAAAAACTGATAGTATTAAAACAGGTCTAGATCTTAATTTGAAATTTAATTGAAAGATATATTCTTCGATTCACAACCAAAAATATTAATAATGTTAGTGCTTTTTCAGAAGTAGCGCTTTTCCCCACCGATTCTTAACAGTCATGGACTTTTAGCTCTGTCTTAAACCACCTGCTTTAGAAAGAAGACGAAGATGAGTTGTTCACAGCACAGCATTAATAATAAAAGCACTCAGTAACATTAAAGAATGAATTACACCTGCTGTAAATCATAATCGAATTCCAGATGTTTTCAACAATAAGAACATCGGAAGCTAAAAATAGAATAGAAACAAACGTGAGCATTTGAGCAGGAATACAAATGATAGAAAATTATCCTAAACAAAATGAAAAATTGGAGAAAAGTATGAAATACTACACATCAGCCTTATAACAGCAGTAACATGGATTTATAAGTAACACTGAATTCCGCACCTATTGAGAGCATGAGTACATATGTATATGTTCCCCAATTTGTTCAAATGCATAAAAATTTCCCTTTCCATACGCTTCATACACGAAGTTTTTGGTTGGTTTAATAATCTCCACAAGGTTTGATTAGTTCTAATACAAAAAAAGTCATCAATGCAGTATGAAACAAGTTATAACCATAAGCGGACGGAATACCAACGCAGTTGTGTGTTCAGTTTTCAGTATTTGTGTTCACTTTTCAGTATTTGTGTTCACTTTCGTTAATATATATCCTTATAGTTAGAGGTAATCAAATATGTGTATTACAAACGTACATCCCAAGTTCTTCATATGTATTCGCATGTTATTTTATAGAAATCTTAATTAGCATTGTAGGAAAAGGTCTCCTAATTTCTTCTGTCCTTGAAGACCCATATGTTTGTGTTTATTTACGAATTGGAGGTAAGTTCCACATAAATCTGATATAGTTCTTTTGCTTTTTGTCTTTGGATATTTTGTAACAGGTTTCTCGCTCTACTGTTTACAAGATTTCCAGCAAAAACAAGTATTTAACAAAAAAGTATTTATGGTCCGCATTTTTTTCTCAAAACACACACACATATACTAAACTAGGTTGCTAATACCTGAGAAAATCTTTTTCCCCACTGTTTCTTTACTCAAGTATGCCTAAAGGAAATGCTCTGAATAATTATGAAAAGAACTGGAAGTCAAAATTTTAATTCCAATAAACATGGGAATCAAATGTCATGGTGATCTTTAGTTCCTTCTATGATGGGTTTTAATCGATTTCCTTTCTTGCCTGATTATCTCGTGTGACGAGCTTTATATTTTGAATTCAATATTTTGAAGTCGATTTGATTTCATTAGCACCAATGGGCACATATCACCAGTTTGTCCATTGCTTTCCACTCATCTGAGTCATTTACGTTTCTTTCTTTCAGAATTTCATGATCTCCGATTTGTTAAAGTGAGCGGACGCATATTAAGTCATAAACTAATATGCATCCTCATTAGAGCATCTTTCGGTATTCATATGAGATAATAAGAAGGGCTGCGGTGCAGTGATTTTATTTTCTGAATAAATTTCTTGTATCACAAAAACAGTATTTATGACTTTCGAAACTCATTTCACTCTTGTCAAATATCTTGTGTATTTTCCAATACCTCTCGTATCTTTCAACCCGAAGCCTAATATGCATAAAATATTATGCATTCCTCCCCCCAGCTCTCAGTTTTACTTTTGGTTCTCATAAATGAACATTCGCCAGATGCAGTTTGGAAAGTGAGAGGTACTAAATACAACGAATTCGCAAAAAGAATGCACTAATTATGAAAATCATGATGTAAAATGCTTCGTTACCATGGTTTAACATCTTCAACATGGAATTATGTTTATACTTGCTTACGATTATTTATATCAGCAATTTTTTGTGTGTCAATCTTTAAAACTTTGGCGGTTGTCTTCATGCGATCATCCATTTGTTTCATATTAATTTTTTTATGATGCACGCCTATTTCAATCGCCTTATTTTCTTGATTTCATTTTATTAGTGCAAAACAGTAGATTGGATTTCAAAAACAAAAACGAAAACAAACATTGAAATGTTTCTTATGTTTTCTTCGTAAACTGTGAATGTAAATACACGAAAAACCTCAAATAAAAGTAACGCGCCAATTGTAATTTCTTGCAGTTGAAAACTGCATATATTAGTCAAGGTATATTCATGCTCAGGAGCCAAGGAAAAGAAACAATGAGAAGGTTTAAGAAAATTTTGGAAACGTCAGAAGTTTCAGTTCAGTAGCCATGAACTATAAGAGACCCTCTGGGAATCATCGCTTATTCAGAAAAGCAAGCGGTTAAGTGTTCGCGGAGATTTTCTCTTCAGTTAGGGATCCATGAATTTCGTTGGAATCGCAAAAAATTTTTAGGAACCTGAACCTTTAACATTATCATTTTGTTAAGTATGCCATAATAATCAGTGTCTCTCGTGTGTGCTAATGAGGATAAGTACTAGGGGAAAGGTAGATATTCTTCTCTGTAACAATAATAATTATAATAAAACTTTAGTCTTTGAGTTTGCCCCGAATATCTAAACAATAACTAGCCGAAGAATCAAAGAAGGAACGAGATGGAGGAAGCATCCGGTTCCCATTCCAGTTTTGAAACCAAACTGCTTCTTAGATTTTTGCTTTTCCAGGAGATTGCTTGAAGCACTTTCGATAGCAGTCGACTGAATGGACGGAGCAGAAAGGTTCAGGTTTGAACCTTTTTGCTATATGCATCGGCATACGCTTCATCACCATCATCAGTACTTGGAAAGTTTCGAGATGAAGCTGAAAACTTCCTCCAAGATTCCTCGTAGCATTGGCGAAGTCCCAAAGCTGGAGGATTGGGTGTTTCATCATTGGATGACCATTTTCACCCAGAATCGGCAATGGGGTGGCAGGGAAGAGGAAATTTCCTCAAAGGCAAAACGCAGAATTCCAAAGTGGGTAAGGAAAGTAGGGCTTTCTTTTCTCTTCAAAGTTACGTATTGAAAAGGTTCAGACTTGGAAAGGACTGGTTTTATCCAGGTGTTTCCCACTTATCTTCCTCCTAACCCATTCTCTATCAATGTTCTATGTTATCTGTATTCCGCTTCCATTCAATCCATAAAAGAGTGACGCGACTAGTCTGGAATTGTCCTGTGTCCTGAACCAATCTTCTAGAACGAGATACCCAAACGTCTTCTCTGTCCGCGAACGGGCGCAGAAAACAGAAGTTTAAGGAAACGAAGTTTAAGGATGTCGAAATGTGGTGATAGCGAGGACTCTTCCATCTCCTTCACCTTCTTATAGAATTTAGGCCTCAGAACTGTAAGGAAGTCTCTCGCTCCAGCCTCTCTCGAGTCTAAGAGAATTTCCAAGATTGCTGCTTCGGTTGGAAGCAACCAAATTAGCTAGGGAACTGATGTCTAGAAAAGTGCTAGAAAGGAAAAGTGCGTGGTAGTCCTTCCCACCTGTGAAGATCCCCTACTTACCGAGAGCAGGATAACCTGGGACCACGAACTACTCTGTCTCTAACGAGCCGAGCACGGCGCTCTTCCCTGCAGTACCTCGGCTCTCAGCTTCCTTGGACTTCCTCGCCAGTGAACTCGGCTGGAACGATAATCAAGAACACTTGCTGTGTTATGCTGAGTGCGAAAGAGCTATTTCATCCGTAAGCGTGAGATCGCCTTAATCCCCCATCCTTGACATTCTTCACATGCCATCAGATGACAGCTCCAGTCAGTCTTCCTTGTAAGCGTCATTAGCAGGAGTACCTATTCATCATTTTCTTGTTCTTTCCGAGTAATTTTCGAGGTCGCATTGGTCCCATTCTTGACTTCAGACTTCTTTGCTAGGAACGATCCAAGGTTTCCATGTAATTCTCGGACCTTGCCATCTCCAAACTATTCCCTAACATTGACAACCCGTCCAACACCCCATCTTTCCACATAACCAGTTATCACGGATCTGGAACAATTGCTGATCTCGAATCTCAACAAGCTGAGTAGATGTCATCTGTCTGATCCCTAGGATCGATTGATTGTCATGCTAACTGTCAGGAAAGATTTCGTTCGTCGTCTTCTGGCCCAGCTATTAGTTCCGTGACTGTTCAAAACGAAGATCAAGGATTTGCCTTTAATAGGACAGGGATAATAAGTTCCTAGACGTCTCTGTGTCAAAAGGAGTCCACAGATTCTGGAAAGAGGAGCATCTCAAACGAAGGAACTCCGAGCCTCACATTTCTGCATCACTTTAGGAATCTTATGATAATTAGCACAAGGCTGCCTCCGAGCACTGTGAGATAAAGTTGGTGAGATCCAGTGGAATGGAGAAGCACGGAGTGACGAGCTCTCCACAGATACCATATCTGTGTCTTATTATCCCTGTCCTATGGTTCACAGTTCGGCATCAGAGGTTATGTCTTTAGTGACTCGAAAAGTCCACTGCTATATTCTGGGGCAAATGGATTTTCCAGATATCTAAGCAATAGCCGCTAACAACGTCGGCTCTCAATGCAACATTATGTTCTATAGAATCGAAGGCAAATTGTGTTTATTTCTAGAGACTACGTGCATGCTACGTGATTCTTTCATTTGTTGACCCTATAGACAGGAAAAGCAGTGCACTCCAGTCTGCACAATGAAATCATTACTGCCTAAGGCAATGCATTCTTACATGTTGCAAGAAGTCTTAATAATTAGAAGTCTGATTTAGTTGATGAGGACCTAGCTCTAACATCAGTAAGATTGAAATCAACTGAAGATGAGAATGAGAAAAACTAATTATAACTATCCCAGAATGCAGACTCTTTGGATCAGAAAATTACTTCTAATTTTACTACTTTTAATCAAAACTTTTGGTCTATAACAGTTCATGACTCTGATTTGTTCTTGGAAATTGCTATAAACGCATACTCTGTTCATTTTCCTTTTCTTTGGTAAGGTTTATGTTGTTTTTTCTTTTTTACGAGATTCGTTATAAGTCTATGTTGTAACAAGAAACCTGGTAACATTTTTTTAATTTATTAGAATTTTTGTATTCCTTCGGGTATTTCAAGCTAATTTGGGTACCTGATTCTTAGAATCACTGTTGTTGAAAGAAGGAACACTTTCGCACTTGCAATGTAAAACAGTCACTGAATTTCTCTAAGTCATTATAACAAAAAGTATTCACGTTTCAAATTTTGCACCCAATGATTCCTGCCCTTCGCTTATTTTTTGCTGTTGATTCTCGTGTGGACTTTTGAGAGCAGCTGACTTCTTGATTTAACTTTAATAACTGAAATATTTTCTCCAATCATGTTCGTTATGTTTGTTTGTCTTCCTCTGTGAGACTTTTAGTTTCTGTATGCTAAAGAGCTCATGTTGGAACTGGATTTATTATCCTAATAATTCTGTCTGTTTAACCACATCAAGAGGCTGAATCATAAAAACAGTCCGAGCAATATCATCTTGAGTCTGGTCTACTAAATGCTCCATCCTCAAAGTTAGGAAATAGGAAAGAAAGCAAAAACATCCTATACTGAATAAATCAGTACCGATTCTTATACATAAACTATTATTGCTCAAAAATAAAGTACAAATTATTTTCAGTTATTATAACAAATATAAAAATGAATTATTATTTTGCTATAAATACCAATGTCTGTCAGAAATGCAGTATATTTTCAGACACCTAATCGGCTTTAAAACTAGATTAATGTGTGTAAGGTGAGCAGCATTTCGATATTTTCAGTGGCAACTTTGAAAAAGGACATTGCCATAAGTATGGCAAATTGCAATTAAACAAAAACAACTCAATAAGGTAAACATACTCATTTAGCTATTTTCTTTAAAAGAAAAAAACCAGAAACAAAAGAAAGTTAACAGATAGAGCTCTGAGTAGGATTTGAAGTTTTTGCAGGTCAGTTGTATGGCACAAAATTGATACCTTGGACGAATTCGAGAATAAGTTTAGAAAGATGAGACAGAATTATGGTAGGCTGTGCGGCTTTCCTTATTTTATTACCTCAATAATGGGAGGAGAAAAAAAACAGTAAGTCAAAAAAAGCGAGGAATTTTATCGTCAGAGTTAAACGTACAGATCAGTCAGTTACTCGATTCTAAATCAAAGATTAATTTTTTATATTAAATTTGAAATCAGATAAGTTTTGCAAACTGTGAAGTCAGTTGTCAATTCGAGCCGTGCTATTCGTTCATTTCTTGAATAAAAAAGAACTAAATTCAATGGATAATTTCTTTTACATCAAAAATTCATGATAATAAAGTCTCCAAATTTTAAATATATTCTCGAATTTGTTCTTATGAAAAAGTAGAGTTTTTCAGATATAAGGTCATTCCATTAAGTGACTTCTAGTTTATCGATGAATTATTGCATTATTCTCTAATCCTTCGTTATCATAGTAAATTATTGGTAATTGATATCAAAATGAATGAATACAATTAAGCAAAGTATCAGTATTCATTCGTATAATCTAGGTATACTGTGGATCTGTAATACTTTTCATTGCTTCAGTTTGTATATCAAACTTATATGGTCGGATTAAGCTACACAGTGTGTACAAATTACATAGTGTAACAATTCATTTATAAGTAATCTTTCTTTTTATTAAAAAGCTGATTTCTTTTTATGGAACACAAGAATTTTAATTGCTCATCCAATGGGAGATACAGTTGTTAATAAAATCACCAAAATAAATGCATTATGGCATATTATCCTTCAAAATTAAAAAAGGTTAACACATATTAAACTAATTTGATTTGAAAACTTCAATAATTATAAATCATTAAATTTAGTGTTTAAAAGCTACACTAAAAAAGAACACTTAAATTCGAATTTTAGTTGTGGCCGAGTTAAAATATATTTAGAATACTTGACAAAGAATGACCTAGTATACAATATTTTGAATTTTACCAGCATTACATGAATTAGAAACATGAAAAAACATATGATCAACAAATTCAAGCTTCATACGCTAGATAGATAGATGTTACCTTGTTTCTGGCTATACTTGCGAGAAGTGAGCGAAGGTATTCTAAATATTAGGTTTTCACAATACAATAATGGATTGTTAGTGCATCTAAATGTTGAGTTCAGGAGGTGGCCAAGACGGAATTGCATAATCAGTTGCAGAATTAAATAATGATTCTAGAAAGAGATTCAGAAAAAATAAATGCCAGTAACCATGATGCAAATGAGTTCGTAGAAGATGTAGATTCCACAGAATTAATGGAAGTGAAAAAAATTCTTGATTGTGTTGCCAATACTAACGCATATTTTAAGAACCAACAAATTGATGAACCTGATTTAACATTTGCACAAAAACGATCTCTTGCTAAAGACATTTTACTTCGAAAACCAGGATTGTTCCTTGGTAGATATGGCAAATTTCTACAAAAGGAGCATCTAAGTTATTTTAATTCTCTGTGTGATGATTATGAAGTTGCATTTTATCTTTCCAACTTGTTAAGAGAAGCAAACAATAAAAAAATTATACGTAATCGAAGATATAAAGCTTTACAAAATTTGATAGCTGAAGGAGAATACTTTAGCAAAGAAGCTATGAATGAAAGGAACCCCCTATTATATGAGCAGATGGTGAATCAGTTCACTGACTCCAATGAAAATGCTGAAAATGACTCCGAAGTCATGCAAACAAAATCGTGAGTTTTCTAGATATTTCATTTGTCTGTGCAAATATCTAAAAGTATTTTGAGAGTGTGTTTTGGATATTTGAGAACTTTGAAGAGAGAACCTTTAGTTCCTTCCGTGGCTCAAATCCGTATTTTTGCAAGACATGAAATATTATTGTCCGTAGTTCTTATATTTATGCAAAACTTTTGATCAAAAAGCAGTATATAATCACCATAAAAGCAGTCCTTCATAATTATCATTAAGTATTGATAAGCATTATCCCAATTAATATTCTTAAACCATATGTGTTTTTAAGATATTCTACATTGTTCATACCAAAAAAAGTTTGCAAAACCTTTAGGTGTTTTAGTTTTTCTGATTTTCTCCTGGACCAAATTCAACATCATCATGTTCAGTCCACCTTGGCATTACAGACAATTTCAGAATTAAATATGTGTAACAACGAGGAAGAAGAAAAAGAAGTTCTCAGTGAAAATTCAGAGTCTGTTGAAAAAAACCAGTTGTATAAAGAATTTGTCAATATAATGTATGAAAGTTTCTTGGAAGGTCATGATACTGAATTTGACTACAGGTAAGTGTAAATTATTAAAAGTTTTGCGATCAAATTTCATGCTTTATTTTTAATCTTTTAATTTTTTTCTTTTAGCAGTGTTGACAACAACTCATCATATGATGATGATATTTACAATCAAGATATAGAAGATAGCTACTTTGATAGTGAAGAACCAAGACTTTCTTCAGATCTCCAATAGATGGCTAAATGGGCCATCAGTATTGATTGAAAGCACTTGTTTGTCACCATATACACCAGAGTATATGTGTATCTTTCCCATAGTATTGGCTCGCATTTTCATGACAAACTGATTGTAAAGAATAGCACTCTTTGCCTTATCTAGCAAATTGTGATATTGGAATCCACTTCCTTTCAATTTTCCTCCCAAGCAAGCCTGAGGGACAATAATTAAGTCTCCTGGAAGATCTATGATGGATGTTGGATTGCCATCATTGTCCCTGCTGAGCTTGACTTCCAACAAGGTTTTCACTGATCATTTAGCCATGGATAATGTTGAAAAAAAAATCAACCAACTCACCAGCTTTGGAAAGTAATTCTTCATTAGCTCCCTTGAGGAAACAAACATATACTACAGCCCCTTTACCAATCTAAAATTATATTTTTCTCCATATTGCAATCCCCAAACAGAGTACCTCTACTATTTCCGTTTGGGGAACATTAAACTGACACTCTCTAGTACACTTAACCAAGCTTGCTTTAATACACTGCTGCATAAGCAGCCGTATCTGCGGATGCATTTCCATGGTGTTACCTAGTAAAGAAAGCACATAATGACAGTTTACGCAAGTTTGAATTTAGTAGCATATGTTAATATTTGATCACAGCTTTCACATTGCATATTGCTGTGTAGTATGAAATTGTAATGTTGAATACACCAGTTTCTCTTTGCAATGCAGTGAAACAAAACTAACTCTTGCATTGCATGATGTTATGTCTACTTAGTTTTTTGTCAAATAATAAAAATCAGGAATTTTGCTTTATATGTAAGGAATTCAACAAATGTAGGCAGTCTGCTTTTGAAACCTAAAAATACAAGGTAGAGGAAATCATCAAACCTTATACAAAAACACAGGCAGAGGGTATATTTTGATGTTCAAATGGTAGTCTAAAATCCTTTTTTGTACGACATGAGTTCATCACCAGAAATTAGTGCTTAATTAAGTAGCACAAAAACCAATTGCATGTCTAGCAAGTCCCAATGAGAAAAACAGCTGTACATTCCTGAAGTATCTTAGAACCTTTCAGATCTGTGCTCCCAAATTATCAAATTATGCCAAAACATTTTATTAATCTCTATAATTACAGGTGATGGATATTCCGAGATTGAAGCATACTACTCTCCAGAGCCTTTATTATTACACACATCATAAATAAAGTGCAATCATGGTTGTTCATGCAAACTGGATTGATGTTGCATTAAGATTCTCACATGATTGTTAAGTAGATAATCGGTTAATCTTCATGTGACATAGGTGTTTAAGTTTTTAATCCTTCAAAAATGCATGTGAAGAAGTTATACTTGACTTTCTATTGGATCATACAAAAAGTAAAAAAAAAAAGAAATTAAGAAACTATGCTATATTGTGAGTTGCACAAATTTTTTGGTCATATCTGGTCTTGAACTGAATATTATGAGCTACTTATAATCTCTTGTTCAACTGAGTATCAAGAAGAGTAATATTCTATCATCAGGAAGCCATTTTTATAGGGAGTAGTGGCAGTTCTTTATGTACATTTTTGTATCATGCAATCTTTATTTGAGGAAAACTAGGCAATTTTTGTGTTACTTATACTGGCAAAGTGTGGAACTATTAATTACTCTTCTCTTATGCACCTGCCATAGATACATCCCCTCATAAAGTGTATCCCTGGTCTTTCCTTTTCCAACCTCTGTCAACTGCTTACTACATTCCTGATAAAATGCCCATATTTTAAAGAAATTAACATAGTATATCAGTTTGAATTCACTTTCAATAGAACAGAAAAAAACTCTGTTTTAACTATGAAGTAACAAATTGACGATGCTCACATAATGACACAGAAAACAACTTTTCAAGAAGGAATCATATGTGCCAGTTTTTCACTTTCAAAGTTGAACTGCTGGCAAAAAAAAAAAATGTTATTGCTTTTGTTTGGTTAATCAAGAGGTGTAAATATGCAATTTCGTGGATTCGAACAGGTTGCTCAGTCGCAGGTTGCTCAGATGGTTGGAAATTCATTCGCATACCGTTTTATGATAAGGAAGTACATTATTTGATACTACTTTCTTGGTGTAAAAGACGTCTTCCATTTAGAGTGAATTTAAGTAATCATTGATACGCATAATTTTCTCCGATACTGAGGCCATGGAGTTTTCCGATATGTAATTTGGAAAACTCCACACATACCCTTATCACAATTAAATTTGAAACACTCTCTGAATTCAAAGTACATGATACAAACGGTGTCATGAAAACTTAAACGGTGCTTAACGTCATTTTCACTTTTCCATGATATAGTAGACTGCATCACTTTTGATAGATAATTTATGATCAAAAATACCGATACGGAAGTGGTTGAAAGTGCCTTACCGCTGTATTCTACACTTTATTCATCCATTATAAGAATTCATTTGCTCCATACAGTCATTAGATAGTTTAGTTTCCACAAATCTATAGTAATTTTCATTTGCTTATCTTGGAAATACGACTATAAAGATAAATTAGTCATTAAATAATGAACGAATAGATAACTGAACAAGTGATTCAAAGTACCAATTTGTAATATTGCGACAGATAATTTCAGAAAAAATTAAATGCACTCAGAATTTGCAAAATATGAAATAGAGGTTTCGGACACATGCATAAACAAAAGTAAAATCATCAGATTATATTATGAGATCAAGTGTTACTATTATTAATTAGTTATCAAATCTTGTTCTGGTAACTCAAGTTATGGAAAAGTATCCCATAAATGAGGTACACATCAAAAAAATTCAGAGTTCTATTGCATTGTTTTATGAAATATTAGTTGCGACATAGCAAATTCTGCTTCTTTCGAAGTCCATATATCCTTATTTCTATAATTTTGGTCACATGCATACTTCTCGAGTCTCGTAAAGAGTAAATGAAGATTTTCTGAGCCAGTACTATGAACGATTAGAAGACAAAGCTTGACAATCTTAAGTACGTCTCTATATTTATTTGTTTTGCTTATATTGTAATTTGTACGTACATATTTTTGACATATTTTTTTTAAAAAAAACATATAGACTGGAAGGTATTTTTGTTTGTGGGACGCTGAAAACACTAAAAAGTAAAATAGTTCTTATATCATAATCTTAAAGATTTAACAGTCTTTAGAAAAGTTCGATTCTGAAGTCATAGAATTTTTCGAATTCATATATATCTCCAAGACAGTGGAAGCTGAGAGGCTCTAGAACATCATGAGCATCAATTTGTTTTTTCCCAGATTGCAATAAGACTGTAAATAGGAGTAAGAATCAAAAATATCGCAGTAGCACACTATTTGAATGATTGTTGGGAATGAGAAACTGATACTGCTGATTTGATTAACTAATTAATTTATGTTTTTCTAATACATGTTTGTTATTCAGAGTGTACACTTATTTAACTAAGCTGAGCCAACTACTTCGTGTTGCATTCTTGAGAAATTAGAATTGGTTCTAATTAGAATTGTTTGTAATTAGAATCATTTCTAAAACTCTGTCTAATTTCAGTATCTCAAGAGGTGATCCCTTCGATCTTATTCGTATTTAGAGTAATATAGGTTTATTTATTTTTCATAAAATATATGACTGTAAACTTACAACTGAGGAATACATGAATTTGAATCTTTTTAAGAAACAAACGACTTATGGAATTAATTGATGTTATCTTGCTTGAAATTTATAGCTGCTCTTGCGGCTGTCTCAGAAAAGTCAAATTTAGATATATTCTTAGAAACAAAGCCCAGAAATGCATTCTTATTTTGTATGCACTGCTGATCATCATCTCGTGTCTTCTGAAAAGATTTTTGTCATCAACCGATAATTCTATTCTGAGCTCGGATCAGTCTCTAATACCTTGAATATTTTGCTGCTAAGTCATTCCGCATCAGCATATTTTCATTCACTGTATATCAAAATTTGAAGAGTGCTACCCTACTCATGATTTCATCTTTAAAAAATCAACATTTCCGAGAGAGCTAACAGAAAAGATGAATTTTCATTCAAGCAAAAAGAATTTATGGGCACAATATCTAGAAAGATCAGCATACCATTATGTTTCTGACAGTTGAGGGCATGTATTATGACAAGAAATTATGAGTAAATTAACCATGGATCTAAAAAACAGATCCGCAATGGAAAGCTATTCACCTGCCCAACACAATCGTTGTAGAGGATCAAGAAAAAGGGACTCTGCTCCTTTACATCCTGCAGCAGCATCACAGAAACATACGTGCCAGTAAAGTACATATTTCTTGTTTCATGAACGATTCTTGGAGATTCTTGAACGATCATGAAAGTCCTGTCGAAATTCACATCACTGTAGCAACATCAGGAGATAAATTTTGTTCTCCTTTTAAGAATCAGTTGGTTTCTACGGGTAATGTTAATACAGTGCATTGAAGTACAGGTCGCTTAATCGCTTAACCTCCTCAGAACCTCATTTAAAAGTTTGCAAAATGCTGCAAAATCAGTCAAAGAAAATAGAAATCAATGCATGACAGCTGATTGCATGCTTTGAGTAATTGTGTAAAGTCTGAATGAGTGCGTTGCACTTGGCCAGTAGCATGCTAATAGAAGGACAATTACTTTCCATTGTTTCCCAGTTAGTATTTTCAGGTTCGAGGACCAAAATGTTTTTTAATTTTGCATTTTTATTGTGCAGAATGGCAGAAAGAGATTCCCGAACAGCAAACACTTCCCCGGTAGTCGGGAGATTAGCGTCGAGTTTTCCATCCGATCACGCAGGAACTGTTTTCCGGTAGCGCGCACGCTGGTTCTTCTCTGTTGGCGGATCTCCTGGAAATCTCCATAGCTGTAGTGAAGATCCCCTAGGTATTCCTAAACAGTTCCGTGCTTCTCCTGAAGTGGCTAGATTCGGCGTTGCAACTGTTGCATTGGGTTGTCCCATGCAACGCACATCGTCACCGTTGCAGGGCAGCGGTGGCTCCTCACTGTGACAGTGCAGTGAGCAGGAAATGTTCCCGCACCTGGTATCCAAGTGTGTTACCCTCCGGAGTAAATGGGAACGTTTTACAACGTTTTGCAACGGCCTTCCAACTCCCAAGAAACAACGTGAGGCTAGTGCTCGGTCACCTCTTTTTCGTAGTGGAATGTCACCTGCGGCAACGATCGCAGCCTTGTGCTGCTTCTGTGGAGACCTGGCAGCAAGAAACTCAAAGAAAGAGACCAGCAATCCAGAGATGCGTCGTCGATCGTGATCTTCATCAGGAAGACAGTACTATGGCCGTGTCTCCATTAGCGAAAAGAGGAACTTGCCAGCATTTTGGAGAGGATTATAAGGACTCCAGGAAGAAACGGGTGATCTTCCTTTTTCCCCATTTTTATTCGAAATTTTCATTTTTTTTCGATTGTCTCTCTGATTTTTTTTTTTGTTTTGTTTATCCCTCAGCCCTCAAATTTCCGAGTGTGACCTTTCCCGGTAAGCTCTACTTGAAAGCAGAAATGCCTTCTAGGCATCCATTGACGTGGCGGGATTCGAACCCAGCAACTAACAGACCTACATTCGTGACTATTTGTTGTAAATATTCATTTTTTTACGATAAACGACCCGGCAAATTCGGGTGGAACCTTAATCTCGCACAGAGACTGCCTCCAACAAATTTGCCCTTCAGCAAAGTTTCAAGTTTTGAGAAATATTTTTGGATAACAATTGTATCAGTAGGTAGTAATTCAAATTATCTTGAAACTGATTGCTTTTAAACTGAGTGCTTACTTTTAAATAAAGAAAATTTTATGCCAGGTTGATTCTTTGCTTAAGTTATGGGTTTTTATGTAAAACTAGAATGGGAGTTCGTTTGCTTTCAAAATTGCCTATCAGTTCATAAAATGTAAGTAAAGCAAACTATCACTATACAATTCAACTTATATGAATGAGAATAGCCTTAAAGCTAAAATTGTTTTCAGACTTCAAGCATCTACAGACAGTTGTTATATCCATATTTTTGTATCACATATTTTGTCTATTCTATACGTAAAAATATAATATTTAACCAGATAGTGTGCTTTCTGTATCCCATGTACTCATGAGGATTTTCGAAAAATATTCAGTCTTCATCCCTTCAGGTATTAATAATTATACCAATAAAAAAAATACAGTACTTTATTACGCAAGACTAAAGAGTTTGTTGTTTCTAGACTTTGGATCATCTTTAGAAAATTTCTATTTAATGTAAAGGGCGTCTTAAAAACAAAAAGTGTAGTTTAGCACATTTGGAAGATTACTCTGAAATATCGAAATGTCAGTTAGAACGTTTCATAATAAACTTATGACATATTTTGTTTTTAAAGACATAAAACTATATATATCTTGGAAGTACTTTTTAGAACAAATTACGTTTCAGCTGTTAATATCCTAAAGCTAGAGAAAAAACTTGAGGAAATTCTTCACATTATAACGTTGCTTTCGCTTCCCAAAGCATTCTCTGTTCACTAAAAGATCCACAGTGGATGAGAATAAAACACACTGAAAAAAGAGCAAGTAGCGTTGATCATTGCATAACTTCTGCTTTGTTTCAGAAAGTCTGTAAATTAACATCAGTTTTTTTTTTTAATACTTTTTTTTCATAATTTTCATGTGTTGCCTTGAAAAACTTTCTAACGAAATTCCTTATCCTTATGTTTCTATGTTCTCAAACCTGATCATTCGTGTTTTCTGATTTCTTGCAATTCTTGCTTCAAAACATTGAAGAAATTTCAGAGTGCACCTTGCTGTGAAAATTCAGGGGACCGACAACTAAATAACAAATTAATAAACCCATAAAATCGTGCAAATTGAGTTTAAATTAGACACCATATAAAATAAATGAATACAAAATGATTTTCTAATGTGCTTTTTAAAACTGTCTTTTATTTTGATTTATTTCTATTTCTGATTTTATTTTATTCATTACATTCCCTTCTAGTATGTTATGCTATTTCCATTTGGACCATCTTCATTTCAATTTTACTCAAATACGTGATCGGTGAAAGTTCCATGTAATTACAATGTGTAATCTAGCTTTTGGAATAAACAAATATCTGTTTTTCAATGGAAGCTCATTTCGAAGCTAACAATATTACTTCGGTTTTAAGTTGACATATCTAATATAAATGAGTTTTAATATGCAAATGAATTGAAGTATGTTACAACAGCAAAAATTAAAAACAATAAACCAAAGTGTAAACGAAAATACTGAAATATTAATGTGAAATAGTAATTTTATTACAAAAGAATTGGATTTTTCATAATTTCAAAACAAGACTTTCATATGAGCTTTGCGTAGATTTTGCGAAGATCCTTTCTGATGTTAATCTTGAAGATTTTTAGTGTTTTTTCGGAGGGAAATTGCTCATTGTCTTGAAAAGTAAATAAAACACCATTTTCAAAATCAATAATATTAAATTTTCAATTTTGATACGTCTATATAACCTTTTAAAAGTATTGGAGTACATTTGCTGTAATAAGGGAGTATGATTAATCGTAGAATATAAAATTTCACTTGCCACTGAATTGACAAAAGAAAGTAATACACTTTCATTACGTTGTTAATCATTCGCTGTGACTATTGAGATAAAAAGTACGAATTAGAGTAAAGATGAACTAGAAGCAAAATTTTTGTCACAAAAAACAAATGAAAGATGAATCAGATCCAAAACCAATTTAAGCCCCAACGGATTCCGTCAAAAAGCGCTATGTAATTACATTTGTTGTCATCATGATCTGAAATTTGTGACTGGTGCTTGGTGGTTATAAATATGGAGGATTACATTTGTTTTCTGTCGTAAAGCGGAGTAAAAGCGGAATATGGGACGTTGTGAGATTCCGAGCTAGTGGTGAATTTTGCATGTACTTGGTTTGAATGTTTGCCCTTACAGTATCGAGCGCGTTTTTTGTTACGAATATCAAGTGTTTTAATTTCAAAATCAAATTCCTTAGCTTGCAGCACTGAATCATTTAAGATGTCACCAAAAACAATATGTTTCGTATTTCTGAAACTACGAAATCCCTTTTTCCTGTAAATTCCATTAAATCATTGAAGTTGGTAATAAAAGACGAAGTTGAAAAAGGAGAAGATGCCAATCTAACCCTGTTATCAATTCTTATCGGATGTATTGAAAGCTTTTACACCAAACCCTTTCAAAAGTGCGAAAACACTCTAACTACAGAAATAAAAGATCCTGATGCAGCTCCACCATATTCCTTTCCATTAATCAATTTCTCGTTTATTGAATTACTCCATGATAAGTTTGTGCATTTAATTAATACTACTGTAAATCCACTTCTTGAATTTAGTAATTTGAAGTATGCAAGCAGAAGTCTGATTAAAAAGGTATCTGATGTAGTATGGAGTACCCTTGCCAAAAGCTATTTCAAGGACAAAGCCCATTTGCAGAGCCTTTTTAGTTATTTGACAGGTTTGGAGAGAATCGATGTTATGTAACTTAATTA
The DNA here is from genome assembly GCA_036172245.1 of Raillietiella orientalis. Classification (NCBI taxonomy): domain Eukaryota; kingdom Metazoa; phylum Arthropoda; class Ichthyostraca; order Raillietiellida; family Raillietiellidae; genus Raillietiella; species Raillietiella orientalis. The sequence goes on along the minus strand of JAYWIR010000058.1, from coordinate 342,737 downwards.
ATTGTTTCCTCAGTGAAAAAACTCGATTGCTTTGGATTGGCATTTGCAGTTGTGGCTGGATGTCAAATCTTAGGTTTTCGTGATGTGCATTTAGCATTATCAGAAGACCATGCTTGGGTATTATATGGAGAATTCGGTGACCAAACTGCAGAAGTTACATGGCATGGTAAAGATGCAAAAAAATATCAATAGCATGTGGAAAAATTTAACCTAGTTTTTAATTATAGTGGTATAAGATATGTTCAGTATAATTATATGATAAATCTTAACCCAATTGTACAAAAATTATCAGCAGTCTGATTTAACCAAATTGCAAGATACTGGTTGTATATGCTTTTTGATAATTAGTAGAACTAACTGCACAGATCTATGATGACAATGTAAAGGCTCTAAATTAAAATTCTGAAAAAGAATTAGCAATCCTTATAAAAGCAGTTAATATTTAATCCTAGTTTAATAATGAAGATTAACATGAAGGATTTAATAGAAAAGATCTTAAATATTTCTAATCATTCTTAAATTAATTTTTAAAAAGCCTTGTTTTCAAAAACAAAACACACTTAGGAAATTTAGTAAGCATATTCAAATTTGTCATAATAAACAACTTACAAGTGAAACTTGTTTAGGTTGCTGTGTCAATTAAAATTAGTGAAATAAACTTCGTTTATATGTTTAAAAACTATTCCAAATTTGAACAGTTGACAGTTCCTTACATGTTTCTTAGTGTTTTCTGTGAAATATTCAGATGCTAATCTTTGAATCGTGTATCCATCTGTACCATATTGAGACAGAAATACCTACCTTCCATTTTGCCTAATTTTTATTTCCATTTTGTTGTATTTTAAAATCATATCTTACTTTTTAATCAATGTTGTGATGTTTTAAGGAAGCCATTCACCTTAAATGGATTGTGTTTATACATAATGTGTCAAATCTGTAAAATCATAAAAAGTGCAAGGAAGCAAAATGTCATCTAGGAACTTATCATCAACTAAATACAATAAATTATTTATTTAGTCTTAAATATGGTGCCCTTTGAGCAGTACTTTCCCTTCCTACTTATTCCTGTTTATTCATTTGTAAAATTATAAGGTTACTTAAAGGTATTGTTAAGCAAAAACTTTTTGAGAAAGTGAGTCTTTGTTACATGAATACATGAGTAGCCCATATTTATGTGATAATTTTCTCAGAATTTCAGTATTTAAACAATTTCAGTTGATTAAAGAGAGATGCTTGTAGTAGGTTTCTGTAGTATATGCAAAAATATGAATATAGTTAATTGTAACAACCTGGTCTTTGAAGAATCGTGATTCTCCTTTTAAGAAAAGGCATTGATCCCCATAATCGAGCTATACAATGATTCAAAACATTGCAAACTACGTAATGGTGTCACGCCATATGGCAAGCTATCACTTATCAGTTATGTAGAATTTGTTTTCCTCATATGTGTTTCCATTGTAAAATTTGTGAGCATTCTGGAGTGATGAGATTGAAAATTCAAATGTTAGAATTTGTATGCATAGGGACTTTGTGTATTTATCAGTGAATGTGTTCCAGATAGAATTCGATAATAATGAAGGTATTATTTCTTTTTGCAATTATTAAGTGCATATTTAAGCATATATTCTGGTCTGTGGGTTGATGACAAATACTACAAATTTCTTCACTACAAAAGTGTTGTATGCTATAGTTGAAAAACATTGTGTATATGTATGCTTCTTGTTTTCTTTTGATTGTTTGGAATATAATTTTATGTATACTCATACATCTTTGTAGCAATCATTGGTTTCTGATATTATTGATTTTTCATTTCATGTTTTTGTCAGTTCATTGACAGCATGTATCCTTTCCTAGAGTAGTGTATATTACTGAAAATGCCTATGCTATTCTGAGTATGCTCTCTACTAAAATTTCGTCTTCACAGTTTGTGTGTATATCATTAATAATAAAGTAACACAGTAAAATGTAACCAGTTAAGATCATTGTTGTAATTTTTTTTTTGGTAATATCAAAACGGTAAGTTTTGAACAATGTTTTTTGGCCTTCTTGGAGGTCCGTGGATCCAGTAGAAATTGCACATCGATACAAAATCCAACAGATTCTGTGATTTTTGAGGTTTATGGTTGCATTTTCATGTATCAGTGTCTTTCTCGGAAGTTAATTATGTTGATTTGCCTCGATGATTGTTGCTTAATTTCGTTTCATTTCAATGCTGTTTTTTTAACACTTAAGTCTATCGTTCCCCCTCATCCAATGTGTTTTTGTTTTGTAATCATCGTTTACTCCGATCTTGAAGAATACAAGATATTGCACCAATACTTTGTATTACTTTATATTGAATACATAGACGAACAAGTGTTGAAAATTACTTTTCTGTTTCAGAGATTTTAATCGAGAATGTTATGCATCACATTTTAGACTGCTTTTATAGTGAACTGCTTTTTTTTATCGTTTTATTATTTCTCTTTAATTCTTTTCTTATCTGGTCTCGTTATTTCTGTTTTTATGGTGATAAAAAAAATTGCAAAAGTGTTTTTTCATATATTGTTATGAATTGACAATGATGAAACAAATTTCCATCTTTAAGAAACGTCCACTCGTCTACGAAAATTAATAGGTAAAAGGGATAGTACACAAAAATGAAAAATTATTTGTACAGTAATCTGATGCAGAAATTACAAAGTTTCATTCTTTGGACCCATTTTTTGTATTATTGAAAAAGCATTCGTCGCCATTGTGTTCTTTATGTTTTTTGTTTTTTTGTTTTCAGAAAGTCACATTATTTGCTCATAACATTGAAATTTCTTGGGATTGCTTTGTTTGGTATACTTTGTTTCCTCTTGAGGTAAAGGCAACGAAGACAAACGTGGTCAACCCATTATGAGTGGTGTTGGAGCCAAATCATGGTTGTATGCAAATGATCATCCTGTTGCTTGCAATCGAGCCATGGAAGTGGCGGCAATCGTGTCTTCTATTAATCCTTGTAAGACTTCGAACACCAGTTCTCCCGAACTAGAAATGCTTCAACAGGAGCTACTGTGGTTCTTGCACGATCTACATCATTTGGATCGCTACCCACTAGCTCTTGGTAAGTTCTTGAATGTGTGTTCTTTAATACAGTGAATAGCAAATCTGGCGGAACTGGAAGAGTTGCGACCTCTGTCAAATCGGCCTTCACCCTTGATGCTGTATGAAAGTGCTGTAAAAGCTGCTCAGAGTTATTATGCCAATCAGTATGTGTATCCCTACACCTTGTTAGGGGCATATCATTATCACCATCAGCAGTTCAAAGCTGCTTTAAGATCATGGTCTGCTGCAGCAGATGTTATTCGACAGTAAGCTGTCTAGACTTTAGATTATGTTAATAATTTTGCTTTTTAGATACAATTATAGCCGTGAGGATGAAGAAGTTTATAAAGAATTCCTCGAAATCGCTAGTGAATATTTGCCTGGGTTGATTAGAACTGCTAGCTCTGACCACAATCAACCTCTCACCAGAGATCCAGAGTGTTTCGCCTTTATATTGAATTTCTTCGATGGACTGTGTGAATGGGAAGAAGATTCAGTTACTCCAGTGCTACACATTGGTTGGGCCAAGCCCTTAATGGGTATTTTGGTAAAGTTTGATGCGAAGGTTCGTTCCCAAGTTGTCATCAGTTATGAAGTCAACTCCAGTTCTAATGCATCACCCCAGAGAATGCTTGACAGCATTAGTGTTGCTCATGAAAAGGCACATACTCGACAAATGTCACTCAGATGTAAACGATCACCAGAAGAAGACCGGGAACATTCGACTAAGAAAAGAAAGACATCAGAGTACTCAGTGCAGTATCTGAAGGATATTTTCCCAACAGATACTCAAGAACTAATCCAGGATGTGGAGTTGGATGCCAGTTCTACAAAATCCTTGCATCCTTGTATTTCAAGACTTTTAAGTGCTTGTTCAGAGAACATTTTGAATCCTGAGTACCTTTTAGGATTTGCCGGAAGTCAGCCTTTTGCTAGTATTTCTCCGTGTTCTTGTGATGTATGTTGTAACAAATCCGAGTCTTGGAGTACTAATTCCGTGGATGTTAATTCCAATGACTTTAATACTAAAAATCCAAAGTGTCCTTCGGAATCCCAATCTAGTGGATTGCTGACTATGATCAGTGCACCTTCAAGCATGCAGCTTGCAGTTACTAAGCAAGACGATTTCCAACTGAGTAGGATTTTGACTGCACGTCCTTTGCTTCATCTGCACAGTAAGAAGATGATTGGCATCAAAGATTTGCTATTTTCTGAAAAACTCAATACCCAAGCTATATCTTTGCAGCTCACTGCTCAGTCCCAGGTGCACTTGATGAGAAAATAATGTCAGTTCATGTCATAATGGCCTTTAGCCAAAGAAACAGTATTGCCTGGTGTGTCATATAGAAACACACTTATCGGGCAGAACTTTTCTGGTCATGTTGTTGTATTCTAGTCATCTTTTCCTTAGATCTTCTCTTGTACTAGTTCCATTTTTGCTACAAGACGAACTTTTTGTGCATGCACTGCAGATTTTTCCATCAGTCTGTGATATGGTAGTATGTTGGATTGTAGGGTGGAGGACTTTGCTGCCTTTTCCTTAAGTTTGTATCATACTTTAAACAATATTTTTGAAACTGGCATGGTATAAAATTTCTAGTTAAGGATTAAAAATCTTTTCTAATCATGTTAAAAGTGATAGTATTTATCCTAGTTACTTCCATTCAGAAATTGGATGCTGTTATTGACAAAGTGTGTATAAATATATTTTTATTTATTTATTATGGATCAGAAAGGTGAGCATGCTTTATCGGCATTAAGACGGATGATATTTGAATGATTTTGTATCTTTTGCTGTATCTACGATCTGTTTATCCCTGCGCTGCTTTGGTTTGATCACGAAGCAATTGTTGGTTCTATCGGTTCCGCTTCTTTATCGCAATAAAGTGTTGCGATTTCATGCAACCTCCGTTTGTTAAATATTGCTTTCTGTACAGATTTCATATGTTCGCTTTCAAAAAGTGGAACATATGAAGTCTGAAGGAAATGAAGCGAAAACATTTACTGCAGTTGAATTGTATTGAAAAAAACTAATTTTGCAAAGATTTAATTTTTACATAAGATCCTTCCCTTTGCTCTCTAACAGAGGTTTCCCAAAAATGCAACAATAAAAGCTAGAAACAACAAATGTTTTCATTGCATTGCCACTTAATGTATCGTTAAATTCAGGTGCCATCAGCATAAGCGAACCAAAGAAGACTTTGTGATGCTTGGATAGCAGCGTTCAATACTGAAAGTCGTGGATGTGAATGCAATGATTCTTATAATGATATTCCGATTTGAGCAACTTTAAACGAAAAAAACGGGCGCAAGAAGTTTGATCAAATTTTTTTCATGAGGATTCTCGGCTGCAACTTTAGCAGTTTTTCGTTTCGCGATTTTCTTTTGGATTTCATTCCTAAAATAGAAACTATTGCATTTAAAGAATTTCGCTATGGTAACAGGAGCGAAAGGGATGAGCAGCGAAAGGTGCAAAACCATGTCGAATAACTTCTGATTTAGTAATCTGGTGAGCTGCTGGAGAAAAATCTGTTGCCAAAAAACTCCCTTCGCAGCATTTGTGTGTGACTCTGTTTGTGTCGGAGCACAAAAACGAATATCAAAATCTGGAGTGGTCTTTGTACCATTGCAAAGTCTGGAAAGAATCCGCTGAGCGTCATGACCTCGATATCCATGACCTCGAATTTTTCACCTGTCATCTTCATTCTGTAATTCTCTATTGTATATTTCGGAAAATCTTGGAGAGCACGCTGTATTAATGGGAGCAAAACAACAAATCTTCCTGCAACTTACTCAATAAATTCTTACTCAAGGAAGTTTTCAACAATGTCGTTACATAAATTAAAAGCTAGGTTCAAAGCTTCGAGATCGTTCTGGACATTTCATTTCGAAATTTCATCGGGCTGCTGCAAGTCAGTTCTGGGTCGTAAAAAGTTCAGTCGTTGCTCGGTTGAGTTTTACAGCTGCGGCTGCAGCTGATGCTCTTTGACGTGGTCTATTTGCTGTTCTTCCAGAAGCTTGAATGTAGCTCTTTTAGCAAAGGCTTTTCACATCTTGTTTGACCACAATGTTTCTCCCCAACTTCAAGTTGATTCGGTCACTGATATAGTCATTTCGTCTCTTGTATGTTCTTAAAGTCACAAGAAAATAAATATTAGGACGTCCCAAAGAATATCTTTTTGAAGAGATGGATGTCAAGAATCGAGAAACTCCAAAGGATTCAGGGAACACCGAAAGTTTGGGGAAATCCGAGATTGCGGCGAGATATGTTGAATATTAGAAACGAATACACTTCTATTTAGAAACGAAACTGAGGCACCAGAATCGAACATTGTTTCAAAGTATTTAAGTCCGTTTTTGTGTTGCCCCTCTTTGATATGAGGTCACCTACTAGTCATCTGCTAATATATAGAACTTGAAGGAGGTGAACGTTTGCGTCTTTCGGCTTCGTTGCTGCTCAAAAACTCGATTCTTATGGGTAGACATTTCAAATTAGTTTGAATCTTCGACATGAGCTTGCAGAAAATTTTCATAAAGGAGTAGAGAAGAATTAACTGGCGTCTAAGACTTCTCAAATGTTTTCAATGAATCTCTATTCTTTTTTCCTCTTAAATTAAGTGGCCGTTGCTGTGCAGCTGCTAGGGCTTAACAGAATGCACAATCGGCCTCTACACCCACGATTGAATTCCTGAATGAGGTCTTTATCAGTTTTGTTTGTCGGTCTATAAAGAAGTGAGTTCCTCGCAAACAACAGCATCCTTATTGATGCCTACGAATGCACAATCGCCGCAAAGAACGCTCGGTTTTTATGGGTGAGTCCATTCATCGTAGGGCTGCTGATGGGACTGGGAATGCCACCCCACATCTTCCCCCACCTTGACGGAAGATGATAAGGGACTCTGACCTTCGCCACCTGTCACCCCGATGAATTCGCCTCCCCTCTGCCGGAGGAGGGCTGCCTCCTCTTTGGAAGCGTCTAAGAGAGCAAGTGCAAGTTCAACCCCTTTCTCTCCATCTCCTTGCGCACGCCAGGCGGACGTCCGGCACCAGCAAACCAAGCATGAAAAGGTGCTCCTCAAAACCAAGAAAAAGAACTGGTAATCCTCGTCTTCCGAATTGAGGGATTTATCCTTTCATTTTCAATGTGTACAAGTTTCTTAGCAAATAAAGAGTGTATATGAATTTCTCTTTCACCCACAAAGTTGTCTCTGTCTTTAGCGAGCGCATTTAAACAAAACGAAGGCTCGTTGCGTCATGCCATCTTGCAGGCAACTTGCGTGCTCCTTCGCCAAGTCCGGTCTACTCCACGAAAGTATTCTGCAGCCAAATGTAGGAAGAGTCCTTGAACTTTCGTCTCTCTTTCTCCGACCGTTTTGGGAACGCCGAAGCGGGCATGACGTAAGCAAAGCTCATTAAATCCTTTAACCGTAGTCAACTCGTGACAGGTGATTTCTCATGAAGCAGACGGCGGTCCAGCAAAAAGTATGCATTGGAAATTCACTTCTGAGTTTTTTTCAGTTTCGAGATCGGGGGATGAGAAGGACATACAATAATTACTGTGGAAAATACATAGACCAACTAAAAACATCAGGATTTAAATCAAGTTAATAAATTAAAGTAAATAAATTAAGTAAACAATTTTTTCCTGAGAAACTATACAATATGGAAGACAGCATATCGATTATTCCTTCTTTAAGGACAAATAGCGAGAACGGTGCTTCAAGGACTTTGGATCTCTCAAGTACACTCAGTCGTTTTCTCGTGCGCTTCTCTGTTGCTTTGAGATCTGGAGCACTCATAGGAATCCAGATGCAGACGACGTTGCGACATAGAGAAGTTCTTGAGTTGCCCTGTCGTCATGGAATAGATGAGTAGGAAAAACAAGAGATCCGTGACGCTGCGGGCCGCCTATTGACTGCATTCGAGGCAGTATGTTCAACTTGTAAAAGTACTATTTCGCGGGGATCACATAGGTTACATGCTCTGTTAGTACTGTGATGCCTGCAGGCTGCCGGTTGCTCCTCGAGGATCTACACCTTTATGGTTAGAACAGCGCTTTTTAAAGATCTGAGCTCTTTAGAAGATCTCAAAGCATCGATGAAGAGTTGAACTCAAAACACAAATAATACGTCACATTTTTGACTGAGAATGTGTATGGAAACGAATGGGAAAGTAAATTAAGTGGGAAAGGAGCTCTTCCTCTCGCTCTAATCTCTGGATGAACATTGTAGATAACGACGATGTCTGCTTTCACTCTGGCTACTCATATATGCAACTGAAAATCAGATGCGTATTAGCATATCCGAGAGAGCAAATCAAATGGAGTAACTGTGCACCTGCTTGGTGGCCTGTTGCTCGAATTCACAAAGGCTTTTTGCATTGGAAACATTGAAAAGGAGATCCGCGGCAAGAGAGATCCGTGTTTCTCATTGCACAGTACTCCTCGTTTCCATGGCGACAAAATCGAAATGACTTAGAACACCGCTCCCTTCCAGCTTACGCAACTATGCTGACCTCACCTACACATCTCAACTTCTCGAGAAATCGGAGTGGATGCGATGCTATCGAAAAATGCTCACGAGATTCGCTCTTCACCGAGAGAGCATACAAAATGCGGTGGGCTCAGCCGGGATTTGAACCCGGGACCTCCTGCACCCGAAGCAGGAATCATACCCCTAGACCACTGAGCCTCGCGGACCATGTTTGGTAAACTCAAAGCAAATCATACAAACTAAATTTTGCTTGATTTGCAAGAGATGCCACAAGAATTTATTCGAACTGAAATGAAGAGGCATCTACATAGAGAGTTCTTCGAATCACAATTCTGCTTCAAGTTTTGCCATTCACAATAAACAGATACATACTGATTTCTGACGATAAGGATGGATTTGAACTTGTGGGAAAATCTCTTTGATATATGAATAATCATCTTTTACTTTTGCATCTTTGCATCTTTTACATCTTTGCACAGTCATCCGAAATATTAGAAAGCCTTACTGAAATCCAATGGTAAGCCAAAAATGAAAATAACCACCAAAAAGACAACCTTTTAAGCACCAGAAACATTGTTTGAATTTCTCTTCAAGATTTAGAAAGAATATGTAAAACATCAATATCCTGATACGATAAATCCATTAAAAGGCGATTAAACTTTTCCTATAAAGCATTGAAACCATTTATGAATTTTGTGTACAGGATATAACAGAAATGCTCTTTCAATAAGAATCTAAAAATTTTTGAAATTAGTTAATATTTATACAAAATAAAATAATTTGGAAAAATACTATACATTTTATACATCGTAAAGATACAGGAGCTGTAATGAGAACATACAGCCATTTTTCAGCATATATAAATTAGTTAAACATACAAGATCATTGAAAAGTACAAATTAGAAATGAACAACTTTGTTGCGTGAAAATGAGAATAGAACACTGAAATTAAATAGCATGAGTTTATTTTCGATTCCTTATTTTCAGTAGTTTAGATTTTGTTTCCAACAAAAGTTTCCTTTTCCATTTAGGATCGAGAAAGAAAGCAACCACTAGTCGAACCAGCACACAATCATTTCTAAGAGCAAAAAAGCCCAATAGTGTTAAAAATAATGTCAAAGCATCAATTTTAAAAAATCAAAAACCTTAGCTTCATCATTATTTGCTTTTATTTAAATCTATTTGTGCATTTTTTATCTTTCCATGAAAGGTCTTTATGGCAGCCTTACGACAAAAAAGGATACAGAAAAAACTAACCCTTCAGAAGAAATAGCAATTACATAACATTTCAGTTTTTCGAGTAATAAAGCAAAGGAGAAAAACTATTTGCCGAGGCTCCCGGTGATGCTGAGAGCATGCATAACAAAATGGCTGCGATTGCTTAATCATTGAGAAGTAGTCTTAGAATAACAAGAGTATTTTATGTATTCAAAACTCTATTTTCGCATCAAGATAAACTCATATGTATGCATATTCTAGAAAGGAGAAACATTTCTCGTAACTCTATTAGGAATTCCTAAACCTTTTTGGCGAAAAATAGTTCAATAGATGGATTTTTTATTTAAAAATTATGGAAGGAAGTAAAAAATGTTATTCATATCAGCACCTATTCAATCAAATGACAATTAAATATGTAACCTTGAGAAACTAAGATTCAGCCTTCTTTGATTGAAAAAAAAAGAAAGCAGACTTTACCCTAGTTCATTCAGCATGATTTTTCAAATTTAGTTTTCTGTTAGAGATTCTAACCTTTTACAGGGTACTAAAAACTATAAAAGCAATTGTAATTGCCTTAATGGATGAAATACTCATTTAAGCTCAAGGAGCAAAAGCTTGAAATGGGTGAAATAATAAAGACTCGTTACAAATTTTTAGAGAAGTTCTAGAGCAACTGGGAACATTCTGCTGTCTTCATTCTTTCGAGAAACCACATTTGTGACTTAAGTTGCGGATTTCTGCCTCGAATTCATCAAAAAGGGTTTTTATATTTATTATTATTGTTATAAGGATTGTTATTTTGGTGCGACTTTTTCAAATCTCTCAAAGCAAAACTCAGAAAAATCTTTTTCTTCCTTTTCCCGGTATCAGCAGTTATGTAATCAAGATTAACATTCTTCCTTTTGTTCGTAGCTTTTTGAAATTCCCAGTGAATTCTAGAAAGCAATAAATCAATGGAAACAAGGACCACCACAAAATGCAAATCAATGCTGCACGAGGAAAAAGGGAGATAAAGTCCGCGAGGAACAGGATCGTAAAGTTGAGAAATCGCATTCTGAAGTAGAAACAAATGATGCTTTTAGTTCATGATTCTTCTCTTAAATCAGAAAGTACGCTGAACACGTACCATTTCTCTTGCGTATCGCAACCATAAATATTCGTTCTATCTGCTCTCTTTCAGATGCTGATAAAAAGAAGTATTCGTAAAGCGTATTTGAGGCTTGCCTCTAGGTTTATTTAATGCCAAGGTCAGATCGCAAAAAAAAAGAAAAAAAAAATCAAGCCAAGAAGTATTTAAGTTGGTGGACGCGATGAACAAGCTTTTCAAATACAGTGTTTGCAAGTGCGACAGTGTGGAAGTTTGCGAGGATATGGCGACATTCCACGATTTTTCCGCTAAACTTATTTCAGGTAGGAGTTCCCAAAAAGTGACCTATGAAAAAAAGATCTTTGAGAATCTTTGCGAGCAATCCAGGTACATTCCGAAAAAATTAACTTGCAAGATTTTGTCAGGAATCGTATTGCGGCTACATGAATGTAACATGGCTGGGGAAATTGTGAGAGGGGGGGGAGTTCCTTTTTCCGAGGCTTGCATTTGCTGCGGAAGTGTGATTGCCTTTATCACGTTAGACAAACATGGCTTGTGAGCGGAAGAAAAGTTACATTTCTTTCCAAATCCATTCCCAAATTTCAGTGGGAATTACAAAGAAATGGATTCGTGGCGAAGTATTTCAGCAACTTCCAATGTGGATTTGGTCTTGACCACTCGTTTAGAATTGTTCAGCCGTAACCAATTCGATTTTTAAAGCGAGGTTGTGAATATCATAAGACCGTCCAGATCTTTATTTCAGTAGTTTTCATTTGGGGAAATTTAATTTTTCATATAATTCATAGCGTCAAACGAGTCCCAACTGCTTGCGGAGTCGATATCCATTTCCACTAAAATAACTAGCTAATGTTCGAAGATGTTTGTAGGATTCCCACAGCTCTCCATGGAAGAGGGCCTTTTGTTGTACGGACAAGCGAAACACGTTTTTTGGGGTACGTGAGAACCCTTGGGCCTAACTGAATCGATATTGGTCTGATCTATCTCCGGTAAGTTAGGGTTGTCCCTTTCCTGAGATACGACTTGGTGGCAGCGACAAAAAAACTTCGGAAATCTATTTATATTGAAATCAATATTATATTTTTTCTCACCAAATGGATCCTGGTTGTAAGGAAATGTTACTGATAGATGGCAACTAGGTAGTTTTTGAAGGATAGTAAATTCCGCTAACGCGGAGCAGGGACATAGTTACAATGCGATATGCGAGTAGAAAGAAAGACTTGCCGCAGTGCACCAAGATGGTAAACTGGAGTTCCCATAACGGAATTTGTTTGTTCGACTTTCACTGGATGTCCCCTTAAAATTCACGCATGCTTATTGTTGTTTTTGGCGCATATTTTCAGAACTGAACAGACAAAAAAAAACGGATGAGCAAAGAGAAAGGGTGACACCTTTCCTACGTAGCATGTTGTTGTGAGACCTTGCCATCTCGAACACTTTTGTTGTTTGCAACCACCTGATAATTTTAACCACAATGTGTGCTGCCTTTTGCGGAACGATTTGCGAAGTGCTCTGCACTAGCCTCATGTATTTTCGCCATCAAGTCTTGAATGTCACATGCATTGAATACTGAAGACATGTACAACTGTGCTAATACCAGCTAGTGTATTCTACAAAGTATCATTGGAATGACCCAATTATTTTAATTTCCTCGCAACTTCAGATTTATTTCTTGTAAAATATTGCATGTCCGAACCGTATAAGATGGCTTCGTTTTTAACTGTGTCTACCCTTTGAAATCACCCGTAATATTAGAAGAATGAAGAGATTTGGAAAAAAACTTTGAGGTAAACTCAGTGAACCACTCCCGTGTTTGAGAACACTATTTTGCGAAGCAGCTGTGACCGGCATCGGTAGAGAATCCCCGGCAGAGCGGCAGGCAGCATTGTATTCGAATGATTTGGCGTAAGAAAAGAGGACGTTGTGATTTGGAAGCAATTAGACTTGTAATCTTTCGATGCTGTAAATCTTATTTCACTTGGTAGCAAGAGATAATCCAACATGGACCATGTCCATATGGGGTTCCCCGATTCTGCAACATTCCATCTAACTCTGTAGCAGTTGGGTACAATCTCATGACTTATGTCTCCAAGCCAAGTTTTTCTGAACACTTCATCCCTTTCTCCCAGTCAGTCAGTATCTATCTTCTGTATGTGGACTTCTGTTAGCTTCTTGTGGATATTCCCGTCTGAGTTACCTGCAAAAGGATCTTATTTATCTCCTCGAATGAAGTTCCCTTAGTTAGGTCCTGCTTTTCTTTTGTGATTGCTTTTTTTTCGTATAACTATGTTTCTTTTCTTTCGCATATTTCCTTAGACAAGTCTTGCCTTCCTTGAGAAATTCCCGTGTAGTAGCAGTGTGCAGACCCCTGAGAGAGTTAGTCCTTGTTGAATCCTGATATGGATTGCATATGGATATCCTGATTTGTGGGTAGAACAAAGGTCGCTCTTTCCATGTGGATGTTCGTCATGAGATCTGGTGCCTGACTTGGTGGATAATTGAAATCCCAGCTGTGCCAACTCCCGAGGTTGGCTTTTTCAAGACAAAAAGCAGTTTCCAAACAGACTCGCTTTTCTGTTCCGCAATTCTTGAGATTTCCCAACGTTTCGACTTAATACATCCGTTTTAGGAGAAGAAGTCACCATGGAGAAATTCAAGGGAAAGGTGGTGCTGATAGAGAACACAGCCTCCTTGTGAGGCACAACAGAGAGAGATTTCTTCCAAATGAACGAACTTAAGGATAGGTTCAAGGACAACTTAGAAGTTCTGGCGTTCCCTTGCAACCAGTTCGGCCATCAGGTAAAGGAGGGCGTACAACCTGTCCATCTCCACCGTTTTCCCCGAAGGAAAATTGCAGGAATGACGAGATATTGTTGAGCTTATTCCACGTTCGTCCCGGAAGAAATTTTCGCCCAAAGTTCCCTGTGTTCGCGAAGATCGATGTAAATGGAAGCACTGCCAATCCCCTGTTTAAGGTATGAAGACTCATCGGGAGGCTCAAAGATATAGAATTCGTTTCAGTACTTGAAGTCGAAGCTTCCTTTTCCCTCGGACAATTCGTTTGCCTTAATGAGCGACGCGAAGTTCATCATCTGGAGTCCTGTGGAAAGGAGCGACATCTCTTGGAACTTCGAAAAATTCCTGATCGATCGGGAGGGAATCCCAGTGAAAAGGTGAACATGTGGGTTTTATTAGTTGGCTCTCCACCGAAAGCTTTTAGGTATAGTCCGAAGTTCGAAACAATCAACATCGCTAGCGACATCAGCCAATTGATTAACGATGTTACTGTTTTCTGAATAGTCAGATGGTTTCTTCATCAGTGTGATGAGGCAGATGAAAACTAGGTTATTCTGCCTCTGAAGGAATGATGATGGACACCTGGCTTGCATTGAATACATTTTGCAACCAAATTGTGGGGTTGAGACTTGGCTGGGGTTGATTCGCTTTTGCTTTTAGAAGAGAGTTCACTTAGGTTCACTTATTTGGCAAAAATGCATGGTCTAGAGGCTGGCCATGCCATCTGTATTGTTGAGAAAGTCTAATCAGTCAATGTGCTGCCAGGCAGTAGGTAGGTATGGCCCTATGAATCTTTCTTGGTTGTGTTTTAATCATTTGGAGTCTTCCATAAGGAAGGAGCACCAAAATGGGGTTGATCCAAGTCGTCCACCACTCTTTTTTCTAAACCAGTTAATTGCTTTAGCCATCGAAAATGTAAGGATTCATCATGGGTTGGTTTTCGCACAGCATACATTTGTTATGTACCATGTCGAGATTTTTCTGAAGTCTATCTTCAGCATTTCTCATCTTTTCTGGCTGATAACCTAAGAGGATGCATAATGAATGATGAGAACACTGTAAAGACAAGAATTCATAAGATTAAGTGTTCAAGTCATTGTTCTGAATTTGAGCTGTGTAGGGGTGTTTGTCTTTGAGGTTACAACTGCAGATATGTGATTTAATGAAGCTTACACTGTTAACTAGTTTTTCCACGGCAACCTTACGTCATTCTTCTTATGTTTCCTTTTCTTGGTACTTCCCACATTTGTATCTGAAGCTAATCAGTAATTATTATTGCTTCCATGCCCTTGTCTGTCACCACACGATACATTCAAGATTGATAACAACTTTTGGATTGTCACATGCACAATCCCTACCACTAGACTATCTCCCTGGTATGTTCCATTACTGTTTGCTGAGACATGCTGGTCTTCCTGTTCAAACATGCTACTTGGATACTCAGCCTTGACTTGAATCCTGGCTCTCTCATGTCTTAAAAATCACACCCCACTGTTTCCACAGAGATCAACCATATTATAAAAAATAGCCATCAGATCATGGCTGTAGCCATCAAAATCATTTGAGACTTGCAGACTGGAGACTATGCTTAAATTAAAAATCAAGAGTTAGGTTGATACTTTAAAGTGTGCTCATCCTGAAAACCAAACATCAAATAAAAAAAATGCTTCTCATCCAGTCTTTGCTCATCCAGCTATGTAAGCTAATTACTGATTGAGAAAAATGGTTAAGGATACCTGATATGAGTTAGCATTCTCTATCATTCAGTCTGCTGATTGGTCTCCGAAAAATAAACAAGCATTCAAAATACTCGCACATGATGAGGCCCTGAACTCTTCCAAGAATACCTCATGGCATCATTAGATTCCATTTGTACGGAGTATTTAAAAAAAGTTTGCATCGCAAAAACATTGCGTATATGTTACCAAAAGTTCACATTTTTGACCATAACTCGAATTACTCACTAGGTTCATGCTCAGAGGCTAGAAACCTGCTATACTTGATTATTAAATAGTACTTTGGATATTGTTTTGTTTAACTGTTACGTCCATTTTTTTCCTAACTTTACTTCAGCACATGATCTTCACTTGAGCTTTTCTGCGCGCATGGTCCCGCATTTGAGTTTCATTCCTATAATCACAACTGGGTTCCTTTGTTACAACCTGTTTCCCCATAAAAATTGAATTAATTTTTATGGGTTGAGATTATTTCCTGTATGAATCAATTACTAATTTTGCTGGCAAAAATAAATGCAACCTTTTCCTAAAAATTATAACCAAATATCAACTAAGGAGCTAAATCATTTGTAAATAAGAATGAAGAGTATTTACTTAAGCTAGCACTTATGCGAAACAAGATTGAAACTAAAAGGCAAAGCATATTTGGATATTTCTCATTCGCTTTGAGTGCGCTCATTAAAAAATTATAACATACGATCATCTGGAACACGAAAACAAAAGTGCACATCCAGTAAAGTTGTAGGGAGGGCGAAAAGGAACTCAAAACGAGACATGATTTCAGTGATATAGAAAACAGTGCTTTTCCAGAAAACACAAAAACAATTGTTAATAAAGAAACCAATAACCGAATAAGTTATACAGAAACTTGGAAACCAAGTTAAGAAGAAAAAATCTGAAATTCAACGAGGAAAACAAAACTGCAGACACACACACATACTACACATCACCTGAATCCTCTTCCCATAGCCGGAAATAGGTGAATATTCCTTCCAAGCTATTTCATTGCCCATTGAGCTTTCCAGGACTTTTTTCCAGATAGAGCCATCCAGGAATTCATTGTTGATGTCCATCTCGTCCAGAGGGAAAAATATTGGCATGAGATGAAGTCATCAGGAATCTTGTAAAACAAGTCAAGCTCTTTATAATCGTGATGAGGCATCCACTGGTAGAGAGGAGACCTTTTTTTTTTGCTCTTCGCAAACAAATTTGGTCTCATGGCAGACACTCATTTTCTGATGCATCTCACGATTTGGTGCCATCAAGTAAACGAACAGTTTACTCAGGATGAAAGATTTCAACAAAAGAGCAGTGCCGTCTAAGCAAAAGGTGCTGTGCTCCCTTTTCCTGACATGACAATCGGGCACCATGCAGATCGAAGAGCCGACTCTCGTCCTTTCGGATGCCTGAAAGGGTTAGAGCTAGCTACTGTCGGAGATGAGAAGATAGAAAGGGATTCCTTGCAAGAAAGTAGTCTTGCCACGTGCACTAAGCCTCATCTATCTCGCGCAAATGTCAAATGCAGTATAATTATAAAAAAAATAATTTTATAATTTATTGCGGAAATGTATGCTATGAAGCATCAATTGGTCTGCATATCAAGAACATTCATATGACAACCGGGACAAATATAATGGATATTATAATTATATCTACAATGTAATGATTATGGTAATAAGATTGCAATAATCCTTAATAAAGCAGAGCATATTTGTATGAGAGACTAATGCAACGACATTTTTAGAATGCATTTATTAGGAATTTATAAACTTTATTGAAGCTAATGGAGGACAGGTGACCAACTTTGCTTTAAATTGTTTGATAAATAAGTGATCGAAGACATTTTTACGTAAATGCGATTCATTAATATTTGTATAAAGGATAAAATATAAGAAGGATGCCGAAAGGACAGTGTTAGATGTATTTAATTATCGCATGTAATATATGATGATTAAATAATTTCTACATATAATATGTAAAAATTTTCTTTAGTTTCATGACTTTATGGTGTAATATTTTAAATATTTATAACTTGGTTCAAAGTCCTTTAACAGAATTATTGGGAACTAGTGCACAGTATCACGGTTGGATATAAGATGCATCTTATGATTAGCTTGAAGTGATACTGACAACTTCAGTGCTTTATTCTAGAAAACAGTGGTTGATAGGAGGGTTCCCAGATCTTTGGAAACGCTCTTTGCTCACAAGGATTCTATAGGCCGTTCCTTTGACGAAATATCATTCGGTGACGAAGATAAGACTTGCAGCAGACGTTTCTTGATTCCTTTGGGATATAAAGCCACTGTGCAGAGGTTTCATTTTGCAAAAGAACTGCAAGATTATTCTCCCAGAATCCTCTCTGGATCATTAGCTCCCCAGCCAAGTTCTAGCTTTTTCCTCTCTTTTGGGTGATATGCCAAGGTATATCTTTGAAGCATTCTCACAGGATGTAGTCGAACGCGAATCGACAAAACTCGACTGGTGAGACCCTCTGTATATCATGGAACACTTCTTTGCCTCAGTTCTTTTCCTTCTCTCAAATTTGGAGTTTCTCTCTCTCTGGAGCGGGCAAAACAATGAGGCCGGATCTCGACGAAAGATTTTTTTCTCATTTCCTCTTTGAAGATGTCTCTTGAAGGGATGCATGCAGACTAGGCGAGTGGCAAGAATATTACCTTTTAATTTCGTAGATAGCAATACTTTTTCTTTCGGAAGTTTTCATTGCCACTTTGGGTGACATCTTCTAATAGAATTATTGTCATAGAGCATTCTGAGTATCAAAGAGAAACTTCAGAGCTTGAAGGAATCAGCTACAAATGCTAACTACAGCATGTCAAATCACTATGAAGGTTCCTTGTGATAGATCCTTCATAGAATGCATGGAAAATGGATAGATGGAAACCTTCATAGATGGAAAATTCTTTTTCCTTGTGATGGAAGAGGGATTTTATAAGTTCATCAAAACACTTTGTTCCCAAAGTCCGTAATTCCTTAAAAAAACGCTGTTTCGTTATGTAGCTTACAGAAGAAAAACTCAGTTTTCCTTCTCCTCTTCTTCCTTTTTTTCTCCCTTTTCTCCCCAGCATTCTAACATAATATTCTATATGATGTCATGCATATTTATGTGGTAGTATACCAGGAATCACAAATAGTGTACTTATCCTTTAACACAGCATTCAGATCAAGCATGATCGTCATCACGTGTTTACTATTGATGAATTCCTCTTACAAAGTGAAACGCAAATGTGGATACAAAGAGAGCATAAATAAAATGGTTTCCATGAAATCTCTTGAATTCAAGAATGAGTATTTATATCAATCACATTTATGGTTTGTAATGCAGAATTAGATGCATATGTATTTCATTAGAGGTTTGTCATTTCCTTAGCAAAAGTATGCTCTGGAAATTTTGAACTTCATTTATTGAATCAGAATATTGATGATAATTTTTGAGCATAAGAAACATTTAGCAGAGTCAAAATCAAGAGTAAGAAGGAAAAAACTTACACTTAAATGAAGGCTTCCAGGACTTTTTATAAGCTGCAGCTTGGTTTTGAAACGAAGCTCTTAAGGACCTTGGAAGTGTATTTTAAATTATTTATCCTAAATCTTATTTTCTTATTTTAATGAATTACTTAGATGTTTACTTTTACCTGTATTTTTTTTTTTACTGATGGCATTGACTGAGTATGCAGATTGGTAGAAGGATGCATGTAAATTTGAGATCATATATCTCTCATTTACAGGTATTGAAAATCATAAATTGATATACATCTAGATAATCAACACTCAAGCGTGATAGTATACTATTTTTAAGTAAAGGACAGTATTGAATTAAACTCTGAAACTGGAATAATGTGTATGAGTATGAGTATTTTCACGTTCCTGTTATGTTTCCTGGCAAGTAGTCCTGTTATGGACGTAAAATGTTGAAAATACTCAGTTTATACTAGTATTGTTAAGTAGAAAGCAACATGAAAGTAAAAATCGTAAATTCTTGTACTCAGGACAATTGCTTTGACAATACCTCTAAAATCTTTGTTTTAAGAAAATACAGTAATTATGAACAGGGTATCGAATACATGGCCGCGAGTGTTGAAGGTTCGAATTGGTGGTAGATTGAACACGGATATTAGAGTATTAAACGTGATTTCTTCGTGAGTGATGTGAAATGAGCATACGAAACGTGGTGTCGTATTGTGTACAGTTCATGACTTTGGGCCCATGTATCCAGTATATTATAAGAAGGATTTGTTTAATTGCAAATGAAAGCCTATAATCCATGATTTGGAGTAGCATGCGTTGAGTTTTTTCTGGATTAAAAGTATTCTACGGTAACTGCATTATCAATAATTAAGTTGCATGTTACATAGCAGTTATTATTACAAAGATGAATTGAAGGTTCAGTTCACTGAATAATTTTGGAAGAATTTAATTTAAATATTTTTAAAGTTCCTAGTACCATTAAGATAATGCATTTCAGTTAATATTTCAGTTAATATTAAATTTCTAAAATGAAAGTATGCGAATTTAAACAAAAAATAGTGGTTCTCTGATTTTAGACATTGATTTTGTTTTTCCCATTTGCATTATTACAAATGCTTTTTCATGTTATGTAATTTCCAGATTGATTATTCCCAATAAAACATTTACACCCACTAAGATGTTCTCAATATTAAAAGAAAGCCATCCTGTAACGGGTATCGAGTTTTCTTTATACTGCAATTTTTTTGGAGCGGAAGAAAAAAACCTAGTTGTTGCAGGAGCAAATGTTATTCGAGTATATCGTCTTATACCTGATTTTCCCCTCCATGGGGATAAAAATGAAAGTAATACTGAACAGAGTGCTTTGCATGGTAACAAAACTGTTTTAGAAAATAAAGTCCCAAAGATGAAGTTGGAGTTCATGAGTTCATATCACTTGTTTGGAAATGTTATGTCTATGCAATGTGTGACTTTACACAAATCAAAAAGGGATGCTTTGCTGCTAAGCTTCAAAGAAGCAAAACTATCAGTTGTGGAATATGACCCATTCTCTCATGATCTGAAAACCTTATCACTTCATTACTTTGAAGAACCTGAAATGAAGGTGAATCATTGAATTTAGCTTGCAATAGTAAGATATTCTGTATATGCTTGAGAATATTTGTTTCAAAGACCAAATGAAGCGAAAAATTTATAAATATAAATAATGAAGAACTTGGATAATGTGGAATGTATGAGCTTTTATGATGTGAATTTAATGTTACATCAATATAACACTTGATTAATGTTTGATTTTTTGTGCTCCAAAAATATGTTTTTCATAACACAAACTTGCCTTTTTTTTTCTGAAAGATTTGATCAAATCTTTAAGCCAAGAGATGACTTCTAATACTGTTTTTATTTCATTTATTTCATTTTGGACTTATTCATCTTACATTACTCAGAGTGTACAGGTGTGCAAAAAACTGACTTGCAACAAACTTTGTGTGCAAGCTTTTGTAGCAAGCTTCTACCAGAATTTCCTAGAAATGGAAAGGCTTAACAGCCTTTCCAATTCTAGGAAGCTTTGTTAACATCCTTTCTTAAACTAAAAATTAGTAGTTTTACCATTCTGATGAGAGTTAGCTACAGATGACTGAGCTTTATATTCCATTGCTTTCATATATAATTATGATTGCTGATCCACATTTGCATGAATGTGGCTATATATCTAGAAACACTAGTCATTTAGAATATTGTATCTCGTTTTGTCAACTTGTCACGTCTTCTTTCTGTAGTGATTGTCTTTCATACAATTATGTTTCATTTTTTTTTTTTTTTTTTCCATTTTACCAACTTGAAATTTTTGTTTGAAAAATTGATAATAGGGAGATTTCAAATTCTTTGTTTAAAATTTCCCTATTAGTTTTTGGTGAATTACATTTGTGTTTATGCATCTTGAGCCAAGACTGATTTCAATGCTGCTAGTTTCTCAGTTGAACTGAATAGATTTGTGCCCAAGATCGCATTGCTTCATTTCTTTTTGTTTTTGTCCTTGGTATCTTTCTGATGTTCACTCTGTATTATCGTATATGCAAAAAATTTTAAATCATTGAGTAGTCATTTGTTTAGAAATGATCATGATCTTATTTCCACAGGAAGGTTTTACTCAGAATCACTCCATTCCTTTTATTCGGGTTGATCCAGAAGGACGTTGTGCTGTTATGTTGGTATATGGAAAAAAATTAGTAGTTTTACCATTCCGACGGGAGTTAGCTACAGATGATCCAGCTTTTTCTATCAATTCACTTGCTTTGTCCAAAGGCCCAGTAATGGCTTCATATATGATTCATCTGAAGCAACTTGACAACAAAATGGATAATGTGATTGACATTAATTTTCTGCATGGTTATTATGAACCCACTTTATTAATTCTGTATGAGCCATTGAAAACTTATGCAGGGTGAGTGCATTGCCTTGTTTGCAACTAGAAAATAATCCGATGAAGGCGTATAGCTATACGCCAAGATACTTGTGCTCTTGTGGCTATTTCTATCAATATTCAACAAAAAGTACATCCTATCATTTGGTCAGTCTCCAATTTGCCATTTGATTGTATCAAAGCTTTCCCAGTGCCTAAACCAGTGGGTGGCACTCTGATTTTTGCTGTGAATTCTTTGCTCTATCTGAATCAGAGTGTTCCACCATATGGAGTGTCATTAAACAGCATTGCTGATCTAAGCACCAACTTTCCTTTGAGTACGCTGCATGCAATCCAATAGAATGTGCATTAGCATTTTTATAGGACGCCAGGATAACATCAAAATGACTTTAGATTGTGCTGAAGCAACTTTTATATCCTATGATCGGTTGGTCATTTCCTTGAAAGGAGGAGAACTGTATGTCCTCACACTTATTGCAGATAGTATGCGCAGCATACGTAGCCTGCATTTTGATAAAGCAGCCTCTAGCGTATTGACTACTTCGGTGAGCTCATTGTGCTTGTATTAAATTTCATTCCATCTTGCAGATGTGTGTGTGTGAGAGTAATTACTTATTCCTTGGTTCCCGACTAGGAAATTCCCTCCTGCTGCGTTACACTGAAAAAGAGCAAGTGGATAATTCCGCATTACAGAAAAAAAACCAAGAACCTTTATCAAAGAAAAAGAGATTAGATACCCTTGGTAATTGTTGGTTTTTGAAGATAAGATCATGCATGGAATTGTTTAGGAGACTGGATGGCAACAGATGTAGCAGACATTCAGGATGTAGATGAACTGGAAGTGTATGGTACTGAAGATCCAGCCAGTGTCCGTCTGACTCAGTTTACTTTTGATGTAAGTGTTTTGATGTCTGCATGATTGTAACTCACCGCAGAAGTTCATAGGTGTGTGATAGCCTGCTAAACATTGGCCCCTGTGGCAATGTAAGCATGGGAGAACCAGCTTTTTTGTCAGAAGAATTCACAAATTTAGTAGATCCGGATGTTGAATTAGTGACTACTTCTGGGTATGGCAAAAATGGCGCCCTGTCTGTTCTTCAGAGATCCATCCGACCTCAAGTTATTACTACATTTGAACTTCCAGGCATATTAGATATGTGGACTGTTGCAATCAGTAGAAACGCAGCAAACACATTGTCTCATGATGATGGCAGTCATTCTTACCTCATTTTAAGCAGAAAGGACAGCACAATGGTATTCATAATTCTTTCAAGTTAATGTAAGTTTTGTGGTGTCTAGGTACTGGAAACTGGGCAGGAGATTAATGAGTTGGACAATTCAGCATTTATCACTCAGAGTGCCACCGTTTTTGCTGGGAACATAGGGGGAAATCGTTATATTTTCCAGGTAAATATCATAATGCTCAACTGCAAAGGAGTCACATAGGTCACACAAAACTGTGTTCGTCTACTTGATGGTCCAAATCAAGTCCAGCATGTTGCTTTTGATGAACTAAAGTCTTCCATCCAGAGAGCAACCTTGGCAGAACCTTATCTTGTGCTTCTCACAGAAAACAATCAGCTAATTCTATTGACTCTAGAAGAAGGGAGGAGCACTGCAAATCTACAAGTTACATATCTGTCTCTGGGAACAAATGAGTTGCAACTAGTTGCCTTATCTGCATATCGGGATCATAGTGGACTGTTTTCTACTGCAATTCCTGATAGATGGAAGGAAATGGAATACAATATTCAAGCATCAAAATCCTCTGCCTCAATGGAAACACCGTCTTTCAACATGTAGGTGGCCTTGGTGTATTACTACATTTGGTTCCTCCCATTTGCTATTAGTCTCAATTCACGGGTTGATGATGAAGATGAGCTTCTATATGGGGATTCAGAAAGTGTTTTTCACACCAGTTACAGAGAACAAGAAGAGGCTGTAGCTCAGCAAGAGAAGGCCAGAGAACAGCGTTTGAAGTAATGCAAGTAGAAAACAAAAAACCTAAGTAACACATTGCAGGTGGTATTCACGAGATATCACGCCCACTTACTGGCTTGCAGTAGCTTTTGAAAATGGAGAACTGGCAATTTACTCTTTGCCAGAATGCATACTTCATTATTCAGTGCCCAATTTTATTACAGAGCCAGGAATACTTGTAGATAGTTTGGACACTGAAGGACAGAAGGGAAAAAAGTGAGCACCCAAAAAAAATGCTATTAAGAATGCAATAATGACTTGCAGTAACAGTGAATACGAAACTAATCATCAGGTGTCCGAACTTTTGCTTGTGGGACTTGGCCATAACAACCGACGTCCAATGTTACTAGCACGTATTGAAGAGGATCTCCTCATCTATGAGGCATATGCCTTCTATTTAGGAGCAGAAAGTGGACACTTACGTCTTCGGTTCCAGAAAGTTGCCCATAATCTTATTCTTCGAGAAAAGAAGTCAAAGTGAGGAAACATTATATTGGATAAAATGACAGTAGTACATTAGATCAAGGAAGAAACAAGAGAATGTGACTGAAGAAGCTAAGTATAAATGTCCCACCCAACAGTGGTTTCGATATTTCAAAAATGTCGCAGGATACAGTGGAGTAATTAAATCATTGCACATTTATGAAAAGGCTTATTGTGCTCTATAGATCTTTATCTGTGGTTATTATCCTCACTGGATGTTCATGACTTCTCGAGGTGAATCACGCTTTCATCCTATGGGAATAGATGGCAGCATATTTCGTTTTTCACCCTTCCATAATATCAACTGTCCCCAAGGTTTCCTTTACTTTAATCGCAAGGTTAGTGCTCATTGTTCAATGTTTCCTTATTTGGTACAGGATGAATTGCGCATTTGTGTTCTGCCAACACATCTGTCATATGATGCTCATTGGCCTGTCCGTAAAGTACCTTTGCGATGTACACCTCATTATATTACATATCATGTGGAGAGCAAAACTTATTGTGTAGTAACCAGTCAAGCTGAACCATCTAATCGTGTTTATCGATTTAATGGGGATGATAAGGAACTGTTTGTAGAAGAACGGGATGACCGATTCCCCTTTCCTCATGTGGAGTCTTTCACCATTCAGCTATTCTCTCCTGTTTCTTGGGAGGTTTGTGCATGCTCTACGTCTTACAAAACATATGTGGCAGGTTATTCCAAATACAAAAATTGAATGTGAGGAATGGGAGCATGTAACATGTCTAAGAACAGTCAGTCTAGCCTATGAAGGAGCCCGAAGCGGACGTAAAGGCTATTTGGCTGTGGGTACTAATTATAACTATGGTGAAGATATCACTAGTCGTGGAAGGGTGAGTATTTTTCTCTGCCTGCTGATGTTATGATGTGCTGCAAGATCCTTATCATGGATGTAATTGAAGTGGTGCCAGAGCCTGGGCAACCACTCACTAAGAATCGAATAAAGCTAGTTTATGCTAAAGAGCAGAAAGGACCTGTCACTGCCCTGGCTCATGTTCATGGTTTCTTGATTGCTGCTATTGGTCAAAAGGTAAACCTGGTTTCTATTTTTGCATGCATGCAAAGCAATAATACAGGAACAATATGGCCATTCTCTTTGAAGGTGTATATTTGGCAGTTAAAAGATAATGATTTAGTGGGCATTGCCTTTATGGACATGCATATTTATATTCATCAGATGCTTCCATTAAAGAGTCTCATTTATGTGGCTGATGTGTACAAATCAGTTTCTGTAATGCGCTTCCAAGCTGAGTTCCGCACATTATCACTTATCTGCAAAGATTTTCGTCCTATGGAAGTGTATGCTACTGAATACTTTGTAGATAACACACAGTTAGGATTCTTTGCCTCTGATGCAGAGAAGAATGTCACCTTGCTTATGTACAATCCAGAAGCTCGTGAAAGTTGTGGAGGTAAGCACTTGTTAAGGTTCATGATCATTGCCTTTTAGGTATGCGAATGATGAGGAAGGGAGATGTTCATGTGGGGTTCCACATTAATTGCTTTTTTCGTATTCGTTGTAAACTGTCTGATCCATCAACAGATAAACGCAATACAGCATCCATTGAGAAGCGCCATGTTACCATGTTTGGTAAAGATTCAATTACTAAAATTTCACTTGTAATTTTATCTCATAGCTACACTTGATGGAAGTCTGGGGTACTTTCTCCCCATACCAGAAAAAATTTATCGCCGCCTTCAGATGTTACAGAATGTTCTCAACAGTTACATACCTCATGTTGCTGGTTTGAATCCTAAAGGATTTCGCACATTTAACAGCTCAAGAAGACTTTTAAGTAATCCTAGTCGTAACATTGTGGATGGACAGTTGGTGTGGAGGTATTTACAGTTATCAACAATTGAAAAACAAGAAGTGGCAAAGAAGATTGGTACCAAAGTTGATGAAATAATTGAGGATTTGATGGAAATTGATCGTTATACAGCCCATTTTTAAAAGAATATTCCAACAAAACAGAAAATTTGTGGTCAGCATTTTACAAATGTATGGATTTTTTAGAAAGATCATTGCATGCATTACTATAGACTTCTCATGCAAACAGTTGGAAGTTCTGCAAGACTAAATACAAACATCTTAGGTTTCAGCTTGCGTGTATATTAAGAAATGCATAATTTATGATCATTATAAATAATTCCCACTACATGTACACCGAGGTTTATTTTGTGTAAAAAAATGTTTAAAATGAAAGGAACGAAATAAATGATCTCTAGTTTTGAAAATGGAGTGACATCTCAGAAAATTCTCATACCAAAATGGACATTCTGTCAATAGGATATCCATGTATAATCAGAATAGCTTACAATACACTTACTGCTAATTTCAGATCACCAGTTTGTAAAAGAGTTGCAATCAGATCCTATAAAGTCAAGTAGATTACATTTTTTCAGGGAATATAATCAACTCGTACACTTATGAATACAGTTCAGCTGAAACAACTACTAGTTTCATGTTTTTTTATAAGGCAATGTACTTCTGAAGCATTGGTTTGGTTTCACAACGACATGATTTCTCAGGAAGACCAAATTTGTCAAGACTTCCTCTTATTAAAGATTAGTTTTTACAAAAGTGATACTTGTGATCTTTCAGGTATCACGCCATTCCTACTGAATTCTTGAGCTTGTCCACCAATTTTTCTTTGCTCTAAAAAAACCGCTTAAAACATATCTCACTAACGCCAAAAACTTGATTTTTCACAAGTCGTCAATCCATAAATCCAATGAATAAAAAAACATGATCCTTGCTTGTTTCTTCTAACTTGTCTAAGGCAGTTTTTTTAAACGCAGGATCAATTTATTTTGAAAATTCCTTTTCTAATTATAATTGTACTAAAAATTATTTGCCATTTGTATAAATATTTATTACCATTCGACTTCATTGCCAATTATGAACATTTCTCAGCCATTCACATATTTCTGCATTTCTTGATTCCATCGTTAATTACACAATTTTGAAAATGTTCCATTGCGTGCCTCCTAGCTTACTTCAAAAATATCAATGTGAAATAGAAACATATGTTATTCAACATATTTTTATATTGCTTGCCATATTGGAAAACTTATATAGAATCCTGAAATCACTTCAAAACATTTCCTAAATCAGAAAATCCTGCAACATATTCAATTACATAAATATATTACTTAGACGTGGTTGATGAGTAAACAATACCAAGCTGGACTCTAAATTTATGATTCAAGAGATTGAACTTCCCTTTTTTAGTATCCTGATTCGTCTTCACCATCACTAATCAATAAAATAAAAGAATATAATGAAGTATGCATTTATTTTGATAAATATTGAATTTGGTATTTCACCATTTCTGGAAACTATTCCGTAAACAAAGTAAACTTAAAGAGCCATCAAATGCCAAGAATAAATTCTAGAAATATATTGTTAACTTATTAACTTATAAATAGGCCATTATTAAACGTATAGAACAATATTCGAAATAATGTGCATATATGTTGAAATAATACTTCCTTTTCAAGAGTGGTTAGCAAGGTTCAAAAGTCAATTATCTCATGGAGAGTTTCCAAAAGCTTGCAACAAAAGTTATGAAATAGAAGACTTAATAAAAACATTTTGAAGGGATGGAAAAACTCATTTTATTAATGATTCTTCTATAATATGGTCATCATTTCATGATGTGCATCCTTAATATGTATAGAAAATCACCAATAGAGGAACTATTATTTCGCTACATAAATTTGGCACTCCTTTCGGAAGTATGTTATTGTGTGTCGTGATTCTTGCGAGAAAGTTTACTGAATCATGGTAAATGAACCTTTTATTGAAGAAATATTTATAGAACACATTGCATTAACAGAATGGTCACAGTCACGATCATTATTTTTGAAATTATGTTAACTGAATTATTGTGCATCGTATTTGAATTTGAAATTTAAGGTTTCCATTGAGTTTGCATGTTTATACGAATTGATTCCTTTTGCATGGTAGCGTTGTTACATGTTTACTGTATAAAGAGAGGTATTATGTCTTTATTAGGCAGTTGAAACAGTTTTTCATGTTTCTCCATTTCTGTAATTTTGGAAAGGTGGTTTAGCACGAATAATTGGAATATATTTGCGAAGTATATTTTAAGAATCCAGGATTCGTGAATGTGCGCTTTATTGTAACTTAATTTACGGAGATCGGAAGAAAGTAATGTAACCGTGTTTCAAAGATTTCCTCAAGACAAAGCTTTATTAATAAATTAAAATCCGAATACTTGTATCACAAAACTAAGGAATTATGTGTTCTTGAAGATTAAGCGCCAATTATGGCAATTTGTTATTTTAGACTTGCAAAAGAAGAAACCATGGTCGTTCAAAACATGGACGAGGTCATGTCAAGCCAATTCGATGTACAAATTGTGCTAGATGTGTACCCAAAGACAAAGCCATTAAGAAATTTGTTATAAGGAACATAGTGGAATTAGCTGCAGTGAGGGATATCGGAGAAGCTAGTGTTTACACTGGTAAGATACAAACATCAAGAAAATAATCCTATTCGTTTTCATAGCGTATCAGTTACCTAAACTATATGCAAAGTTACTCTATTGTGTTTCTTGTGCCATCCACTCAAAAGTGGTGAGAAATAGGTCACGTGAGGCTAGAAAGGATCGTACACCTCCTCCCAGATTCCCAAGAGCAGGGGTAAGCACATAAATAACACGTTCTCATAAACAAAAATGTTAGGATATGCGACCCAATGTCACTGCAGCAGGAACAAACCTTGGTGCAACAGCTTCTACTGCACCTCGAAGAGTATAAGAAATAAAAAGAACTTAAAATTTTATTTTTGTCTGGTTTCTTATTTCCATATAAAGTCTATAAATTGCTGTGTCCATGCTTGTTGGGTTATTTGATATATATCAGACAACAGTGGATGTTTACTTATAAATTAATGATTGGTAGATTATTTTGTAAATTAGGAATTTTTCCTTGTTCTTTCAGTATTACAGGATCTGCATAAGCATTAGTTAAGTAAACAAAGTAAGTATCTGTATATGATGTATACTTACGAAAGTATGGATGCTCCATTGCTTCCTTGGCGGTGAGACGCTCCTGATGATCATACCGAAGTAATTTATCTAAGAAGTCCAATGCTTCTGCACTGACTAAATGCTGATTATCTGCATGGACAAAACGCTCCCATCTTTTTCGTGAATGTCTACAATAAAAAAACAACAAAAGGCTTTAACACTACAATTTTAAAAGAACCACTAACCGTCCCAAAATGTCATTGAAACGAGGATCAAGAGCAATCTCATATTTTTCCAAATATTCAAAAAGTTCTTCAGTGCCCAGAACTTTTGTAATGCGAACCAACTGGTCATAATTGTCATGGCCGTGGAAAAAAGGTTCTTTGCGGAATATCATGCTGGCTAACATACATCCTAATGACCACATATCCAAAGAATAATCATACATCTACAAAACAAAACAGTCCTAACGTAAAGTCATACACAACTCACTTGATAGTCTGTCAACAGTTCAGGTCCTTTAAAGTATCGAGATGCAACTCTCACATTATATTCTTGATTAGGATGGTAGAATTCAGCTAGACCCCAATCTATGAGACGAAGTTTTTTGGTTTCATGATCAATCATGACATTGTGTGGTTTAACATCTCTATGCATGATCCCACAGCTGTGACTAAAGTTTAATGCCTATCAAGAAAATCCTAATCCTAACCCAAGAAAATGTTAAGACAACTAACCTTCAGTAATTCATACAGATAGTAGCGTATGTCATAATCATTAAGTGTTTGATATAGTTGCTTAAAATCTGTATTATTCACATGCTCAAATATCAATGCTGGAGTGCGGGAAGGAGGATCTTTCACAACAGCCAGAAGGGTAATGATATTGACTCCTCCACGAATGTTCTCAAGAATCTTAATTTCTCTTTTTATCTTCTTCTTTTTTACAGGCTATTGTGAAATCATAAGTACACGTTCTTTACCCTTCCCTATTTACTTTTAGAATCTTCACAACACATTTCTCATTGTTAGTGATGTTGATACCCTCAAACACTTCACTATATTTACCTCTTCCCAATTTACGAACCAACTGATAATCATCCTGGTCCCTGCAACACAAAGATTTTTATTTACATAAATAAAGTCATAAACACACTTACCCCCAGTTCACTGCATGTGATTCATAATCCCAGTATTCTCGTGGAAGAAGAGAATTTACATCTGCATAGACCCTAGCACGACTTGGCAAGGGCATAGTTCATATGATATTCAATGAAAGATTGAATATGACCAACACATGATTGTTGTTTCTAGAGTTCTCAGTATGTTACAATGACTTGCCTATTACTATAAACATTTACATCAGAAAGCAATATCCAATTTCATATAAATTCAAAGATCTAAAATGAATCTGTATTTAATTTTCCATAATGAAAAGAAATGTTTTATGAAAATGCTTTGAAAGAAATACTTTTCCTTAATCCTAATCGCTATACCATTTGTTACATGCAAATTCAAATGTATTCCGAAAAACTGCTTAAGTTCTCTCTTAAAAGTCAAGGGCTGAATCAAATTGCTAAGCACAAACTTGTGAAAAACGTTCACGATATAATTTTTTGCAAAACATAGCATGAAATTTATAAAATCATACACTCAAAGTACAAATCAATAAAATGTTACAGAACTATTGAAAGAAACCCTCCAAATCATGATAAAAAAACAGCAGATTCTCAAAAGTGCTAGAAAAATATAAAAGTTCCAATTATTTTAGTTGTTTATTATATCTTAGTTGTTTATTATACTCTAACTCAGATCAACTCATCAAACTTTGCTTCTGCCAATTCTTTATCAATTTTATGTGATTCATTCCTATTCTAGCACATCAGTCCAAAAAACTAAATCTTTATCTAAACCAACGTTTTTGTTTAAAGACAGGACTAAATTAAAAAAATCAAACTACAAAGCTACCTATTTTTTGACCTTATGAATCAGTGCCATCAAGCACATCAATGCAAATTTTGTATCTCTGATACATAATTGTGGTATAAATTAACTAATTATTTTAGTTTTGATGAAATCAAGACGAATGACAGTCTTTCTTATGTTATTCTAAATACTGTGTGTACAAATATTTGTTCTCACAAGAAAACACACACACAGGTGCACAAGATCGCTAAGCCAAATATGTTTACACTTTGTCAACTTGAAATGCATCAGATTATATTCCTATTTCCAAGAAAAATAAAAAAAATTCTGGAGAATGCAAGAAAATAAGGAACTTTCGAACTTCAAACGATACAATTTACGAATGTTCACGCGTCCATCTACCGAGTTCAATGAAATACCGTTAAGATAGGATATAGTACATATAAGTCTCCGGCATCTGATTCCAAATTCTGCATAAATTTGATTTAATAAAATAAAAAAAATTAAAAAATCCAAACTTAAAAGAAAACAACCTTAGATGTAAAGAAAACATGGCACAAAAATCTAAAAAACATTTAATAATTATGTTGGAGCATACAGTAGATTACTGTGAAAGAAGGTATGCCTAGAAAATGCAACAAAGCACACATTTTCACAGAATATCATCGAAATTTTGCTTATAAAAAAAATTAGAAAAACAAATGAAAGGAGTTCCTGCAAACTTTCAAGCCATTATAAGTTGTTAAGAATCTAAACTTTCAAACTTCGATTTCCAATCCCTTTAAAATATCAAACACTGACCTAAGACTGCAGATTTTTAAATCACAAAAATATAAAACTTGACTGTTTTAAAAGTACTTTGTAGTTCACTGGTCGTATTTATTCAAAACACAAGTCACCTCAACAATTCACTACTCAGAATTGTGGAATCAAGTATCTTTAAAAATCAGATACGAAAACAAATATCAAATTCAAATTTCACGAAGATAACACACAGAAAATACAGAACTTATCAAATGCAACTCAACTGCAAGCCAGCATAGCTTCAAACTGATGTTTTTTAATAGTTAATACTTTTAACTGTTTGACGGATGTGGATTTCGTGGTTGCTGTAAATGCTTATAAATTAGCACAAATCATTCCATGTTAACCATTTTATATGGTACCACAGAAAAGAACTTTCTTTAAGCGGTTAACTATTTTATTTGCTAGCTTACAGATGGATTGAAAATACTGCATCTAATAATTAATGAGTACCCGAACATGAAACCCGTAAGCATGATTCTATTCCTACAAAAGCACCAAAATTCAAGTCATAACCCTTTTTTCAATTTGTCGTTGAACTACGTTGTGGACTTCAATTCAACATGTTTTTATGGTGAGCTTGAACGAGGGCTCTTGCTTCACATTAGCAAAAAAAAAAAAAAAGGGCTTACTTTAAGCACTACATCACAAGTATTACATAATCGAAAGGAAACATACGGACTTCAAAACATATTACAGTTCGTGAAAGATAATTAACATAGATGGCAAATAAAACATAAATGAATAATATGTTCTGAATACGTATCTACATAAATGCTTTCGCAAAATATTTTACGTCTTCACGAGCATTCTAAAATATGATTACTTAACGCAAATAGACTAAGCAAATGTTTTAATTCCCAATTTCGGCACAGTTCCTCACGCCTTGTAGAGATTGCCACACTTGCCACTCACAACTGTTTTTCTGCTAATATGGCCGCTAATACTATGGCGGTAACTAAAATGTGGGTGTAACTAAAATGTAACTAAAATTAATGCACAGAAGAGTTCCAAAATTATCATAGATTCAGTTCAACGTTTCCAAGATTTTGTATCCAGTTACCATGCAGAATAAAGTCTGCAAGTCTTTTCATCAGCATACTTGTTATATGACGTTCATAAAGTATCCAGTCCCTCAAAAGTTCATGAATAAAATCATGAAATTGAGTTTTTTACTTCTTAGATCACCTATTCACGATTCTTCAGCTTGCTATTCAAAAGATATTATTCGAGGAGCATGCAAAAAAAAGCAATCTAATTAAATATTCTTATGATCATAAATAGTGATCAGTGCTAAACGAATGATGAAATAATAATTTGGTTGCATAACTCTTAAACTGAGCTTTCATTTAATGTATATCTCAATAGAAATTTGCAGTGCACACTTTCTACATATCTTAAAATCAGAATTTGTATGATCCGAAATTCGAAACGTACTGATGATAGAAATATACAACATTTAAAGACACTAATTCAATGGTTTCTACATTTATCTCCATGGCACTTTTAAGAGTATGAGATCAAAACAATAAAAAGTAATTGGGAACTCTATAGACCTCATGGCATACTTGCATTAGATTCAGGATATATCAGTTGAAAATCTAATGACAACAAAATTGCATATGTTGGAATTAAGAGCCAAAATATAAAGGACATAGAAGAATAGCAAACATTTACACAAAGTACGTACTTGTCGACTAATCTGAAGAAAATGTTATTTCTAGTTCATCTTATATTCATTGAGATTTATTGAATAAAAAAAAGTGCAAATGAAGAACATTGCTGACTACTACCAACAACATAAACATAACCCGTGAATCGATGCATTCCTTTAAATCTTCTCGTCTTGAGATCTATAGAGCATACTTCATCAGGATCTTTGATATAGTATGATTATCACGAACCTCCTCCAATTTCAGAGATCTGTAGATACACTATTAGGATATATATAAACACAAAGCCTTGAGAAGTTTAGTTATTTTAGATACGATTTCAATACAGGACGTGTAAATTTTGTATTAAAACTAGATAATTAAGACAAGTGTTCAAAGAAATCATATACTTTTCTCTTACTGAATCCATGAAGTTTAAAGTTCGAAAAAACGATGAATGATGTATTACTTATAAATGCATGAGAAACAATTATGCATTTAGAAATTCATAATTAGCATTAAATTTAAATTCTTATCAAATAAATTTGATGCCATACAAATAATCCAATACAAAATTAAAATGAAAAGAACAGACTGTGAAACTTTGTCATTAAAAAAATGCGCTATATTAAATCATGGCAGCATTAAAAACATTCAAATTCTGAATATAGATATCATATATTTTTTATAATAGATAAACGACTATTTTATTAATTCGCTCTTAAGAGTACAAAATGATGAATGTTATATGCAAAAGGCTATATGAAATATACATCTTAAGTAGGAACTATTTTTTGATGCCACTTTTGCCATAAATAAAATACTTGAGAAGTTAAAAGTATAATATCGGCACTTTTCGTCCCACTGAAATTATATTTCATCTGATTGTTTTTTCTAGTTGTAAACTTTCATACAACATTACATATTTAAAATTGAAAACAAAAACACACAAACAGAGAAGGTTTCATACTTAAGCATAAAAACCTTTGCAAGTATTTTCTTGTGTCTCCTTAAAGAACTAGGAAAACTTCCCTTAAATAGAAACCAAGGACGTAATTCTAAAAATGATGAACTAATGGTCATCTTTTGAGAGAAGCAAACAAAAAAATAAACTATTTTTTTAATTATCTTTTACGACAGTCTCTTTCATTTCATATACTTGTCGAAAAGAAGGTGGCTATTTTTCAACTGAAAACATATTGGATACGTTTGTGTTACTTCAAGTTTCAGTATCTTCTTATCCAAGGTATCAATTGTATCTTTAAGCGCAAACAAAGGTGGCAATTTTGTAATTCCCTTAATTTTAGGATTATTATTCCGACGCATGCTATGAATCTTCACTGAACATTCTTTTGTTGAAAGAAAACAAACCGGTTATTGAAACATTATCTCCATTTCCAAAATCATCGAAACTTTCTCCGGTATTTGCTGAAAATGGATCTACTTATCATATTAAATCTTACTACAGTATTCTATCGAAATAGAATTTACAATTACGCAGTCAGATTTATAATCTGCTGTTGCTGTCCACACTTCCCGTTTTGAGGTGTCACTGTGTGAAGAGAATATGTTTAAGATTCAGAAATCTTCTTTCCAGATATCGATTCTATTGTTTCAAGGATAATTTTTTTAAATATTCACAATTGGGAATTTGTCATATTGCTATGAGGGTGTATCTGGCCGGCTGATATGGCTAAAGAAAAACTGAACTTTGATGTTTCTCATATGAGCCATGGCTTTTAGCAGGACATTATCGTGTAAGAAATAGAAGAGTTTTGTGGCTTTTTGCATTTCATAATGGTGATAAAGTGATTCGTACATTCGAAGGCTTTTATATTAACAAGAAAAACGTAGCCATGTTCTTTAAAAAGGAAACATATTTTCAAGCACTAAAGATTCTCCGCCATGTGTTTGAGTATAATAGGTTCTGAGACTTTTTGCCTCCAATCTTTGGGTTTATCTTCACAAGAGCAAACTGTTTTTAGGAAATAGAATGAGAAACCAAAAACAAATTAGAACAGAAACAGAAGCAAGATTTTCAAGAGCCGTGGAAGCATTTCCTTTTTGGTATATTGAGCTGTGTTTTGATCAACTCTTCGTAATAATATGGCTAATATTGAATTCCTTTCTTTAAAGGCTTTTCAACTTCATGATCACTGTTATTAAAGTTTAGCGTGGTTGCTTTTTCATAATTGTTTTTGTTAAGTGGAATATTTCCCTTACTCGTCTGTGGAAACTACTTCATCAGTGGTTTATAAAGTTGTTCAAGAGAAGAGCTTGTAATCTGAGGTGATTCTCGTTCATAATTTGAATGACTATTCATCATTGTGTGTTTGATTTTGAATGATTTTACTTGAGACAGCATAACAAATATCTTGGTACTTTCTGCTCCTCGAGGTTCTCGTATTACTTTCCTTCGTTTTATTACAGCAATCGTTGTATCAAAGAATTGGTTTTGAAGCCAGGATTGAACTTGTGGATTAAAAGATAGTTAAATTCTTCTGGTTCACAGTGCAGTAACGGAAATAGTTGGAAGTTTGCAATCCCCTCTGCGGATGCTGAAGAACTAAAAAGATCCAGTTTTGAACTGTTATCATCAAAAGCAACTTGAAATTCTATATCAGTGATTGTAAGAGAGTCTAGTCACAGCTTTGGCAGGTCGGAGATCCAGTTTTCTTCCAGGTTCATCACGTTCGCCGCGCTTTTAAAGTTTGGGATAGTCATTTATCATCAAAACTATGATTAAAACATGAATCACTCTAAGTGTGGTAGAATTTGGAAGATGCAAGTACAATAATTTAGAAGCTAAATAGTGCTAAAACTATAAATTTAAGAACGTTGATTTATTAAATTAATTAAAATTGCACCCTATGTGGGTTTGCTTATTGTCACTGATATAAACTTTTTGCTCGACGAAGGAAAGTCCAAAACGTGAAGATTTTAAATTGAAATTTAAGTACTCAACAGGACATCTGTATTTATAGTAGGAATGGGAACGAAGGAAACGGAAATAGCATAATACAATAGCATCGGATTATGTAATCTTTCAGAAAGAAATAAAAGCCAGATGAAGATTGAAAATTGATTTGTATGAAGCACTAGATGGAATAATGTCTGCATCAGAACTTATGATGTATAATAATATATCAGTATTCTATCAGTACATTGAAGTAATGACAGAAAATGTTCACATATTGGTATTATAGTTGCCATATTAATAGAGCTAGCCTGATTCTTTGTAAAGACACATCCATCAGCAGAGAAAAATTACTGAGAGTCCGGATATCTCTGTTTTTTGGAGTGAAGATTTTCAACTTCTTAATAAAGGAATCTCTCGACATTTATTTCCTTATTCCTATAAATGAAGAAGGTTGTAACTATGGCTGCGGATACGCATGGGCTTTTGACAAACAAAGCTTATTAATTGAAACAAGATACTGATAAAGGTTCAGCATTATATTTAGAAACCACTGAAGGATATCACAACTGGAAAAATAAATAATGTCCCTTGTTTATATAATACTTTTATTCGTTTGAAAAAACTGCCGTAGATTTTTACTTAGACAGAATGACTATTTAGAGACATAAGCTTTCTCTAGAGGTCGGATTATGTTCGCTACCTTTTAATATAAGAATGAGAACTCCAGCAAACTCATGGGAGTAGAATACCTGGACTCGATTCTCATTCGTTCTGTTCTCATAATGTTATTCTTAAATTCTGATTTGAATCACCATCCCTAAAATTTCGCCACAATTGCGAAGGTAATGATAATCTTCTGTGAATTTTTGGTCAAAAATCGAACATAACCACATATACTTTAGCGTAGGCATAAGTATTTGAACAATTATATCATGCTGAAACTGAATGAAAGTATACTACAGTATAATTTTTTTCATAATTTTTTATTCATTAACGCAATACAATGAGTAAAGAAAAGAGTAAGCATTTCCTAGTTTTCTTTCTCGTTTATGCATGAAAATTCGAATGTATGAAATGTTAGATTTTCAAAATGCATAATTCATTTGATGTTTGTCTATTTAAAAGTATGAAATCCTTCAGTTTCTTTCATAGTAGAATGATTGCATAAGAAGTATAATTTTTGATTTTTATTGCTCATTCCATCTTGTCTTTTTGTTCAAATATTCATGATCATTTTAAATATTGTTGATATTCAGCATGAGAATGAGTGGTCTCCGAAGGTCTATCATTATCTTTCCATAGTATATTAATTCTTCTACGACAAACAAAATGAATATACACGATATTTCCCAGGTATGGGAAATATAATAATCCTTGAAACCATGCTACACAAAGAATGTGCAGAACATTTGTAACCTTTTGTCTTTTATGTGTAATCACGTCTTCAAAGGTCAAGAAATGCTTTAGTAAGTAAATCGGATTAGCGGATTAAATTGTATTCAATTTCCCCAAAAACTAAAAAATGCAACCATTTTCAGATCAGAGCAAAAATTCAAGCATAGAATTTTTTTTCTTTATTAGATCAACAGGATTGGTCTTCTGATAAGTTGCAAATAATACATAGGTACAAAAGTCGAATTTCTAGAAATATAAATATAAGACAACTATATTTTGGAATTCCTTTAAAAAATTGCTAGAAATTTGACATATGAATTATTGAAATTTGGTCTAGAGGTCGAAATCAGCGACACAAGAAACCAAATCAGAGGGTCGATATTCATATATGATGTACTCTACAGAATACAGGGAGAAATACGTAATCTTTCTTTGTGCAGTATATATATATACTCTTCATACTCCATCTCTGATTCTCTCTCCCTGTATATATATACATCCACACAAAGAAATACATACATACATGTATAAGATTTCCCTTCAAAGCAAATCCTCCCAAATTGAAAGACTCAAGTCTCGCTGTCTGCAAATATTAAAAAGATTTGTGATGACCGAAAAAGATTGATTTGCAAGTCGGAGCTGAAAGGACGATGAGCAGTAAAGAACTAGAACGTTATAATGTTTATTTTGGATCCATCATCGATAAAATACGTACCTTTTTCAATTAAATAATCGGAAATACAAAACCATATACTGATTAAAGGAAATGTTATCAGAGTCGAGGCATGTTCCGGAGGGAAAAAGTGTACTGTTGGTAAATTCATGCCTAGACAAGAATGTGATCGTTAAAAAATAGCACTGGAAAAATGAATAATTATAAGAATTGGAACTGCAGACTTGTAGTCGAAGTTTTAGTTTAACGTAGTTTTAGTTAACAAAGATTAATTTTGGTTTCTTCCTTGTTAGTGAACCATATAGCCTTATTGTTGGGACTTGCCAAATGCAAGATTTGTTATTCAAAACTTTTCTTGAAATCAAGATAAAAATTTAATGTTACACGATATTCCATAGACGTGATCTGTTATCTATTACAAGTCAAAAATTTTGATAATTTTTAAGAATAATTTAACTTTCAAATTTATAAGAAACAGTTATATAATGTATATATAATAGTTATGTAATATATTATAAACAGTTATAAACTGTTTGCTATAAATTTCAAGAAGGACATTAGAAGTTTATATAAACTTCTAGTATGTTTCGTATGAACTTCTAATTTGTTGAATTCCCATTTGTCGGTAGGTCTCGTGCATTGATTTTTCCTGTAAACTATCAGGGTTTATCATTGTTTTAATGTAAAATAGTTCTCTGGTATTGAAGTTATGTTAGTAGTGCATTTTGTGCATATTAGGAAAAAAAAGTCTCGTTAATAATTGACGTTGTGCTGATTCTTAATGTAAAAAAAAAAAATGATTTTCTCCATTGGATGGAGGTAGAAAATCAACGAGAAGAATCAACATCATTTTTTTTACTCACTTTAGCAACATGGATTTACAGGATTTCTGGAAATTTTTAATCTAAAATATATTTTAAGTTATGTAAAAGTATTTTTCTTATAAGTGAATATCATGGAATGCCTTGCAAAATTTTTGTCCAGAGCTTGCTCAAGATCATCAGTTATGAAGGGAATAGTAGATTCAGGACATAATGATGTAATCTTCCAGGATTTACTATACTCTAATGGTTCTGGGTTAGTATGTTTGAAGTACCTCATACAATAGTATCAGGTTGTACACCCAAATTTTAGTTAATTTACAATATACGTGTTTCTTCGAAATAAGTTTTGATTTATGTGTGAATCAAAAATTCCATAATACTTAATTGTTAATTGCTTTTGGTTAAGTGATTTGAACATTTTATATGTATCACAAAGTGAATATCTTAAAAACATTTGAATCATTTGAAATGCCCTGCAGTTTGTATTTGCCACCTTAATTTTGTAGATTCTCGATACAAAAGCGGTGGAAGAGAAAGAAAATAAAGAGAAGACTGCTATTTCCACCTTTTTGGCATGTTCCAAAAACTAGAAAGGTGATTACTTCCCAAACCCTATTCATGTTACAGAAATTAGATTAAATTTAAATAAATTCACTATTAGTTTCTTCATTGCTTAGTGTTCTATTAGATGAAGACAGAATAAATCGTCAAAAATTTCATTTGAAATAAAAGTAATGTGCTGGATCATAGTTGTGACATACTTTGCTATCACTGTCATTCAAAAAAACAGCATGTGTGATCATAAAATGCTCTTCTAGCATTTTGAAGAGAATCTGACAAAAGAAAATGAAGAATTTCTGGAGGAAGTAGTTAAAGATCAGTTTGGTTATGCACCTACAGTAATTGGAGGTGCATGCCAACCAGTCATATCTCCCTTAAAGGAACCTCCTTGGCCCAGAGGAACATGGGAAGCAAAGTCTGTAAGATGTGGAATAATAGCCAAAAAATTAGGCATTTATCCCATTTGGGATAAAGAAGGAAAGCGTTATTTGTCTACATTACTTCAGGTTGGCCATGTTCTAGCATTGTTTTATGAGCACTGCGAAATAAAGTATTGGAACTGTTTCTGTCTTATAGGTTGTTGACAATCATGTGATCAGGTATTATTCACCAGAAGAATATAGTGAAATGCTATCACCTGGTGAGCTTCGACATTATAAAAAAACGCAGACTGCAGTTTTAGGATGTTTGCTAGTGGGTGCTGAGAGCTCAGATCCTTGCTTGGTAGGAAACTGCAAAAAGAATAAATACAAATGAATTGATTTTAGTTTACCAAAAACTATTGCAGCCTGTTTGTAGAATCAGGGTTGATGCCTAAAAGAGTACTGACTCGATTTCGGATTACTCCTAATGCAGCTCTTCAGCCAGGAACTCCTTTGTATGCTAATCATTTTCGTGTTGGAGATGTGGTGGACATATTTGGGCGAACGTAAGAAAGATCTGTATTTTATATCCTTGCAGGAATTTATACCCAGGATTGACCGTGGTCATCAAGGAGTCATGAAACGCTGGGGATTTTCTGGATTGCCAGCTAGCCATGGGGTGACTAAAAGTCATAGACGTGGAGGAAACATAGGGGGGGGAGGTGAAAAGGGAAGGGTTTGGCCAGGCACCAAAATGCCTGGTAGAATGGGTTTTGAGAGACGTACTCTTCGGGGACAGCGAATTATACGTATAAATACCAAGCTTAATGTGTTATGGGTGTTAGGACCTGCTGTGCCAGGTCCCACCAATGCATATGTGTACATCCATGATACTGTGCTGCCTTGCAGGTATCAAGTTTGCTCAGAATATCCAATGGCTGTAATTTTGTTTTTCCAATGTAGAAAAGCAGCTACTCCTCCTCCTTTTCCAACCTGGTATCCCGAAGATGAAGAGACACCTCTGCCTGAAGATTTGTATGTGGAGGATATGCACCCTTTTGACAAGCCATCAATAACATTTGAAGGTTATGAAATTGATAAGACTAGATATCAGATTCCTTCATTTGTCAATGTCTATAAACGCTATCCTTAAATGATTTTTATTGTCAAAAACATTGCATCTTATTGTCAAAAGATACAATATCAGCTAGTGACTTGGTGAATGGCATCAGTCAAGTAATCCACATTAGTGGAAGTAATACCAGCTACTGAAATTCGTCCATCTCGGGTTAAATAAATACTGAATTCCTTGGTTAGTCTATCCACTTGCTCTGGAGTCATTCCTGTATAGCAAAACATGCCAATTTGATCAGTGATGTGCACCCAGCTTCTTGATGATCCCCGTTTTTGTAGCCCTTCTCTTAGTTTGGTTCTCATTGATTTTATACGTTTTGCCATCTTCTTCACCTCTTCAGACCACATCTTTCTAAGAGTCTTGTCGGTAAGAATTAGGTGTGCAATTCTCACACCATGGATAGGTGGATTTGAATACATAGGTCTGATAAGTATCTTTAACTGAGAGAGAACCCGAGAAACCTCATCAGGAGTGGCACACATTAAAGTAAATGCTCCCACTCTTTCACCTATATCCAATTATAAACAAAGCTTGTCTGAATCCAACCCACCGTACAGTCCCATATTTTTGGCAAAAGATTGGGACAATGCCAAACAATGATCCTCTTCAAGGAAGAGCCTTACAGCTGCTGCATCTTCATCGGGATCTCCTGATGCGAAGCCTTGGTAGGCCATATCAAAAAAGGGAAACAACTGCTGCTTTTTGATTAGCTTACTTAGCTCAGCCCAATGGCTCAGTTTGGGATCAACACCTGTAGGATTATGTGCACAGGCATGTAACACAATCACAGATTTTTCTGGAATTTTCTAAAGATCGTTATCTATAAGAGTGGTTAAAGCTCACAGCAATATCTTCAAGAGCACCCTCAAAATCAAATCCACAGTTTGTAGGATCATAATAACGATAGGATTGCACTTGCAGTCCTGCATGACTAAAAATAGGTGTATGGTTTCCCCAAGATGGTTTTGGCAGATACACAACTTTGTTCCCTTGGAAGAATTTGCTAATAAATGCAGCACCAATACGTAATGATCCAGTTCCTGATAACCCTTGCACTGTAGCATTCTAAAGAACATTTCCAGTAATGGCACAAAACAAAAAAACAGACCAGTTTTTTGGATAACGAGGTGTTATTTTCTCCTAGGGCCAAACTGATGGCTTCTTTGCAGAATTCTGCATATCCAGCAATGGGAAGATATTCTTTATCAAGGTGCAAGCTTTCCAACAACTTTTCTGCCTAACAGACATGATGCCAATAAAAATTTTAAACCCCAGAAATAAAACAATAAACTCCATATATTTAAACGGGATTAAGAACTTTTACTATACAAGAACATTAAGATACAAAACATGAATACCCAGCAGCATACATTTTTCTCAGAACCAGACATAGTTATTAATTTTGATTTCAAACTGCCTCGAAAATACATATTTCATGATGTTTAATTTGTATTTGGAACAGGGCAGAGGTTAAAACCTCCACCTGCCAATATGTAAGTACATCATTTTCACCTAACACAGAAATTTGTGGCAAATTAAAGTTATCTTCACCCCTGGCACAAATAATCATTACCATAAATCAACTAGTGTTTACTGGCTAATTACAGAATATAAATGCTGTTACCAGACTTTCTTTTGAGAGTTATCTCATTCACAACCAATAATGTTCATCTAATATAACTTATGATATCCGTACCTCTTTGACACATTCCAGAACATATGGCTTTCCTTCATCATCTCTGTATGCTCCTACGCCCAGATTGATTTTCAGAGGATTTGTATCTTTTTTATATGCTTCTGTGATTCCCAAAATAGGATCAGGAGGTCCCAACTCAACCTTATTCCACCATCTGCTAAATTTCCAAAAGTTACACATTAGAATTCAAATTCGTAAAACCAAAAACTATAAAGTAATTATCTGGAAAAATCTAACCCCAACTGCTATACGGAAAACACCATATTTCTAGTAGCTGTACTTCACGTTCATACAATAATTAACCTAATGCTAACTCTAATTAGATGGGATACGTGCAGGAATAAAAGAAAATCTGTAATACTTTAAGACTGTTTTTTGGCGACATACTTTAGTTACTACTATGTTTCATCATAAAAGAACACAGTGAATAAAAGGATAAGCTTAATCAGTTACAAAAAACCGCTGATCATTACACCACAAAATGAACCGCGATTCTTACGTACTTACGTTGTACAGTACAACCGTTTTGGATATGTCCATGTTATTAATTTCGGCACAGCACTTTTAAGATGTTGGGACATTTCATAAAAATACTTCAGTGACACAACACTAGATCTAGGTATGTTGTACAACTCATAAACAGATTATATCTTATAACTAGTCTGGTGGAATATCTCTATCTATTCACCTCTTTGTATACCCGGAAGTCTTTGAACTCTTTCATTACTTTATAGATCACAAAGCTCGACGTGCACGATTTGACCTTGAAAGTACGAAATGCCGAGTTACGATCAATACCAGAAGTTTTCCTTTCCTTTCGACATTAAAAAAATCCTCAGAAAATTCTACATGTAAAAATGAGAGTTATAAAAAGGTGGGAGCTAGTTCTGGGGACCCAATTATTTCTTACTCGATGGAAGGTGCTCTATAATATGATACGAAAGTCGAAATAAAATTGGTTATGTTATGATTCTTTTAATAACACACTGAAGTGAAATTGAGATATACTAATGACTTCAACG
This sequence comes from Raillietiella orientalis, assembly GCA_036172245.1. Classification (NCBI taxonomy): domain Eukaryota; kingdom Metazoa; phylum Arthropoda; class Ichthyostraca; order Raillietiellida; family Raillietiellidae; genus Raillietiella; species Raillietiella orientalis. The sequence continues at coordinate 298,464 of JAYWIR010000058.1, read as the reverse complement.
TTTGCTCATCATCAGTAATGCATATTTCCTTCAAATGGCCTATAAATCCAAAATACATGCATCTCGGTATGAAACAAAAATCGATAAGTCACAATTTTTCAACTGTAGCAGCTGTGCAGACATTCATGACAAAAACGTAAAACATCCAGCAATACCTACAAGACCTGTCAATTCTTGAATGTTACTGATGCACACTGTCAAGATAGACATAACTTTATTGCATTATCTGTTGCAAATACTGGAATGCCTCAACAGTGCTACGAAAGCCTTCATATTTACAATGATCCGTCCGTTCCAATAACAAATCATGTTGCATACCGTTCCTGCTTTGCATGTTTTAAACTAAATTTGCTGTTCCAAATAGCTGCCGTATTGTACTGTTTTAACTCAAGAGAAACTAAACTCTGACTTTAAAAACAATTCAGGATGTTTATCTAAGTATAGTTTCAAATTTCAGATAAATATACTGTGCAGGGAACAGAAAAATTTCAAAACTTCCTTCTGAAATTAAAAGTATTTTATGAATTAAAAGAATGAAACTTATTCAATTATAGAGAAAAAATACAATTTCGGAAAACAAAACAGCGACCTTATTATATCATCCTTCTGATAAAAATACAAATATTCTGTAAAATTAGTATAGGACAACTTATTGAATTAGGTGTAACAGAACCGGATACTTAGCAAAACAATCATCGTATATGAAAAATAATTTCACAACACAGATTCCCAGTTTTGTGTACTACAACTTCATTTTGGCAAAGTTTTCCATCTGCATTTCATAGGCATGTTTCTTGTACAGAATACTTAAGGAAACGGAAACTGACTGACGGTTTGCCCGAAACAACACGATTAGATCAAAACATCGTAAATGAGGCAAGAGTTAATTCATATTTTATTGTTTTGTGCTGCTTTTACAAGATTCATCAGATCAAGAAAACAAGATACGTAGAAAACATATTTCTAGTAGCAAAAGTTCCAAGGATTTAATTTTGCGAAGAAACCATTCTAAAAGATTTTTGGAACGTCAGTTATTCTAAACCCAAGGCGTAATGGCACAAGTGTTTATGGATTCCAATTAGATTCAGTTGGCTTTATTAACATAGTATCAAAGGGCAATATCAAAGTGATCAACTGATTTATAGAATGGGTGGATAGTTGTGGAATCACATTCGGACGATTCGCTTATGGTTACACAAGAAATGGGAATGACTTAGAGCTTTAAGGTGAACTCTTCATCTTACAAACAAATTTAATCCACAACGATTAACAATACATACTTCGAAAATTTAATAATACATTACTGTCGTAATGTATCGTACTATCGCACGATAGTAACGTATTGTTAAATTTTTCTAAGTTCTAAAGAGGAAAGTAAAAAAAGCCTCAAGAAAACGGAAAGGGTACTCACGGAATAAATCGAAGAAACACACACATAAATTCCTAACTGTAATGTTCGTATGACATGGGAATATTCATTCGCAGAACATGAGATGGGCTATAGGAGACAGAAGCATAGAATAAACGGTCTGATTTGCATTGCATAGTTTTACCATTTGAGGATTTAACTTTCCAAGACAAACATGTAAAACGGAAAATTGCAGTACGGAGTTTGTCATAAAAATTTTCATTTTTTTTGTTTTTAAAAAATCATGCAGTAAGCATAAATGTCGATCTAGTGTGTTTACGAAATTCATAGGTCATCGGCAAGTCACCCAGAGGGTTCATACAAGAGCCTCTTGAGTAGACGCATAAATAAGAAAAAACAGTGCAGTGTCTGAACAGTCAGGGTGCTTCAAATATCGAGAGACTGTAAATGATGTCGCGACTTGAGAACTGGTAGAATACTGCTGAATTCGTAAAACGAAAGAAAGAATGATCTCGTATATCTGAGGAAAAACATGAATTGTGAAGATGAAGCATCCTACTGAGGTTCCATTGGTCATGCGCTTCAGCAGGAGACTTAAAACTATGCTCATCGAAAATTTTGAACGGGGAACTTTTTTAAACAGAATCCATTGCAACTGGAAATGTGCAGAGTGAATCTGAAGAACAAATCCGTCTTGGTAAGAACAGAAATTGGTGCCTGAGATGAAATGCAGAACCCAGTTACAGAAAATACAGTTCAAACAGGAGAGGAACGGATATAATTTTTGTAAGTCAGAGCCATTTTTGGGCCAAAGAATGTTTCACGTTCACATTCAGTGCATGGCTGCTACTCTAACCGCGGCATATGAATCACGCTAGCATGCATTATTTATCTTTGATGCATCACGCTTTTAGTCGTGGATTGCTGCAAGCGTCGATTGCTATCGCGTATAGATGGCCAAGACCAGCGAGGAAAAAAGTTTCCGTGTTAAGATGGAAAAACCTCTAAGAACAAGAGCGCTCTTTGATGGAATGAATGTTCCCCAGAAAATTAATAAGCCTAGCTAAAGGAGTGAAAGACTACATCAGAACACCTCTGATGAAGGATCCCGTATTGAGTGCAGCATGAAATAGACGCTCAAAGGAGGTGCGAAAGCAAATTGAGTTTTGTGAGTGCTCTTCATTCATTGAGGCGATGAACAGAAAGCTCTTCGCAGGCGATGTGGGCACAAAATCAACAAAGAAAAATGGGTCACGACAAGTCAGGACCAAAAGTCAATGAGCAAAAGCGACAGATTGCAAAGAGGCAAAATTGACTCCCGCTTTAGAAAAGTAGCGGATGACTTACAGAAGAACAGGAAATACAACGTCATCGCAAAGCCGTCTTAGCATTTCGTTTTCCCTCGTGATGAGACTAGTGAGCATAGAGTAGCGGAGAGAGGAGACGGAAAACAAACGACTGCCATACAAGTCTAATCATGAACGGAGGCAATGCATTTCCATTTTGCAGACTGCATTTCAGAACCAATTCACAATAATACTCATCATGGGACCCATTAAAGATCTAGTGATGGAGTCGATGCAACGCAAGCGGTGAGCACGAACGAGCACTTCATCACCACACATCTCAGACAGTACGCACACACTAGCCAGACATCTAAACTGCCTACAGCGCGAGCTGCCGCTAAAAAAAAAAACAAAGAGCAAAACGGGGGAAAACAAAAATTGTTTAATATTTGAAACAGTTATCTATTGACTAACAATCATTAATATAAATTTATAGCTGCGTCGTTATATCTATATATGTTTTAAATATTGTGAATGAAAAGTATAACGTTCTCCTTCACTCTCAAGTATTATACAGCTGTCTTTCGAAAGACCTTTTTTTGAGAGAAGGAGACAGCTACGCAAATCCGCTTGTCGTGGGCCTTTCTCGAAAGTCTTTGCATTTCATAGAACGAACATTGAGATTATGACAAGTCGTCAGATGATAGATTAATGGTACCGAACCGTACGTGCTCCACTCTTGGGAAAAGATATCTGCGAAGCTGAACACTGCACAAGTTTCGATAGTTTTCGAACGGAAGCAGTTGCAAAGTACACGAGTGCAACGCAGTGCCGGTGAGAAAGTGAGCGAAGCTTCCCGTAAAACCACCGCTGTCTGTCAACCTAACCCGTTTCCCGGTCTGTGTGCTTGTGAGAGGAATTTCCATGGGGCAAAATTCAGGTTTCCACTGTTTATCTGTACGTCATGTCTGAACGCGTTCTCGGCTTCATGCTGTTCCATTTCCATTAAATCACGTTTCTGTCATCACGCAAAAGCATTAATTAAAATACAGCTTCAGGTAACATTTTCATTAAGTAAATTTCCCTTGAGGCTGGAGTAGGCACGATGTGATCACCGCTTTCAGTCGAGCTTCCAGAATGATGCTTGGGGCACTTGCTCTATCGTGGAGGCTTCGTGCTCAAAACAGTTTCCTCCCTGTTTCCAGAGTCAGCCATTTAGCGACGAACAGCGAAGACATGGGACGGACCACTGCCTTAAAGTAATTCCTCATAACATGCCGCGCTTTTCTTGCCGACAAGATAGAAGCATCAGCTGAACGAGTGCATCTGCAGGAACCACAAATCACGGCCTCGTAAAGAGCGGAAGATACATTCTGGCTATTCGGAACGGATAAGTGGCAAGAGTTGCAGACACCATTCTGGTTGCGTGATGGCTGCACGTCTTTTTCTTTCTAAAAACAAACAGGCAAAAGATGCAGCAGTTGAACACCCTGAGGCAAGAAACCGCACTTACAGAGCCGGCGCTTCCCCGAGGCTTTCCAAGATAAAGCAGTACTGAAGACATCTGAAATCTTCTGAAGATCTCGTAGTGTGTTAGTGCAGGGGTATGGCAACATAATGCGCTGCCGCAATGGGGAGACCTAGGAAAGTCAGCAGAAGGAAGGGTTACAGAACAACTGGTTAGCTCTTACGTGGAAGAGGAAGGAAAAAAATCCTCTTTCAGAGATGAATATACGCCTGATTGAGAGATGAGAATAGGGACCGAGACGAGGACCGGACTTTGGAAACGACATGTACCATTCCGCCTGTAGAGAGGAGGTGATCGGGGCAGAGAAGGCTTAGTGTTTGGAAACAGCAGCCAGGACCTTTTCCATGCTCTGCTTGTAAAGGGTCTTTGCCTCTGAGAGATCTTGCGTATCGGATGCTGCATGAGTTGGGACCACCAGAGAGAACGGATTCTTCACAGAGGATTGCCTCCAGAGGAGTCCGGAGAGCTCTTTTGCACCAAAGACAAAAAAGCGACTCGCAAAACATGCTGTTAATTTCGTGCTCAGTATCCAAGTTCCCCAGAGGATTCAAGAGGCTCGTTCCGAGAGAAAAGACCCGTTCAGCGAGCCTGCTGGGCGGCGCCACCTCGCATCGAGGTCTATCTGGGACTCCTTGATGTTCATCACAAAAAAGACAACTTCCAGCCTCAGGGAGACAAACTCTCAAGCTGCTTTCGGGAATTTCCTTCGCGCGACGGGCAAGATTCTGAATGTCAGATCGCGCTACCGCTCTTTGTTTCGTCGTGGTGGGCAAATCTGGGAAACGATATACCCCCAACATCTAGACATGTGTGCCTTCTCTGGACCGATGCTTTCCCAAGGGATACTTTTATCATAGTAGCAGGAATTGAAAGTCGAGTGACCAGAAAAATCGATGGGAAGTTGAAATAGGGTTCTCCCCCATCGGTGATCAGAGCTCTCCCGGATCCAGGGCAGTGGGCATCCTCCAGTCCTTGCCCTCCGAGTCCCTCGATCCTTCCGGGATGCAAGCGGTAAGGGATCGCAGCCTGGAGTGAGAAAGGGACAGGCGGAAGCGGAAACGTCGACAATTATGGCCTGTGGTTGTTCAAGGCCGATGACGCGCAAAATTTTTCCATCCAGGAGCTGATGCAAGACCCATGAAGCAGGATGTACGCCAGAATGTGCGGATGGTCTTCGCCTTCCTCGATCGATGTCTCATGGTCCAAAAACCAGACTTCTGATAGATGAGGAAGGCGCCGTTACCCGAGCCTTCCTCATCTTCGAGAGCGCTTGGGAGGCGGGTCAACGGCGGAAGTATCCTGCGTTAAGACGGCGGCTGCATACAGTCTTGCCGAGGGAGGGGGAAGAGGACGCTTCCGTATCGTAGGGCAGCTGCTTCATCAATTTAAGTGCATTCAGTTTCATTTGTGGGTTGACTGCTCATTTATCCAGAACTTCTAAATCCCTAATAAGATATTAACGGCTCCGGTAGCGTACTCCAATGGAAGGAGCAAGCGTTTGCAGCCGTACGCGACGAACATGAGCGCATGCAAAAGCCAGCTTGTTAGGATCCTGAAAAGGATATAGAGGATCGCTCCGCGCGCACTTGATCCCTTACCGGCCCTCCCATCGCCAAAACATTAGTGCCCTCCCACGTCTGAACTTTTTGTTTCTTTAGGTTTTTTATCCTAACCCCCGCGCGTCGGAAGGACCTCGCCGGTCGAACACCGGCAAGCAGCAGGCTGTACTGATGTGGTGAGCCTTTGGGTTCGCTACGCGGAACTTCTCTGTACTTTTATTTGAAAAAATAAATGCCCCGGCATATCCGGGTGTAAACAAAAGCCAGAATAGATCGCCACATACGTACTTCAGCATTGGGGCTTCATCTGCTGCCTTCATCTGCCATCTGCTGCTCCCTGCCCTCTCTCATCGTAAAACACCAAAATACTTGTGCATGTATGGGCGTTTGTGTCTCCTTTTGCTTTCTTTCTCCTTCCCACACTGCTTCATTTTTCCGCTGCGCGTCCATGCGCCCCAGCATGCCAGTGTCGCTGCAAGTCCGGAAAAATACGGCGAGAAATTGCTCTTGGTTCCGCCAGAATGCGCTGTTGCTTCGTCCAGAGTGCGAAACAGGTTCACTACTCAGTACTACGCAGAGCATACGCAGATTCTGCGTCGAGATGTTGCCGATCGTGAGCACCCACATGTCAACATGTAAATGTCTTGTATTTACTCGATATCCTTGAAAAATCAGTAAATAGGAGCAATCATTGCATAATTAATTGCACATTCAACTCAGTATAATAGATGAAATGTTAGATGCAATAATTTACTTTGCTGAGAGTATGTATTACGTAGGTGTGCTATATATGACGCAATTTTAGGTTTTGGTAGAAAGTGTTGTTTACTTTTCAGTGCAAAGCAAAGAGAAGGATTTGAAATGCCTTGAAATGGAAAACATGAGAGTTTCAACAGATGTTTCAAAGATGCTGTGGTATGGATTTTTTCTTCCTTGACTCTCAGCTGATTTTTCACTCATAATTTCGAGGAGCTGCATGAATCCTCTATTTAATCGAGGCGAAGACACTTTTCAAGGGGACTCAACGTTTGACTGCTCACCAGAAAGGCCAGGAAACCATGTCCAGAGAATTGAAAAAAGTAGAGGAATGGAACAGTGGAGCGTGAATTGCTCTTCCTTTTTTTGTGTTTCTATCCTTCTAAGTGATGTAGTTTCCTTTCTGAAATTGCGAAGTGATGGTGCAATCAAAAGTGGCCCAATGAGAGCGCAAAATGAGCGATTCACAAAAAAATGGTCATCTTGAGTATGCTCCGAGTTTGATGCTTTTGTACTCATTGGTTTCTTGTTGCTCACTTTGCAACACCAAAGATCAGCCTTCGATATGAATGCTGTATCTACACAGAGTCATCGGAATCGACTCGGAATGACTGTCTTCTATGATAATCGAGAAAGATTTGTCGTTTTGTTTTTAGTACTCACACATTCCATGAAAACAAGCCTTGCATTCCATCTTTTGTCACTGGTCATCGTTCGGATTAATAAAGAGTTCTGCTTCTCCAACAAAACTCCGTCAGAATTCATTGTGTGCATCTTTAAGTAACATGTCCTTTCTAGAAGTGTAAAACATAGGCATTGTGCAAAAGGTGAGTTCTTTACCATCGGAAGATTGCAGAAGAGGAAGAAGAGGATCCAGCTGGAGCTAGTACCTCCTGGGAAGGGACCTCCGATGAAAATCTGGCAGCTTCCAGGAGACCGTCTAAGCCAGTCGGAAGCAAAGGAGATCCTCCGCAGTTTCCTGCGTGGCTTTGCGATCCACGAACTCCGGAATTGTGGTGAAGGATGCCAACCTGGTGACCTGTCTCCACTTTATATCCACCAACTGCCTGTAGGCTCCGTGGAAGGAGTCGGCAACAGCAGTGCCTTCTTTAAGGAATACTCCCTTTCTGGGAGCACGGACTGATGTGTCGGTATCTGACCACAGGCTGGAGGGATACCGATACAGGGTTGAGAGGCAAACGTGGAGGTCCGGGGCAGAGCAGAGTCACAAGCTATCGACTCCTGCGGATGCACACTGCAGCTCAAGGACGCTCTCTTCTTTCTCGCATAAATGTGAGTCCGCGAACAGAGTCTACACACAGAGACTGCTGCCGGAATCTGCTCTCGCCATACAGTAGAAGCAGCGCACAAGCCTTGAAGAGCATTTGGCGATGGCTAAAATTTTAGATGCCATCTCAAAGCTGAGCAAGAGGCAAAGAGCACCAGCTGAGCTTTATCATTGTTTCTCAATGGAACTGAGTCCTCTGGTGCTTCAGCTGACCCAGAGACGTTCCCGGTCTGCGAGGGTTCGTTTGCTGCCAAAGGGAGGAGATCCTGCAGGTTTGCTCAGCTTGAGCGGATGTGGACTTCCTCAGCTGCTCAAGTTTGAGCAAATCCGATCCAGTCTGATCTTCTGATCTCATGTTCGAACACAGTTGCGACGTTGGACATGAGCTGCTTCCGAAACCGTGTGCTGCGCGAATGGGGTGAATGGAAGACCCAGTGCTTATCCTCGAACAGGTTTACTTTGTTCTCGGACCAAGCAGGGAGAGGAACTTTTCCACCAGCGGGCTCGACTGAATCTGCAGCATCGCGTCGCGCTCGACAGCCTCAAGAATCTGAATGCCCATTCGGAGAGAGGGGAGTAACCAAACGAAAGCAAAGGAGGTGGAGGTCGACCTTGAAAAGACTTTTGACTGTGTCAATCAGGAAATGCATCTGAAGTTCTTTGGTGGTGCCAGCACCCGGGAAAGCATCCTGCTGGCTTGCCTGCGCTGCCATCATCAGCATTCTCTTCAGCAGTCGCCACATGTTAGGGGGAAAATCCGACAATCAGGCGAGAACTCTGCACTCGTTCAGCATTCTTTTCGTTCTTTGTCCTTTCCCCCTTGATGTACCCCATCTCCCCTCCCCTTGTTCCTCTGCCTGCTCCGCAGGAGGGTTCGGGGTGTCTGTCGGTTGGTGTTGCTTGCTGATTCCCACCCCGGAGCACCCGGGTGCTCCGGGGCGTTTATTGCTAAACTATCCGGGAAAAGAGTTCCCGGACAAAGGACACAGAAAAAACGAAGGGGGATCCCCGACATGCAGGTCGGTAAACCGAAAGTCCAGAATGGGAAGGAAGGGACCACAAATACACATATAAAAAATAGAAATAAAGATATAGGGAGAGTAGGGGACAAGGGTCTTTGGTATGGCCGTTCCTTTCTTTCAGAACCGGCTATGGATGCCGGTGATCTCGCTCCTAACGTCTTCCGAAAGATGGGCCCACTCGGCAGCCGGCGCCATGTTCACGCCGGCTATTCCGGTGGCCTGACGACGAATCGCCAGCTTCTCCAACTCTCGGTGGGCCTTGTCGATGGCGCAGGTGCAACAGACCGTTGCGATGACAGCACCTAAGGACAGGCCGCCTGTGAAAGAAGAAGAAGCGGCGCATCAAGTCTCTTGCGGTGTCCTCCTGGTGCAGGAGAGCTGAGGCCAGCCTCCGCCACAGTCCTTTGAGGGCACCGCAGTCCAAGAGCAGATGCGGGAGCGTTTCCACGTCCCCGCACCGTTTACAGTTCGGCGAGACAACTCCCCCGGAAACACGGTTCGTCCGCTGGTTGGAGTGAAAACCCCAATGCACCATTATGATGACGTCCTGCTTCCAAGAAAGGGGGAACACAGAAGTGTTCAAACAGGAGGGAGGGACCACAAGTTCTTCGGGGGGCACACTCAATAGTTCGCTCCACCGAAGGAGTCCCTTCGGGATGGTGCGAGGCGTGGCGGCGTCGGCCAGCTCGCAAGTCCTCCAGCCGCCTATGGGTCGGGTTGCTCCTGCGATGGTGCACCTCCCACCTCGCCGGTAGGCAGCTGTCATCTCTTGCCCTGAGGGCTGACAGCGCGTCGGCGAGGGGCGTGACGGCCAGGCGAGTCCACTTCTCCTGGCTGTTGCAGACCTCATCCACCGTGCAGTACGGGGAGAGGTGAGCGCAACGGAGTTCCAGAAGGGAAACATCCTCGTGCTTTGCCCAGGCATGCAACGGCTCCTGCCACTAGGATTCAAAGTTCGTTGGGCGGCAGGAGTTCCATGCGTGGGCTGCCAGGAGCCGGTAGAGAGGTTTCCAGGGGAAACCGAAGCCTCTCGGGCGCGCTCCGTATGCGGCACGAGCGACAGAAAGCCATCGCTGCCGGTGCAGCGCCGCAGTAGCAGGCGCGCGGGAGCACACCACGGTGTTGCTTGCTGGGTGAAGTTGCCGGTGCCGCTCCACCGGTCTTCACTTTCATTTTGCCTTTATTTTTTGCCGTCTTTTCTGCCCACCCTACAGGTGGTCTTGATGTGTCCAGGAGCGTCACCCTGCCGACGCTCGACGGAGGACATCATTTCTTGAGGTGTTCAACTTTATCACAGCTGCCGCACGTCTCTTTCTTCCCCACTTGCCACAGAGAAGTGGGGTCACCATCAAGATGTACCGTAACGCACGCAAGGCACGTTTTCCAGCATAAGCACTTGAAGCTCTGCTCGCATCAGTGGTTTGCTTCTCAAGGACCGCCGCAGTTTGCATGTCTGCAACCCGAAGCAAGACATGCTAGAGGTGGGTGAGGGTCACGTGGTCCGCTGTCGAATTGGAGGCTTTCTGTCACCTAGGACCAGCGGGGTAGACAGCAGGCGCTGAGTGAGCACTTGATCTCTACAGATCTCTCGTGAGCTACTTTCTCTCGGGCATGAGGGTGAAAAGGTCTTCTCCTATTACACCCACATGTGTGCCCTCCTTTACGAGCTCCTTCACTATTTCCCTCGCACTCACAGGATTAATTTGGCAGCGGGGGATGGGCTTGTGGCTGTTCTCTGCGTGTGCTTGCAGCTCTTGGTCATCAGTGTTAGGTGCTCCTTAGATGGTCACTAAAGCCACCAATCGCTCCATTTGGTGGTCGAATACGTAGCTGCCGTTCCATAGGTCGGCCCTGCAACGTCCTCCAGCCTGACCGGGAAAGCTCCCTTCGTGATGGCTTCCACTTTGAGAAGTATGCCATGGATCCATAGACGAGATTGAAATGTCTACCAGAATACAAACCAGAGTACGAGGTTTTCGATCTTCTTTAGTGTTTTTTTTTTTTGATTTTCTGCAGGTTGACAGATTGCACGTACAACTGTATCCATCCTTCGTTCTCCTGGCATTTCCTCCCGCTTGGTGTGCCCCGCCGCTCTTCAGGAATACTGTCCCTGACACGAACCTCTGTGTAAACAGAGAATCCGAAGACCGGCCTTACCAAGGAATAGTACGGCGGTCTTCATCATATTCCCTCATTTTGCCTGTACAATGAGAAGGATTGGATGCATTGCACTGCAGGGTTGCTAGTGGGCCCGACTTCGGAGCTCTCAGTCTGCATCTGGGAGCCTGTTTGCATTATGGACTCATCCATGACACGTTTCGTGTTTTCAGAGTGGCACGTTTCTGCACCTTGAGGCATGTCCTTGTGATGTGCCGCTTCCTAGGGTTGCCGACGCCGCCAAAGTCACGTAGGGAGTTGCCGCCGTCGTGGTTGGGGTTGCTACCACGTCTTGCCGTAGGTCAGGGGACTCGTGCTGGCGAACCCCTGCATCCGAGCGACCTTCAAAGCTGGGTTCATCCGTGTGTTTGGCAAGGCTGGTTTGCGGGACTACTCTAACGCCAAGGGTGCGCATCCTTGATGTTGGTAGGAAGCAGGAAGTCTCGCATCGTGAAGGAGCGTACACGAGTACAGTTCAGCTGTTTCATTAGCGAACTGGATGATGCGTTGTCTCAACTTGAAACCTCTTGGTGGGTACCTTAAGCAAGGCTGATGTGACTCTCCTGGAGCTAAAAAAATCCAAACGTAGTGGTGCAAGCATCCAAGGGACGAGAGACATGCCTCTCAGTCTCGTTCATCTGGAGGTATTCTTTAGTGAGGATCTTCTGCAGGTGTGCTTCATCAGCCACCGGAACGGTGTCCTTTCTCCGTCTGCCCTGTCCCGCCGGGACACTTCAAGTGTCGAAAAGCCTACACTTTGAGGGCTGAATCTCGATTGGAAAAATCGGGAAAGATCCGACTCTCCCGACGAGCACAGCACGTACGACAAAAAAAGAAAGAAAGAAAAAGAAAAGAATACAGGGCGCATTGTATTTCTCACGCACGCAAGCAGGCTAGGGACTCTCGTAAGCGTTCCGTTCTAAAGTCAGTCGTCCAGATGAGCACGCAATTCTCAGTATGTTTTTTTGTTTTGTTCGTTTCTTGAGTTTTTTATATTTATACATCATTTTTTTTTTAGTTTTTATACTTCAATTTTCCCTTACCCTATATAATTATTAATATTCTTGACAATTATAGCATTCATATCTGTGAATCAAAGCATATCTGCAATTCTTTCTCGATTGTTCTATTATAGGCGTTATATTTCACGTCAGGTGCGTGTATTTAATTAAATAATGCCGAATTGGTGAAAAGTTTCATATTCCATAATCTCCATAATTGTTTTTACTGGGATAAATTGTAATATTTATATAACCTAAATATACAAATTAAACAGTATGAAGTAATGATTTCTTTCTCCACCACGCACTCCAAACGTCTAAGATTTTCGGTGAGCAATGGAAATTGCTACGTGTTTCCGCTACCGGGTATTTTGCGTCTTCTACACCGTCGAACGTCCAGGCGGCTGTTTGCCTATTATAGAGGATTCAGTCTTGACTATATCGAGGCGTGTCTGATATAAAGTGGAATTTCTTGCACCAATTACCAGCAATGGCAGCAGTGGTATTCTAAGTTCGAGTGCGGTGGGACACTACCAAAACGGGGAACATCTGGATTCGAAAATGGTTGAGGCACTGGTAGTGGTAGAAGCCAGTCTATGACGGGCTGAAAAAGTGTTTTCGTATCTCATAAATGATGCATACATGCGGAGCCTATTCTCCGAAAATGTACACAAAAAACTCTTAGGAAAAGGAACGGAACACCCAGCGCTTCGGTCTCAGGTGGGGCATCTTCCACCTCGCGCCTGAGCTCACGTAACATCTTCGCTGGTCTCGGTGAGGCCCAAGAAGCTTTTCGAATGCTTCTGGAAACTGTTGTCCTGCAATGAGCTCCAATCCCTTCAGGGGAGCAGCTGACGGTTCACTTCCCGCTCATCGATGAACATCGCACTTCCCTGGATTTGATCAGTTCATTTCCACGCCCTTTTAAGCAGGCCATCGTTCACTAGAGAAGAAGTCCTTACAACCGAATGTGATTGTTCGTCTGTACCAGACGGAGATGGAGAAGAACTCGATGGGAGATTTATCACCCGATCACGCCCGGAGCGTTTATTCGAAATGAACAAACAGGTTGGGAACGCGGTTCTCAATAGAAAACAAAAAGTTCGAAGGGAAGGTCCACCGACGCGCGGGTCAGTTGTTTTAAAAGTCGGATAGTAAATAAATAAACAGAGGGAGGGTGGAGTCCAAGGTGTTCGGCTTTGGCCGTTCTTTCCTTTTAGAACCGACGCAGAATGCCGGCGATTTCTGTCTCAACTTCTGGTTTCTTGGGGCCACTCAGCAGCCATGCAGGTGACTTTCCTTCGCTGCTCTTGCATCTCCAACATGTGGCAGCCGTGACGCTGTCAAGGATTCAAATTATCGTTGCGATCACTGCACTTGACAAGAGTCCGTCGCACGCCAAGAATCGCCTCAGCAGGTCATGGATTGTTTGCTACTGGGACAGCAGCATTTAAGCCGGCCACTTGCACAGTTTGTGGAGGGCAACGCAGTCCAAAACCTGTAACAGTTCGGGGATGCAGCTCCTCCGGAATTGAGGTATCAGAGCTAACTGCACTGGGGTTCTCAATGCAAAAACAGCAGCACATCGTGCTTCCAGTTCAAGAGGAGCATCACTACCTCTTCGGAGGCAACAGTAAGTAGTTGGCTCCACCAACGTAGTCGCCTCTCCTGGAAACGAGAACTGGCGGCGTCCTCCACTTCTTTCGTAGTACAGCCGTCCAGGAGTTTGGTCTCCTACAGTGATGCAGGAGAATTCTCCCTGTGTCGGTTGGCAGCTGTCGTTGCTTGCCCTTAAGGCAGACAGCGCTGGTGTTGCGGCTGGACGGATCATTTAGTCCTGTCCTTCAATACATCTCCCACTGAATGGATCAGGAGACGTCACAGGGGACAAAGTTCCTCTGGAAACATTTCCAGAAAAGCGAGGCCGCTTGCCTCGACGGGAAACCGAATCCCCGCATCCTGTTACGGAAGCGCGGCAACGAGAAGAGCAGCCTTTCGCTGCTGGCACAGCACCGAAGAATGAGGCACGCAGGCGCACACCATGGGAAAGTCAACAATTTGGAACAAAAAGCTAACAAACGGAACTGTACCTGCAGTCCGATTCTTTCCAGACGCACCATGAAGTCACTGGGAGATCGGGGTGAACCAGAGAGACTGGCTGTTTTCACGTTAAAGATGGGACTCTTCACAGTTGTCACGTAGAAATCACCCTCATTACTCACACCATACAGAACTGACATGGTTCCCGCTCGGGAACGAGAAGCGGATGCAGTGGACGGTGGAATCAAGCTCGATTCAAGAAGACAAAATCTGGAAGACGATGAGCCTGTTTGGGGAATACTGATGCCCGATCAGACTTTTCCAGAAACACTTCGTGCTTTACGAAATACAATGGAGCTCGTGTGCCCTTTCGAGTCGACGGCGATGCAACGAGAGTCTCGAGTCGCCCTTAGTTTTCCAGCGTGGGAATCTCTTTCATAGTCATTCGTATGGCCTTCGATTCTAAAGATCGGTGATCGTGAAAATCGTGGAGCAGGATAGACGCATGATCAGGGATTCAGATCAAGCAACAGGTGCGCGGGAGGCAAGCAGGGAGTCTCCTTTGAATATTTCTCTTGAGCATGCAGAATGATCGGTAAAGAATCACACAGTGTCCTTGTCGCCATGCAAGGCAGGGACCGCTTGCAGCTTTGTCTGAGAGCATTGCACCTCGTAGGGCGGACGCCCTTCTTACCATGCAGTTGAGTCCTCCATGCGCTCGAGACAGCCGATGTCCATGGCCATTCTTCACGAGTTCCTACCTGTTCCTTCATCCCGCTATCCCGCTTCCTAACATCTCTTACTATGGCATCCTGTCACCATGTTGCGAAGATCTCTCAATGTTTCGGAACGGACTGAGGGAGGGAACCCAAAGAGAGGTGCTCTGAGCCACTTCATGTGCACTGGAGGCTCAGTGGTCACTCTCAAGCGATCTGATAGGTAAATGTCAGGTAGATGCTGAGACTGGAGCAGCATTGCCACGTGTCTTGAATGTGCAGGTAGATATGGTAAGTGCGGTCTCATTTAGTTCTTCGCTTTCTGTTCCGTCGAACTGTTCCTCTTGCTGTACGATCTCGTGGGTGTCCGGCGCTCGTGTCAGCGACGTCTTAAGCAGGTGGTCTTCCGTACGTACCAGGTATGTCGCCAATAGCGTGTTGGCATGAGACCATTTGTTTTTCGTAGAAGCACGGTTTCACCTCGTGTGTTGTCTTCCGGTTTCCTTTCCTGTGTTGTCGATGCCCTCCGAATGTTAACGTGTGGTCTGTGGGGTCGCCAGCGCATCGGTCGTTTGTTATCACTGCTGATCGCTTCTTCAGCTTCTTCATGTGTCTTCCGCTTTCACTTCACGGAAGCTGGCCTTCAATTTCCATTTTTCCAGAAGCGTTTCTACTTTCCGAATGAAGGCGTCAGAAAAACCATTACGAGAGAGTTGTCGTGAGCGGGTCGCCTACGCCAGCAGCACTTCTGGATCGTAAGAAATCCAGAGGAGGAATTCTTTTCCATGGATTCCACTTTTTCGACGTATTCAGATTCTTCGGTGATCCCAGGATGTTTATGTGAATTTCATAAACACATACATAAGGAATTCCTTAGACATTACGTACATCGAACGCCAACGCGCACGTCGGCAGCGAAGAAAAATAAAATAAAGCGGAAAACAGGGGAAACAAAGGAAAAATAAACGAATAAATAAGCAAACACATGGTATGGGGAGGCACCTGGCGCAAGTGCTTATCGTCTTCGGGACAAGGGGTAATGGGAGGGGAAGGCACTGGTTGCTCGTGTCCCGCGTCTCCTCGGTCTGTTTGATACGCAGGTGGCGTCCCTTTCAGTTCCGATCGGAGGTGGGACCGTCTCGTTACTCCGTTGTCATGGAGGGGATGGGGTGGACGGACGTCCTCCGGTGCATGGGGAATCACAACTGTCGCTCGAATGCGGCGCAGCAGATCGAGCGTCCTTACAGTGTGAAGAACCGCCGCAGAAGCTGCCGAGGGGGTACCTCCAGAAGCAAGGGGATTGCTGCCACCCGGTTCCATCTCCAGCGGTGCGACTCGCAGTTCAGAAGCAAGAGCAGGGGCGATTCTATCTCCTCCCTCCTGACCCACTCTTGTTTTCCCTCGCCCGGCAGTGCGGACGCTGGTTGCACGGGAAGCTCCAGTGCGAAAGGAGTGTCGCCTCGCGTCACCACGGGAGGGGATCCGCTTGGCTGTCCAAGAGAATTGCGGGAACTACAAGCCCATTCACGGAGGATGCTAAGGGTGCCTTCCTCCCTTCCCTTAGGCGCAAGGGCGAGGTGCTGCTGCGTCTGCGGGTTCCCGCGCCTACCAACCACTCCTGCTATGAGCAGCGCGGACCTAGCTGGCGGACCACTGCCGCCAGCTAGGTCACAGGAGCGTGATGCTTCTGTGGGGAGAACAGTGCTACGTTCAAAAGGGTGGAGGTGCTTCTTGCCTGCTTCTTGGTGTCTCTACCACTCCCTGCAGCGGCTCCGTTCCGAGGCGTAGGACGGGACGGAGACAGATGATGGCGGGAGACTCGAGCCATGCATCCTCAGCTTCCTGTCTCCACGCTCTGTGATTCAGAGGCAAGCAATGGATACAAGTATCGCAGCAGGGAAGCCAAGTCCTTCGAGGAAACGGTTTCGGGGAAGTAGGGGTGCACATCCCTGTCAGCCAACCACGCGGAAGGTTAGGATCAACGAGCATAGGGACTCAGCAGTGTTCGCTTCACTGTGTACGGGGCACAAGCGAAAGTCTGCGGGAGTTGACTTGGTTTCCCCACAATTTTAAGGCTGCAGATGCCGAGTTCAGCATCTCAGTTCGGGGTCAAGGAACCTTTGAGGAACCTCGGGACCTTGCCGCGCTCCCTGAGAACAAGGTCGCGCACAAGGTCGTCCGTTGGTATTCTCTCCTCATGGAGCGATGGACAAGCAAAAAAAAAAAAAGCAGGGGTCAGAGGACAGGAATAGCAGGAGCATTCGGTGGCCGATCAGGGTAGGACACACCTGTTGCTCGGAAACGGACCCGATGCCCTTCCCGCTGTCTGGACGCTGCCAGATTGCACTTCTGAGAGTAGAAGCCGCACATGGCTACACTGAGGTGCCGAAAAAGTACCATCTACGGGGATCATCGAATGGATTCAATCGGACCGACGTTGCTCCGTTTGGATGTAAGCAGAAGTCACCTTTGAACCAGGAGGAAGAGGAGCACTTCGATTTGCTCGTTTTGTTGAAGAGACAAACGAAAGTCGTTTTTTCCATCTGGAGAGTTGCCATCCAGAATCCTCATGCTTGCTAGATTCAATGGAGCAAAGAGCAGCCTCAGGTTGCTTCCTTCCGCTGCTGTGGAACTCAGAACCGAACACTAGAGCAGCAGATTCTGTCTCTTGTTGTTGCACTTGCAAGAACTCCAAGTCGAATGCTGGAGATGGATCAATGCCTCACGGAGCTGTCGAAAGCGAGATCTCCAGCAGCCATCTCCTCGTTCGGGATACCCATTGCGCCCGCAAGAGACCACATCCGCAGGAAAAAGGCACGCCACTTGTGTTGCGCAGCGTCCTCCTGCTTCTCTTTCTCTTTCCGAAAGAGATGTTTCATAAAGGCAGCGTCTTTTGGGTAGTGAAGAGCACGGAAAATTTTTGGCTACAGACGCTGACTGCCTGTTGCTGTTGTTTCTTTCAAGCATCCCACTAAGGCTCCCAGTCGATGATCTTGGGACCACCGTCACCGCCATTCAACCTCTTTTCTTCCTCTGGTTTGAGGGCAACCCGAGGTGCTTCCGAGAAGCGCAGGTCCACCGGAGTCGAGAACTCTCTCTCCTCCGGAGCAGGTAAGAGATGGCCCCGACAGCCTCCTTGCACAAGATTTTCTAGAGAAAACCACCTCTCTCGCTGACTGTGCGCATAGGTCGCGCCAAGATGATCCCAGGAACAAACCTTTGCCCAACTCGGTCAAGTGATAGAAATCTGAAAGCGTCTCTATTGGGATCTCGTAGCCGGGCTGCATAGGAAGAGAGCCGTTTAGAGTGAATCCGCTGCGTGTGTACTTCCACAGGATGCATTTGCTCTCTTGACGAGGCGGAGCATCCAAGCGGAGATCAGGTCTGCCGTTTCTTGGATGCTGAACGAGAGATTTTTATTGAGGAGATTTATGTCGCCTGGCCGAGAGAACCTGGATCGCTCTGCAACAGTCATCGTCGCTGTTGGTCTATGGGGCTTGCAAAGCATGAGGTGGACAGGTGGCACGGGCAGGACGCTGTTCTATGCAGGTAAGAATCACCTTTCTGTTTCGTGTCCTCACTGAGAAGATTTGTGGAACGGTGCGTGAGCAGCCACTTTCAGTTGTTCAGCTAAGTATCAGGCAAGGGTCGTAACCTCCGCTAACGTTCCATTTTCAAGAATTGACACAGTATGATGATGTAGGTCGTGGAAGCCTCCAGGATCTGTAGAAATGGGGAGAAAAATCACTCTCGAAAGTAAGACGAACAGTGTGAGTGGGGTTGACGTTTGGTTTTCGATTCGCTGGTGAACATGCGTGATGGAGCGCATCGTGCGGAAACGGCGAATCTCGTCGTCCCCGTGCCGGGCCTCAAACCTCCGGAGGGAGAACCCTCGGTAGCACAGCTACCTCCGCGAGGGACGAGTCCTTGGGGAATCTGAGGATGTGAGTTCCAAGGGAAGGAAAGGTAAAGCTGCAAGGGAAGCTCTGGACCAGTTGCGTGGACCCATCTGGACTCGGCATCTTCTTCCTCGATGAGCCGAAAATCCAAGACTGCAGCTTGCTGGCAGGGAGTCGAGCTTTTCGGGCTGGTACCTCGTGATCCTTCGCTTTCGAACATTTGGAAGCTGCATGATAAGCCAAGACTCCTGCCAGTGTGTCGCGCTGCTTGCGTGAGAATTCCAGTTTTTCCCGGAGCGGCTGCTGTCGTTCCTATACATCCACGACGCAAATAGGAGTGAAAGCCGGCTCTAGAACACTCGAGGCGTACCCTCCTCAAGAAGCAGATGACCGTCCCAAACGAAGCAAACCTCACACCCTCCCTCCTGATCCCGACTCTGAAAATTCAAACTGCCTTCATGTTTCGTCAGGAATCGGGACTGCGGATAGCGCACTGCGCGTCCTCCTGACTTTCGCTTTGGGCCAGTCTAAAACTCTTAGTGTCTATGCAGGAATTTAGGGTTAAATAAAAACAAAAGGGAAGTGACAGCTTCCGAAACAGGTGCGGGACTGCGATCCACAGCAATCGGGACAATCGCAACCTGTGTTTGACCGACACTCGAAGATCTGCGCTTCAGCCACAGGCTCACTGCTACCTGTGCAACTCGACCCTATCAACGCTAACGACGACATTGCGACCGGGAACGGTTTCCATAGAAACTTTATTTAAAGCATGATTAAATGGCTCGCTAAGTTCCAGTTACGTTCCAGAATCAAAAACGGATCCGATTATGCGTTCGATACTGAGGTCTTGTCCCTCATCGGACTCAACGCTTATCCCATGATCGCTCCTCGTACCGCGAGTTCTCTCCCCATCCTCGTCACCTTAATCCTCGATCCCAACAGCTGGACGATCAAGGAGAACCCAGTCTTCACCTCTCACAAAGACTTTTCTACCCTCTGTCCGCCGTTTTGCCACACCGTCTCCGCCGCCATCCTCATAGACTCTCATCCGCTTCCGTCTTTGGCAACTATCAGATCTTACCGAATCCAAACTGGGAGAGCAAGAGAACCCTCAGAAAAACAGAAACTCCGAAAGAACCCTTGCAAAGTCAAGTGCAGTCTATGCCAAGTTTGAAAACTTCTCGAATTTTGTGCATAGGATCTCAGGAAGATCACAAAGACACCCCACACAGAGAGAGGAGGAGAAAACTGTACAAGACACAGGAGTTTCCGATCCACTCTCACGAGCGAAAACCCCTGCATAGCTAGAGCGCACTTGATGTCATTGAAGGGAAGAAGAGGGAGTATTAAGACCAGGGACCATGGGAAGAAACACAGGATGGGGGTCGCCATGCTCGGATCTGGCCAGCGTTAGTCGGAGTCGCAAATCATTCACAGTTCAGGAAACCCCTTACAAGTGGAAGATCCACTGTTGGATAAGGAGATGCAACAAAGGAATTTTCCTCCCTCTATGACTTACGTCTGTCCAGCTCGGTTGCTGTGGACGAAGTGTGTGGTGAGGGTTTTGGCAGCCGGGATCCTCCTCTGCGGCTCAAACCGTGGTCTTCCTCTTAGCATTGATGGAGGGAAGGGAAAGGAAGGTTTGAAGGTTGGATCAGGTCTGAATGCTCGGCGCTGCGAGGGTCTAAAGGTTGGTGTTGAGGCTCTGCGACGATTCGATAACATAGGTCTGCGCTCGGTCCTGAAAGATTTCGCCTGGGCTCGTCGGAAATAGGAATATCCATTTGCAGTGATGAGTGGAACAAACAAATCGCCATCACAAAATCAGTGTTTATGCCTCCGCCTTCATGGACACGTCATTTTTAATCGCGAGACGCCTCGTGGTCCCATGAGGTCTTGCTAGAGGTGCTCCGGAGCGAAAGCTTGCAAATACCCGCGACGAAGGAGTAAAGAGAAGTCACGAACGAATTTTAGAAAGGGAGGACATCGAGCAATTTATGGAGAAGAAGTTGAAGCGATGATGAAGGGGGCGCTGCCCAATCTGGTGAGAATAGGAGATCGCAGCTCCGGGGGGAGCAGCCCATCATGTAAACGTCCTCCGCACCGCAATCACTGGAGGCATCTAGTGCCTCTTCGATATTGTCAAGAAAGAAATTGAGGAGAATTTTATGGATCTCCTCCTCTCCTGTAACTACTTACGCTGAGAAAGGAGCTCAGGTTCAACGGACCGAAGCCCACGACACTGAAGGAGAAGTCTGCAGGGTCCAAGACCTGGATCAGTCTCTTCACCTGAAAGAGAAGGAGGTTTTCGGAAACGCAAGGATGGGCCCAAATACCTTGTAGCACACCTTCTCGTCCATTTGAGAGAAGCGAAGGAAACCTACGTAGGAACGGATGTCGTTGGAGCGGTTCCATAGGATCTGTGCTGCCAGGCAGAGGAATAGCATGCGCAGGACCGCCGCGACCGCTTGGATCAGAGAACTTTTCACCTCGTTGTCGGCGAAAGACTTTTTCTCTGCCGTGAAAATCCCATCAAAAGTGCCATAGCAGATCATGACGAAGTCGCTGCTTAGGAGGAACAATAGTTGCGGAGTGAATGCTAATAGCATCTGATTCATGGCTTTGGCACACATCTCTATACGTGCACATATCCACAAATAAAACTCGTCATTGTAAGAGTTCGTCACTTCTACTTCTCTTGGGATTCTCTTGTTTCCAGCCTCAGCAAAGAAAGCGTCGAAAATGTGAGGAGGAAAATAAACGGGGAGAAACTCCAGAACGATTACTTTGATGACATCGAAGTGCAAGGTGAGAAGAGAAAGGTACAGAATGATGGAAAAGCAGCAGAAAAAATGAATTCCAGCGTCCATCACGGCCTTGACGATGGAAGTTATCGAAAATCCAGCTTTCATCTTCACGTATGCAATGCCGACAAGGAAAGAGAAAGAAATGGAAATGAAGAGAACTGAAAGGACATTGATCTTCTTTCTTCCGCGACTGGTGCGTGCATCAATAAAATATTTCGCATCTATTAATTCATAAAGAACGTATCTTAGTGTCATTCCGCTTCTGATTGAGCCCACGATGATTCCCACATCGCGGAGCAATGCGATGGAAACCCAGAGCAACTCCAATTTGTAGTCTTCCACGAGGAATACGAAGTGGATAACTTCGACTCCTACCCTTGCCAGAAGAGCTAACGAAGTTACCAAGGCAAATGAAATGCTCAGGAGCTCGTTGACTAATTGAGGACTCCTTGCTTTCTGGAAAACCAACGGTGGATACAAGCCGAAAACCAGCCCCAGCAAGAAGAACAACTGCAATCCAAAATTTGGCATCGGCAGCACTCCAACACTTTCCCGTAACACTTCCTCGATTGGTTGACGATGCACCAAATTCTGCCCTCGAAGAGCTTAGTTTACACCCTTCAGCAGAACTGCGCTTGAGCAAAGCGTCTCCCATCTCTGCCAGATCGAAAAAAACAGAAACCTTGAATTATGAAAATTTTCCCTCTGTGTGGGAACGCATCCATCTGACTGTGAGGGAGAGATTTTCTGGTCGTGACACATTTCTCCGGCTGGTAGGCAACTGTGATTTTCGAAGGAGCAGGGATGGATGGAAAAAGCACCATTAAGAAAAATGGCAAGAACATTTATTGGTGGATGCATGTAGACAGATTGTCACAGAGCAAAAGGAACACCAAAACTTCCGATGAATACGCAAGTCTGCCAGACGATGAGCTCAGTCACAGCCGTTTGGATCATCAGATGGAGAGAAAAACATTATGGCTTTCCATCGAACTCCTTTTTCCGAGAGTCGGTGTACAGCAGATGAGCACCAATGCACATCTTGCTTTCGACTACCTTATGTGATTTGAGGAACTGCGCCTCTGTTTCTCCGTCGTCACAAGTCTTTTCAAGCGCTTCTTTTCTCTTTTTTTTCTTAAGTCACATGTAAGGATGCATAACAAGTAAGGGTACATGACAAGTCTGTGCAGCCACAAATATGGGTAAACCCATTGCGCGATGAATAGAATTTGTACTCTACAGTATCTTGCAGCCCCGGACAATTCGTCGGTGGAACATTCATTCCAAATCCTCTTGCTAGGTTGATCCGAAACATGGAACTATATACCTGTTTAACAGATAAATACGAGTGAAGGCATTTAAAGCGTGGAAGAAAGACTATTTCGAGCAGCAAAGACTCAAGATGTTAGCAGACGACTAAGATCTCAGGTTTATAGATGCACTTTTTTTTTTTTTTTTTACAGAAAACGATGGGAACTAATTTATGAATATACCAATATGCATAAGACCGTACACAATTATGTGACAATCGGTACTTAGGTATGAAACAAAGCAAAACGAGGAACTAAGCTGGTAAAAAGTTCCTGAGTTTTTCAGCAAGGGAAGTCTGGTAATGTAGTAGACTTTTGATGTCTTCAAGCTCATTATTTATCGGCAGCATCAGAATTCATTGCGAAATTGACCAATGAAACATGATTCAAGGAGAATGCACTTGCAAGGTTGAAAGTGCCGAGACAAGTGGAGGAAGAGCAGTAGAGCAAGCAGGTGTGGGTGAGCAAGATCCCTTGGGTGCATGGAGTAAAAGAATCATTTTCTTGCATTCAAGCAAGTCATAGTTAGGTTCATTCTTGCATGGATACATCCTTAAAGGGTAGGAAAAAAAAAAAAGGAAAAAATATAATGCCCGTGCAAAGGGGACATAAAATGATTCCTTGACATATTTCTACCAGAAATCAGTTGTGATACTGTTGTCAGATATCAGCAAAAGTGCCCTTAAAACAGCTGACATCAAGCGAATATTGCGTGATGAAATCCAATAATCGATCGCTTCATTACTTGCTTATATGATTTGTGTTCCCAAAGTATCGCCGTCCCACCTGCCGTTCAAGAAACAAATGTACTGAGAAAACTTTTGAGGGTTCCAGTGATTGAAGTTTGTAGGGTCAAAAGACTACTGCTTGGATTCAGGAAGCCTCGAAATGTTCTAGTGTATTCGTAAACCACTGATCCTCGTGCGTCCATCAGCGCTTTTTCTGTTCCAAAGAAATGGGTTGAAAAGAGGCATCGCCATCCAGTGGAAAATTCTTAAATCACGAAGACAATCTACCTACTAATCTACTCAGTTATTACTCTATGCAACATATTCAAGTTCTAAAACATTCGCAATATTCCCTCAAATTCGCTAAGGTTACTTATTTCAAAATAACTGCTCATCTGTTGGATCAAGAGGTACCGTAATCTGGATTTTTCACCTCTTCGGTAAAAGTTCGGATTGCTGATGTGTCCGCTGTAATACATCATTTCCCCCCCTAGCCTGGCCAGTTGCATTTCATCTTTCAAAATCCCGAATTAATAGATCAGCTTATAACGCCACAGTTCATGCTTGCCACCTCTTTTTCGTTTCCATTCGAAAAAAAAAAACAAAAACCTTTCTGCTGCATTTCTTTTACCGATTCTTGATCCGATCAGTCTCGACACCTCCCCTCCTAATCACGAGTATTACACCTTTCTTCAGATTAGCATTATAACAGAGAAATGGACTCTTCTTCTTCTGAGGATCATCTGCGACCATCAATTCATCTTATTCCATGGAAATAGTTCACAGTATTTACAGCAATTGAATACCGTGCATGGACCGCTTAAGTTCTAAGATGTTCTGCCGACTCCATCTTTCTTGTGAAGCTCACAAGAGAGATTCAAAAAAACTATCTACTTTAACAACTTAAAGCCCAGTTTCGAAAACTATAATCGTTGCAACACAGCTCCGTCTATTTCCGGGCACGTCATTATCGGTTTCCCATGACATGAACATTATCTTATCTTTTCGAAAACTTTTCCCGCGAGAATCGGATACTTTTTCCTGGAACTTGGACTCGCCGTTGATAGCGATAAATTGACAAAATTGTTTTCAATACCCCTTGGATGCACAATTACTTGATTTAAAAGTTTTCTGCAATGCTGCATCAAACGCTGTTCTTTACACTTTGAAAAATTCTTTCTAGAGACTTTCAAAAAAATACCGTAAAATGGAAACTGTGGCCAACTTTGCTTTAACGATTTAACTTCCAAAAAAAAAAATCATCAAAATTTATTTGCACGGTGATGTACGTCTCCTGAGCTTCCAGTTTAAATATCACTGTACTTTACTCAAGACACCGCAAATGACTCATTGATGTTAAAGACCCGCATTAAGATGAGATCATGAGATCAGCACAGAGATCACAGTTGATACATTCTGCCATGCAAACTGTGAATTTTTGCTCATAGAATCTAAACTCCAAGTTTGCTAAAGCACTCCATATGATTCTCATTTTTTAAATTCAAAACTTCTTTTTGTTGAAGTTTATCACTTATAATGCCGCTGTCAATTGTAATGCAAGGAAAAAAACCCTTTAATAGTTAATTACATTACTTTGCGTTACCTTACATGATTTTGTAATCTACACATTCTAAGCATTATCTTCACATGTGGAATTTTTAAAAAGAACGAAGCCAGACCAATTCGAAAGAGACCTCACTGGTATTTGAAGCTACAGCATATATAGTTTTATTAAAAACCGAAAGCACAGCATATTTGCTATAATGTTTTCGAGTCTTAATTGGGGGGCGTATGCTGAAAATGTATCCAGATCCTTCTCTTCATTACAGGTAGTGATTCTTAGTTTATCTGTGCAAAAAATAGGGTCATAAAATGCAAAGAATGTGAAAACGATTCATTTCTGGGACATGAATAAAACGTGTCTTCTTAACAGAAGGCATGGTAATAAATTGCAATCAACAGTCTCATGAAAGCCATCCAATAATCACTGCGATTTAAGAAACTGGAAAACTTTATAAGCCATAAAGATGTTGAAATCACGATTCACGTAAGATTAGAATCAGCAGAAGTCTGAAAGACGGGTTTTGACGCTTTGAAACGGAAAACGCAAATGGCATTACACATTTACTTTGAATAACTTTAAATTCATAAAGTAGGCACGAATAATGATCCTTTTACATGAAGAAAAAATTTTCAAATATATAAAATGACGGCATCTGTGTTGTCAAGAGGAAAATCATGTAATCCCAAATGAAACCAAAAATTTGCCAATCATAAGAAAATGAGTTACAAACAATAGTGCAAATTGCAAACAAAGGTCACAAAAGAATCGAAAAAACGTAGAGAAATCTAAATTCTGAAATCTGAATTCAGTGCTTAATATTAGATTTGTAACATTGGAATCTTATGAATACACAACACTACATTTATCAGAGAATCTTTTATTCAAAAAACGTTCTTTGGCTCAAAATAATGCAATATAAAACACAAAGTAAGACTAGAAACACACATAAAATTTCTTCCTATAATTCTTCAAACGTTGAAGGCACTAACAAATGCTGCCCCTCTTCAGTACGTTTCCTTCGGCAAAGTTCCTTTTCTCTTGAGAGAGACCTAAAAGAAACAAAAAGGTACATAGATGGAATCTCTAATGAACTCTCAGAAAACAGTATCAAAGTGAAAACTATAGAGCATTTGGAAAGACTGCCACTGTGGTCATAAGCATATATTTCTTGTAGCGACAACAAGTAGAAATTATCAGTTACCTTTTATATTCTTGCATTCATTACCAATATTTATAAAATTTAATGTACTCAATACATTTCTCACTGACTGAAATAAAATGACAGGGTTCTCATCTATATTATTACTTTAACTGAATGTAAACACCATGAATCAAATGGGACAACTTAGATATCAAAATCATCACACTACCAAGTTTTTATTCATACAAACTAGAGACATGAATAAATAAGGCAAAGCTGTTTTGTAGTGAAATTTATATTTATTTTGAGGAATTTATGAAATGTCCTATTTATTTATGTCCTGCATAATATTGCGAAAATTAACAGTACAAAATTTTAGTCCATAAAAACACCAGATGCATTTCCATGGTGTTTCCTTCCTTAGATGGTCTGTTCACCTAAGTTTTTTGAATGAATAAGCAAAAGTGCATAACACATAATCCAACAAAATACAAAATGCTGCTGTATTTAGATTTCCTATTTCTTGAGATGCTACATGGTTTTTCTAACATTCAATCATTTGTTAAGAAGAACTATAGAATACACCTCAAGAACAGATTTACAGGCAAAGAGAAATCTGAAACTTTTATATGTTGACTTTGTAAACTAATTAAAGGCATTCAAAAGAAACATTAATCTAAACAAAACAGGAGTATGATGTATTGTGCAGAATGAATGTGATGCATATACGAAAGGGTCTACATTGAATATTAAAATTCTAATAGTTTGGAAATGATGTCCATAAAGATCAGCTTACATTACCCATATTGTGCCTTAAATGCATTCTGATAAAAATGATTATACAAAATTCATTGATACCATGTTAGTTTTTGATACGGAAGACTTTGATTTGAAACAAGTAAACAATAATAAATAGCTCAATAGGATATTCCACTGCAATATAAAATTTATGATAAATGTAAAATACAGATCATACCATCCAAAAAAATTCCTTCATGCAATATAAAACAAAAAATTAAAAAACCGTCTAAGTTATTTATGACATTAATACAAAACAGTTCTAAAAAAACACTTGAATAAAACAAGACCACCACCAAACACATTTCTTAAATACGTTTTCAATACTATAGCAAAACTGAAGTATAAACACTACAACATGACTATCATCAGAAGGATATCAAAAAATTCCAACAAAAATTTGTGCTAAATGTCATAAATCCACAATCAACTACTTTACCTTAATGGTTTAATCTTGGACCCTACAGATTTCCCTCGTCGCCTTATATGTCCACAAACAAGGGCTGTAATAATGGAGGCAAATGATAATGTGGTTATAAATGCCAAAATACTCAGAACTGTACATAGTTACATCGGATTCGTTCACTGCCATAATTACCAATGAGCAAATCTCTGTTTTTCTTATCAAACATTGTTTGTTTTAAGAGGGATCCTATTTCATCAAGTGAACCATTGTGAGGACCTGCATCAATACCCAGAATATGGCACATCAATGGATATACATCTAAGTTACGGGCCTTCTTCACCATTACACCTGTTCGAAATTGTGGTCCAAATCCAATAAAAAAACCATACATATTTTCAAAATTTGGGTAATATCCATGATTTCCATGTAAGCTAGCATCTAGAAGAAAGCAGATCTGATAATTCTTAACAAAATGCATTCTAATGAATAAAATTATTTACTTTTGAGATCTTGAAAGGAAAATCCTTCATCTGCAATCACAATAATGTTCAGAATTCTCTGATTGAATTTATAATGCAGTTCATCAGGGATTACATCCTTATAATACACAGTAAAATTATGTGTTTTAGAAGCTTCTCTTAACTTCTCATATACTTGAATATCCTGACCTGAAAATGAATTTGCGTATTGCCAGGGGTTGTAATTGTTTACATCGATTTGTATGTTTTAAAACAAATTTGTGGTCACAACATATGAAATTGAGACTGAGAACTCTGAAAATTAAATCCAACAGACCAAAGCAGGTTAAAAAATATATGAGCTCTTAAAACTCCCATATAATTTTTTATATAAATAACCCAGGAATGATTATACGTAAAAATTACATACATTAACATTTGTGAATTAAAACCTCTAAAATTTACAACATTACAGATTTATTGCAAAGCACATAGTACTTGAAGGCAAAATTACAAATATGGAAATCTTTCCTTAAACTACATCTGCTCAGCATTCACACAAATGAATATTACTTAAACATGGCATCCATTTACTTCTTTGTTAACTAATGGCTTGTAGAGAAAGTCAATCAGAAAAAATAACTCTGCAGCAATTTAGTTTTACAGACTCTGATCATAAGGTCTTTACAAAAAAAAAATAGTTCTGAAAAAATATTTCAATAGAACAAGGACAATGTTAGACACATTTCTTTCATATTTTCTGTATTCTTATTCCAAATCGACAAACAGAAATGACAGATGGGATGTTGACAGTTTGTAACATCCCATCTGTCACATTTCTATTGAGTTATTGGATTATGAAAACACGAAGTGATGCTATTTAATTGGTTACTTTCAATTAAAAGTAACCTATTTAATGGACTTCCTAGAAACTGGAACAGTCATTATACAACACCATGAACTCTAGCTAGAAGTGAGAATGGGAATGGAATTACTTTTATTTAACTCAATGAAAACAGAATGCTACTGAAAATATATACGAAATGAAGAAAAGCATCTACTCTCCGATTTACCAAGAGAGATCTTTGAAACTCTAAATTTGCACATGTGTCTAAATGTGTGTAAATTTGTACAACAAATGTGTATACGACTCTAGTTAATCATGAATAGAGGACTGATGCAACTGATATACTAAGTACATCACGAACAAAAAAAAAACAGGGAGCAGGAAACAAGAAACATGAGTTCCCTGCTTTCTTTGGTTATGCACCAAACTTCTGAAATACATGCACATACAGAATGAAATTCATATCTAATACTACACCAACAGTACACAATTACATTGTTATACATATTAAAATGCTGCAACTCCAAGTAAAGAATACCATTTAAAATAATACATAATACACCATGAGTAGAAGCAACAGGGAATATGACAAATTTACTAGTTTTCAAAATGAGGCCTTTTCTAAGAATCCATCCAAATGAATCTTAAGGATTCAGATGAAGCAGCAACTGAGAAAATGTGATATTCTTGCAAATCA
This sequence comes from Raillietiella orientalis, assembly GCA_036172245.1. NCBI lineage: Eukaryota > Metazoa > Arthropoda > Ichthyostraca > Raillietiellida > Raillietiellidae > Raillietiella > Raillietiella orientalis. Next base: position 269,084 of record JAYWIR010000058.1, on the reverse strand, counting down.
TATACCACAACATGAACTTACATATTATTGCAAGCAACATAATCAAGACAAAATCAAATTAGCATTCTTTCTTTCAAAAAATACTGGAATCTTACCTTTTTCCTGAAGATTATTTTCAATTTTATTGAACACATATATGTAACTAATGTATAACTTGTTATACATGATATATGTACATTGTATATAAATCACATTCCAATTTTTCATCTTTTTTACTTTGCATTAATTCAGACTGAATTGTAGCATTTTATTATATGATATCACAAATACTAACAGTTGTAATATCTTTCCAAAGTGTAAAATTATATCACCACATAAATTGAGAACTAATTTGTCAAGAGAAAAAAAAATTAATACTTTACCTGTGTTTGGCAGAACGTGCAATACTGGGGTTACTCCGAAAAATTGGCATGCTCCTGGTCCAACAATTTCTTCCAAGTCAATTACATGACTCACATCAACATTTTCCATTCCATGGTCAGTCAAAAAAATGACATTCATATCATCAATTAAATTTTCTGCTTTCAGTAAATCCATAACGTGACCCACAAAGCTGTCAATTTTTTTTAGCACTTGAACAACTTCAGGAGAATCTGGACCAAAGGAATGGCCAGTTAAATCAGGTTCTTCAATATATAAAAGCACTAAATTTGCTGGTTTATCACTGTTCTTAAACCAAGAAATTGCTAACTTTGCTCGATCTAACCAGGACATGCTGCTGTTAAGCTCTTTCTTATATGTGATGCTATGGTTGTTTATCACATGATGTGCTCCATTCCACATGACACTTCCACTATAATGACCACGTAACTTTTCATTGGAATTCTAATAGAAACAAATTTCTCAAATCAATCATGAAACATTTTAACTTTTGCATTGGTTTCTACAATGAATCTACATACTGTATGTTAATATATGTTTACAAATATACCAATATATTACATAAAAATATAAATGTAGATTTACAGATGCATGTAAATACAATACTGTAAGACTTTAGCCACACATTTACATAAGCACTGTCATTATAGCTTCATTACACTTATAACACATACACAACAATTTTTAAAATTTTTTATCCATGGCAGCAATAATTGGAAGTGAATCTAATATGCATTAAAATTTATTAAGTAAGGCATGTGCTATGATGATGTACAACTGATAATCTGTCTAAAATGAATTAATATTTGCCGTTATTCTAAAATAAATAACAATTTTAAAAATAACATGACGTTATTTTAAAATAATTTCTGCAAGCAATAAAAAATCATATTTTTAATAATAAACTTTTATGATATAAATACAATATTAATGAAGATGCACAAGCAAAAGAAAACTAAACTCATGTTACAACTTTTCAATACACTGTTTTCACACAATTTGTCCAAATAAAACTCCATTAATGGCTCACAGATACTATTGCTAAGGAAGTTTTTATAAATTTTAAACAACAATTCCATTTTAATTATTAAACATAACTATGACAACAGTAGTTATCCAGCCACTTGTAGATAACACAATGCTTAGTTTAATTACTTCTCAATTGCTTAAAACTTTTACAATGCCATAGTGCAAAAAAAGAATATTCCTAAGTAGTCACATTGAGAATTTAATGTTAAAGTTAAAATAAAAAGATTTGCTGCATAAGCAAACAGTTTCCAACTTTCAGCCTGAATGCTCTACAGTAAAACTGCTATAGATTTCCAGAATCAACTCAGCATTCTGATTTGCTAACTGGCACAATCTGCATTATTTTTCTCAATCTTCCTGGAATTTTGATAAAGCTTCAGTAGTTTGTAGTTCTTGATGGTTCACCATGCATTCTTGTGAAATTTTCACTTTAAATCTTTTCTTTAGATTAATGAGATATTGATTTCATTTTAGATGCTATTCTTAGCCGATTTTGTTTGAATTCAAAATGCTAAAATATGCAACTTTATAAAGTAACCTCAAAAGAGGTCAAAAATATAAAAATTCCAATTTATTGTTTATTTTATTAGGTTATTTTCATTTCAACAAGAAACATTTTGCAGTTTTGAAATTAATCAATTTTAATTTTAAATGAATTAATTAGGTATTTTAGTGTATGTACTTTTACTTAATGCAGAAGTATCGGTTGGAAAAAACTAAAAAAAGATAAACTTATGTTTTAATTTGAAAGCACCTTCCATAAATCCAAATGAATACACCTTTCTTTAGAATGAATTCAGTGCATGATTAAATTAGAAAAGTACTAAGGCTTGGCTGTACTCCTTCTCAAGCTATTAATAAAGACTGTTCTGCTGCTTAAATGCAGCTGTCATGAAATATTCCATACAAATCAGTTTTACATTGCACTATGTACATTAGCTTTTAATGTAACCATAAGATAACTTCATAGGTTTCTTCAGAACTATGCCAAGGTTTTGCAGGTACATTTAGCAACTAAATATCAATAAATGCACAATGAATTCTTTTCTTTTTTAAATGTGCCTTCATTCCCAGCACACTGCTCAATCTTATAGCATGAAATATGTATAAATAATCAAATGCTAAAGTCTGCAAAAAATTTTCAACCAAGCTTTCTTTCCAAACTTTCAAGAATCTATATTTAAAAAATGATATACAATTTCCACTGAGAAGTAAAAAGCCCCTGATCTCTTAAACAACACATGTGCTTATAACTAAACTACCTGTGAAAAAAAATTGAAAACCTATGATCCACTGAAATAGTTTTCATAACTAGATCTTGACTTTTCCTCCAACTGATTATGAAATTAAAATTTATGAAATCATCCAATCATTCAAGAAAAACTTTTACATAAACCATTTTTACAATATAAAGTTTGATTTGGTTCATTATTTTTGATTTTCAAAGTTTCAAGAAAATTATGCCTCACCTATTCCATGAAATATATAACTACATGTTTACACAAATGCATGCATTGAATCAGTTGAAATGTATTAAATTCAACATTTCATCTCAATATCTTAAGCTATGTCAAATTACTTGTTTGTATTTTTGAAATACTTCACAAGCCCGGGATTTTTCAATAAAAGTTTGACAAAAATTCGATTTTAAACAAATATTTGATAAGTATACACATTTTCTTAATGTCGAAAGAGCTGCAGTGTGTGACTAAATACCACTTTAATTTATTTAACTTGTACAGTAATGCTAATACACGATAAGCTTACATTGTGTTAACAAATTAAATTTTTTAAAGAGCTCACAAAACAATGTACTGCTTGTCATCTTAAAACTAAATTATTTTAATGATTTTTCCAAGGGAAAATACCCTAAGCTAAAACTATTTGCAGTTTTCTAGATGCCTGCTGCTGAGATTAAACATTTGGTGGACAATTAGAAGTTACCAAAAAATTAGAACACATGTATTTTTGTACTATATTCCTATTACAGATATTAAAGCCAATTACCCATATTGGAATTATGTTCTTATTGTAATTATACAGTGCTGAATCATTTGCAGATAAAATGTGTCCTGTTTCGGGATCATATACATTGAACCCAAGAACTCCATGGTCTTCCACATACCTTCCAGTAACGAGAGTATATTGATTGGGAAAGCTCTTGGTCACAAAGACACTTTGCAACTGTCTAATGTAAGCCCCACGATTAATTAAACTCTTGAAATTAGGCAATGACGTTTTATTTACGTAGTCATATCGAAAGCCATCAAATAATATCACCAGTAAAAGAGGCTCTCCTGTTTGTGAAGCACCAGTAAAATGCAAACAAACGAAAGATATAAAGTAAATGTTTAACATTATTATCTGACATAGGTTACAACTTTTACTTTTCCTAAGGAACAAAGTTTTATAAATTTTCAAAGAAGAATATAATGGAAACATTTGCAAAAATTATATGCACAACCAACGAATCAACTACTCGTGTTTAATCAATGCATAGGGATAACTTCATTTTCAGAAGAATGTTCCCGGAAAGATTTTGAAGTTAACGTTACTGTATGTTCATAAAAACCTAAAGTTAATTACACCCTCGCACAACAAAATGTGTTGATCCATCACACATGACAAACTTCAAAATTACATAATTCATTCTAGGAATCAAACATTCGCTTGAACCTAACCTATGTTGTCAATATTTTTGACGTACTAAGCACATATCTGTAAATTTATATTTAAATCATGCTACTTGCAAATTACTTCACACGTTCACTCTCATCAACAGCATCGCAGCACGAGTGTGGTCACATGCAAACATTCACACGCTTATCCCAATCGCGATAAGGCATTTATAAGGAGAACTTTTCAAGTTTAGATATTGAATTGTATTTTGCTTTTCAATGCATACGAAATATCGATGAAACCATTCACATGTTTTCATAATTGAAATTAAAGTAAATAAACATATTTGGTAGTAGACTGATTATCAGTCATGAGTCTCCAAAGCGACAATTTTGTGTCCTATTAGGTTCTCCTTTCAATATGTACATTATTTACAAACATTTCAACAAAACAATTTAGTAATAAATTATGTGAAGTTTTTATTCCGAGATATGATTTATACCTAAGGTCATAGAATTTTTATTGAGCGTTTGGGTTATTACAATCACTATTGCTGGAATGGCTCTGGAGAATCTCTCGCGAATAATCTTTTCTCCGTGTTTCTCATGATTCCTCGGTGCTCTCTTCCGGGGTGAGAGCATTGTCCAGATCATCTGGTTGGGCTGCATTTTTTCTTCTTACATGTGTTGCATAGATGCTGCTGGAAAAGCGGATGCACGTGGCTATCATCCGCTGCCGTAGCCTTATCAGCTTCGGAATTCATGGGTATTGTAGAACGTTGTCGTTTTCAGGATCCCATGCTCCAAGTGGGCCGACAAGGATCGCCTGCACTTCATTTATTTTCCCAGTGTTTGCGAGTTGCATGGCGACATCCTGTATCTGGCTTCCTTTATTTTCCTAGATGTGGTGAACGCCTCCTTTCCGTTTTCAAATGGGCAGATGTCCAGCACACCTATTCGGTCGCTTTTCTCCAAAACTAGGTCCGGTTTTAGAGTGGAGGTGGTTCCTGGTACTCTGCGATTGCTTAATACCAGAGTCCACTTGGCTTCCTCTATTGCGGCCTTCTTGATGATTTTCAGGATAGCATCATGTCGCTGCATTGTCAAAGGCGAGTGCTTTTTGCATCTGTTGAGCGTATGTGATAATGTTTCGTCCTCTGTTCCGCAACGCCAACATATCTTTCATGAACCTTCTTTGTTGGTCCAGCACTTAGTGGAAGAAGGTTCAGTCTTGCCGCATGGATGAACCTGTAGTCTTGGTATCTTAAGTGGATTCCGTTTGTATGGAAGAAGCTTGAAGACTGATGCATACCCACACACTGAATGGCCTTCCCTTGACTAACGTGATTTTCAATGAGGGATTGCCATGCGTGCTCTCGCTGCAATGCTCTGTCTTCTTGCACTGCTGGTGAAGAGTATTCCTTCCACCGTAATACTGGGTTCTTGTTGTCGAAACTCCCAGAGTGCTTTTATTCGTTTAGAAGCCTTCCTTCCTTTCGACCAGAGGCTCTCAACATCCCTATTGGGCTTTGCGATCTTTTTGCCCGTCATGAATTCCCCGAGAGGTTATTCCGAGATATGGTTTATACTTAAGTCATAGAATAATAAACATATTGTTTTTTTTGTTTTTGTTTTTATAAACAACCCATCATCGCCCTCCTCTACTTTAGAATGCAAAAATATGAAAAACAATGAACAGAATGACTACTTGACTACTTGGAAGTTGGAGCAAAAGAATTCTCTTCCCAAATACCTTCCTGTATACATAAAGCAAATATGAATTACACAATGAATTCATATCTTCCATACTTTTCAAATTTAAATCTTCCCAAGCCCTGGAACCTTACTTTCTAATAATTTATAAGCTTATGATATAAGCTGTGCGCAATATAATTTGAAAATCTCAAGTACTTTCCATTTTAGGCACATTTATTCAAAAGGGGAAAGCAAAATCATTTACACACAGATCAGAGAAGCCCAAGTGTATGATTGCGTATGCATATTTCTATACACATACTGAATGTATAAGTGAACATACATACAATGTAACTACATCAACATCACTAAATCTTTGAGGTGCTTTAAATGCATTTCCTCATTTGTCAATTTGACATATTTTAGCTTAAAAAAATGTTTGCATTAGGTAGAACATATGGGTGCAGGAAGTATTCAGAGACTTCATGTTCTTTGCCGTCGATAAATCCGGGACATCCAATAGAATTCTTCTGATATTCTCTTGTCACTGTTGCAAACATTATTTCATCGAAAATCTGCAATGTATCATATAAGATAAATTCAAAGTAAAATTTTTTTTTTCATTCGAATATTTCATGTTCATTCATTTGTATTTGATTATTGATTTTGTATGCCACAACAGATGATACTTGTGCTCCCGTAGATGTTCCTGATAGGACTTTCTGTATTATACATAGTCACGATCTTTCCTTCCATTCTGAAAGTAAATTTCCTTACAAAGAATGACAAAGATTTCAATTGTTTCAATGTAACCAAACGTTTTTATGAAATTTCATGCATGAATATGTTTGACACTGAAACAAGGACTTTGTATTTATTTAAGAGTAGACCATAAGCAGCATCAATTACTTCATACTCTATTAGCCAAAACTAGTATCAGTTAAAAAAAGCCTTTACCAGTAAAAGTAATGGCTTTGAACTGATGTACTATACGTGAAAACCGGTAATCTACAGGTAAAACAGTATGAGTCCTTGGAATCTATTGGAACTATGAATTACATTCGGCTGTGATCATTCTAATAGTAAGATTATCATATCAAAATCAGATTTTACATTAATTAAAGTTATTTTTATTGACATTGAATTAATTGCTTTTGGAAGCGTAATGCTTTGTAAATATATTTTATAAATGTACATCAAAATTCCCTAGAATAAAGGCATATAATGTTATAAGGTTACTATTCCCATAGACGACAAGTTATAGGGAAAAATGACAAGAAAAACTCATTTTTAAGAGTCTTTGGAGATATACACATTAGAGGAATTATTAGATTTATTCATTTTGAAATTTGTCTTTTTTTTCAAGACAAAAGCTTAGTTAGACTGATTCCACTGTGAATCATTGTGCTTATCATCCAGAATCGTAGCCTGTTTAGGAAAACAAGGTGATGGTGTATGTACAGACACTAGTGTTTGTTTTGTTGTGACTTCTGGTGTGTAATGTGATGTCTAGTGGATGCATATCTTTGAAATGTGAGTTGAATAAATATCACGAATTGGTGGAACTTTTGTGTTTTCTGCTGGTCATTTTCTCGATTAATTTTCATGGTAAGTTTATTAGTGATTTTCAGTTTGATGTAATTATTTCCACGTTTGTATAGTTCATCTATACTGTGTTCATTTCGTTATCATGACTGTATATTTCGTGATTCTTTTTAAAAGGATCCCGTAAACATTTAAAAAGCGAAATTTAAGATCCAAGCCAAATTTTCAGTTTTCCAATTATCAACTTGTATTAGATATATGTTCTAATGAAACGTACTCATAATTGGAACAAATGATTGTAGTTTCGAATGCCCTTGATACGAAAGAAGAACTGAACTCAACTATTTATCATGTGCTGCAGAGCAACTTCACATGCTTTCGTAGATTTAATGCCACCCATCAAACTGGCTGTTCTTGTAAGTATCAATATCAAATTCTGCGTTCTAGGCATAGTTTTTTTACATATTTTTTTAAGAGTTTTTTTTTTACACGTTTGTTTGTACTATGCAGCACTTCAGTTATTGTATTTTTTTAGCTTCAAGAAATGGAAATCTTGGTGTTGTATTTCATGTTGATACAGACAGTGAGCTGAGTTGGGTTTTACACAATGGCAGTCGTTCTCCCTATATCCTCACCATGTTCTCAGAGCTTTTTACGTTGTAAGTCCAACAGCTGTCTTGAGTAATTTTATAGTTTATGATGAAATTTATTAATTAGAGTACAGTTTTGACTATACCACCAAAATTTTTGAAGTGAATTGCATTTTGAAGTCACAGAAATATTTTGTTCCAATGAGTGGTCTCAATGATTTCTAGACATTTGGTCAAGGAAACAAAACCTGCTTTTGCTGTTGATACTATAGCTTTGGCAGTTCACTTTTGCCAGATTCTGATACAGTTGCCCAAAGTTCACGTTCAAAGGAAACTAAAATTTTGTTGACATAATTGTCCTATTGTCTTAGAAGAGGTTTTTCTTGTGATTAAATAGATTAAATAGATTTTCTTGTTTTTCTTTCTCGTGTAATGTGGGCAAGTCTTCCTTTTTTGATTTTATCATCACACCTATATTACATCATAGCAAAGAAGGAATTTCCTTGGTAATTGAATTATTAAGTGTTTTCGAGTATCTTATAACTGATTCCTAATGTAATGCAATGTAAATAGGCATAATGTAATTATAATCTTGATTTGTTTGCTATGAGCACAGTACATGCCATTTGATGCTTTGTTCATATTGCATTTTTTCAGAATCTAATTTCAGTGATGAAAATCTCACTTTTCTCAAATTGCTCCTCTTTTCAGTTTTCAATTCCATTTTTCTTATTGGAACAATTATTGTTATGCAGCATTTTTTTGCTTTCAGTGCTCTCCAATACCCAGTTTTATTTTATCATGTGTGTAAAGTGCATTTAATGGAATTGGGTTGAAACTTAGGATTCTTTTATTTCATCAAAAATGAATCGAAAAGAATGCTGAATTGCAGGCTTGTAACAATTCATGCTTAGTTATGTAATGACTCGATTGCATTCAAATGATTAGTGAACCAACAAAGCAAACTTAGTGAAATGTGAGATTGATTCATCATTGATTTTTGAAAATTGCGAATCAATTTTTCTTGATTTATTACGATTTGTTTTTCATTTTGAGTACAGCCTGCATTCCAAAATTGGATACATGTTGCATGATCTTTTCAGTTCTTGAGACATGGTTGTAACTAATGACAAACCACTTTGAAAAATGATTGTGATTCATGTTTTGCTCTGCATCTTGTTTCAGGTCCTGTTTAAAATGTATTGATATCATATTTGATATTGATAAATTTAGTAACAGCATTTAAATTTCTTTGAAGTGAAATTGTCGATATTGAAAATCATATCCTTCTATAGCAAGTTGCACAATTTAGCAATGGTTAATTGGATACTATAGTTCAAGCGAAAGCATAATTCTAAGAACATTAATTTACATTCATCGGAATTATGATGAAAGATTGTCATGAGTATTCTCGTGATTTTCATGAGTGTTCTTCAGGGAAAAAGTAAATTATGTGCATCAAATTTTGACTGTCTGTTTGATGACAACAGTTTTGCATTACTAGTTTACCAACAATAACTATCTGCAATGATATATATCATTCCAGCTCATTTTGTTTCAACGTAATTAAAATACTGACACATCTGTTTTGCAGTCAAATGTTCGTAATTGATCCTCCAGTTTTCCAACTACTTTCAACATTTTGCCCATTAGGCCTTGTTCACAGTCTCCATTGTCTTCTTTCCGATCTTATTATTTCGATTTCTGATACGAAATTGTGTATTTTTTTACATCTGTTTATTTTTCACATACTTTTGGTTTTTACTATCTATCTTTAGTCTTCTTGATTAAGGCAAATCATATTCGACATGCAAATACAGCTGTTGGCATATGAATTAAATGAATATCAAGTAAACTAATATTTAATAATGTTCGTAAGCTTTCATTTCTCAATCAGAAAATCTGTTCCATTTTCTGTGTATCAAAAAGGAAATTTAAATCAGTCATTTCTTCATCTAACAATTCATAGTGTAGCTCTTCCTTGTTTATAGTTTCATTGTAGATCAAACATTTGTTTCTAAGTATTGCTTGTCTTTGTGAGATATATGCATGATGTGTTGAATAATATCTTTGTGGCCCATGAAATGCATTTCTTTTTTTCCATGTTCTGAATATGATAATATAACTCTTATCAAGGAGTGTATTTCTCCTAATAGTAGAGGAGTAATAGTAGTTGTCGAATTCGAAATCATTGCAAAATTATTTAAAGCATTTTTTCCATAATTTTCAAGTTGTACTTTTTGAATACTGATATCCATTAATCAACCTTTTTTCCAGAGTTTGCTTCTGGAGCTCATCCAGGTGTGCATCATTGCTTTAGTTTTTGTTTTTTGTTTCTGGTTCTCCGAGTGATCAGTATTTAAATTTAGAATCATTTTGTGGGTTTTATGAGACTGTTTTGTTTTGCATACTGAACTTGATACAAAAATACTGCATTTACTCCAGTGATTCTTTCAAAATTCCTTGCTACCACTGAATGTCTTATAATGCAATGCAATTATAAAAGTCTTGTATTGAAATCTAAATAAAAGCTAAAGTCACAAAATCACTTTGTTTGGTTTTTCTTCTTAACTGCTTTGGAATTTAGTTATATAGTGGGGGGGATGCACTAGCACTTTTGTAACTTGATTAGCATAAGAATTAATTTCTTGAGATTCTTTGTTTTTTAGAAAAAATAAATCATGCATTCATCATGTACAGAAATTATTGTGATACTGAATTCAGCCCCTATTCGTTTAATTTTTTTCTTTAGAAGCAATCTGCTACAAATTCAAAATTCCAAAAAAATAGCTGGTGTAGTTCTAATGAAGTCGGAAATGGAGGTTTCCCAAATTCTTGAGTTTTCCCCTGATTCACCATGCCCTAATGAAAATTCAGGTTTAGTGTTTTTTTTTTCATGCCTTTTTCATTTTGATTTAACATAGCATTCTCATATGTAAAGTCATCATTTTTTCAAAATGTGCTTGTACCACTGCAATTCATTCTTCTCAAATTTTGTTCTTTCTATTTGTAAATGGACCATTATTGAATGACTGTTTATTGAACTGAGTGGTCTGATCACCTTTATGCCTTTCTTTGATTCAAAAAGCATAATTATTGTCTTTTATTTCTTTACATGTCCGTAAAATGTGCATAAGAAATCTCTTCCTCAAATTTTCACAGCTGTGGGAGATTTTCAGTTGTTTGCATTAAGCAATCTAATTTTTCTGATTTCTCGTTGATATGATTTAGTGCATAAGATAGTGTTTTATGTCAAAAAAAATGAATTTGAACTTCTGTTTCATAGGAATGTACAATTCGAGTCATGGAAACTTACATGAGTACTGTATAAAGAATCCTTGGAATAAAGTTGGAACTTCATTATTGCACAGGAGTTTTGAATTCCCAATTATTTTTATGGATGATCCTGAAAGCATACATGCTATATTAAATGAGGTAAACACCTTTTTGAAAATCTAGGATATGCAGCAGTGCAAGTATGTGTGGTGTCTACTGTCAGATATGCTTTCTCAGTTTTGCTTTAATGATAGTTTCATCCAAATAAGAGATCTTAGGATTCACTTTGATTCAAGATAAGAATAGTAAGTGCTCTACCATTGTTATGTGGATCAGGAACATTTCCCATTTTGAGTAATTAGAGTAATTGGTTAGGTTCTTCTCTTTTCAGGTTGGTTCTAGTGATCTGTGATGTATTTTCATATCTATTTGGCATGCTCTAGTTATTAGAGTTGGCCAGATGTTTTTGTGTCCGATCTTGTACACTAAATCATTCATCTTTCTGGATAAATTTATGCTTTGTCTGCTACTCTTATCTATTACTATATGTATTTATTATGGTATTCGTAGTTAGATGTGGAGGTCAATAGAAAGGATGTTTATATAGTGGAAGGGTTTTTGTTTTAAAAGTTTCTCTTAAGCATCTTTAAATTCATCTTATTTCAACATGCATTTATTTTATACTCGTACCAGTACTCATTTATAAATACTTTCCTCCTCAGTTGTGCCTATAGTGAGTTTGTTTATCATTTGTCGTCATGATTCAGCATCACGTGTTTTGCATGTTTTTCTCTTTTTTCTATTCACATATGAATCTCCTTAGCATAACATTGTTATTAGTAGCCTTCATTTGTAGAATTTGAGATTGACATTCAAACTGCTTTCTGAGAAAATACGTTAAAAAAATTGTACACTATGAGCTGATTACATTCTTGCTTCTGATGATAAATTGTCAGTAATCACTCATGAAGTTCACAAGAGGTGCACTTCACAAAAACGAGCGGAGGAGTATTTCACAAAAATGAGCGGATAATTGCATCCGAAAATATGGAATGGTGAACTTTGCGAAAACAAACAACCAATTTCGTTTACAAGAGAAATTTGTGATTCATATCTGGAGGATACTGTGGTACATTTCAGCTGTTGATATAATCCAGAAGGAAATTAAAATTATCAAAATCAATTTAAGTTTGGCCTTTTATCTGGTTACAAGATTGGTGTCAGAGGGATATTTGAGAGGAAAATTTATTCTGTTGACTAGAGTAAAAAGCTTGCTGTAGAGAATAAAGCGAACTTGTGTAATATGTGATATATAATACTGAATGTGTAATTTGTGACACTGAATCCTTTGGAAATAAGGATAAGGTTTCGTATCAATGATTGGAACTCGGGATGGAAAACTAAACATAAGCTGAAAAGAATTCAATGATGGTTGCTTTAGCAGAAGTAAAAGGGAGAATCGCCAATACGTCAATAATTTTCTTTCGTTCTTTTGAGCAGGATGTTAAATTAAAATCATTTAAATCAAATAAAGGATCCATTATGCATCAACATTGTACAATTGCTAAAAATGAACTGATCAAAGAATATTCATGCTTTCTTAAGTTATGTAATGTTTCTGACCCTGTGGGTTAGTGTCTGCTCCTAGTTTAAGTGAAACTAATTTAGGATAATAAAATGACCGTGAAGCGTATTCTAGGATTATATGCCATTGTAGATTGTAGATTCAGTTGTTTGGGTGACTCATTCTTTTTTGGTAGGAATTATTAATTGAACTGAACTTTTTTCAAATTGTTTGAAATTTGGGACATCATTGTAAGTTAGCACCACAAGCAAGCAATTAATGTCATTATCATGGGGAGGTAATTTTGATCCACTAAATGGTAGGTGTAATGTGATGGATGTTTGTTAACAAATGTCGGACTGTGAAGTCATAATATTTGTTTTAGAAATGCAGGCAATTAAAAAACCATAGCATTGAGTTTTCTAAATGTATATTATTGAAAGAGTATGAATGCTCTTCTGGAACTGACAATTAATAGTAACGAAAATCATCATTTAGCAGTGCAGAAATTTAATAATCTTAATAAATAATTTTTTTGTTTTTAGATAAAATAGGTTTTGTCAAAGAGTTAAGTTTTCATGCTAAAAAAATTTTTGTTTCAGGAATTCTGAGAACAGTCATGATGCTAGTGAGCATTATTGATCTTTGCTGAGTTTCTGTTAGATACATTTCCGTTCTTTTTTGGTTCTTATTACAAAAGCATTCAATAATAGCCACAAAAATATTTGTATTTGTGCTGCCATTATTGAACACCTATCTATTGCATTGTGTGCCGAAGACACATGAAAAATTTTCAATATTGTGAGCAGATGGAATGACAATATGGAATATTGTTCTTTTCTTATGATTATTGATTGTTAGCTTGGTAACATTTTGTATTTCTCATCCCCAAAGTTTTAGACTTTTACAGACTTATTCTGATAATAATCCCGAAACTTTAATTAATGTTTTCATAATAATTAAACATTTTTAACCAAATTGTTTCTCAGTAATTGGTCAAAAAGATTATTTCAGTAAGTTCATTTTTGGAATTGGCATACTTGCATTTGTTATATAATTCGGAATATTAATATATTCGAATTATTTTAAATAGGTACATACAAGCTGTCTTCTGAATTTTCTTGTTGCACAAGTATTTTATCGCAATTTTAACTTTGGAATATGATTTTGGCCTCCATGATGTTTTCATTGAATAATATTCAGTTGCAACAAAAAGTCTCAAAGACATGATTAGGTAAATTATTGGATGTATGTTCTGAAATGAATTAATGGTGGATAAAATAAATATACATTTTTATAAATATACATTACTGTTAATTGATAAAAGTTCAATCAGTTGTTGAAATCAAACATGAAATGAATATTACAATGTTCGAAAGAAAGTTGATTCGTTTACAGTGTTTCAGAAAATTCAACCAGATTGCTGATGGCATGGAACCACCATATCCTGCATGTGTTATGGAACTAAAAACTTTTATGTTTGGATCCCAAAATACTAATTTATGTCTTCGCCATCCCTTTTTTACTTCAGGTATTTTGAGTACTGCGTTGTTGTAGGACAATCCTTGTGGTATTCTCAGTAGCTATGTGTGATCCTTTATTTGGTTTGAATATCGTGATGCCTATACACTTGCAATTGAAAAACGAAACTGTTCCATCACAGTCTGTGACAGTGGTTGCAGCACGTATGGATTCTGCATCCATGTTCAGTAATTTGGATCCTGGAGCTGATTCCGCTATTACAGGATTAGTCACCTTAATCTCTGTGGCACATTTATTATACAAGCATAAAGAAACCATCCAAAATGAGAATCAAAATGTGCTTTTCATGCTGTTCAATGGTGTAAGTAGGACTTGTGTGTATTTTGTGATTTACTAAGATATAGGAAAGCTTTGATTATATTGGGTCATCCCGTATGGTATTCGATATGGAAAAAGGTGTATTTCCTGCTCAGCTCGACGAATCCATAGCAGAACAAGCAGCACCTATCACATTGCAAAATTTACGCTGCTGGTTCGAAATTTCCCAGATGTCACCTAATGCAGATGGCATAGTATATGTTCATTCAGATCCATTATCACAGAAGGATGAAACTGTGAAGAAATATGTATGCAGTGTAATCAATAATACTTTTTTTGTACCTTCCAAGCTTTAGGTAGAACAGATGGAAAGCCTTTTGAATTCATCATCGTACGTGAACTTTGAGAAAGTTCCAAAGGACCAGCCATTACCTCCAGCATCCTTGCAGAGCATTTTAAAAGTTCATCCAAAACTCGCAGGAGTTGTGTTAACAAATCACGCAGGTGCCTATCATAACAAGTATGTACGTACATACCTTGTTAAATGTATGTTTAATGTTTTTATAGATTTTATCACAGTATCTACGATGATGTAAAAAATGTGCATTACAAATCAAGTGAACACTTATTGAAACACATTGTGAATGTAAGCCAAGGTGTTGCCCATGCTGTATATAAGCTTATAACAGGAAAAGATCCACCTGCATTGTTTATGAATATTACCTTGGTTAGCTTTCTCCAATTTCTTAGGTTTTGTCAGAGAATACTTTTTAGGTGGAGAAAATGCTGGAATGCTATTTAGTCACTGCACATTGTTCCCTATGGAAGCAAATGATGCCTGCTTCGATTATCAGTTCTCTTCCTATCCATCCTCTACCTATGTATATCTCTGCATCCAAGTCAGATGCTCCTTCTATGATCACCCTTCTGACTCACCACACATTAGCTTTTCTGTCTGGCCATCCTGTGAATCGCACACAGGAGGAATGTGTCAGCAGCAGCTATTTTGGAGTACCTCAGTATTTCTGGATTTCAAGTTCTTCGGAGTGTTGGTTTAGCACGGCAATGTACAGTAAAGCACTTAGCCCAATATTTGATGAAGGTAAGCATTTAATTGCCATCTCTTTGATAATGGGAGTCAGATGAAAAGTGGTCATCATTGTACTCTACATGGACAGAATCCGTTTGGGAACATCCATCAGCTAGGATATTTGTGGTGCCTTCATTGGAACAAGAAATGATCATCTTATTTTTAGGACTGTTTATGCTGTTACTAGCCATAGTCGTAACAGCACGAATCTCAGCCAATGCTGATGTCTTGTTTAACTTACAAAGTGCATCAGGCTCCTCGTCACCACAGCTTGTTTAATGTGTTTGAATAGTTCACCCTGTTTCTAGGAAAAATAGATGATTGGATGGGCAATATGTACATTGGAAAAGGGATAAAGGGGAAACAATTCTTTATTTGGGGAATTGAGTGAGTCTTTCAGATTATAGACAATCTGGATATCCAGCAAATTTATCGAAAAATGCAATCTGAGGTGATTGAAGTGTTTTTGCATAAAGGTTTCAAAGGTTCAGATGTCATTCTTTGGTTGCAGAATTCGCAAGTAAGCTGGCCTGTAAAGTACTTCTCATTGTCTGAGTACTAGGATGCACCAGCTATATTACGCAGCAAGTTTATTACAGATTTCTTACAGCTACTACATTTCGAGATGAGTAGGTAAGCAAATGGCAGCAGATGCACTCATTGCTTCAAATAAAGGTTTTCCTTGAAAACAAAAAATTCTAATCCTTCATCAACTGGTGTTGCTGAGATCCAAAGTCATCAGAGTGCAAAAACTCTGAATAAATCTCGAGCAAGGCACCAACCTTCATCACTTACATTGCAGGATATTATTTGTCAGGCCCTTATTGCCAATGCTCAGAATGGACCTCAGAAAAAACAAAAAAAAATTCGCAGGATTACTCCAACACCTTTGAAAGAAGAATTCCAGCATATTTCATCAGAAAACAAACTAAAAAGTCAAGCTTTTCCGATGCTTTGGTCAAGAAACTGTGTAACTGGTTGGAATGATTCTCTCTTGCAGAAAATCTCCTCTGATTCGATGATGAACGTTCGCATGGAGCAAAAAAACAAAATCATCCCCAATTACTCAACTGACAGCACATTGGATGTAAAAAGTGTTTCAAATGGTGTACAGGCAGAAATACGCAAGTTGGTTACACTACACTTGGATGTGGAAAATCCTAATAAGCATCTTTTGTGCTATATAGACATCTATGTGTTTCTAATCCAAAACAATCTTATCTTCGATTTTTTTAGCGAACTTAAATGGTTAACCCGAATCATATCCTTGCATAGCCTGTGCACCCAGACAGATCTCTTCCAAATATATCATGAGAATAGTTTGTTTTGCACATTAGGTGAATGCCTCCTGTTTGGTGTCCAGTGTTTATGGAGATTGCATCATATTTTTCTGGACCTCTGTTGGCCCCTTGTCCAGCAGTTAGAAACGAATTTTCTTTTTATGAATCTGCTGACAAATGAGCAACAAGCTATTTTCCTAGAGACAAACAGAGAAGTGGAAGCGCGTTTAAGTGCACCTGTAGATGCTCTACATTCTCCTCAAGCCGTCCTGTACCCTGGGTTTGAACTAGATTGGAGGCAGAATTTTCCCAGTTCGGATTCTTTTATTTGTTTCAAACGACAGAAGGATTTATTCCATGAAATTCTTCGTTCTTGGGAAGAGGATGGTGAAATTGCCAACAGAACCATTAAATGCGAATCAAAGATACGAATGTTCCTGAAAATGTCTGCTGGCAGCACAGCAAACACAGTGAATATTGCACACTTCTTCATTGAGAAGCTAGTGGAGTTTGTCATCAACTGCAAGAACACCGTCAAAGTGGCGACCAAGAACACTTTTGCTTCAGCTTCTGAGCCAACATTAATTAATCAGCTGAAACAGAATAATCCCCAACGCTATGAGTCTTTGCTGCAGAGAATACACAAACCAGCCAACAAGTTTTTCTCCAGGAAGCCATCTTTTGAAGGCTATGAAGACTTCTTCTGTCAGTTCCTGATCTCTGGATCATCTTATCCATTCATAATACATATATGTAACATTTTACGGCATCATCTGCATCAGAACAACAGTCATATGCAAGGAAAACACAAAGGTAGTATGCCCATACATCGATATACCGTAAATAGTTTTCCAGAGAAATCTGCTGGCTGCCAGGAAATTGTTGTGCACATTAAGTTGACATGTTTACTAGCAAAGTTTCTTGGTTTTCTGTATTTCTTTCCGTATCGAGATTGTGAAATTCAGTCATATCGGATGAACGTAGAATACATCATGCGTGCCGAAGTAATTACCAATTTTTGTGAGCTAGTAGTATATTTATGAAATTTCCTAGGATAAAGGAGCAATTGATGTCTTGAAAGAGCTTGAAGAGGCGCGAAAAAATGGCTGTTTGATGCTGACTGTGCCGTGGATAGTAGAATACCTGAAGTGGATG
This sequence comes from Raillietiella orientalis, assembly GCA_036172245.1. Lineage (NCBI taxonomy): Eukaryota > Metazoa > Arthropoda > Ichthyostraca > Raillietiellida > Raillietiellidae > Raillietiella > Raillietiella orientalis. Next base: position 251,061 of record JAYWIR010000058.1, on the reverse strand, counting down.
GATCCTGTGTCACTCCGTCTTCCTTATTTCCAATCTGCATTGTACCAAATACTTTCTCTCTACCTTAGTTTACGTATAGGCCATAAGAACGTCCCCTGCCGAAATTCTCTGTATCTCACTCTTGTGATAGGAGAATTGCTTGCTCTTGAAAATATGCCAGCTGATCACCTTCTATCACAACAGCTTGATTACAGTAAATCCACACAAACCATACCGCCTTATAGCATAGTGGATGAAGTCTGCATTCTAAGTCCAGCAGCCTTGAATTACTTGTGTCCATTTGTGGATCAGTTGAAACATCTTGAGATTTCGCCTTCTCTTTCAGAAATAAAAAAAATAACTCCACTGACAACACCTAGAGAAAAACTGGAGGATGTCCATGAAGATCTTCAGGTGAGCATACTTTTCTCCCAATCCCCCTCCTTCCCTTTCTTGAACGAGACTAGCTCTCATTTTCAGAAAAAATTGAAGGATAGCTTTTTGATGAATCTGCCATCTTCAGCCAAACGGACCATGGCATTTCTGTCTGAGCGAATTGCTTCCAACTGCATTTGTCATATTAGAGAAACACTATTAAAAGAAGTTGCATTGGATCTTAGTGATAGCATGCAGCATCTCAAGTTCGAAGATAGTGCAGAATTACCCAACTGTCCAAAGGAAAACAATGTATCTGAGGTTACATTCAAACACATGTACAATTATGTGCTAAAAGCTGCAAAAACTTACTGTCAGGAAGCATGTCAGCAAGTGGTTGTAGTTTTACTTCCAACTAGTCTTGGAGAAGAAATGTGTCGTTTATGTATTCCATTAATAGCTGAGACTGCCATAAGTCAGGTAGCTTCTTGGTTGAATGACAATATGAAAGCAGGTAAGAATGCTGATTAACTTTGTGAATTAGTAACTTTTAGGAAGACGATTGCATCAAATTTTTCGAGTGTTCTGCAAATGCATCAGACTGCATGTATGTTCCAGAGACCACTGTAGAGACAGATAGATCATCAGAGAGGACAGTTGAGTTGCTGGATGTTCTTTTGACAGCTAAAGTAAGTGTCACTTGGAGTCTAGAAGTAAGTCATATTTTAGCACTGCATGCGGAGACTGATTTTGGAACAAAAGCCAATTCCGAGCATAGAATTACGTCAGCTTCTTAAGGACTGCAATCAGTGTGCTCAGTTGCATACCAAACCATACCGGAACAATCTCATCTGTGATTTAATTGTGACTATTTGTAAGCTTAATATTTCAAGATGCTTAACCGGAAATGAGAATAAACTGCTTGCAGATTGTTCTGAAAATGACTTGAGTGAAGATGAGTGTGCAGAATATGTGCACATGCTGGGTTGTTCTCTTCAGGAACTTTTGAAAGGCCATCGTCTATCTGTCATTTTGGATGAACGGCTTTTGTCCAATTGTATATCCCGCCAATGGCTTCTTAAAAAATACCAGCAGCTGCCTTCAGAAAATAGGTCTCCAGAAGACACAAACTATTTATTTGACTCTTGATGTTGTTGATCTTATATGCAGCTCCAGAAGCAGCAAGCATGCTTTCATTCGTTAAGCAATTGTTGCAACAAAGTGTACACAGATTGGAAGGCTTTTGCATAGCCTTGTCTTGTTAGGTGCAGATAATCGTGCATGTCATGATGGGATATGGTTCCATCATTGCCAATGAAGTTTGCAGTAATATCTACTAACTGACATTTACTAAATGACTTCACTATTCCAACCATTAGTATGTTGATTTTTGCATTTTTTTCCCTCAGTTTGTTAGGATACTGTCCTCTGGGAAGAAGTGTCTGCAAGGACACAAAAATTGCCCATTCTTTTAATGTTATTCTCACCAGGAGTAAAATCCATGCCTGTGGTTGTTGCCTGGAAACCGATTTGACAATTTCTTCGATGCCTTTTGCCACTTCCTCTGCCGAATGTTCATGATTGTTAGTTCCGATCAGAACGACGATAGCCTGCAAGCAAACCTGTTATATGCCACCATGCCATTTACTGTCATTACCTTGGGCCGAATCTTTTCTAGTTCCCCATTTTCGATTCTCCACAACAGATGTTGTGTCTGATCGCCTCCAATTCCAAAATTCCAAGAGTTCATTGGAAGAAACCATTTTTCCCATATATCCGTTTGCGTCATCAAGGCTGTGATTGAATCACCAATGAAAAGTACATCTGGGTTTCCTTCTCGGCATTTACTTACGAAGAGGTCATGCTTTACAAAAATGAATAATAATTCACTTAAAATTAAAAGCATGGATGTGTATCAACTTATATGGCAGATTCAGATTTGATCTACACAACATCCTTAATGGGTTATGTAAGGAAAATAGGCTTCACCTTATCAAATATTAGCCGCAAACTAATATTCGGTAAGGGATGCATGCGAAACGTAGTACCGCAGCAGTCATGGGAAGCTTTTCCTGGGTTTTTTGGTGAGTCACACTATACTCTTCAGAGTCCTTTAAAAATTCAAACATTCATACTTTACCAAGCTTTGCCAACGGCCGTCACCTTGTACGTCTTCCAGCGGTGAAGGAGTAGACGCTAGATACATGATAGACTAGCGGAACGACAGCCGCATCACGTCTAAATCCGCTGTGAAAAAGAGCTGCTTGTGTGTTTTCATTTCTTTGAAAAGATGCACAAGAACAATTTCGGCAGAGCTTAACCTAGTAAGAAAGGACTGTCTCACATGTGATTTGTCGACTGGTCCAATGATAATTTACGTAAGATCTACGTATTTGCTTTGGTAATCGGACACGAAGATAGATTCTCTTCCGGTCTAAAGATGAATGCATTCTAATCTCAAAATAAATAACTTTTTTATTGATGCATTTTTTGAGTGATCCACCAAAAAGATAATCCTACTTTGTAGAACCAGCATTAGAAAAACAGAACGCACTTTTTCCAAATCCGACTCGCTGTTGGGTGAATTTGTTTTCAACTTTCATTCAGACAATTATTCTTGAATGTCACTGGTTCTCAGTTTTCACTTTCGGGGTTGGTCTTCGGGCGTCCAATCACAGTTTGTGTGAAGAATTTACTCCCCTGACAATGTTCCTGAATCCTTCGCAGGATGTAACTACGTTCAAGTGGGAATGCATCCACAGTTTCTGATCCCAATTCCTCTTTTCACTAAACCTTTCAATGTTTCCACAGTTGGTATGCTGTTTATTCCGTTCCTCATGTTTGCCCTTCTCATCACGATGCTCGTGATGAAGAGGGTGATGATGATGCAGACCATTGGGTTGTATCGAGGTACGTTGCCGTTCCCTTCAAACATCCCTTCCAGGATCTCCATCTTGTCCATCCTCTGCAGGCCTGTCACCTCCTTCAGCTTGGCCTAGTCCCGGCGCAGTGTCGACAGGTGAACACGTGAAGTTAGGTTTCCCTGGCTTTACAGGCCTTGCACATTTCGTCTTGCGCGTTCCCTGACCAGTGTCTCGTCCTCGTGCCTCTCAGGATGCCTCCGTGATAAAACATCAGGAGGTCATCTTGAGTGTGGGGTGGTAAATCGCTCGTCCAGACCGTGGTTCTAACCGCCAGTGCGTTCACCTGGCGGCATCCGTAGCGGCTGGCGGCCACAGACAGAGCGTCATCCTCTTCAGGATTCTTCTTCACTGCTTCTTGGATGTCTCCTCTGGTGATCAGGCGCCAACACTTGGATTCTTGATTTGTCCAGAGCTCTCGATATTTGTGGGTAAATCTTCCCATCATCTTGGTAAGTCGGAACAGTCGCATTTTCTGGCGGTCGCCACTGATTGCGAACTACTCGCAGTCCTTGATGGTCATCCTTGTCCTGTCGAACATCCACTTTCTGGTATCCCAAGGGACCAGCAGGAAGCATGGGATGGTCTTCACCAGTTCGTCTCTCCAAATTTCTTTACTCCTAGGCACTATTTTGAGATGGTGCATGTTCAGCAGTGCCTGCTTGCGCTTCCAAGTGGGATCGATGCTTCCCCACTATCCTCGTTTGCCTATTAGGGCAGACATCAGGTCTCTCGAATTGTTGAGCAGCTGCGAGTGGGCTCTGTGCGCCGCATAAGGCCACTCGTCCCATTTGCTGGCAAGATCCAGAGTTTGTCTCATGTCCAGGAGATCCACGGATCGCTCGAGCGATTTTATCCCGGACCCGATCTTATCTCGAGATCAGTACAGCAGTTTTAGCCTGCCCCGTGGCTTGAACTGTTTATACAATATCCTCCGCTGCAGTTGTTCCACCTCCTTGCTCGTTCGTTTGTCCAGCCGACAGAAGGCAGATCCAAAGAGCACCTTGGGAATGAGGACTCCGTTTCATAGGTTTGCCCTCTGCTTCAGGCAAAAGTCGGGTCGGACGTATTTTGCAACCTCTTTCCTTTCCCCCAGGATTTCTTTCCACAGCAGTTGCGAAGCCGAGGCGTCGCCCATGTAGCTTCCCAGGTACTCGATGTCGTCCACCACTCTAAATCCTGTCTTCGTTAAGGCGGAGAGGTCCAGGATTCCAATGGGCAATAGCTGCGATTTCTGGGCGTTGATCTTCAAGCCCAGGTCTCTCAGAAAAACCACGCAGGCTAATGCGGCGCTCTTTTTATTGGCTAATCCGTTTGGCGGGTTTTTTTAACGGCATTACAAGAAGGCAACTAGAGAAGAGGGTGAACAAGTATGCCAATGTTGCAAGAGTGGCTGCGGCTGAAAAAAGAAAAGAAAAAGAACTCGTCACCCACACTCACTAATGGGCATGCATGGGTAGCTTTCACCAGCAAATCACAGTTATTTTTGCTTACAATTCTGCAGATATAGTAAGAATGGAGGTTTCTTATGGATGTGTTTCAGAAATGTGATTTTACTGCACACGGAAAACGAAATGGAACGTCCAATGTTGCGTCCTAGAACGAAATTTTTAGGAGAATGAGAAAGCCTTGTGGGCTTGTGTGCGACGTTAGAGAAGTGAGAGAACGGGTTTGCATGATGTGATGTTACGGAGCAGTCACTCCACAACCGCTGTCGCTCCGGATGGCAGTTGGAAACTAAGAGTCCTCCTGCACAATTGTTCTTGTCCACGTTAGATCTGTGGTGCGACGGCAACTCGCGAGAGTATTTCCTTTCTCCGGGGGGCAAAATCAGCAACAGTGGCAAGAGGAGATGGGATTTTCAGGTAGAACTTCGGAAGGATGGTTGGGTGTGTTGGAAGATGAGGGGAGGCGGGCAGAAGTTACATCTCAAAATTCGCTACATGCAGAAAGCCATTGAGTAGATGACTGACTGCAACCAGCTTCCCCCGCCGGATTGTTGTTGTTGACCAACTTGGCGTGTGGCTTGTGGGAAAAGAGAGGAAGTATTCACACCAGGGCAGGCTGGAAGGTAAGGAAAGAAGGAATAAGAGTTGGGAACGCCAGATGACTCTTTCAGTGTTTTCGCTGACTGAAAGATGGAGATCGCGTGTTACCTGCCAAGTAAGTGAGACATCCACGTGTTTCCGTGGGAAGCAGAGTCCTTACAAAGGGAGTGGCGAAAAGAGGTTGGAGGAGGAAACGAGTGGATGGGAAAGGGAGCTCCAAAGTTCCCAAAAGGGGGAGATTGTGTGCAAAAGTTTCCTCCCGTTTATAAGAAGCGGGAAAGTGACTTTATGGAAGAGAGGAAGAGTGGAGTGAACTCATCAACTCGGCGATCAAGCTTCCCTTCCCTCTTCCTAGCTATCATTTGTGCGTTGCCATAAGGCTAAAAGCTTTCTCGAGTCATTCCCCTGAAGAAATACCTTGAGACCATTCTCTCAGCATTTCTCTCCCGTTTTCGAAGTTTTTTGGGTCACAGGAGAGTTTAATTTATAGCTCCCAAAGTTGTTGGTCATCTGCTCCCTTTGTTGAGTCGTAAGCAGTACTGTGAGAATGTTCTACAAGCAGTGCGGCACGTCTCAGCGCTGAGGCTGCCAAGGTTACGTGATTACGAGAGAAGCTTACGACGTCGTTACAGGCCGAGGGATGCTTCGGTGCCACCAGCATTGCGTATCCTGCGAGCACACGGCATGTTCCTTACGTCCTCCCATCTTCCCATCTCATCCCTCATCTCCCTCCCCGCACAAGAAAGTTGCACGCGCCTACATGCAGCAGTGCACGCGCGCATATGCAGAATAGAGAAAAGGAAAAAAGAAAGAAAGGAGGAAGGGAAGGAGAGAGAAGGAGAGTGCGTGCCAACGAAGTGCCACAATCCCTCCTGACGCCTGCACTGTGCAGTCCCACGTTCAGTTTTCTCAAATACCCTCAAAAATCACGAGCCAAACAAAGATTCTATATTATTCCTTCGTAGGCTGTCTTCCTGAGGTGGGTCGGCTAGGGATGGGAAGATGAAGCGAAGGGGATTTTTGATTAGTCCCAACACCGGTATTCCATGCCTATGCGTAGACAGGTGGCAGGTGCACCGTCGGCATGGACCTCCTCTCGCTCGCAGGTCCACGAAAGTTTCACGAAAGTCTGCAGTCTTCCCTTCCCCCTTTCCTCCTTTATCGGATCCAAGTTCGTTCCAGCTGCATCCTTTCCCTGCAATCCAGGGCAGGAAGAGTGCGTGCTCCAGAGAAGTCAACTTTCTTTTCCGAGGATCGCTTCCTTCCTCCTACTGCCTTTGTGGAAAACCGTAGCAGTGCGGGTCCGGCGGACGGATCGCTCCCGCTGCGCGCGGCAGGAAGGGGGCGAGCAGTTCACTTTTCCACCAGGATCTTCACCAGGAAGGTGCGGATGTCGTGGGCATGGCCAATGCCTTGCAAGATGCACGTTCCGGTGTGTGTGCCGGGCCCATTAGGAATAAAGGAAAAGGACAGTTTCAGCAGGCCATTCTGGGATTCTGGAGGGAGAGGAGGTGAGGGGTTCTTTTTCTTTCTCTTTCCTCCTTGGGAGTGAGAGAACGGTTCCCCGACTCACCATTGCTGCAGATTTCGGACTGGTCGGGTCGGAACTTCCCGGTGGGGCAGCGGTAGTCCACTTTGAACTTGAAGGAAGAGAACAGGAACCGGGAAGCTCCATCCGGTCCGTAGCAGCAGGTAGACGAGAGTCCCTGCAGGAGGGAGAAGGGAGCCACCCCTAGAAGGTGAAAAAGATGGGCAAAATGCCGGAAAGCCAGAGACGAGCAGTCACCACTTTTTCTCTTCCCCCTCTTCCCCTTCCTCCTCTTCCAGCTTCGTCTCTATCATGCGGCTGACCACGAGTGCAAGCCCTAGTCTGCAGTGGTGCAACGCGGCAGCGGAGGAGGGCAGCTCCTCTGAGTCTCCGACCTCTCCCCCAGATCTTCCGAAATCCTGCACAATGAGGGGAATCGTGCGCGTCCCGGCGGCAACAGGGTGGTAGGAAAAAAAGGGACGTTTATCCTCCTTCCTCCCTCTTATCCCGTATCTGATGAAGTTCATGCATTCCCGAAAGAAGGGGAAACCAAACGGATAGCTCCTTCCATCCCCTCTCTCTGAGTCCTCATCCTCTGCTTCCGATGTGACGACGCGGGCATGACGCGTCTCGAACCGGAGCGGACTCCGTTCTTTCGAGGGGTCGCTCGCCCCTAACGTGGGGAGGGAGAGGGGACCATCCTTTCAAAGGGTGCATGCGCCTTTAAGAAAGTCTATCCTACTTTCGTATCCGGGTGCTTCCGACCCCGGATCCCAGAGAGCGGAAGGACGGGGACATTGAAAAGGAAGAGGAAGAGGAGGAGGAGAAAGGGGAGAAGGGGAAGGGGGGAACGGTTTCTGCTGCAAAGGCACGCTAGCGAAGAGCGCGTTTTCAAATCAGGGAGATCCCCTGGGTTTTAGCGAGCATCTTCCCTTTTTCCCTCTTTCGAGAAAATCAAGCGATGTTCCGGGCTGTTTACCGCAGTCCATCTTCTCCTGGATGTCCCTCCTGGAATTGCAGAAGCGCAGGAGCTGATGGCAAGCCACTTCCAGGAGCCTGTTCTCCAGAGGGATCAGCATCTCTCCTCGGAGAGCGGTTCCTGGTTTCCCCTCCAGCAGCAGGGCGGGAGATTTCCTCTCTACGAGGACCGGAAGCAGAGGCGGAACGAAAACGCCTCCGGGTTCTGGATAGCTCAGCTGAGCGCAGACATGGATGACAAAATCCTCCCCCTCTGGAGATCCTTCGAGGACCAGCCAGCACTCGTTCGCGGCTTGAGATGGATCGATGGGGAAGAACTTCATTCCCAGGGAGGCGGGGCTCTGAGGTCCGATGACGACGGGCGGAGGAGCCTCCTCCTCGAGGAAGAACTGGGGCAAGATGGTATTCCCATAGGCGGACGGGTTCGTTTTGTCTGCCCTCCAAGGAGGGTTCAACTCCAGCGCCACCGAAAAGATGCCGTCGTCTTCCAAAAAGGGAACTCGGAGGGGAACGTCAATCCTCCTCTCCTGGTACATCCGGGAGGGGAAGGTGAACGCTTCTGGCCGGCATCCGGTCACCCGCGTCTCCAGCTCGAAAGCCTGCCTGAGCACGCCGAGCGCCTGCGCGCTCCCTCCTTCCGTACAGCCTCCGACGAAGAGCAGGAATCCTTGAAGAGGAAAGAAGGATTTTAGTCCGTCAGCCCGTTAGCCCTCCCTCGGCGATCGTGGGCGTGGGAGGATGATGAGTGCAGTAAGACAGGAGAGGAGGACTGGCCAGACTAGCTAGCTAGATCAAAGGGAAGAGCCATCTCGTCGGACCCAGGAGCTCCCCCTCCGACTTTTCGTAGGAGGCAGAAACATTCTCCTTAACCACACATTCAGTAACAAAGCTCTGAGCTTATAGTGCAAGAGGAGACAAGCGCCGGTCGAGCCCTCAAGGTGTGATTCATGACCGCACGACCACGTCGGAACTTTCTTATCGATGCTGCTGAAGGGCGAGGCAGACGAGAGAGAGATAGGGGGGGGGGGTTGAAAGTTTCAAGTGAGGAAGGAGGGAGAGCTTGGATGGAGAGGGCGTAGCCACTTGAGCAGCACTTTGCTCGCCTTCCTTTTCCGCTCCCCTGCGATCTCAGGAGAGAAGAGAGTGCTTTCAGAGCAAGATCAGCATCCGCATCAGGAATCGGACGAGACCCCTCTCCCCTTTTTCCTTTCTCCCCGGGAGGAAGAGAAAGGGAAAGCTGCGGTTCTACAAACCCAAAGACTGGAAGCTGCTTGCTCACCGTACTGTCTCCCTATCTTGCGAAGGTGGCATCGCAGGTGGAAGCGTGCCTTTGACCTTGGTGCGATGGCAACAGTCGATGGAGGCGATTTGCCGTCGAAAGAAAAGCACCCAAGATCGCGTCCAGCAATCAGTTTGGGCCTCAAGCGCATCGGCACACTGTGAGGGTTGTCGAGGAGAACGTGGGCGATGACCTTGGAATGGAGGCTTCCAGAGAATACGACCTTATTCCGGGGAGTGTAGGAGGGCAACGTCCTGTGGAGGTGGTCCAACAGGAAGCGCAATTCCATCCAGTCTCCCTCGAAGATGCTTTCCGGCTCAACGGGGAACCGCAGGTCCAGAACGTCCAGAGCGCGGGTGACGCAGAAAGCGTTGTGGAACATCTGTTCCCTGCTGGCTGGATTCGAGTGGGTGCTCTTCAGAAAGCCATCCACAAGGAAGGGACAGTGGTGGGCCAACAGGCAGATCAGAGCCACAGAATCCTGTAGATCCTCATCAAAGTTGTGCACGACCCTCGGAGGAGGCTCCTCCTGCCCTGTTCCCCTCCAGACATTCCTCCTCTGCTGTTCCCGCATCTCGTCAGCCCAGTTAAGGAGAGTCTTTTCACGTGTGGAGAACCACCTGTCTGCTTCGTCACCACTGTCTTCCTCGGCTCTACCGTCCGCGCAGGAAAAGAAGCGCTGGTACATCTCCACCAACACATCCATCCACGCGGTAGTCGACAGCTTCCGAAACATCTCCCGGTCCATGGACAAGAAATAATCCAGCTCATTGTCCGTGTACCACTGGGAGGGCCGCAAGTCTCCATCGAACACAAAGACGTCGGCGGCATCTCCGGAAGAGGGACACGCCGGCTGCCTGGGAGCATTATGTCGGCCGACATGCCTCACGGCTCCTCGCTTCTCTTCCAACAGGAATGCACGAAAGTCCTCGTGGCCCAGAAGGAACTCGGGAAGTACGTGGGACAGAGGTGCGTCGGCATTCTCGCGGAGCACGGACAGGACGGCTGCGATCCGGTTCAGGAGCTCTGTGACCCGTCTGATCCTGGTGGCAGAAGGCACACAGTTCCGAAGGGCCACCTCTCGCTTCCCGACACGCAGTTCGCGTCCCGTAATTCTCGAGAACAGTTCAAAGAAGTTCCTCCCTTCCCCAGGGGGGGCATACAGCCCCCGGATGAGTCCGTCGGGCACAGAGATGGCTCGTGAGTGTGCCCCGTCAAAGGGGATGAGCGCAAAGCACTTCTCGACGGCGGCTAGCGCCTGAGCAAAGATCCCGTGACGGTCGTCCTCGGGATCGGGGAAGAAAGGAAACGAGGGTGGGGGGAGGAGGAAAACTTCCCGTCGCACCTCCGTCTCTCGAGTCTTCGTCGTCATCGCCGTCGTCCGGGAGGTGCAGGAAATCTTCGACCCCGTACTTTTGAGGCTGATGGAGGTTCCCTCGCGCGTAGAGGGCGATTCCACATTCGGGCGCCGATAGGTGGTGGTTTGAGGAGTGACATCCGAGGGAGGCTCTTCACCCCAGATGCATTGATCACTAGCTCCTGCTCCCAAGTAGAAAGAAGGGAATTGACTCTTTGTCCAGGGTGCAGCAGGAAGCTCTTTATGGAACTGGTAGCAGCTAAGCATCGAATTCCGGGAAGCAGCGAAGACGTGATAAAAGTAGGATCTAGGAGAAAGTGTGGGGAAGGTGAGGAAAAGCAGAAGTGAGGCAACGGAGTAGGGTAACGCTCTAGACGAGCGCAGACGATGAAGGAAGAAAGTGAAAGTGGGAGAAGGAGAGCCACTTTGAAGTTGGGAAGGGCAGAGCAGAAATACCTGCATTCCTCTTCGTCGTCGTTCCAGAAGCAGAGAGTGAAGGCATGTGACGCATTGCTACAAGACTCATAGCACACGACCAGTTCTAGAGAAGAAACCTTGTCCTCCTCATCCTCTTCCTCCTCTTCCGTTGTCTTGCCTTCTTCGCTGTCCTTCCTTATCTCCTCTTTCGCCTCTTCAAGAATGGGAGAGTCTCTGGAAGGATCCACGAAGTGGCATTCGAGGCGACAGTCTTTCCCTGGATGTTCTCCTTCCTGAGCCAAGGACCACCGAAGTCTCCTCTGCCACCGCGGGAGATGACCTACGAAGGTCACCTTTATCATCCTCTTTAGCTCCACCCCCAGAGGGCAACAGGGGAAGAACAGCACTTGAGGCTCAAAATTTAAGCGCAGTCTCTCCCATCGACCCACCAGGGTGGCTGCTGCCAGTGGGAAGGTCGCGTCAGCCGTCTCTCTTCTCAGGATGGCCTCCTGCTTAAAGATTCCGAAGTCTGGAGGCTCGAAGAAGACCTTCAGTTCCATCGTGGCTCCGGGATTCAGAGCGAGGGAGCTTCCTGCGGTAATCTCCTTGCCCTCCACCGAGAAGCGGAAAATAGAGTTCCCGCAGGCGAAACGAGGAGTCAGATCCAGGTGAAACTCGACAGGAGAACTCATCAATGGGCTGCTGGATGCTCTCAGCACATGAGTGTGTTGCTTCCTTTCTAATCGGGAAGGGCAGCGAAAGAATAGGGTTTCGGGCTCCAGGACTACAGGACTGTTGGCAGGAGTAGTGGCTCGGACGCGTAGCCCAAACCCCGAAGAGGGCGCGGAATGGGAAGGAAGCGGAGGAAGCATCTTGGAGAGCTTGCTTCCTCGACTGATACTACTCTCGTTCTTCTGTGCGGAGGAATCCTCTGATCTGTTTGATTCCTCATCCTTAGACCGTTGATGTCCAACGCGGAAGGGAAGGAAGTAATCATAGGCAGAGGAGGTTCTCCTGGGGCGGAACTCCATCTGCAGGCTTGCGGAGGAAGTCTCCTCGAGAAGGATCTCGTAATGGCGGCAGAGCTCACCCGCTGTCCTCTGATGGATGAGCGTCAGGGACGCGCCACCGTCGCAGGAGAAGAGCTGTAAGTCAGGTGTCTTTGTGAGATCGGTGTGGATCTTCACAGGGCAGCGACCGCGGTTGTGGATCTTGAACTCCTTCGTACAAAGGCACCCTCGGGGAATGTCTCGAAAGAAGATGAGGGATGGTTCCAGCTCTACCCGGGGTACCTCCACGACTCCCAGAATGCGGAGGAGGGCGACTTCTTCCCCGGGATACAGGAGGAGCTCGCCGGAGCATTCGAACGGTCCTCCCTTGGGAGACAGAAGTCCAGGGAAAAAGGTCACATTCAGAGAGATGATTCCGTTCCTCCGGATGAGACCGGAAGGAGGCGAGCACACAAGAGGTTGTTCCGCTGTCCTGAAGGCTGGTCCGCGAAAGCGGAACCACAGGTCGAAAGTGTTCAGGTTGCGGACAAGAACGGTGCGGTGAACATCGTAGCAGCAGGACACCGTGCCCAGATCGACTGGGTTACCGAGGATTTTGACTGCTGCCGGAGAGATGAAGCGCGCCAGACATGCCACCTGAAGGCGGTCTTCTCTTCCCTCCAGCAAGATGGAAAGCAGAGCGTCGCGGATTGGTCCCGACCTCTGTGGATTCAGCAGCAACCGGCACAGCTGGTTCGAGTAAGGTTCCACCATGCCTAGGGGAAGAAAGGGAAAGGGTCATGCCGAGGCAGAGAGGGCACAACTCTCCCTTCCATCCCTCTTGTATTCCTTCCTCAACCAATCTTTTCCTCAACCAATTCCATTCTGTTCCAACGCTGTGTCCAATCTCTTGCTATGCTTTCTTGACGTCCTTTTTTTTCTCTGCCACGGCCTTACCCATACTTCTCATGCGTGTCCGCCTTCTTCGCACAAGATGGGTCGCCTCCGTACTCGAGGTGGTGGAAATCCAAACTGATTCAACGCACCTTCGTCAGGGGTAACCACGAAAGGGCATTCCTCCTGGTTGCCGGCACCCGTCTCGAACTTCATTGCGAACTTCACGTAGCCATTGTGGATGTTTGATAGGCATAGCACCTGTTGCCTGGCCGCTTCTGGGTCACTTCCTTCGTCGGAAAAGATGACCTCGCTAGCAGAGACCTTGAGGGATGGCTTCACCACCTGAGCCCTAATGGTGAAGTTCCGGAGCGCGACGTCGTTGACTTGATAGGGAACTTTCCTAGAAAAGAGAAGCCTGTTTCCCTGACGGACAAGGACAGCGATGGATTGGTTCTAAGCTGCGAGATCCGAGGCCTGGAGGCGTTCCCAGATGACACCTCACGGACGGGCATCAGAGATGCATCCGGTAAGTTATTACGATCTGCACCCGCCCGCAACCCACAGAGGACGAGGACACTTTCGAGGTCGACGGAGCATGTTGGACTGAACATTTTGTGTACGCGCATGTTTAAGTGTGTGCGAAGGCGACTGTGAAAACATGTTTACACATGCGTGCTGACGTTCTTGAACGCTGCCTTGAGCGCTTGCCGCAGTACGTTGTCACTATGCATACCTTTCCCATTGTCCCACCGCTGTGCTGTGGAACACCACCTCGACCTCGCTGCATGTGGACGGAGGCAGAACGCAGCATAGAGAAACGCCCATGTTCACTTCCTCGAAATGCGTTTCCAGTACGATCCTAACGTCATCAACCCACTTGTTCCTCATCATGACTTTCCGGGTTTGCGGGAAACCGGAACAGACCTAGAAAATCGAAGGGAGGTGCAAAGGCGAGGCACAAGAGGTAGGAAGAGAGAAGAGAAACAGCAGAGGTTGCCCATACGTCCCGCATACCTCTCCGAAATCGAGAAGCATCGGCTCCAGGCTGATGAGTCGCAAGTCGTGGAGGGGGATGTTTCGGAACCTCCTGGGGGCGGTTCTGCGTTCCGCGCACGGTTTCGCCTTGTTCGGCACGAAGAGTAGGTTTGTGCATGCTGGATCTCGTATGAGCAGACGCATCTCGCCCCTGCCCTCCGCAGGGAAAGTCTCTGTCAGGAGGCATGCAGCGTCGCCTGCCATCGACAGCCATTCTGCTAGCCTCACCGAGGTGGGCAGGTGATTACCGGACACCTTCAGGGGAATTCCTCCTGTTTCTTGGGAAGAACTTCAAGCAAATTCACGATAGGGATTCTGCGTTCCCGTTTCCAGCACAAAGTTTCGCAGTTCATTCCTTCGCGTCTCAGTGGAGAAAGTGGCATCCTACCGCCCCGCTCGAAAGGCGGTGACCGTTCCCGCCATTTCGTTCGAGAAGACAGTGGTGCCAACTTGACGCGTCACTCGCTCCCTCAACACGTCACGGCTGCTACTGCTCCTCTGAGCCTCGCAGCGAGTCGTGAGAAAGCAGATTTTCTCAAGAGTCCTGGCTTCCCTATCTCATCGGATTTTTCAAAATGTCCCGGGACACTTCCCTCAGATACCCAGGGGAATAGCTCACGCACGTTGCCGGGAAGGGATGGGGCTGCCGTGGTGGCAGACGCTCAGATCAATAAGAAAAGACTACTCTCGTCCGTGAAGCATCCCAGAGGCGGCAGCGGTAAGGACACGCCCTCGTACTCACGCTCATGCACTCGCAAAGACTTTCATCTTTCTTACCTGCTCTGCCCAAGGCGACAGTCGCGAAAAGAAGTCCTGGTGTTGGCGGCCTCAGAGATGATTCTGTCCTTCGCGGGAGACGCACCTTCTTTCATCGCCCCTGCTCTATCTGGAATGGAAACATGGAAACAGGAATTCGCCACAGAAGGTGCCCTGGATGTTCATCCCCGCTCCGTTTATCCCCCGCGCAGAATGAAGGGCGAAAATCGTGGAAAGAAGTTCCCCTGAGGCGAAACTCAAGGACAGGAGATCGGGAAGCACAATCTTCGACTCTCCCAGCTCGACTCGGGAGGCAGAGACCCCTCTTTGGCAGTCAACTGGAAGTCTCCTTTCCCGTATCATTTTCTTCCCTTCTGCGGAGATCGCATCAGATTTGAGGTCTGGTACTTTGATAAAGCTACGAGGCTCTTTCGTGTCGTCCCCCAACAGGATCCAATCCGAAATTCAGGCACCTCCTCTCCCAGCGGTCGCCATTTCCGAAGAGTACAAGGCATGAGCCGCAGCATCCCGAAGATTTGAAATTGAGCCACCGCTCACCTAGGCAATTCTTTTTTTTTTAACTTTCGCGCACAACAACGTTGTCTTCCAGGGAGCGCGCTCGAGTCTCGTCGGCGGTTCGTCCATCCGTTCCGAAAGTAGCGACCGAGGCATATTCATTTGCCTGCAGTTTCTTTTATAGAATGTCCCCCTTTGGCTTGCAGGCAAGGAAACGGAAAGGAGGAAACCGGACACCCAAAGAACAGCAGCATCACTCCGTTCCGCGTTTTCACAGATTGTTGCTTAGGAACCACCCGTTTGCACGCAAATGGTGTCGTGAGGGGCTCTCGACGTTTGTGCGACCTCGCACTCCAAAAAGGCCGAAATCAGGAGCGTCCTTTACCTGTCCTGACGACGGGAACTATGGCAAATCGACCCTTTCCTGCTATGACGATGTGGGCTACTCCGATCCTCGCTGTCTTTTCCCCTCTCACCAGCGAGGAGGCTCCGAACGCGACGGCAACTTTGGTCTTCACTGGCATGGCGTAACATGGAAGGAAAGAGATTTGAACTTCCACTTGGCAGAGGGGGTCGACCTTCCCATGGGCGGAAAAAAAGCGGAAGAACGTCCCCGGACGCATCTGGTAATGCACTGCTTCCAGGGACTTGTTCCGGATTGTCATCACTTTCGTTGTCCTGGTCCCCACAACGCAGACGCCGAAGTCGATTTCCTGTGGCTGCACCGTGACACACAGCGGGATGGCGAAAGTGGAAACGGCCAGGTTGCGACGCGGTCCTGAAACAGGGCAAGAAGCTGTGCTCGAAAGCATCTGCTTTCGCATCTTCGAGGTTCTTTCGATCCACGTCCGTTTCTTAAGCGAGCACAAAGCATCAGTTCCGTGTAGCCGTTGCTGACAGGGAGCTGCTCTTTACAGTGCATCAACTGTTCTTGTTCGCTTAAACCTAGGCTTTAGGAAGACCAAGGATCACATTCGGAAGCAAAAAAAGGGAAGATTACTCTTTCTTCTACAAAAGAAGCCTACTGCTACACATCCTAACCATGCTTCTGCAATGATGGCTACCCCTCAATCTTCTGGAGCCACTGACATTCGTGAGCAAATTTCCGAGAGCCCCCTCTTCCCCGAATCCATTTTTATAAGATTCCGGCATCTATTCTTTTTTTTTTCGTCTCTTTGAAATGCTCTCCCTTGGGAAAGAGGAAGCGGGTAAGGATGGGAAGAGAGAGAGAGAGAATCCTGTAAGGGAAGCATGCTGAATGTTCGCCGACCTTCGGAGGTCCCGTCTCATCGTTTCAGCAGACTGGATGCTCTTTGGGACGCGTCAAGAACAGGATCCCTTAATATCGCCGAAAACAACCACGTTGTTCCTTTCCAATTGCGGTGGTAATCAATGCTCTCTAGAAAGATGCGTGCAACTTGAACCCCGAGAACGGAAGAAATGTGGGAAGAGAACAACGAAACTGCATTTGGAAGGGAAACGATAGAACAGAATATCAATGATATCAAACAGAAAGGACCATCATTCAGATTTTGGACCGCAGTCTGAGAGATGTCTTCCCCTGAACCACCTTTCCACTGTTGCCTCTGATGAAGTGAGTGAAATGTCCAGAATGAACGTGACAGTTCTGCACAGCTGCAAGTCTTCGGCAGGCTATGTCGCAGACTGTTTTTGGTCTCGAAGATTATGCACTGTCGTCAAGGATTTGACAGAAAGAGGACACATAGAGAACAAACGACGGTTTCAGAAAAAGGTCGAATGTCTTCTAAGAGAAATTTTTCGCTCCAGATTACTAACACTAGGAAACTAAAGGCACCTGCATTTGAAAGGACTGTGTACAGTCTGAAAAACTTGACTGAAATCCGAGGTACTTTGGGAGAGTTACTCATGTTCCTCTTCATCAGCTTTGTGCTTGTTCAATATGCTAGAAGAGTAAGAAATTCTACCTGCTGTTTCTGTAAGCAAGAAATCAATCAAGGGAAGTAGACGGATATGAGGATGCGGAAGAGAGGGAACGACATAAACATGGATAAGAAAACAACGAAGAATCTTCAGGACTCATGCCTTGTGCACTCTGCAAGGCATGTTCCACATTAGCGGATCTTCCATTTGTTAGAAGCATCTGGCACCCTGATGTGCGCCTACTTGCAATTTATTGGCTTGAAGCACATTCTGATTCTCATTCAAACACGGAAAATCTAGGAAAAGGGCTGTGAAAATGCAAGTGAGGAACAACCAACGAAACTGCTCAAAGCTACCTTGCTTTTTATAGAATACCTTCAGTCGTGCACTCATTGGGGAACAGGAAAACAGTATTTGCGAAAATGAGACATTTTTTTTCGTAGAACAAAGACAAACCAAACGAGCATCGACAATGCTTTTGTAAGCCCGGTTGCTGGAGAAAACGAAAGAATGTTGCCCAAGTCCTCTTTCCTCCAAAGTTAGAAATGCCAGGATCTTATGTTAAAAAAAGGTGTTCGCGTTAATATGGGGTCTCTTATTTACGCGAGAACCTAAGTGCGAAATCATAAAACCCTTACACAATTTGTTGTTAAACAACGTCATTTCCTTTATGAACGTTGTTTCCCTTTATGTAACGGAGAGGAAGTTTGCGGATCTAGTAGACCAGAACGTTGACGAAATTGACTACAACAACATCTAGACAGACAGAGGACGGTGGACTTTCTTTGACAAGCATCGGTGTTTTCTCTGTTCTGTTCTATGCCAGGAACTTCCACTTTCAGCCAAACAAAGAAAACACCCCTCATAAGACGAGGCCACCACAATGGAGACCGCCTTAGGTACTTATTTTTGTCTTGTTTCGTTTTTTTCCATGCAGAAATGCTGCTGTCTACATCAACAAAGGTGTATATGAGTGCAAAACAAAGACCGGCATAGAATTTGAAGTTAAAATGCGAGGGCACACACAAAGAAGGATGGAACTCGATGAAGCCGGAATTCATACCAATAACAGAGAGTGCGTATGCGTGCACGAGGAGAGATTAGCCTATCGAACCAAGAATAAGGAACAGGCTAACTCTGCTCTGAGCAAGTAAGAGCTCTCACCTCGGAAGAGGCATGTGGAGGAGTTCAGCACAGAGCAAAAGTCTACGGCTGGGAGAGGGTTCGTAAGGGGAGGGAAGAGGGAGAGAAGAGTGAAATTGTCCAACAGTCAAACCTGTGTGGAAGGAGGACGAATGCTGGTCGACCACGTCTACGGCAAGCATGATTCGATACTTGAGAACAGGCAAGTGTCCTTTCTTGTAAGTTGCTCCGTCCTGTTCGACCGAGAGACTCGGAGGTGAAAATCTTGGGATTTACAGAGAGAGAATGAGGGAATTTGCTCACACAGTCGTGTGTGTACGCGTTTTTTCGTTTTTTTTTCTTCAGTAGAGTAGAATGGTGGAGACAAATTATGCGTTTCTTTAAGGAAAGAACAGGGAGAACTTACTCGATTTTCATCCTCTGCTTCCCAGTTCCCAGGTGACCTTCTCTCGGACTGACCACGAATATCTTTTCAATGTCTCGTGTCGAATAGTTGGCGTCACAAAAGTGCAGTTTGCTCATCTGTCCTGCTGCATCGGAAGGCGGATGTTTTAAAGCGAACGTCAAGGGCTCTCCCTGATGTCCATTGATTCTCAGATCTCCTCATCTCGCTCCCAAACTATACCAGTAGTTGCCCGCCCGCAGCCGCGTCCCAAGTCACAACGAAGCGGGCAGAGGACGAGAATGCTTCGCTCACCAGGAAGAACGCCGCTGAACTCCTCGCTCCGAAAAAGGTTGGCTTCAGCTGTATTTCCTCGAGGTAGACTCCCGTCTTGCAGCAGCGGATCTCCAGGGTGCGCCTGACTGGCTCCGCCATCAGCAGCACTCGGATTTGCTCTTGACTGTTATCGCTGCTCACCCTTTTCAGAGAAACGAAGGAGAAAGTTGGGAATAGAACGATGCAAGCTCTCTATAGAGAAATCTTGATAAAATGCAAGCACTCTAGATGCGCTTTTCGGGAAAGGTTGTCACGCGTTCTTGTTTCAGCCTCGTAAGTGCCGGCTGTTTCTTGATTGGTTATTTTGGATTCGCACGCTAAGCGTGTGTCAGCGGTTTCGACTAGAGAGGAACCAAATTGCATGCAGAAACGAGCAAGCGCTCGTAGGCTTCGATCTGATGACCCTCCATTCCTTCCATGTCCTTCTGTCATGGAATTTTTTCTCTTCTTGTAACTTGTTTCTTCGGTGCCCTTCAATGGTTAAAGGAAGCTCCGTTTGTTTGTTTTTTCAGTTGTTGAAGCAAGGCTGATGACTCATAGTTGAGAACTCGTAAAAAATTTTCAAGATTTGGAGGAAGATAAGGAAGCATCAGCAAGCGTGTTTATTTCGAAAAGTCTGAGAGCGAGCCGGTGCAAACTCAACTTTGCGACTTCCGCGTTTAGAAATTCTCAAGTTCCAGCAGCCAGCAAGTGGCAGTACACTGTCTTCCCGTCAAAACCTTAAAACTAAGCGAGAAAACAAAGCAAAACAAAACAAAACAAGAAAACAAGATCTGCGCTGAATCCACTGCACTTATGCTACTGAGCGTTTATTCTTTACAAACTCACACAACTTCCTCCCTGTAGCCCATAGCTTTTGCTTCCGGAAGCGAATCACGGGTCACTTGGATTCGCTCATCGGAATTCGGAGCAATGCTTCCAGAAGACGGGGAGAAAAGAAGGGACCGATCCTCGCAGGCCAGCCGGAATCTCGTTGGTTTATTTCCCACATTGTAGAGGTGCAGGACAGCCCGGAGTCGGCAGCCAAGCATCGTGTCTTCCTCTCGAAGGTGGAGGCAACTGCACCCAGCTCTCAGCTGGCCGCTCGGTTCCCGTCTGAGGGGCGAAACACAAGCGGCAGTGGTTAGTTCAAGCAGCACGTGTTGTTGCGAAGTTAAAGCGTGGTCTGAAGGAATTTTTTTTCCGAGCGGCTTTCGTTCGTTCTGACGAGTTGTCAGAAGCTAGAAGATATGCAGCCGAAACCTCCCTTGCACCTTGTGCGCGGGATCAGGCTGTTTCTGAAGGGGAGGTGCTGGGGAGGAGAAGAAACTTGTTTCTTGCATCCGCAGAATGTTACTCGAGTATCTGCATTGTCTGCCGCGTCACTCAGCCGTTGAACTGAGCGAGAGGATAGAGTCTCGCTGGTGCTGTCGGAAATCTTTTGATTGAGAACCGCATACCAGAAGAAACTAAATGTGAGGGGTCTTTCATCCCTAATCTTCCGTATTCCTCCGCGTATCGTTGGCGCTTGTCGGCAGTGAGCGGTACCAAAATAGGAAAAAACATAAAGCATTTCTTTCTAATAGAAGAAAGAATGAAAAGGTAGATAACCAGAGATATGGAGAGAAAGTGACCTCTGGGGTTAATAGGAAGGAAGAGAAATGGATCGATCGATCGATCGCTCTCTGTAGAAGTTCTCCAGAAGAGTGGACTGGAAGCAAACGTGAAGCGGAGGACAAGCATTCCAGGAAACAACCGATCCGTCTTACATGCAGATCGGCAAGAGGACGTTTCGGCTGTTGACAGATATCTGAAGCGCTCCGTCACAGCTTCCGAGCTCCTTGCTGCGGTAGACGAATCGGAGAGACTCTTTCAGTCCGGCAGCCAAGAAAATTTCTCTCTTTTCCTTTCCTTCTGCTAGCGGAATGGAGATTTCCTAAAAGCATGCTGATTGATTGTAGGGGTTTTGTCCATCAGAGATGTGAGAATGTCCCTCCCAAGCATTTCCAAAGAAAGAAAGAAAAAATGACTTCTTCAAAAAAAAAAGATCCTTTTCAGTAAGGAAAGTAATGGATCTCGGTTATTTGTACAGATGGGGTTGCCATACTTGGCAAATATCTAGGTAGAAGGGTGAGATTTGTTTTTCTAGCAGAGCGAAAGTCTATCTGAGAGGAATCACGGGAGACTGAGGACCGAGTGCTCTGCGCCCATTACAAGCTCAAAGTGGTCTACCGGTCGGTGTTCTTGAAACAATGGATACGCTGACCGGTTGGTTTCTGATATCAGGAAATTTATGATTTAGAGAAACTCTGCGCCTTTAAAGATAAGTAGGAGAGCCGAATGAGAGAGCCAGAAGCTATGACATTTGTTCTCTATAGTCAGAACTCCCTGCAGTTTCCCAGAGCCTTTCTCCGTGGAACGTGATCATATCTTCAAAGAAACTGCTGACCGGCATCTGCTGGAAGCCCCCTTTGCAAGATTGGAACTTTTCCAGACGGGAAGGAGAAGGTGAAGGAGAGGCGCAGACTCCTCAGATCGAAACTTACAGCTCACATCCCTCGCTTTCTCCTTTGTCTCCTGGAGGAAAAGAAGAAAGTGAGAGGATGTGAGCGGTAAGTCCATTTCTTTTTTCTCTTGGAGTGTACTCTCACCAAACTACAACACGCATATATGCGTTACATCGTGATTTAGCTCATTGGTGCTGAAAGCAGGCATTGAAAAATGCGGCTCTCTTCAGTTAAAGAGCAGACCCAGGGTCGCGTTTCTTCTATCCAGACTATCCAGATGAGACATCATGCAGCTGATGGAGGAAAAAAGAGCTTCGACCTCTACAAAACCTCTATAAAATTTCTCAGCATCGACATGGAAAAGTCATTTTTAGAAAGGGAATGGATCCCCAATTCCCAGAGGTGGAGAGAGTTGCCTCACCACGATTTGTGCCGATGGAAGGTGATTGTGAGAACGAGCGGGTAGACACTCTCCTATTTCCCTTCGTTCACTAAAGGGAAGAGAAAGCACAGGGAAGGAAATTTCTGAGAAGGACAGAATCAGCTCTAGGTATTGGCCGCACTCCAGGACAGGATGGGAGCTGGGGAGAGTGAAAAAAAAAAGTACATCCCTGGGAGCTTTGAAAGAAAACAAGTGCAGGACCTCAGTGTGGAAGGAGTGCACGGAGCGAATGGTGTAGAAGAAAATGTCGACGAAAGAACCTGTCTTTCTCTTCCCCGTGCAGGGTGGAAGTATCGGAGAAAAAGTCTCTAGGGACCCATCACTAACCACGTGATGTTACCTCTCATGTCATGTAGTAACCCTCACCTTCCACGGGAAGGGATATTCACTGACAAGCAGTGAACAAGAGTGGAAAGTGTGCCTCCATGCCATGGATACTATGGTCACAAACTAAGAGTACGGAGGCATCCCTTGGCTGACTTTCCTCCTCCTGTTCTCCTCTCTGTCTTGCACACATACCCAAAAGAAAAAGGAAACTCATTTCGGGGCTCAGAAAGATCTCAAGAAGTCCGCCTCTTAGAAGTGTCTCTCGGCGATGCCTCCACGATGTCACTAGCGTAGCCTTTCAGCACCACCCGAAGGTGCTAGGTGTAACTCCCATTTCTCAGAGAGGATTCCCCAAAAGAGGCCGCTCTTGATTTCTTCTACGGAAGGAACCCGTAAGGGAACCACTCCCCGTTTA
Organism: Raillietiella orientalis; assembly: GCA_036172245.1. NCBI lineage: Eukaryota > Metazoa > Arthropoda > Ichthyostraca > Raillietiellida > Raillietiellidae > Raillietiella > Raillietiella orientalis. The sequence continues at coordinate 228,553 of JAYWIR010000058.1, read as the reverse complement.
TACTTCTAAAAAGTTGCCCTGAAGGGGGCAACGCGCTTCCGACACTCTGGAGAGGAATCCAGCTACGTGGAACACGATGGAGGCTCCCCCCGAGGAAGGGGTCGATTACGATTACACAACTGGAGGGAAACCCCAGAGGGGACTGGCGCTCCTTGAATCCTGAAAGGACTCTGGAGGGTCAATTTCCAATCCCGGCCAGTCACCGGGACAGCCGGTTTCCTACGCGCACTTGCATCACACCCGAAGACTATCGGCCAACCAGCGACTTGGGGGATGGGCTCGAAAATCCACGACGCACCCATTCTCGGCGTTACCCAGCCGCCAAGGCGGGTCCTACATGCAGTGAATAGCCATTCCCAGTCACAACGAGGGATACCCAAGTGTTAAGGGTAGTGGATGCTGGACTCCGTCCTCTGCCCAGAACTTTGGTAGCCCACCATGCTGAGTATGATCCTCCTCTCCCTCCCCGTCCTTTCCCCTGGATTTAGGTTAGCTCGGAGGTTGCAAGGCACGGGAGCCTTCTATGGCTATGTATAGGTGCGTTCTATTGTGTGCCAAGGAACTGCAAAGTAGGAGAAAAAGTTGCGTTTCCTTTCGTGATCCCGGAGCCGGCAGTGCCCTGCTCTTGCAGCCACAGTGTGGTCATTCTCCGGGTTTTGGGAACGCTCAGAGCTGCACGTGACAAAACTCATAGCAAGTCCGAAAGACCTCGTCGATCTATAAGTCTTCCAGACTCTATTACTGATCGCTGAATATTTTGCGCGAAGAACCCAAACTTTCAAGGTAGGTCAGAGAAGACTGATAGGATAGGTGATACCCAATAGATGAAAAAGACAAAGGTGATGACTGCAAGAATGTTTTGACCCCAAACAGGGAACAGCACAGATTTATTTGAATTCACAAGTAGCTGCTGAGAGCTCTTAGCAAAGCAATAAACATAAGCACCGACAAGGTGATCGTTGAAAACGACCTCACAAGGCTCTCAAGGAATCAGATACCTGGGGCAACCAACATGATGCATGCACTTATTTCTGAATAACACATCCCTAAATTAAAGATATGTATATGTCAGCGATTTCATCAAAAAAATTTCAGGAGTACCATATTAAAAATTATAAAGCACAAAATATTTTAACTCCACATTGTTTTAGAAGAAATTAAAATAAAAAATCTTCATTATTCCATAAGAAATAACTGATTGATCGAAATGCCTATTTTGAAAATAAAAACTTTACCTTATTTTAGCTACCACTACTTCACATAAACCATTATTAACTACGTTCCACTCATAAATACTTAAAAAATTAATATTAATTAAACATTAAAATCTTATGACAACTATCTCCAAAACCCACAACTCACTAGTAATTCATTACTAAGCATATACTTCTAGTACTTCCATAGTCAAATTCAACCATATTTCCTTGCGCATAGCAATCATTTTATTTAACTCATTTTAAATATTGTAGCTCACTAATATTCCTTTTCATGCTCCATCTTGATTAAAACTTTCAATTACCTTTATTAAGAAAATTAATTACTCCTAAATAATCAAATCAACGATATACAAACACCAAAGGCAAATTCCTCGTGGATTATCATTTACTAAGCAAACTCTCCTAATAATCCTCATTACCACCAATTCATATAAGTCTTCCTCCTCATTTTTTAATATCCACTATTTATACTAGAGTACCTAATTCTATTTTACAAACAATAACTTATCAAAACTTAATATCTAAATATAAAACCAAAAATTTTATTTCAAATTAATAAAGCATTAATATTAATTTAACTTTTATGTTTAACCGCTACTGCTGGCACGCATATTAGCAAAATCTTAAATAATTACTAATTCAAATTTTTTTATAATTAAAATTAAATACTACACATTTACTTTTAAAATTTGTATACACCTCATTATTTCAACTAATATTAAATCACATGTAAAAATCCTTACTAACAGCTTTAAGCATAATTAAATCCTAAATTTAATACATATATTTCTGTCATATTAGTTTTCAATTTTAAATTTTTAAAGAAATTTTTCCTTTTTGTTGTAAGCAAAATATTCTATTAAACTATTCCCTGCCTTTTTAAAATAATTAAATTTAAAATTTACCATTAATGTTTACCATAAACGTAATTCTGTATAATGTGCCAATAGAACAAAAAATGTATCCAACAATAGAGTATCATTGTAAAGGAGAAACCATCTGAAATTTACTCAAGTTGAGTACGATTTTACTATAGGATTTTGTTTTCATAAGATTGGACAGAATGACCAGTTCCATGAATCACTTCTACGATAAAAAGGATTGATTCCTTGATGACTTAATATGCATCAATAATGCATCAAATAATACAGCAGGAGTACATGTGCAGGTTGTCTTTGTAGATTTTCATATTTGATCTGTTAGCAAAAAGCTTCCTCATCTGGATTGACACCGTTTTGCAAGATATGAATATGAATTTGAAGGTGCACATCGTATTGCACCTGATTTCGAATGCAACAATAATTTGAGTCAGTGATTAGTGAAAAAAATTATGATCACCACTGCTGTTTATGTGCGGCAGTGGTGATCAACATAGGAATTGAGCCAATGTCAGCATATTTTTGGCTTCGATGAAGAAATTTCGTTTATATAGATAGTTTTATACAGTTTCAGATATAAGTTTTATATGTTTCATTATATGACTGTACAAAATAGAAGTCTGTAGTCTATTCCTCGCATTGGATGAGTATTGGTTGAGATGTGTCATTAAGGGAGTTTGCAGAATAAATGGTACTCCATTAACTTTTTACCTGTGCCTTTTTTTATGCTAATATTTGGAAAAACAATTTCTTAGTAAAGGATGATAGAAAAGTTGAGTCAAGAAGTACTTGATGAGTGGGAGAAAGGAATTACAAAGTCTGTATTTGAACAGGTAGATGTAATGTGGTGTCGAATTGGGATTTCACCGTGGGCTCATTTGAAAGGAATAAAATGGAACACGACACCTATTAATTAGAAAATCTATCGCTTTGTACATGCTATCAGATGAATCGAAACATGTTGGATGTGCCGGAAAATGTACAAGCAAAAGTTCATATTGTATAGCATTGTGATTTGATAACAATAATTATGGGTCTTTTATGAATGAAATTATTGGGTATTCTCTGTTGTCTAAGCGACCACATAAAGAAATATTGAAAGAAATCAGTTGTTTGGAGGTTTTAATTACGAGCCTCTTCGCATCAACATGGAATTAATTGCAAGTGTACTCAGGTGTCGATAAGCAAAATAGAATTGAAACCATTTGTGGTACTTTAACATAATTTAATTCCATTTAGGCACAAAATTCTCAATAACTGGTATGAAATTAATTTCTAGTTACTGACAAATGTAAAAACAAACAAATAAACATAGGATAGGCTTGTTTTCCAACTAAATATACAATCAACAATGAATTTCGCTGACTATGCAGTCATTATAACTGGGAAGTTATAGTGACACATGCATTACAATGAACTGTTTTTTTGAGATATTTTCGTTGAAAAAAAAAAAAAGCGTTGGTTTACTGTTTTTACAGCTTCAAGTTGCCTAATACGTATGATTAATATCTTAATCAACAACCGGAAGGAGAGGAATGGTGCTTCAAATGTCAGGAAGAAACAAGCCGTGCATTTGTGATGGCTTTTGTGGGCTATAGTCGTGAAAACTTTTCTCCACTAAAAGTTGTCTTATATAAATAATTGTCACTTATCACTATTTGTTTAGTTCAGTGCTTATTTTGAATACAGTATATTGATCAAGAACAATTGCTAGAATTAGTTTCATATCTTGAAAACTTAAAATGAGCACTTACTCCTTTAGAAGGCTGGTCTATTTTAAGGAGAATTATTTTTTGTGCTTCATTTGTTTTGTTCCAAAACACTGTAAATATCTCATAATCACCAACTTCAGAAATTTCAAAGAACTTCGGAACTGGAGAAGTGTCCAGTCTGTTCTTTGAGATAGATAATTCCAACTTTAAAGAATGCCTTGTCAAGGACTCCATTTGTATACCAACCAAATGCAATAGTGTTCTATCTTAAAATGCATGCAACGCAATTTTATGTTATTTAAGTTCTAGTCATTGTATTGTTGCATAACAATGATACCTAAGATAATCTAAAAGAAAATAAGCTAGTGTTTTTTAACCGCAAAATGATGAGTATTTAAGTCTGATTAGTGACTGGAAAGGAAATTCCGTCTGTGGTCGTTTCACGTGGATGTTACGTAGGCTGCATGTCTCATTTTAAAAAGAATATGAAGACATCATGAAAGAATTTGATAGCAGAAATAGGAAACACAGTACACAGGATGGATTTCGCTAATTAGATAGGCATCACTAATCTAATTGGTGAGGCCCATCCATCTACTGATATTAAAAATACACTGTTGACTATTCCGAAATTAACAGTAGTATAGTACACGATTTTTGATGGAACAGCCTTGTTACTCTTACGGCTACCCTTAAGCATGAAATAATCTGTGAGTTACAAAAATTCACTCAGATTATTCCCATGGCCAGTCGAATCTTCATACGTCATTCATGTCGGTATGATATACACGTCTGCTGGGAGAAAATAGAAAACAAAGTTGATCTATTGATTCGCTCAGGTCCATCAGCTGAAATATAACCTAACAGATGAGAGTCACAATATTGGCCACCTTCCACGAGACGGTCTTGAAACAGGACAACTTCCAACAAACTCTGCGTCCAGCCCGGTGCCCTCCAGTAACCAGTGATTCCTTCTCGAACCCTCCCATTTTTTTATATATACTTTTTGCTTCATTTATCCTTTTGCTTATCCTTCTCCCCCTCTGCTGCCGAGGAGAATCTCTCCAGCCTGCGTGTCGGTTCTCGGCAGGTTCCTTTTTATATATTTGTAACATTGGCTTGTATGTTTCTTTTATATAAACTCCCCAGCACAACCAAGTATTCATCCATGAGACGGCCTTATTGCAGTGAATGTACAAAGACATCTTGAATGACGAAAACACCTCTTGTGACTACAGTCACTTGTATTAATAATGAACTTTGTAGCGAAAAAATAAAGCAAGAATAGATCATCAGGCTATTTGACGTAAGAGTTATGCGTCTGTCTTCAAGAAACTATCAAGATGAAAAGAATAATATAAAAAATTATTCAGAGCTGCAAGATGAACAATCTTCCATTTTCGAACAGATGGTCTAATGACAAATGGAGGTAGAGCAACTTCGTTACTCGTGGCAAAAATCACCCAGGGAAACAAGTGAACAGTGCAACCTAAATATAGAGATAGTAGACTTTGCAAGACATCATTGTTTCTCATTAAATACTTGGAAGCTGCAAAAATCTGCACATTTTCATTTAGAAAAAAACAAACAAATACGTGAAATAATCGCAATGAAGCTGCTGAATCAAATATCCACAATACAATGGTTTTAGGTAGTCCGAAACCAAGATAAACCGGTTGAACGCTTGAAATAATTCAGACTCCGAATGCTTAATATGTGCAAATGCGAGAAAATAAGTGATATCTTGACAAATCAAATATCAAGTCCCAGGGTGTTTAGTGTATGCATAGCTTGCCTATGAAAGTATTGGAAAGAATCCATGCCGCACTTTATGTTGATTCAAAGAAAGTACAGCAGATAAAAGAAATGTCAACATTTCCGAAAACTGCCTTAATAATTCCAGCGATCGCAATAGAACTGCAGTGATGTTATATAATTCGCGTTTTCTGTAGATACTGTTGATTGGATGATAACGCGAAACCATGTTATTTTTAAAGTGACAGATGCATTTATTTTGATTATTTCTTGTTTTTCCGTTTTGCTTTTAGACTCCTGCAGTTTGTTTATTCAATTTTTGGTTGGTTATGCGCGAGGTAAACGAGTAAAATTTCTGCCACCTTTGTAAAAAAAAAAGTTATCGCCAACTCCCGGAGAACAGCATGGATCGTTAGCTTCTGCTGGTGTGATTAATTATCCATTTTATTAACTCCTTTTCTTAAAGCAATGGCCAATGTTATGGTAAAAAAATTGTTTTTATTCCTAAAGCATTTAAAATGATATATTAGCACTGAGTAAAAATAACTAGCGATACCACATACAGTATCCAATTCTAACATGACTTTCATTGTTTGTTTTACTTTGTAGACTTACATTGCATGCAATATTGGTCATTATGCTGTTTTTTCATACTATGGAATTAATTTCAGGTGGTTTGTTCACGTGCTTTCAGCGCATCTCAAGCATTACATGGCAAGCTAATTCAGGTAACAGAGCAATATGTTCTCAAAATCTCTGATAGTAATGTTAAAATGAATACCACAATTTGTTTCTGTGCTAATGCAAAGGATCTAGTTTCCTGTCAGAATTATTTTGGAAACTTTCATGTTCCCAATTATTGCAGCAACTTTATTAGGTATTATTGTTAACATTTAGCTACAACTGTTCCAGTTTGATCAACTTTTTATTAATATTCTGAACTTTCACGAATAGGTATTTGAGCATTTGATAGCATCATTGTATAAAGCCTAATATGTGATTTGATTTTGTATTCATAGACACCTACAAACGTGTTTGGAGTAGCTGGTCAATATGCCTCAGCACTTTATTCTGCTTCTGTGAAGCAAAAGCAATTAGAATTAATAGAAACAGAGACAAAAACATTTGCGGTGAGACTTCTCATGTTGTTGCATTCTAATCTATCTTTTATGATATGTGTGATTTAGAAACTGCTTCTAGAGTCACCACAGATTAAAGCATTCTTAGAAAATCCAGTTATTAAGAAGTATTCCAAGCAAGCATTCATTATTGAACTTGCAAAAGCACAGAATTATAGCAAGCTGATGAGTTCATTTCTAGGTAAGGGCATCTATTATTACAATATCACCTATTATTTTAATTTTAGATACTGTTATTGAGAATAACCGTATGAAACACATAGATCGCATTCTTGGCAGTTTTGACACCATCATGTCTGCCTATAGAGGTGAAGTACTGTGTGAAGTTACTACAGCCAAAGTGAGTAACACTCAACTAGGTCATTTAAACTGTTACAGGCTTTGGAAACACAAACAAGAAAAGAATTGGAAGCTGCTCTCAAGGGTTTCTTCAATGGAAAGCAAAAACTGCTTTTACATTGCAAAGTGGATCCTTCTATCATTGGAGGCATGATTGTTTCAATTGGAGATAAATATGTGGATATGAGTATCAGTAGAAAAATCAAGGCATATGAAGAACTCATTTCTGTTCCAATATAATCATTGCTCTTTAATAAACCTGCGTTTGATTGCATTTCGATAAAAACCAAAAATCTGTTTGCTAGCTTGTCGTGCAGCTTCCATACAATTCATGGCTTGCTGAGGTAGATACCAACCTTCGGTCCAACATGCCAAGACTTCAAAGTTTTGACTGTCAAAAGCAAGAGTTAGGGAACAGTTACAATCCTGTAAAAAGAACTCAGAAGAATGAACTCATTTGTTTCTAAACTTCACTGCACCAATACCTTCAATTGTTTATCAGTTGGATCTACTATTATTTCCCCATTATGAGTTATACCACATGTCACAGCAGCAATCAAAAATCTCATAGATAGGCCAGCATCTAATAATGCCATACACATGGCGTTAATGCAACATGATAATAACTGATTTGAGGTTTCTAAGATTTTCAAATGGGAACTCACCCCTCCAAAATCTTGCATTTCTTGTAAACTTACCACAATGGAAGTTCGTGGATGAAGTGTGGCTAAAAGCACTGTTTCACAGCTATTTCGGATTAATTGTGTTTTCAATTTATCACCAATAGCTGTAAAGAAAAAAAAAAGGTTTAAATATTCATAAGGACTGATTTCAACCTGAAATCCCAACTCTGGGATTATAAACAACTTCTACTGTAGCACGATCAATCATAAATTTCTGAGACTTGACTTCAGTAGGACCAATGACAGTTGCAAGAACAACCGTATCACCTTGAAATAAACATGCAACAGCAACTGTCATCAACAGTTCATTTCTCAAATTTTTGATGTTAACTTTTTTTTATTTCAGTTTTTGATTTGCATACCCTGAACGTATAAGGCTGAGCCATCAGCTTGTGAAAGACATCCTTGTTCGCATGAATGCACTCTCAATGATTTCTCTATCGTATTTTTCATACTATCCATTCTAACTGTTTTTGATCCTGAACACTTATCGTTTCCTTATCCTTTCTGATACCAACAGATGAGACTTATGTCGCAACTACATGATAGAGAATTTACAAAATACATTACAAGTGAAATTATTTTAACAAGAAATTTTTTCAAATTCAGTTCATGGCAAAATCGTCCTCCAAAATTGCTCGTTCCCAATCCTAATTATTAACAAATGTCTTTCTCAAAAAAGAATGCTATTCATTTTGAAGCTCCGAATTCATATTTTGATGTTTCAATAATCGATTTTTCATGAGAAACCAAAGTGAGGGGGTTTATCCCACAAAAACCTCTAGACATAAACCTCAGTGTTTCTCCATGCTCAAGAGCTTAAACAATCAGAAAATCCCAAGCAATACCGAAGCAGGAGTCACAGCCATACAAAAAATTTGTGTCTGAAGTTACATAAACTACGGAATTTAAACAAGAATTAAACTGACTTTCTTTCCTTTTTTTTCCCCCGTGTTTTTCTCCACGAACACACAGCCACCGCATCGCTCCGCTCATGCGACCGGGCGCACTGAAATTTCAGTCTTTCCAGCAATTCACGTTACCAAAGCAGCCTTCAGTTCGGAGCATGGGAGAAAAAAAACAAGTTTTTCTTCTAGAAACCTGATTTCCACATCCGAAGGAGCACACTGCGTCCTGGGAGCCGCGGCAACTGCCTACTGGTGGCGCAAAGAAATGAGTGGGCGAGCAGCAACTTTGAGGTTTCTCTTTTCGTTTTTTTTCCTTTTTTTCTATTCAGATCTTCAGCGCGGTGCAGCACTTTTGGAGGCCGGGAACCGAAGAAGAAACTGAAGAAGACAAACGAGATGAAAGTTTGCAGCGCGCATCGTCGAGGGGCAGTGCACGCTGGCCGGAACTTCTGTTGCTACCCGGGGGAGGAAGGGGAACCTCCCCTGGTGGTGATTTGGGTAAGTTTAGGGACCGCGACAATCGCCGTCTCTCCGTCTTCCAGGAGTCGCGCGCCTGGAAGCAATTCATACGGAACCACGCGCCAAAGTAGGCGCGCCGTTGGGCACCTTGAGACAGGTTCGCGGCTTCAAATTCAATAAATTTTTACAAGGGCGTTCGTCTTTGCTTCATTTCGTGATGTTCACGTAGCGGACACCTGGTCCAGCTGCCTCCGAAAGACAGAGTCGGATCGGCGCACGACCCGTTCCCGGGTGGCGAGTTCGTCTTGCGGGAAGGGGCCGTAGCGTGGAGCACGGATGTGGCTCCCCTGCTTCGCCTCTTGCATTTTGTTTGCCCCTCCCCGAGCACTGCGAAGAAGCGGACCGAGGGGGCCTCGGATCTTGGTGCTCTGAAATCCCGGTGCATCTAGACTTGCGTCGATAGTCGGGCGCTCTGCATGGCACCCGCAAGGTGGATAAAGGGAGGAAGCCTTCGAAGGGGCCACTCGCAGGGAAAATGTCGGAATTAATGCACCACTTCGTTCGGAGTTCGAGACGCTGCAGCAGGGAGCCATTTGCCGTTGGCGTGGAGAAACATCTGCATAGAGTTACTGGAGTATACTCGGAATGTACATGTACGTACGTGCAAGTACATGTATGTATGTGTGCATGTCTTTCTGCAACCAGAGTACGCATGTGCGTACGTATGCACGTTGCTTTTACGGGAAAGTTAGCCCAAGTAATCCTTCCAAGATTCCTGGGGGGCATCTTTGGCGAAGCACTCGAAATGCTGCGGCAGAAATCTCTACTGCCAGCGATTCCCGAATGGAGACACGGAATCGAACAACATAAACGGGCAGGTTGAAGATGAAGGAAATCTCATCCCGGAATGCCGAGCGCATGGAGCGTCCGAGAGAACTGCACGGGAGACGAGAAATCCGACCTCCTCGCTTGGAACTACGCTCTAAAAGCCTGGTCTGTTTTCGAAACAAAAAACAATGCAAACAAAAGAAATAGACAAGCAACGTGTCTTTCTCTAAAATCTCACCTAAGCTGAGATCATCTCGCGGCAACGTAGGAAAGCCAACACTTTTTCCTGAAGAGTGGCGAACTTTCTGACGCCTGAAGTTGGAGCTATGCGAGAAGACCAACTGCAAGATGGAGACAGCATGAGTGCAGGCTCCAAAAGTCCCCGTTTGCCCCTCTTTCTGAAAACCCCGGGCCCATTCGCTCCATCATCAAATACATTCTCCCAGCATGTAAGCTCCTCTTCTCCTTCAGAGCATCAGCTAGCAGTGTGTGAGGGCTGCATAAGCTGGGTTGTCCCTACCTTGCACAAACTGTGCCCGGGAGCACTTCCGGAACGAACGTACGAAGAGGCTTGCTTCTAAAGAGTAGAATCTCACATGGAGCTCGCTACTTCCGTGTGCTGCATCCAGATAAACAGCTTGCAAATCGTTGGATAAGAAAAAATTTCCTTCTCGTTTAGCCAAGTTCACTAGAGCGACGGAATGCACATCTATATCATTGTACTGAAATATAGGTGTATACATCTATGCACACTTCACAACGACCTCTGTTGGAAGGAACTTCGTTACAACGACTCGTGTCTTTTCATCTTCCGAGAAAAAGAGTGGCTGGGGAGCAAAATGTTTGCAAGACCAGCACTGACGTTGGCTTCGAACTGTTGTGTACAGCATTTTGCCAAGGTGGACGCTGCAGCAAGCGAAAACAAAAGAAGCAAAGGCACCGCAGGAACTCCTCCAGAGAAGTACTGGGGCTGTGAGCAGGTGATGGCGAAAGTTCTGGCAATGAAAGAGAGGGGAGGCTGCGGCAACGTGTCTGCGCTTGGCTGACTCATCTCCCCTATCCTGGTTCCCTCTCTGAGAGCAGGCAAGAGCATCCGTCTCCTTCGCCCGGCTGCCTGCGGGCAACAGCTGAGCGCCGGTATTCCATGGGTTCCGGTACCGACGGAGACGGGTCGCTATCCAGGTCGTGGTCTCGCTGGTGCCCGTCTCGGGAGCATCGGAGAGCACGAGGCTCGAGCTTTTCGCGCGCCCCTCGTCGCCCGCTCTTCTTGCAAAGTGAGGGAACGAAACGGCCAGCTTCGGGTGCCCCTCTTTGCACCGTGTCCAGCAAGTCCCGTCGACGACATCCATCGTCGCCTCAGGGCGACGAGGAGATGTCGAGCCTCCTTCGAGGTGCCGCGGCACTCCGCAGAGGCCAAGCTTTCCGATCAACCGCGGGCGGACTGCCTTTTCGCCGACCTGCAGCCCACGGGAAAGCCTCCTCTTGCCCCCCACAGCGACGTGCGCGTCAGTATTCGAACCCTGTCCTGCAGCCGGGAAGTGCAAAAGTGACTGCCACCTCCCAAGTGGGGACCACGTCGCGATCCACGCTTTTCGCAGCGATGCTTCCGAGCTGGATCGCAGCGATGCTGCCTCATGCACCTGGCAACACTTTTCGCCCTGCGTCACCCGGAAAGTACTCCATCAGGTGCTGAGTGTCGCATCCCGCACCACGCCGCCACGCACCCACCCACACACCGCTTCCGCAAAGCCCTACTGTGGATTCGCAGTCGCCGTTGCGCACGCTCGATCTCTTTCCCGCGATTGTGAGCCACCCCGCTGCGACTTGCGCTGGCGCTGCGCGTCCGCCCGCGTGCCTGCAGCGGAAGCAGTTGCCCGGAATCTCTTTGGCGCGCTCTCCCTCCCTCTCTTCGGGAAGCTTCATTGCCGCGACGCCTGCGCTGGGGTGGACGGGGTTCGACGGCTGGACCTTCACGCTGGTGGATGGACTGCACGGACCACCGCAACCGTAAACGCAACCGACAGCTTCCCTCTTCGTTCGACAGGTACGGCGCACTTCGCCTGGCCGACGGCCCTTCGAAGCGCAGCTCTTCCGGATCGGTGGATCGGGAACAACCAGGCACTTCGCAATGCGACGGAGGAAGGCGCGTCCGCAAAGTTCCACCCAACGGCATGCCCTTACAGGCAATTGGATGGAAGGATGGTTCATCGCTCGGTAGACCGAAGGGCATTTTGTGTTGAACTTTCGAACGGGAATCAGGCATTCCTCATTTTCCCGTTCCCGTTCTTCGCTTCTCCGTGGACTTGGCGTCGGCTGCGCCACTTCAAGGGACTGTCCGCATCGGGTTCTCCTCCGTCCCAGACCTCTAGGATCTCTCTGGAGCATTCGCTACCATTTCCAAAACGGGCGCCGACAGCAGCGGCGGCGCCCCCCGGTGAGCTCTCTCGCCCGAACCCTTTCGCGCGCACCGTCGCCGCCCTCCTCCTGCTTCGCCGGAACCCGGAGAACCTGCCGTCTTCCAGCAACGACGCGGCGGAGGACAGGGGCAGGTCTGCAGCTCGGCAGTTAGGTGCGGGCCCGGCGCTGGACAGCCAGCCGCGGTTGCCCCGGTCTGCGAGTCGTGTTACACGCCCTTGAGAGGGTCCCTGCTTCCGTCCGCCTTACTGTCCATGGCAACCGGGAGCTTCTGTCGTGGGATCCGAGGAACGTCGCGGCGTTCGCTGCATTCACTCAGCTGCAGTGCCGCCGCTCGCCCGAATGGGCCCACTGACCGACGCTTGCGCATCCGACGGTCCGAGGTTCAGGTCCGGCCTTCTCATCCCATGTCCAGCTGGAGAGCAGGTCGAGGTGACCTCGCTCCCGGTGTGTCTGATCGTTTGCTTTACTGGACGCGCTCCAGCCACCCAGATGGGAACTCTCGAGGGAACTGTCTGTTATCCTGATGAGCTTGTCTAGAGGATATATCAGAGTATGTCTCGCGTCTAGGTGACGAGGCCCACACTTTGCGCTCGATCGAAGATGCAGCGATGGGAGTCCTTAGAGAGAAGTGGGAGTGCTGCTTTGAAGGCGTCATCCATGCAAAAGGTGGAAAGCCAGCTGTGTAAACGGACAAACCTTCCCTTGGCCCGTTCTGGGGCTGAGATTTCAGCCGCTGCATGCGCATGATTTCGGAAGCCTCGCACAGTTGGGAACTTCCAGGATACCCGGCATGGCGGAGGACGCCGTTCTCTGGCTATTGGAGTTTCAATTGCCATTGCCATTTCTTTCATATAAGAAGAAATGGTGCAGCTGCATCCTGGAAATGAATGGTAGCGGATGAAGAACAGATCCTGCTTGGAAAGGGATCTCGTGCTCCCTTGATCTCGAAAGTCACCGACATCAGCTTCTTCTTAGGGACGGTGATGGGGTTTGGGGAGATTTCGGAGTCTCCTGCCAGTTTCTGAACTCCACTTTCATCAAACTCTCCTCGGGGTTCATTTCTCGAAATGCAAGTGTGCGTGATAACCGAGCATCACTCTACGTTGGACACAAGGAAGACTATCCTCTCGCTCCCGTTGAACCCGTTCTGATGACTGCATTCATTGAGTACGGCAAGACCAAGTTTGGCATTGCGGTCTGTTCTTCCACAGAATGCAGAGGGTGTCGATGCAATTGTTTATTATCTAAGAGCGGTTTGCAGAAGTTTCGTTCGTAGGAGGATGCGGAATCAGTGTGGTGATCTCACATATGCAGCAGATCGTGCGTGAGCAGACGTTCGATGAGAGAGAATCCCTGACTACAGGTGTCAGCGACACTTGTAGTCAGGGATTCCTGACACTGCTGTCCACTTGAGTCAGAATATCACGTCCTCTTTGACCAATTTTAGAAAATGCTGACAATCATTCACCATCCTGAATCCTCATTCCTATCTTCGGTGCTTAAAATACGCTTTTTTTTTTGCTTTTTGTTTCCTTTGACCTCAGGGTAATCGCCGATGGGCCGTCGTTCCCGTTTTCCGATTTTCCTCGACGCAGAGGAATTCATCCGTATTTCTCATCACCCATTCAGCAACCACACTCTTTCTGTTGGCCTCCGGGTGGTCAACTTTCTCTCATGGCAGGCACATGCTCCACCTGTTGCACGTTGCATAGAATACTGAAGAGCTCTTCATTTCGGGCTGAGAGGCGGCGACAGAGCAAGTGAGGCGGGCTTTGAAGTCCTCCTCCTCACTGTCGCTACGAGTCATCTGAATTGGGTCTTTTGCCGTGACCCAGTCTTCCTCTAGAGCAGAATCCCGAAATTGCATTTGTTGTCTTCCATTCACCGGATTGCCTCCCAATCCTTCCTGCTGCACTGAGTTGGAGTGGCCTCAGTTGTGTGGAAACACCTGCCCCCAACACCAAGCAGACCCTGATCCAAATAAGCGTTTGTTTCAATTTCGAAGAATCGGCGAATTTATCTTTTCAAGAAAAGGTCCAGATGCTCTAGTACCACAGCAATTTCCGAAACGGAATTCCCGGATATGGGTTTGGAATGCTACCCTGTTCCTGCTCCAGACCTGAAAATGTTCCCGATACCTTAGAGGAAATACAACGTTAGAAGGTTACTTCTTGCTCCTCAGCCTAAGTCTCACCGGGATCCTGCCTTACGCAAAACACCGGGATGAACTGCTTTCCAGGATACGTTTTCGTTCCCTTATGTTTTAAACAAGAGGAAGAAGAGCTTTAGTGTTCTATCTTCCTGAATGTTTCCCTTGATTCTCCAACACAAGCCTCTACAGCAGTCCTGGAGGGCGCTTTGGAACGAGCGTTTCAGGTTTAACTTGAGAGCTTTGCGGAAACTCACTCTTTAAGGATTTTTTTTCTTTCATTTTATTCACTCTTTAGTCACTTCCAAGGGGTGTTTGATGAGGGTGTTTGATAGGTTTGATCCTTTCCATCTAGCCCTCTAGAAGTGGCTGTGGATTTTGAAGATGGCCAATCGTTATTGGAGGTCGAGACGAAGCCAGCAATTTTTCAGAAATCTCATGAAGGCTGCATGCCAGAACACACCATCTCTTTTCCGCTTGGCTACGAGACGTCTTCATCTTCAACGCTTCTTGGAGTCCTGGGAATCCTACGACGAGTGTTTGCACTGAAGCAGGCACTCCTCTGATGGAGAATCGCAGGACCGACCCCTGGTATCCTCATTCCGTTCTCCGCCTGACGCCCTGTGGAGCTGTCACGGAACCTCAAAAGTACAAAACACGTGGAGTACAACAACTCGCCTTTCTCTCTCGAACACTAAACTTTTGAATCGAATCTCGTGTGTCAGTTGGTTGAGGACCACCAGTTTTCATTCCCAGCCTTTGGAGCTTAGGACCACTACAAGCTTGTTGAGTAGCTCTTTCGATTTGGACTAAGTGGTCAAGACCTGGTAAGAATCTCTCGTTTAGTTCTTAATCGTCGCATCAATCATCCGGTCCAATCGTGGTGAGTCACGACGAGATAGAACGGATCAAGAAGGCAGGGGTAACTCCAGGTATAGATCTGGGACCGACTTCTTGCCTTGAGAGGGCTTGCTGCTGTCAGGCTAGGGACGAGCCAACACCGTCCACATCATCGGGTTCCTTGGAAAGCTCCACGATGGTCTTGGAGAAAACGAGACTAACGAAAGGAAAGCAGATAACGGGAAAAATCTTCCCACTCTTTCACCAACGGAGCTCCCGCTCGGTACAGGCACTCGTTCTGGAATCCTTAGGACCAAGGAAATGATGCAGTGCTCAAAGAAACAAGACTCAGCGCAACAGAAAGGAAATGGAGCGTTTTACATCCAAAGCTCCTGTGACACTCACTGGAAGCATCCGCTGGTTCTTACCGATCTCTTGCTCCTTCTGTCTTCAGTGCTGGAAGAAAAATACTACTTTTTCTGAGAAGAACGTTACCATCAACTGATGATCATTTGATAATCATTCTTTCCTTAGAAGTTGGACTCCGCACGCTAGATAGCAGCACGTTCAACCTTTCATTTGTCCTCAAGTTTGATCGTGCAACCATCTGCGCCATCTATGAATTTAGGAAACAACGGGATTTGAAATCTTGAGAGTGAAGGTATAAGGCACGAATATAAAAGCTACAAAGGAAGTCCATGGATCATCTTTTGGCGTCAGCTCCACAACCATTACAACTGATGAATTTCAATTTAAGTGCACATGATGTGTATGAATGTACAATATAAATATCCATAAGTATACAATTTTATTCAGAGCTTTGAGTTTACGCTCCTCAAGTGGAAGTTTTCATGAAAGCCTTGCTTCTCGAGTGTTATATGTACTGACCATTTGTGTGTAGCTGTCTTGGAATTTTATTTGTGTACCAGCCAAGTTATGCCTGGAATTGCTGACTCAGTCAAACTGATGGCTGCCACATTTTGCAGTGAATCGATTTCTTATGCATTTTTGTTGTTTCACCACACGATGGAATCGATTCCTCACAGAAGCGCAAAAAATGTTTTGCATTGCTTTGGTAAGACAGGATCAGAGAAAGATCTCTGCTGGATATAGGAAAACTACTTGGTGGCGCTCATGAATATTCTTTTAGAATATTCTTTTGATTAATGAAGCGAAAGATTTTCTGTTTACGGGATGACAGAACTTAAAGCAAAAAAACAGTAGTATTGCTTCAAGGTGAGCTATTCTTCTAAAATTCATTCAGTCACTTGGTCTTCACGAGGAATACTAAATTTTCTGCAGAAATATTTGAAAGAATGCAAGAATAGCAGTAGGGAATTTCTGAAAATTGCTGGTACATGAAATCAGTAAGTCCTCTGAACAAGAGGAATGGATTTTTTGCCAAGCACTTGGGCGAAACTTGCCTGAAGTTGTGATATGAAGTTCCGTTTTCATGGTGCACATCCAGAAGAAGGATGACCTTCAGTCTTGTAACAAATGCAGTTAGAGCTGGTTTCAAAATCCCTCATTAAGACGAACTTTTTGATTCATATTATTCTAACACCATCATCATACATAGGTTTCAGGTACAAGGGATCTATTTTCAAATGCTATGTCACGAGAAGCGGTACAGTGAAACAGAATCCCACAACCGAACTTCTTTTTTAAAAAAACAAATGGATGCTCCCTGGAAACAGCATCCAGCCTCCAAATTGGAAAACTCTTTGGACACAACTCTTCACTAGAGATAAGTTACTTTCTCCTATTGAAAACGAATCCTTCAACTTTAAGAGCCATCGTTTAGTGCTTGCTATATCCTTTTAGAGTTAGAACATCCATTTTTTATTCTCTTCTCTCTATTTTTTCTTTTTTTTTCTTATTAAAATATGTGTATTGTATATTGGATTCCTTTCTTCAGACTATCGACAGATTTCGTTCCTCCGATCAACGGAATGTTTCTAATTCTCAGCTCACTATTCTGTACATTCAGTTTTTGATGCACACTTCTCTCTCACCTGAATTTTAAACCATTCGTTATGGATCAAAATATCTAAATGAGATACTCTGATCAGATTTTTTAATCGTGATTGTGCTAATGCTTTTCTGTCCCTGAGTCTTTTGAAAGACTCTTTCAATATGGATGGTCGCATGCATTTTCTTTGTAATCGTTTTTCATCTTCACTTTTGTGGATGGAAATATGTTTATTGCTCTTAAAGAGGAAACCGTTCGGACCTCGAGAAGGAAGAATAAACTTGACCAAGGGGAAATCATTTTTTAAAAAAACCTATTTTTATGTTAGCAGAGCTTCAGAAAAACTCGTGTTTCCGATGGATTTCTTTTAATTCCTCAAGAAGATTGATTCCTACTACATGCTTGTCATATTTGGAGACAATTATGGAGACAGATTAGAGTAGAGTTCGATTGGAAGTCCACTGTTCATTTACTGCATGCAGAACGCATATTTGATGCCCACTACTGCCCACACCGATACATTGTATTCGTTTTAGATGATTTTTCCTCCTGATGCTTCTGCTTTTTGTTGATTTTAGATGTGTTCAAAGCAATGTTTTTCAAGTCATTCAGCGAACTGAATGACTTAAGTGAAGGAGAAGCCATTCTACTCATTATTTTACAAAAGCCATTTACAATTCGACAATTTCGATTAGTAGAAAAGTTGCTTTGTTGATCCTCACTTTTCGCCATGGAATAAACGTGATAGTCGCAGACAATTTCAGCAGTTGAGAGTTCAAGATGAAGGCAATCTGGTCTACGATCTAAATCCACGACTACACTTTTGATTGCATAGCAGATTGTATCCCCTTTATATTTTCAAAGAACAGAATCGTTCATTCACAAACGATTCAGAAATCAGGAAGCATGGGTTTCCCCAAACAGAATGACAAACTCACAACATGAAAGGAAAGACTAAGCAAACATAACTGCATCTTACGAAGTTCAGTTCAGGTGTGAATCCGGATCGGAGAGATAGAAAGCGAGAAGTGTAATATAAGAATCAACAACTAAAATGCCCAGCGGAAAAACAAATTCTGCCAGCATGTTTAATGAAATGGCAAAGCTAAATAAGACGGATCGAATCATGTTTTGCGTGAGCCTTGATTGGTGGCAATTTTGATGTCGCACGCCGTGACGTCTTTACGATGCTTGCCTCTGCACCAAGATCCGATTGTTCCACTCTCTTTTTTTTTTCCTACTTGTTTCTAATTTATATGGGAAGATTATGTCGAATAAGAAGGACTTCCCCCAAAAGTGCTCATCTGAAAGTGATGCATCACTGAATTAGGTTCATTAACTTCACGAAGACTTTCTTGACCGTCCTGAAGGAAACATATGTGTGCTTGGAAAAAGTTGCATATAATTAGATCTGAAGAATGGATAAAGTAAAACTTGCTAGAGTTACAACAATAATAGGCTGCACAGGATCACAGGGGCGCATGCAGGTACGTGTCGAATTCTTAGATGAGTCTTCACGATGTATTATACAGAACGTGAAAGGACCTGTGTGAGAGAATGATATTCTTCTCCTCCTAGAGCCCGAAAGAGAAGGAAACGAAGATGAAATACTCAATGCATATGTGCTAAATAACAACGAAAATAGTGGTTAATAAATTCTCCATTACAATTGCTCTTTTACAATAGAACCACAAGTAAAGCAGTTCCTCTGACTCTCATTTTAGAATGCCTCACATTAAATTGAGTAAATTAATATTAATCAAATACATTGAAGAATGATTTATTTCTTTTGTGTTCAGCATATTCTTTCTTTCGCAGAATTTTCTGAAGAGGTTGTTCTATTTGTAATTTTTGTTATAGTATGCAATCCATCAGCTTCGAGAATGAACTGAAACAGAACCTGACAAGCAGGACGGTCAAGAAAGTTCTTTTAAACGATCGTTGCTATGGAATAACGATGATAAAAGACACTCATCCTTGGTCAATCTAGAACAAAGCTCACAGAGCAAGATATAAAACGTCCCTTCGTATAAAACGGAAGATACGCTCCATGTTATATCAGCCCTATACATAGATAACACGATAGTATGCATGAAAGATATGAACGACAAAGATTGTAACGACAAAATATTTATTATTCCACTTTAAAACAAAAATGAAAAATGCTGCTCTATTACTGAGCTTGAAATAACAATAAAAAACTTCTATCTCTTAAATTTAAACAGTTCTATCGTTCTCGTTGTTGAGAAACCTATCTTCATGAGCTGCTCAGCTCACCAGTTTGGAAGAGACAGTATTCATCCTACTTAAATCCTGTGTTCGCGTTCTAAATAAACAGCTGAACTGACACTGCACTACAACACTAAAGATACCCACGGCATCCTCCTCACAGTTGATTTACCGTCATTGCGAGGACAGTCTCCATTTTTTAGTTGCGTTATACGAGTCCGTTTATACGACGATCTTCGCCGCATCTGCGATTCATGGGAAAGGGGGAGAGGGGGGGGGGGGCAGGAAGAAGGGATGCGTACTATATCAGATGCAATCTGGGTAGTCACCCTTTCGTGTGAACCATTCCATTCACTTATCCGTTTCCGTTTATTTCGAAGAAAAAAAAAGGAATCTGATAAATCTGAGCATGTAATTAGATTCTAGCTTCCTATGAGAGCGACTTTCAACATTAGATGTTGTCGAACAATATTATCTGGAACATAATGATAAACGTAAAAAGTGGAAAAAGAAAAAGTAATTTCATAATATATTTTTCATATGGAATGTTTCTTGATAAAGAGATGTTGGAATATGCTTTCTCGTAAAAATGTGCAAACTTTTCTTACATTCAGAGAAACCTCACGATCAAACTCATACATGAAAAATTTGATCACATTCAATCTGTGCAGTTTTTTTTTTCATTTTAATGAAAAGGAGCACAGAAGACAGTGTTAACATTCAAAAACCAAAAATTTCGTCGGCTTAATGAATAGCACTTCAGAAACATCAAGTTCCCTAAGAGGCTGCAGATTATTAAGTAAAGCGAACACAATGCAAGTGTGACAAGCCTACATCGATCACTGTTGAGTGTTGTGACTGTCTCATAGCAACGAAAGTAAATAAGATAGTCTTCACAATCAATATCAGAAATCGCTTCAGATGAACACAAATATTTCTGTTATAGAGTGAAAACTTCATAAGCAATCATTTGTCATCAGGAAACTCATTTTCTCGTTTGCGTGGTATCTCGAACTGCCCTGAGAAACAGGTTTATGGCAACAGACACAATAAGGAAAATGGGAGTGTAAATCAGTGATTACCTATTTTCTGTTAGTTATCCTGAACAGTTCTTCCAAACTTAGACGCATGTTTTCTCTTAGCATTCCTAGAGAAACCATTTAGTAAATCTGTAACTTAATGGATTTTTACAAGATTTTTACAAGTTTAAGAGTTATTCCATAGAATTCTCACTTTCTATAAAAAAGACACTTTTATCCTGTAGCACACAAATAATCACTCACAAACTAAACACGATTTATTCGAGCTGTCTCAAATACTTTTGGGGGCTACTTAGTGATGACGTGTTTTGGAGTTTGCAGAAAGACTAATTGAATTATAAACGTCTTTGTCGGGAGTTCATCATCTTTACACTTCTGAGTAAAAAGAATGAAAGGATTCTATAAACATCTTTGGCTATCAACGGTGAACAGCATTGAATTCCACTGATACGTACGGAACTTGACTGTTGAGGTGTATAAATACAAGAATACGATATTACATCATTCCAAAAGTGATTCCGTGATCTAAAGATCCATCTAAAGAGCCGTTTCTGATTCAAACAAAAAGAGTATTACTGATGAATTTTTTAATATGGGGAGGAAGGCCAGTAACCATGCAATTGAATATTTGGTAATAATTAGGATGAGATTTAGGATGAAATTTTAAAGCGCACTCATTGTTCCAGCGACCTGCTAATTTATTCAACTCTTATATTCAATAAAGACGAACTTTCTGTTCTTTGTTAAGGATTCAAGGCAGAAGATGTTGATTAAGTGATGTGTCACGTTCTCAGGAAAATTCTTTAAATATACTTCTAGCAGCTTTTGGAAAGTTTCATTTAGACATGGAAAATTCTGCTACTTTGCACAAAATAGAGCCTCATACGTAGCTTTCTTCTGCTTGAGGTGTATGGTTAAAAAAATAACTCTAACTAACTTGGAATACTCAGTTTAGAAGAGAATTCTTTAGCAAAGAATTCTGGAATTCTTGAAATCAGATCAAAAATTCCGTGGAAGGTAAGTTAGTTCCAAGATAAAAAGTTGAAAATTTCAACTGACTTGGCAGTAAAATAATAATAAATTCATACATCTTGAATGTATATATACAATGCAATATCTTCGATGCCAACGTCTACCAGGAATGTTTACATCTGCTATTTTCTGTTTATGCTTACTTTTACTGAGATAGAAAAAGAAGACAAACAAACACTGACTAGGATTAAATCGCAAATTCATCTAGTTAAGAAATTGCATAATCTCTAGTCAATGTAAGCGCAGAAAATTTCTCCTATCCATAAAACTGAAATTCACTGTTTGCTATATGAGCAATCGTGCAAATTTAATTTACTGGATAGATCTGCTGTATTTGTTATTTAATTTCGTTTTCCTCCTGACCAAGTGGCAGTATATCTTCGAGTCCATGGTCATTGTAACAGAATGAGAACTAACCAATATTGTGAACAAGTGATGATTTCTTTGCAAAAGAAAAAAAGTTTCTTTTGTTTGTGAAAAGTAGCCCCCAATCCTATAATAAAAATATCAAGGGAGTGAGAATGAGAATGCAAACACTCTAGGATGCAAATGCAAATATTTTGGAAAAACTTTTATTTTTTTCTCGCATCTCTCTTTAATTAAATTCGTAAAGAAATCTGGGAGGCGAAACTATTTCCGCGTATTCTTTGATGATTAATCACCGTAAGAACTTAATGTGGCAGCTAATAAAAGATGGTAGTTCTGCATCGTGTTCAAGATAGAATACCGTGTAAAATTGTGATTCTGAGTACCGTGCGAGCACATGCCGTATACGTAGCATGAATATGTTGATTGGAAAGCGCAGCGCCATAAAGAAATCTTTCCAGAAAATTCAAAAACTGTGATGCGTGATTAGAACCTCATTTTGGAATTGGTCATGAAGGAAAAACGAATTTTCATTATTAGGTCTAGATTTTCTTATTTTCTTTCTGTTATAACCTGTTCAACCTGAACACTATGACAGAAATCCGTGATGTTCTTTTTAGGCGTTTGAAAAGCAAATTTTAAAATTTTATTCCTTGTTTATGATTAGACAATTTTCATGAATTGAATTTAAAAGTAAACTTTTTTAACTTTGAATAGATGAAAATATGCAACCTTGGCAGTGAAAACTAATGTTCTTTGAAAGTATGTACTGTATGAACTGATTTAGAACAGTTATGAAATCACATAGGATAATGTTAATGTTTCAAATCCCCATGTTTTTCAGCAAGTGTTCGAGTAAAAGTCTTAAATCGGAATTTGTATTAAAATGTTTGCACTCATTTGCCCATGTACATATTTGCTATGAAACATATGATAACAGTTCAGTGGTATGGATTAAAGATTATTATTATTGTAGAATAGTATTTGTCATGACATATTTAAAATCTTGGGAAGAATTTGAGAAAGCTGCCGAACGTTTGTACTTTCAGAATCCTGCCAAGGTGAGATTTTCATCAATTCAGTATTGCATAATAATAATGTTATATATTAATAGGTGAGATATGTTATGAAATACAATCACAGTCAAAGCAAATTAAATCTGAAAGTTACAGATGATTGCGTGGTAATGACTTTAATTATTTATTACTGTAAAAATATTGCTTTTTTTTCTTTTCTTTCTTTGTTTCCGTTTTTTTTTTGTTTGCTTGTTTTAGTGCCTACAGTATAAAACTGAATTCTCCCAAGACTTAAAGAAAATTGAGAAATTTGTGGGTAATCTAATGAGGCAAATGGTATCTAAAGAACACTGAAGTTGATTTAGCAATAAATAAGGGAAAGCAAATGAGCAAATAAACACAATGATCAAAAAATCCTTTGTACCATATTCACAATAGATTTGCAGTCAGTATCCATTTATGAATAATTTACTATGATTTAGTGATAGATTTTAGGTCTTCACTTCATGTTATGAAATTCTTTGAAATTTAGTGTTTTGTAAATGTAGTTTAAGCACTGTGTGTTTTCTATTTATTATAGCATGATTTTTTTTCTTCTCTATCTATGCAGCTTTTTGCTAACTTGTATCAAGGGTTTCTTTTCATTTAATACATATGTAAATGAACTGGCTCTTGATCTTTGGCATTAAAAAAAACTGAAGTGTGAATTATATTAATTGAAGCTAATTGTGCACTTATTTTGTCTGTTGCATATTTTAAATTTCAAATAGCTTTAAAAACTGAAATCCAAGAAAGTATATGAAGCATTTTACAATTTTCTTAGATAAATTATTTTGCAATTTACAATTCATTATTACACATTAAAATTCTGGTGGTAGATGCCATGTTAAAAGAAAAATCTCAGAGTACTTGAAAAATCACAATCACCAACAAGAATTGTCTGTCAGTTATTTATACTCACAAATTCTTGTTTGGTACATCTTTGTTTTCCAGGGATGACATAAAGGTGAAAAAAAAGCATTGTTGTAGTACAAAATTTATGGGATCATAAGTTTAGATGATGTCAAAAATTCCTATTTTACAAGTCAGTAAAAGGAAGGCACAATCTCCAATAGCATAATGGCATACTGAGGTGATCTTGTTCTCTGAATCTCAGAAACTACACAAGTCCATAATCTCAAATATGCATAAACTATTTTTTCTTCTGCAATTTCTATTACTGACATCAAATATGCATGATACATGTGGTCATGAGCTTATTAACATGTGGGTAGACTATTGAAATAGACTATATATTGAATAGACTATTGTGTTTTTAGATGTTTACAATGTACTATATAGATTTAAGTTTTATTTATTCCAATTGTATACTAAAAAACTTCATTTTTGGAAATCTTTAATTGTTTTTTTGTTTTTATCGTATTTCTTTCAAATGAGAAAAGTCTGGCTTCTATGTAAAGGAAATCATATGGTCGAAGTGCATTTCTAGTAAATATATTGCAGAGAGTGTTGAAAGAAATGAGTGTACCAGTAATCATTTCTAATATCAAAAATGTCATACTAATCAGTTTGGAAGTTGCCTTCCCAAAGCATGCTTTTGTAAGTCTGAACCAACAAGGCAAAAAAATTGAACGTATTTTGGCATGATTCCCTCATTCAAGCTTAGCTGACAAAAAATACTTATCTTTAGTCTCAACTAAATTGGAATAGCGCTTTCCCAAAGAATAATTCATTTTGAGCTAATTTACTGTGCAACTGCCAAGCATAATTGACACCGCAATAGCAAAGTTGAATTTGTGCAAACTCAAAAAAGTGAACATGTGTTAAGTTTGGAAGATTACCATAGCAGCATAAAAACTGCTACCTCAGGCTGCAGTGTATGTTGCTCATTTTTTTCCCGTAGATTACACAATATAGTTTTAATTCCTATGTGGCAAATGATTTAAACGGAGTACTCTTCTCAGAACACAAATTTGACCAACTAAAATAAAGTTTTCGATTTAGCCCGCATTAGTATTTATGTCAAAGCTAAGTAGACTGAAATTGAATCAATCTGGTGCCACACCAAAATACGCCACCAGGTGATGACTCTGTATATAATGTCATTTTCTAATTTATTATGGGCATTCAAAATATTGAGCAATTACATTATTAGTGGAGCCTTTTAATTAGGCTCAATTGTGATGAAGGTAATGAAAGCATGGCGAGCCTGGAAGTGAAGTCTGTAATGGATTTTTTGTTTCAAAAGAGACCAATGCTGCTTGAAGCTCCTCAAGCCAACATTGTTTTATCACACATGACGAAGTGATATACTTTCTTCAGTTTTCGGCTTTAGTAAGTCTACTTAAAAAACTTCGACTCCATGTATGTGCTGCATCGGAGGCTACATATTTACGGTTTCCGTGCGTGGCATCAAACGTTGCGGGGTCGAATATTTGGAAAGAGTCGACTCCAGAGAAATGAATGCGTCGTGGGTCCGAGTTCCTCCTGCAAGATGACGCTGGTTGGCCTATATTCGGGTGCAGTACTGGTAGCCGAAAAACCGGATCCCATCCCCCTATGAATAGCCGGGATTGGGTGTCGACCCTCCGGGGTCCTCCCAGGAAACTGAACCAAGGAGTCTCGTTCCTTCTGGGTGTGCAAAGGAGCCGTCCTCCCCCTCAGGGGGATCCCCATCTTGTGGAGCTGGCGAATTGATGATGCCTCCCCAGAGTATGAAGAAGCCTGCTGCACCCCTCAGGGAGCGCCCTTCAGAGAAAATTCGGAAGCATCCCTTCGCAGTTCTCTTCAGAGGAGTAACAAGGAGCGGTTCCCGTGCGAGTTCCCTCCGGGGAAGAAATGGAGCAGACCCCTCCGGAGGTCACTCTGGAGAGAATAAGGAAGAGGTTCCCTTGGGAGACAACCAGGACTGAGGGTTCCTTCGGAGATCCCTCCCAGGCGTGAGAGGAACAGCCTCCCCTCTCTGAACCCCTTCCTGGATTCATAGGGTGCTCCCCTCCCTATATGTCCCTATCTCCATTAGTTCACATGCACCCTCGAATGGCGTGGAACAGCGTTAAGGAGCTTCGTGAGCCGCCAGGTAAACGGTTCTTCAGTGCTTGGCGAACAAAAAAAAAAACAAAAAAAAAGGGGCCGGAAGAAAAACAGTGAAGACAGAAAAGAACCCCAAAGGATTTTCCATCATCCATTTCCATTCAAAGAATCTTCGACTCCACATAGACTTCCGACTTTGCGACTCGCCGAGACCGCATAGATCAGCATAATGCAGCAAAGTTTAGATCCCAAAATGAGAAAGCAAAAGAAGAATAATTAAACAAAAGAATGCTTGCGAGCTCAAACCATCCCACCGTTTGCTGGTGATGACACTGTTGAGCAAAGAAGGAAAATTTTCTAACGCAATCCTTTCCGTGTGATTACAAGGCATTGGACTGTGAATAATATACACAACAACGTGAATCAGTAAACATCGACTCAAGCAGAAACAGTAACTTCAGACTGAATGTAAAGTAATGAATGCAATCTTTGTGAACTTGGATAGCTGCAAAAAATGTCAAATTCCCCTATATTTTTGCTGAGCATTCTATTTGGTAACAGTACAACCATGCAAAGTTTTACTAGTAAGTGCGAATCCCACGTTAAGAAATTTTAGCAATATTGCAGCCCATAGATGAGCTTACCAGACGCTCAATCCTTAAGCCATTAAAACTCACCTCCTTACATGACTGGGTACATATGATGCGAAGGGGAAAAAGTATTGTCTAAAATAAAAGGAAGTGATACGATCTTCAAATTGTATCCACATAAATACATTATATGTACTTCCTATCATGGAACAAATAAATCACTTATTCAACGTTTCCCAGAGACGATTTCAAACTATTGCAGTTTTCCAGAGGAAGAATGATTTTGATTCGCTTGTTTCTATACAGAGGAAACACTTCCAGACAAATCATATGATTAAAATGCTTTACAAATGCTAGCTTTATAAACTGAATGATCCTCATATTCAATCATTATCGAAAAATAACTAGCACATTTAATAAACCAACGAAAACAAAAGACTTCCCCAACCACTTTGAAAAATTGTGGAAATTTCGGCCTTTCCACAAATAGAAGTTCTGTCATTTATTCACCCATCTTCAGACGAAAATAGGTGTGGGTAGACTTTTCAGATCCTCAATATACATTCTGTACATGTGCTAATCCATCTCAAAGGAAAACTAAAATACCTTTTCGCAAAAATTATTCTTGAACGAAATCATGGAGGACCATTTCATAGTTTCTTCCCTCAAGAGTTCCCATCTGGGTGGCTGGAGCGCGTCCAGTAAAGCAAACGATCAGACACACCGGGAGCGAGGTCACCTCGACCTGCTCTCCAGCTGGACATGGGATGAGAAGGCCGGACCTGAACCTCGGACCGTCGGATGCGCAAGCGTCGGTCAGTGGGCCCATTCGGGCGAGCGGCGGCACTGCAGCTGAGTGAATGCAGCGAACGCCGCGACGTTCCTCGGATCCCACGACAGAAGCTCCCGGTTGCCATGGACAGTAAGGCGGACGGAAGCAGGGACCCTCTCAAGGGCGTGTAACACGACTCGCAGACCGGGGCAACCGCGGCTGGCTGTCCAGCGCCGGGCCCGCACCTAACTGCCGAGCTGCAGACCTGCCCCTGTCCTCCGCCGCGTCGTTGCTGGAAGACGGCAGGTTCTCCGGGTTCCGGCGAAGCAGGAGGAGGGCGGCGACGGTGCGCGCGAAAGGGTTCGGGCGAGAGAGCTCACCGGGGGGCGCCGCCGCTGCTGTCGGCGCCCGTTTTGGAAATGGTAGCGAATGCTCCAGAGAGATCCTAGAGGTCTGGGACGGAGGAGAACCCGATGCGGACAGTCCCTTGAAGTGGCGCAGCCGACGCCAAGTCCACGGAGAAGCGAAGAACGGGAACGGGAAAATGAGGAATGCCTGATTCCCGTTCGAAAGTTCAACACAAAATGCCCTTCGGTCTACCGAGCGATGAACCATCCTTCCATCCAATTGCCTGTAAGGGCATGCCGTTGGGTGGAACTTTGCGGACGCGCCTTCCTCCGTCGCATTGCGAAGTGCCTGGTTGTTCCCGATCCACCGATCCGGAAGAGCTGCGCTTCGAAGGGCCGTCGGCCAGGCGAAGTGCGCCGTACCTGTCGAACGAAGAGGGAAGCTGTCGGTTGCGTTTACGGTTGCGGTGGTCCGTGCAGTCCATCCACCAGCGTGAAGGTCCAGCCGTCGAACCCCGTCCACCCCAGCGCAGGCGTCGCGGCAATGAAGCTTCCCGAAGAGAGGGAGGGAGAGCGCGCCAAAGAGATTCCGGGCAACTGCTTCCGCTGCAGGCACGCGGGCGGACGCGCAGCGCCAGCGCAAGTCGCAGCGGGGTGGCTCACAATCGCGGGAAAGAGATCGAGCGTGCGCAACGGCGACTGCGAATCCACAGTAGGGCTTTGCGGAAGCGGTGTGTGGGTGGGTGCGTGGCGGCGTGGTGCGGGATGCGACACTCAGCACCTGATGGAGTACTTTCCGGGTGACGCAGGGCGAAAAGTGTTGCCAGGTGCATGAGGCAGCATCGCTGCGATCCAGCTCGGAAGCATCGCTGCGAAAAGCGTGGATCGCGACGTGGTCCCCACTTGGGAGGTGGCAGTCACTTTTGCACTTCCCGGCTGCAGGACAGGGTTCGAATACTGACGCGCACGTCGCTGTGGGGGGCAAGAGGAGGCTTTCCCGTGGGCTGCAGGTCGGCGAAAAGGCAGTCCGCCCGCGGTTGATCGGAAAGCTTGGCCTCTGCGGAGTGCCGCGGCACCTCGAAGGAGGCTCGACATCTCCTCGTCGCCCTGAGGCGACGATGGATGTCGTCGACGGGACTTGCTGGACACGGTGCAAAGAGGGGCACCCGAAGCTGGCCGTTTCGTTCCCTCACTTTGCAAGAAGAGCGGGCGACGAGGGGCGCGCGAAAAGCTCGAGCCTCGTGCTCTCCGATGCTCCCGAGACGGGCACCAGCGAGACCACGACCTGGATAGCGACCCGTCTCCGTCGGTACCGGAACCCATGGAATACCGGCGCTCAGCTGTTGCCCGCAGGCAGCCGGGCGAAGGAGACGGATGCTCTTGCCTGCTCTCAGAGAGGGAACCAGGATAGGGGAGATGAGTCAGCCAAGCGCAGACACGTTGCCGCAGCCTCCCCTCTCTTTCATTGCCAGAACTTTCGCCATCACCTGCTCACAGCCCCAGTACTTCTCTGGAGGAGTTCCTGCGGTGCCTTTGCTTCTTTTGTTTTCGCTTGCTGCAGCGTCCACCTTGGCAAAATGCTGTACACAACAGTTCGAAGCCAACGTCAGTGCTGGTCTTGCAAACATTTTGCTCCCCAGCCACTCTTTTTCTCGGAAGATGAAAAGACACGAGTCGTTGTAACGAAGTTCCTTCCAACAGAGGTCGTTGTGAAGTGTGCATAGATGTATACACCTATATTTCAGTACAATGATATAGATGTGCATTCCGTCGCTCTAGTGAACTTGGCTAAACGAGAAGGAAATTTTTTCTTATCCAACGATTTGCAAGCTGTTTATCTGGATGCAGCACACGGAAGTAGCGAGCTCCATGTGAGATTCTACTCTTTAGAAGCAAGCCTCTTCGTACGTTCGTTCCGGAAGTGCTCCCGGGCACAGTTTGTGCAAGGTAGGGACAACCCAGCTTATGCAGCCCTCACACACTGCTAGCTGATGCTCTGAAGGAGAAGAGGAGCTTACATGCTGGGAGAATGTATTTGATGATGGAGCGAATGGGCCCGGGGTTTTCAGAAAGAGGGGCAAACGGGGACTTTTGGAGCCTGCACTCATGCTGTCTCCATCTTGCAGTTGGTCTTCTCGCATAGCTCCAACTTCAGGCGTCAGAAAGTTCGCCACTCTTCAGGAAAAAGTGTTGGCTTTCCTACGTTGCCGCGAGATGATCTCCGCTTAGGTGAGATTTTAGAGAAAGACACGTTGCTTGTCTATTTCTTTTGTTTGCATTGTTTTTTGTTTCGAAAACAGACCAGGCTTTTAGAGCGTAGTTCCAAGCGAGGAGGTCGGATTTCTCGTCTCCCGTGCAGTTCTCTCGGACGCTCCATGCGCTCGGCATTCCGGGATGAGATTTCCTTCATCTTCAACCTGCCCGTTTATGTTGTTCGATTCCGTGTCTCCATTCGGGAATCGCTGGCCGTAGAGATTTCTGCCGCAGCATTTCGAGTGCTTCGCCAAAGATGCCCCCCAGGAATCTTGGAAGGATTACTTGGGCTAACTTTCCCGTAAAAGCAACGTGCATACGTACGCACATGCGTACTCTGGTTGCAGAAAGACATGCACACATACATACATGTACTTGCACGTACGTACATGTACATTCCGAGTATACTCCAGTAACTCTATGCAGATGTTTCTCCACGCCAACGGCAAATGGCTCCCTGCTGCAGCGTCTCGAACTCCGAACGAAGTGGTGCATTAATTCCGACATTTTCCCTGCGAGTGGCCCCTTCGAAGGCTTCCTCCCTTTATCCACCTTGCGGGTGCCATGCAGAGCGCCCGACTATCGACGCAAGTCTAGATGCACCGGGATTTCAGAGCACCAAGATCCGAGGCCCCCTCGGTCCGCTTCTTCGCAGTGCTCGGGGAGGGGCAAACAAAATGCAAGAGGCGAAGCAGGGGAGCCACATCCGTGCTCCACGCTACGGCCCCTTCCCGCAAGACGAACTCGCCACCCGGGAACGGGTCGTGCGCCGATCCGACTCTGTCTTTCGGAGGCAGCTGGACCAGGTGTCCGCTACGTGAACATCACGAAATGAAGCAAAGACGAACGCCCTTGTAAAAATTTATTGAATTTGAAGCCGCGAACCTGTCTCAAGGTGCCCAACGGCGCGCCTACTTTGGCGCGTGGTTCCGTATGAATTGCTTCCAGGCGCGCGACTCCTGGAAGACGGAGAGACGGCGATTGTCGCGGTCCCTAAACTTACCCAAATCACCACCAGGGGAGGTTCCCCTTCCTCCCCCGGGTAGCAACAGAAGTTCCGGCCAGCGTGCACTGCCCCTCGACGATGCGCGCTGCAAACTTTCATCTCGTTTGTCTTCTTCAGTTTCTTCTTCGGTTCCCGGCCTCCAAAAGTGCTGCACCGCGCTGAAGATCTGAATAGAAAAAAAGGAAAAAAAACGAAAAGAGAAACCTCAAAGTTGCTGCTCGCCCACTCATTTCTTTGCGCCACCAGTAGGCAGTTGCCGCGGCTCCCAGGACGCAGTGTGCTCCTTCGGATGTGGAAATCAGGTTTCTAGAAGAAAAACTTGTTTTTTTTCTCCCATGCTCCGAACTGAAGGCTGCTTTGGTAACGTGAATTGCTGGAAAGACTGAAATTTCAGTGCGCCCGGTCGCATGAGCGGAGCGATGCGGTGGCTGTGTGTTCGTGGAGAAAAACACGGGGGAAAAAAAAGGAAAGAAAGTCAGTTTAATTCTTGTTTAAATTCCGTAGTTTATGTAACTTCAGACACAAATTTTTTGTATGGCTGTGACTCCTGCTTCGGTATTGCTTGGGATTTTCTGATTGTTTAAGCTCTTGAGCATGGAGAAACACTGAGGTTTATGTCTAGAGGTTTTTGTGGGATAAACCCCCTCACTTTGGTTTCTCATGAAAAATCGATTATTGAAACATCAAAATATGAATTCGGAGCTTCAAAATGAATAGCATTCTTTTTTGAGAAAGACATTTGTTAATAATTAGGATTGGGAACGAGCAATTTTGGAGGACGATTTTGCCATGAACTGAATTTGAAAAAATTTCTTGTTAAAATAATTTCACTTGTAATGTATTTTGTAAATTCTCTATCATGTAGTTGCGACATAAGTCTCATCTGTTGGTATCAGAAAGGATAAGGAAACGATAAGTGTTCAGGATCAAAAACAGTTAGAATGGATAGTATGAAAAATACGATAGAGAAATCATTGGACGCGGTGCTCCGCGTGCCAGGAGCGCCTCCGCGTTTATGTGCACTTCCAGAATGCACTCACTGACACCGTACGCCGCGGACTGCGCGGGGAGGCGGTGTTCACCCCGTGCGAAGCGTGCATCATCCCTGCTGCTAACTCCCGCTGGGACATGTTCTTGAGCGCCGACGGAACACGAAGTATTGCAAGAGCGTTGCTCTTCCCTGCGACCGGGACAATCGGGAACACCTCACTTCGGGAAGATTCGTTTCCGACGTTCAGCAGCGCCGACCTGTCAGTCAGTCAGGAGCTGTTGGGTTGGGTTCGCGGGCAGCGGGATCGCGTCGCTCCCGAACCTGCTGCGGTCGCTCCCTCGCCACGTTGCAATCGACGTGCGGTCACAAGGAACGTCCTGCTTCATCGCTTCGGGAAAGCCGCCGTGGGTCCGTACCTCGACACCTTCCTCCTGGTGCCTTGAATCTGGTTTCGTGAACCACTGCACGCGGGATCAGCGCTTGGATTCAGGCTTTTCCGCGTTCACTTCCTTTGGATTCCAGCAGGAAATCTGCCTGCATGTTGCCTCGTACTTCTCGCGTGCGGTCTCCTGCTGCGCTTAGTGTCTTGGGCCATCTAGATCCTGTCATCCCATGTGTGCGCTTTAGATGAAGGGAGTGTTCCCAGTGGCGGACAGCGTTCCGAGTCACCGAGCCTGATTTTCCGAGTGATTCCAGTGCACCGGCGGAGGTGTATGCATTTGGAGGGTGTATACTGGCCGATTGGAATTCGGAAATGGGAAAGGTAGTGGGTGCTTGGAAGGGATTCTGGGAAGGGTTCCCTCGGCTTTCAGGGTGCGCCAACCAGGGTGTGCAGTCGCAAGCTGTACGAGTGCTGCTGTCCAGTTTTCAAGTTCCGCATATCGGCCCCATATCGGGCGCGCAGCTGTTCTCACGGATTCGAACGGAACGGCACGCCCGGGTCCGTGGTCGCGCAACGTATAAGTCCACTGCTGGCATGTAGATGTTGGGGGGTCATCGCGCGCCGCACCAACGTCGGGAAGTTTCCTGCTGCTATGGCATGCAGCTTCTCGGTTGGTGCGATGGATTCGTGACGGCTCATCCACTTTAACGGTTCTCGGAGTCTCCTGTGCGCGGGGCTCCGGTTTGCCCAAATTCGAGTGCTGGCAAGCACCTTAGCCACACGGGGAGCAAGCTCAGCGGCAACGGCGGACTGGGAAGACGTCACTTGTGTCACGCCTCTTGGTTTCCGCACGAAGCAAGTTTTCCCCGTCCAACGAACGACGTTTCCCAATTCAGAGTGTGAGGAAAGTCTCACTTTCCTTCTCTAGATTGTGGGTGGGATGAATGATTTTTCCTCTTCAGTTGATGGATCCGGATAAATGGAATCTCCTACTCTGAGCGTAGTAGGCTCGTCCTGATTAGTCGTCAGAGTTACGACCTTCATCCGGCAGGTGAGTTGGTTGCCCTGCGTTGTGACTTTTTTAGCGACAGGTCTGCATTTCTGGAATTCCCCTTCGGTAGCTCTAGGCACGAATTTTCCCAAATCTCCCGTCGGTGTTCCCTGTAGCCTCTTTCTTGCCACCAAGGCTTGCAGTTCTTTGGGATTGTTCCTGCACAGCTGGCTCGCGCGACCTCAGTGATCTTCTCAACTGCTGCAGGCTGCGCATTTATCGGCTTCGTTTCGCAGACTGGGGTGGTCCAGACACGCCCTCGATAGATCGGCATCCGTTGAGAGCTCCGCTTGGTGGATTGACAGACTTGATCTTCTTGATACTAAACGACCAGTCTGCTTCTCTAGATGCTCCCGGGAGTGCACTATTCTGGGAAAGAAGAAAGCTTTCGCAGCAGTTTCCCTGCTGCCATGGATACAGCTCAGATCCCAGAATGATGAGCGCTTTCGCCTGGATTTCTTCCTAATGGGCTCTGAAGGGAACGAGTCCTGACCCGATGGCTTGCCTACTTGTCCTCCATTGCTCTGCCGCTTGGGACAAATTGTCTGCCGATCCGATACACCGTAATGCGGGCTCAGGAGGGCTCCGGGAGCACGTTGTTAGGAAATCGGGAGAGACCCGATTATTAGGTGATCGGGCAGCGCGAAGACGCTGGGAGGGCTTCCTCATCGAGCGTATCTCCTGCGAATCCCTCCGAAAGATGTGGGGACTGTTTGGCGTAGTCTCTCAGACAGCAGCACACGGCAACCCGCTCTTGCGCTCTTGCCGTGAGTCCTCTTTCGCCGTTCTCGAGGTGAGGAACTGCGTTTTCTCCTAACTATCCCTTGGCGGGGAGGTGGAATCGATCCATCATTTTTTCCCAGACCGTGGTTCCCTCTTGTCTGATGGAGACACGTTCCGCGGAGGTTGCCTCGTCCGCGGAGGGCGCCTCCAGAGACTCGCTCAGGTTCTCTTCACGTGTGGGGAACAGCCGCTGGACCAAAAAACGTTCTGCGTCTGTGGAGTAAAGAACGGGACGCCGCCTAGCGCGGATTGAGAACAGCAGGGAAAAGGGGTGGAAATGTCCCCAGCCGTGTTGAGAGGGGAGACGAGATGAAACCACCCTTTTGGATGGAATCAAGGAGAGGAGGAGACCTGCAGCTCCCGAACGAGAAGTGGGAGGCGCACGGGGATGACTCTGACCTTATCTCTCTTAGCCCCGCTTTCTTTTAATGGATTTATTGTGTCATTCTTTTCTCCCTTCTCTGCCTACTCTGGCTGTATTCGACTAGCGAGGCAGTGGGTCCCCTAAGTAGAACTCACTTTTCTCCTTCCGTTTGCATGCTGTGATCACAGTGACCCGCTCCCGTGACCCAAATATCCGCTCCGTATGTTCAATCAATGCAAACGACTGTAGTTGATCCTACGGGGGTCCGCACCAACAGGAACCACCCTTTCTGGGGACGGAACTAAGAAAGAGTGAAGAAAAGGACAGCAAAGAAACAAGGAAAGAGATGGTCCAGACCGCGGAACTCAGCATAGTTGTCCAAGGCCTGCGGCAGGCAAGGATGGCATAGGAGAGAGCGTCGTCGGGTTGGCGTGCCAACAGTCGTCCGAACGTTCCGCTGAAACACTCAACCCGGGGTGGGCCATCTTGTTGCCCTCCTCATGTGGATGAAGAGCACTCGGGGGGTGAAGGACGCACTTCTTCTGCATTGGGGCCGTCGCGGCTGCTGGCATGTGGAAGAGAATCGTTAGCATCCGGTGAGCCTGGAGAAGTGAGTGTTATTTTGAAGCAGATGCTGCGCAGCAGCATCGAGGAACCGAGGTGCCTGAGGGGGGGCACTGTCCTCGCCGACGCGAGCACTCTGCATTCAAGCAGCACTTGCGGCGGCACTGTCGCCACTGTCGCCAACACACTGCAGTGGTGGGGCGCGCACACCCTATGGGCACTCTCCCCTCTGAAGGGTGGAGACGATCCTGTGTGCTTGTTACCTGATGCACCAGCAAGATGGGGCTACCGGGTGTGAAACGCTCATCCGCCTTAAGGCCTTCCCTGGATATCCTGACGATCAGGATGAGGACGTCGACTCATGCGCCGACATGCTCTTCGCCCTGGCTTCCCTCGACTACGTGAAGACGAGCCTTCGCTGTTTCCCACGCTCCCAACATGGCGATAGGGAAACTCACGAAGCGGGTTCGGTCGCGGCAGAGTTTGGATCCCGTGAACGCAGATATCGGCACATCTGAAGGCTGCGAAGGAGGGAAGTGCTGAAGGGATTGCAAGATGCATCTGCATCGGGAGAAGGAGAGCCAGAGTGCATAACGTTGCCAAGATGGATGCCATCGCCGTGTTTTCTTAAAAGAGAGAAGCCTGTTAATGGCGCCGCGTCTCTAGAATGCGTGTCTTTCGTAGATTTCGGCGTGCTATTTCTGCTGATTCGCAGTCAGAAATCATAAAGGGACATCAGGAAGCAAATATGAAATAGGGATTTCAAGGACCGATTTCACGACCGGAGGTCGTGTTTTGATTACGTTTCCTCTCTCTCCTGAATTCGCAATGAAACTGGATCCAGCGAAGCAGAGGGCGAGTAAGAACGCCCCCATTGACAGCAGCACGAGGACACGCTGGAAAATGAGTAGCCGATGAGGGACATTTTGCATTTCAAACTTCACGGATGAGTCTTTCACAGAAGAGCGACTGCCTTTCCTTTACTTAAGTGTTGGCCCTGACGTAGCAAAGGGAAGCAGATTCTGCCGAGAGAAGTTTTCCAATGTCTAGAAGCAGGGCATGCTTCTTATTGCTTTCCATTCCAAATATCCGGGCGAAACAACCGGAGAACCAGCTCAGCTTCCTGGTCAAGTTTCATTAAGCATCCGCTAGCCAGGATGCTCGAATCATCTTCGCTCTGCAGCAGCAAATGACCTTAAGAAGTCTCGTATCCCCTTCAAAGAATGTTTTCGCAGTGCAGGCGCTACGCGGGGCAGTTCCTGGAGGAAACGAAAAATTGCGCATCGATAACTCGAGGGGATGTGGGATCTCAAAGCAGGAAGGCATGCGTTTCGGTTCCCTGAAAGGCAGATTTGCGCAAGGAGGATCGACTACTCTTCAGGTAAGAACTTTCTCAAGTGGAATATTTTCTCCTGGTGGCTCATGAGGTGTCAGAATGGAACCCTTGCCGAGGTACGGTCGCGCCTTAAATGTGCTGCTGCCAACCAACGAGGAAAACGCCAACGGAGAGTTTGCTCGTTGCGTGGGGTGACCGGAAGATAGAAAGCTTTCGTATTCGCGGGCGTTCGTTTCCATGCAGATGAGGGAACGCATGGAAACGAACAAGCAGAGCGAGTGGGACGTGCACTCCGCAACGTGGAAGTGCCAGACGGACTCGGAGCTCAAGTCTGCGCTCGCAAAGACGGTTTCAAACGTAGGAAGACAGGAGAGATCAGTGAGCGATAGGTGAATTTCAATTGGTGGAAGGAGGAAAGAGGGAGGGATCGTGGGAGCCTGGTTCTGGTCGAGGGTGATTCGGCTCCCAGCTTTCTTCGTTTGGGAAGGACTGTCGACCTCCGCGAGGAAGATCTGGTATCGGGTGTGCGGCATAGTGACTCACGCCACTAACTGCAGCTTCTCCAGAAACAATACGGCAGCTTCGCTGATGAAGGATGTGGCGAGACTCCCCTACCTGCATGAAGAATTCTGCAAAAAAGGATTCCTGCATCTCTCGCAGACTTTACAAGACCTGGGGTGCATTAACAAAAAATCTCCATCCCTTCCCTCGCGTTCCTTTTGCATTTTTGGTTTTACTTATGGATCAGCTCACCGCCTCTACCTCCAGTCTTAATGTGCAGATGACCTGCAAGTCGGCGCTCCCTCCCAGACGAACTTTCCCACGGAAGAAGCTGGGCCTGCCGCGTTCTTGTACGTTTACTTGAAAACTAAATGTCCTACCGCTCTTAGCCTTCTCATTCCGGATTTCCGGGCTATTCTTTCAAAATAAATGAGTGAAATTGATGCAGTTGAAGAAGGAAACACATCTG
The DNA here is from genome assembly GCA_036172245.1 of Raillietiella orientalis. Taxonomy (NCBI): domain Eukaryota; kingdom Metazoa; phylum Arthropoda; class Ichthyostraca; order Raillietiellida; family Raillietiellidae; genus Raillietiella; species Raillietiella orientalis. The sequence continues at coordinate 191,131 of JAYWIR010000058.1, read as the reverse complement.
CCGGAGAGAAAGCGAAGGAAGTACCTCCACTGACGACAGAGCTAGGGAGTAGCGGAGGGCCGCAGAGGAGGGAGGGAAGGAAACAAGAAATACCCGGGAATGAGATGGACGGGCCTCCAGGTTGTCAACGTCGTGATTGACTCCAGAGATCCCCATTCTGGCAGGATTGGGATAAAGAAGCGTTGAACGCACTTTTCCTCCTCTTTTATCCCTTCCCTGCCCGTGTCGGGGCGGTCTGCCCACATTCATCAACCCTGTCTCTCTCACCTTGGGATGGGTCACTTCCTTGCCTCTCGCGTGTAGGTGATGGCGACCATAGGTGGCTCCTTGGGACAGCGGCTACGCTCTTCCTACATCTTGGTGGTTCCTCGCACGTGCCGGAGAATCTCCAGCGATGAGACAGCCACTGCGAAGCACGTGATGGTGTGATGCCTCTCTGAAACACCTGGGGCCATTCCTTTCCCTGCTCCTCTTCGCGCGCAAACCTTTGGGACCTCACTGTGAGCTGCTATCCATCCCGCTTCCAGCCTCAGATCCAACCGCGAGCGTGGCACGCGGCGATTGCCGGGATGGCAATATGGGCAATCCATTGAGCTGGATGTTTTCTTACTTCGTAGGCTCCTGGGCTCAACATGGAGACTCGGAAGCGCCTATGGAGCGATGCTCACCTTCCCGGGAAGAGGTGCGCTCCAATCCTACAGAATGAGAGGCAAACATTCGGGATGGCTACTCGTAGTACTTCCGCCTCGGGCTGCTACTGGTGTACAAGGCTGTGCGAAGTTTCCAGTTTCTCTCATACTTTCATTCTCTCATACTCTCATCGCATTGCAAGCCACTAGACGCAGATCTACGAAGGGGACTTTCTGGCACGGAAACTTCTTGAGGAGCTTTAAGGGTTTTGAACCTCCCGAATCAATGTTCCAATTCTTCACACGGAATTTCGGCAGTCTAATTATTCCAGGAGTGTTCTGTCATTAGAGGATGGGAACAATGAAATGCTCTTTTTTAGCTTTCTTTCTTTCTGTGAGCAGGTGCAGGAGCAATTGATTGATTTTGATTTGCAGTCTCATTCTTCTCGTTGCTATTAGGAAAATCGCTGGCGATTTCTCATCTTACAAGTTCTCATTTGGTTGGTAAACGCCAGGAGATGAAAATTCCATGTCTCTGAAGCACAGAAATGGCTCTCATCTCCTGAATCAGGTACATAAGGTACTCCTGATGGGTAATTGGGCAGACAGACTTTAATCTGCCCAGACACGGTAAAATATTGTCTACGGAAGCGTTGCATGGGCATGGTTGCTGCTGATGCGCATGCCATAATCGACTTGCGTTTCTCTCGTTAAGACCCTACTCGATTCGAGTGATTCCAAGTACCCTGACTGTAGGGCTCTGTTTGCAGGCTGCTGAACCCCATATTGCATTCAGCAGTTACTACTATAAAACGGACCCATTCTTTCCCAGCCTTCTGATGAACTGGAAGAGAGAAGAAGAGCAAAGCTGATCGGAGATCGGTCGCTCAGGAAGCGGAGGGTGAAGTTTCGCTTCGTTCCTCCCTAAGTGAGACGTTTGTTCTATTCTTCGGTAGATCACTGCAGACGTTTGACATTTGCGCTGCGGGTCCGTTTCTACTTTTGCGAGTGCGGTGATGGCGGCGGCGTTTTTATGTGCCGGCACCCTCAGGGCAGTGCTCATTGATTTTTTCTAATGGCTGGATCTCAGGATAGCTGACAGCAGGAAGGAGTCTGTGCTTTCAACTCCTTTCCCACCAAATCGTTTGCATTTCCATTCCGACAGATGTCCGAGAGAACGTGAGCCGCGCGCAGCCGTTGCTGAGGCGTTTCGATGCGTCGTCGTCTTCCGATGGCGATTCCTGCATAGAGCGCTAATTCTTTCGTGCTTTTTTCGTTTTCCCGCGTGACGGCTTCTCGTCGCACCAGCTCACGCCGGAAGATGACGCCAAACACGGATGAGGCCGTTCGTGAGCATTTTTCTTTCGCTTTGTTCCCAACGTGAAGCTACCAGCAGAGCACCAATCCTTGTCTGGGCTCTTTGGGTTCTCAGTTCTGATAAAGACACCCTCGAGTGCCACGATCCGATTTTTCGATTTCGAATGCTGCCTCTACCTCGTTCGAGAGGATGCAAACCGTGAAATCTCTTTTCAGTGCGCCTCCTACGTGAGGTCTTCAGCCATGTCCCCCGGATCTCACGCTCAACTACTTCCGACTATTTCCGATTCTTCGTTCTCGGACATCGAAAGCGAGAAGAAATGGCACTTCATTCCCGATGCCGGCGACGTTTCGTCAGGCGGAGCCATCTTGACTCTGAAAAGAGTGGCACGGCAGGGAAATTTTTATCCTCACACAGAAGCCAGCAGTGTTATCTCTTAGATAACACTGCAGGGATCTCTCTCCCTCCGACAGAGGAGCAGACTTGTAGCGGCAGTCCGCCTTCGACTGAAAACACTGCAAGAATGGAGTCGGCAGAATTCCTCTGCATCTTCGAAGTGACAGGAGGCCTCTCGGCAAGAAAGGACTAAAAAGGTTTTGGATCAAAAACCAGCGAGAAGGGTGCTGAGATCGTCATGGTGCTTTCGAGTGCCGCTCACTTTGGTTCAGAGGGAGATTCTGGGTAAGTTGTGTACGGGATGGGGTTGGGTTCAGTGCAACATGCAAGGGATGGTTCGGATGAGATCCGGGGTGAAAGACATTTGATGCCTACCGGAGAGAGCTTCCATCTTGATTACTGATGACTGCTGATAGGTGAACCAATTTCGAGTAATCTGAGGCAAATGACGTCATGAACTAGTCGTAAGGAGCTCATCATGAAAGAATCACCGATGGTCGGGGCGTTCTGAACGGGAGGATGAATTCTTGATGGAGCTACCTGTATCCAGCAAAACCAAACCTCGTCATCCCCGTGCGAGATGTGGCTCATTTTCCATGGGAAAATCTTAGAAGAGAGACCACTTGGCCACTTCTTCATCTTCAGATGTTCAAGGAAGCATACACTTCGCGCCATCAATGCTCCGATAAGAGATTCCATTCTCCTCATCATCCTCCACAACAGCTGCACTCCGTCGTTGGAGATGGGGCGGGGGGGCCGAACTATCCGATGCTTACCAGAATTTCTGGAACAATTATCCCAAGCTGGGAGGTGCTCAGCGTCGGCATCCGGACTAACTAGCAGGCATTCGAGTAGGAGTACACCTACTCCTACCGCTCCATTCCTCTCCGCTGCTTTACTCTCTGTGGGCCCTCCCAGGCCTGTGCATTGCCCATGGCACCAGAGCCAGAGCTTACATACTTATCACTCGCAAAGGTTTCCGGATGACGAATTGATGCTCACATGATTAGGAGCAAAATTGCAACCAACCCTGTAGAGCAAGAGTCACTGCCCTCGTTTGGCCCCTTTGCTTTGTTTTCTTCATTTGATTTTCCCCAGTCCAGCAAGAGGCTGAGGAAATTGGCTGGTTCAGACTACCATCTCACAGAGCTTGAACGGAGTTTTGGCAACCTTTTCACCGCATCTCTTGGATAAATACGCTCTCACCACGCTGTACCACACTTTGACAACTGAACCTCGAGCAATGCTTCTCGCATCATTTTGATAGTGAAAAGTGTGGTCAAAGCTGGGACTCACCCGCACTCCTCGGGTGCCAACTTCTCCGCTCGGTAAGCCCATCGGGACGTCCCGTGCTGCCACCTTGAGCGCAGATCCGTGTCTCGGTGCTCCCCATGGGAATGCTAAAGCCTAGAAGGAAAGGAAGATCCTCAACTGGGGATGACCTCGAATGGGACTATTCCCTGTCCTCCAAGAGTCCCCGAAGGATCTCCAAGCTTGGGCCGTGTTCTTTCCTGCTTGGCGTACTCGATCGTTCTGCAATCCTAGAGTGGAGTTCGGCAAGTGAACGGGCTTGGATCGGTCGTCTTCCGCGCTCCCGCACAACGGGCGCATCGTCCACCATCGGAGTTCCCCGTCCGGTGGCGAAGCCTCGTGCCGCAAGGGGACCCTCTGCGAGAGGGCATCAGCAGGCCAATCCTGGACGTTTGGAAACGAACAGTTCGGAGGACCGTCCCGACGGCTGTCAGGTTGTCCAAGCCGTGTCCACGCCTTCCCCGTGGCTTCCGCTGCGGCAACATGCAGCTGTCCGTGGTCCGCCAGAGCTCGGAGGCGGAGCTTGCTGGATCCACGGCGAGCCCGGAGCTTTCCAGAGTTCGCGGGTTTCGCGGGTCATCCATTCCTGCGTCCGGCGTACACTCGCACTTCCTGGGTGTTCCCAATGGTGCTCGCAGTGGATGGCCAGTTTTGTCTTCCTCTCCCGGTGACCCACGAAACTCTTGCTCATGAATAAAACCGAGTTGCCAAGGACAGCTTCCTCTCTCCGGGCTTTCCCTTCTTTTCGGGACGATTTTCCCTCTGGAGCCTCCGACTGGGTTTCGTTCCCTCGGCCAGGTCGGGACGATCTTCCTTCCTCCCCTCCCCCGGTGGTCCGGGTAGGGTTGACATCAGCCACCGTCGGTTCCGCTCAGCCTCTTGCGTGTGTTTGTTGGAACGCTCGCGGCCATTCGTGCCAGAAGTCGACGTGCTTCATGACATGCTGCAAGTGCCGGAGCTCGGTGGCGGATGCGATCTCCCGCTTACCGGTGCAGGCTTGCTTTCTCCGTCGGCAAAGGAACTCGTGGAACATCACCCGCGGTTTGGGGATCCGCTTTTGGGGAGTTGACGTGATGTTTGGCCACCTTCTCTGGAATGTTGTGGAAGGTCTCGTCGAAAGGGAACTTGTGTGAAGAGCACACCGTTCCATCGATTGGTCCTTTCCTTCCAGGAGGGATCTTCGCCGCTGTATTGGATCACTTCTTGTCTTCTCAGAGTGTAGTGTCAGTGTGCAGGATAGTGGTATCAGGAAATCCAATAGAAAACAACGTGTAGCAGATGCAATCGCCGGATCAATCTTCATGCTGAGTCCGTCTGTCACTGGGTGAGAAAGGTCCGGTGACTCCTTTTGATGCTGCTCGTTAGCCATGACTAAGAGCAGATCTTCAGCGCAAGTCAGGTAGCTGATGATCTCCGCTTCCAGACCAAGCCCTTATCCTTTGCTCCCTTTGGTAGCAAAGGATGCTACCTTGTTCATGAAGAGGACGAAGAGCATTGGGATTCGTGACATTTCCCTGAAGGACTTCTGTGTCCCGTTCGTCTTTCTTCAGGCTTCTTCCCGTTGAGGAAGAGTCGAAAACTCGCTTCTCCCAGGAAAACTGCCGCATCTGCCATGGATTTACCTTGAAGGCCCGTTTTCCACAGGATCCTCAGTAGCATCGCGTGGTCGTTCGAGTCGAAGACTTTCTTCTGAAACTGCGAGGCCCGGTGCCAGGTCGTTGCCTGGGATGTAGTTGTTTTCCAGGAGCGTTCGGACACACTTCATGTTCTCCCAAGTGTTCCCTGCTTGCATAGCACACGTTTGCATCGTAACCCAATGTATTCGTTTAGTCGAGTAGCCCAGATTTTGGCCATCTACTTGCCGTCGCAGACAGATCTCCACCGGGTGACGAACATCACCATTCGCATGAAGCCTCATCCTATTCAGATGGAAGGAGTAGGGCAATCTTCCTTCTTCTTGGGCTTGAGTCAGCAGCTGGTCGGACACAGTTGCAGGTGGACTGGAAGGTACCTCTGACAGTGCGTTATGGGCACGCTGTCAGGGCTCTTATCCTTGCAGTTCCGGGAAAGCCGTTTTGATCTCTTCTTCCGTAAAGTCCTGGTAAAGAGCTTCCCGTTGTGCAGAGTTGAGCTGCTTGACGACACATCACTGCTTTGCTTTTTTGTCGAGTGGCCATACGAGAAATTGCTCTCTGTAAAAGTGGTGGGATGTGTTCGCCGCATGTTCCGATGTCCGTCATCCTCCTTGCTTGTTGTGTATGCGAACAAGCCCGTTGAGGTGCTGATCTTTCCCAGTATCTTGATCTCTTTCCTGACGCTATGGTGCAGGTACAGTTTTTGGTGCTGTTCTCTGTACACAGAATGAGAAGAATGCTGTGCGTGAATCTCCTGATGAGCTTGCTGGCGAAGACTCCTGTATGTGGACAGCAAGTCCGAAGAGAAGTGAACTGCATGCTTGAGAAGATACCAGTCTTCAACGCTATATATGGTGGATGCAGCCAGAATGCTTGTCTTCCTGGATACCAAGTGCTCGTTCCTGACATCCATGCTGAACATCAACAAAGAATGGTCGGAGAGAGCGGTCATCAGCTCAGCAGTCAGGAGTCCCCTGGAAACGGTTGCTAATATTCTCCGAGTAGAAAATGAAGTCGATTAGTGTGTGCTCGCATCTCATCCAGAGGAGTCTTTCGCCGTATGCCAATTACCGTCGGCCCCTTGAACATTCCAACAATGGCGTTTCTTGAAATCAAAGTTCAGATCCCTCACGAAGCCCATTGGAGATGCGTGCAGCATCCTTTCTTCTTGTGCACTCCACATAAGCTCTTGCCATCGAAAGAGAGAAGAAAACTGGAATGCAACCTCCCCATCCTTGGAAGAATTCCAGGAAGGTCAGCGAATGACTGTTCTTCACTGAGATTGATAACCGTTTCAGGTTTCGCTCTTCCTGGTTCTCGCTCCACTCGCTGGCAGTCAGCTCGTGGGTTTCCTGGAAGAAACTGATGACTTCGTGTTTCAGGAGCCACATCGGCTGTCTCTTCGTCCAGATGCCTCATCCTATGGATGGATGTTTCAGGATGTCACCCTGCTCTTTTCCAACAGCGGCAGGATCTTAGCCATAGAATGTCGGTTGTTGTTCGATTTGGATGTTGGAACCACTTGTTTTTTTCTTGGGGCAATGGTCTAACGATCAGCGTTCACCTCCCAATGATTCGGACTCTGCTCCTTCAGACCACTGGTCGTGGCCGTCTCTTGACGTGCACTCCTCCAGGCTTCCATAGTTAACCGTGTTCTGGGACGCGTCCCTCGGTTTTTTGCCCATCGGCCGCTGATCTTTCTGTTTAAGGTCCCGTTCCTGCAGGACCACGGAACCGAGGTCATAAAATCCCGACTCTACACGGTGGCTCACGGGGAATGGGCGTGGTTGTTCCCTGATGTTTTCTTTCAGGCCAGAGACTCACTGCAGGACTTGTCCTTTCTGAACTTCATCCACGGACAGCAGAGATGGTTTGCTGCGGGTCATCTATTGTTGTCTTTAGTCGGCATAATTGTCTGGAAATCTCCTCGTCGCGCCAGTAGTGAGGTGGTGGTTGTCGCAGGTGCCGCGTTATGGTCTCACCCACGGTGGCGCTGCAGGATCTTGTTTTTTCTGGGAACTGTGTCGCGGCCGGGACTGGTGTTGGCATCGGTTTCGGGACTCCATCCACTTCCTGTAGCTCCGGCAGTCAGTCCCCCCGGATGTGCCTGGTGCTTTACGGGAAAAGCAGCACTTCCTTTGCCATGTGGCCGGTGTTGCCATACTTCCTGTGGCGGTCCGTAGGGCGTACCGCGGACACATGACCAGAAGTCACGCAGCTCGGGCGGAATTCGGTCTTTTCCTTGATGAAAACTCGCATCTTCACCCCCGTCGATTCCGACGAGGTTGGGTCCGCCTTCTTGATGCGAAAGGTCGGAAGCGCCTGCCCCAAGGAGACCGCCAGGAAGCCCAAAGCTTCTCCTGCAACTCCACGAATTCCCCGTGCTGTGAGAAGTGGCTCGACAGGACACGCTGCTCGGTGAGCACCCTCGGCGCAGGATGGGCTCACGATGATGGCGGCCTCGCCTGAGACGCTTCGGAGGATCCTCCTGTTGAAGACGAGCCCGTTCTCGACGAGGTCTCCGATTCGGTTTGTCATGTGAATGGAGAGCTCCCTGACGAACTGCACGATCTTCTTGACGAACTGGAAGTCTGCCTTCTTGAGACGGGTCGCGAGATGAATCTCGCGTGCTACGTTCTTCGTCAGAGTGCCCATGCGGAAGGGACCACGGTCACGTGAGAACCGAAACGCCACATGGGCTCACTGATGCTTTCGGCTTTTTTGCCGCCTATTACGCCGCGTGTCCTTCCCGCAGTCGTCACGGAAGCTCCGAACAGCGGGGACCCGGCTACTGTTGCATGCGATGCAGGAGCCTTTCTTGGGGTCGCTTCCGCTGTTGTCGTCGCTTTCGCTGCTCATCCTTTCTCGCACTCCGCCACGGGGTACGCTATCCTGCTGCTCGAAGGTGGCGGTGCTGGTGCTCCTGGTTCACACTCCGCACTTCGAAGCACGGGGGTTTGCCCTCTGGCACTGTTGCCCGTCCTTAGCGACAGCAGTATTTCAAGGGGTATTTGCCCAAATTTCCCAACTAGCAATAACCGCTTCTCGGTAGTCCTCAGCAGCCATGATGCTTCCCTAGAGCATTGTGGTAAAGTGGTCGGATCCAGGTTCGAAGTGATATTTTAGTGCACCACTTTCGAAACTCAAGGGACAGACACGTGTGAGCGTTGAATTCGTGGAAAAAGGTAGTACCTCTGAAGAAGCACGTGGAAGTCTTTCCTAACCAATCAGAGTTTTTTTTTTTTTTTATCAATCCTTCTGATCGTATGCCTCTTTCTGGATAGACTGGAAGAATCGTAATGTAGTACACAACCATCGACTTTACGTCTGCAACTTCTTTCAATGATATGTAATCTGCTCGGATAGGCTTAACATCTGATATGCCACCCATCTGGAGTCCGGTGCGTTAAACTATTTGGGAGTCGTCGAAATGCTCAAAGCTTGCACTCTTTCTGTCGCGGACTGGTCCGGTTTAGCAGTGCTTCTGGGATCGGGGCACCGCTCCCTCCCAGCGGAAAGACATGATGCAAATGCAAAGTTTGAAACCTTCTCCTCCACTGCCCCCAAATGCTTCTTCTGGCCACCAAATGGGTAGCATATCAGATGTTGATCCAATCATAGCAAAGTTGTATTTCTTGGAAAGAAGCTTCATTGTTGCATAGTGCTCTCTACTCAAAACGATCGTTTGGATTCCAGTTAAAAGAGCATCATCGCAGAACCGCTCGCTCATCTTCGTATTTGCTCACATTTGGTTGCATGCAGTCGCTGCTGAGGTGAGAGCAAGCGTTTGACTTAGGGGCTTCCCACCATCTCCGCACTGTGATCTTGTCTTTACTATCCTCCTAACGAACCTGTGGTCTATCGGAGAACTGCCTATCGCGGCTGGTGGCTCAACTGAGCCATTCTAGTATGCGTAATGAGAGCAGGCTGGACTCTGGAAAGCACCATCTCTTTGCCGAGTTCCTCCACTTGAAACCGATGGATTCTCAGCCTGAGCACTCCGTTGCTCCTGCTTTGGGGACTTAGCCTCCAGGAATCCTAGGATGTGTGTTCGTACTGACTCAGGCACTGCCTTAGAAGAGAAATGGAGAGCCAATCTTCGATGTTTGCTTTACTCCCTTGTTTTGAGTCTTCTAGAGCTCTTGTTAAGTCTCGAAGAGAGCAAGAAACATTAATACGGACACTCGTCCTTCTCTCCATAAAGCTCCAGATCGGGCCGGCGCTCCGAGACCTTGGAGTCACTGGCTGGCTGAAGGTCACCAATTTTCAACGCTTCTAGAAGACCTTTTTGAGGCAGGCTGCGAAATCCTCGTACTCGGAGGTGATGAGGCCGGATTTGCTGGTTGGTTGAGGATCCGAGTGAAGGATCCCTTTTCATACCCCATTCCTTCACACATCCTCTGTGCTCCCTTCCTGAAGAGTGGCATTCTCACGGGAAGTATATGCAACCGTTGATGAGTCCATTACGGGCAAATTTCAGATACGCTCTGCTGAATGAGGTGTGTCAATGCGCGATGTTCCCAACACGGGACGCTGCGTCCTCCTCGTGGTCAGCACAAGAAATGGCCATGCTTCCTTGCCCCGCTATATGTATAGACCAAAATCGACTTTTATCCTCGTATGCCGATGAAAGTTGCACTCTCCGAAAATACTTTTTGGTTTGTCTTGTGCGATTGTCAATAGGAATTCAAACACCGTGACTGCCACCAGAGTGTCCTCTCCATCAGTATTTGCATGGGACGTTTTGCAGAGCGTTGTGTGACTGAATGATCTTTTCTTTGATTATTGAATGAAAATTGTGACAAAGATGTATCCATTAGTGATCCTGGATGGATGCATCCCATTTGTGGTCTCACTGCACATGCGCATACAAGAAACTTCATTTCCTCAAATGATTTCTGTGAAGAATACAATTACTAAGAAGAATATTCAGTTGACCTTTGTTATGCATGAAAGACATATTGTTGCAAGATGCTGATTCAAGTTCACACAACTCCATTATAACGCTCCTTATTGGTTCATCATTGCCCAGCGCTGTCGTAATTCAGTTGCTCCACAGCGTTTGAAAACACGCCTATTGAGTGGAAACACAAAGAGGTAACTTTTAAAGACTCGCCCTATCTTTTGCCATCTCAACCCGTGCGTCTTGAGTGCAGTCAGATAAAATTATTGCTTTCGCAACAAGAGGGCGCGAACGAGCCTCGAAGTCCTCAATCGAAACGACACAATCTTTCCTGTCAAGAAAAGTTTTTGGAACAAAATCAGAATTACTGCTTACGTGGAGCTCACACGATTATGGTCTCACTCTCCCGTGAAACTCAGGGTAGAAGGAAGCTAGTGGGAAAAGCAACAAGCTACCTTGACCTGGCATCTGGGTTTCACGAGATGCATGGGATGCAGTCAGATGCATTCCAAACAAAAAAAATCACTGTGGTTTTAATATAATTATTATGCTATTTTAAATGATAGCGAACCGTGGCCAAGTCTTGTCAAGATTAGCAAAGACTTTATAAGCAGCACTTTTTATTGGGCACCCACTCATTGCAGGAGCACCATAGCTCTTGACCATCTCGCAATTGTAATGTGATAATGAGCTTTTCAAGTCTTCAGCGATTAGCTCATCCAATTCATTGAGGGAATTCTTTTAAATCATAAACGTACATTTTTTTTTTAATATTTTGATTCATTTACCTATCGCGAATTCTTAGCTTCTGTTGTTCATTTAATTCCAATGTTTCATGGCAATTATTACAAGAAACTAAAAAGAAGGTTGAGTGTCTCTGCAGTTGCAGCTGCATTTTCCATCTATATCTCTGAAAGGAAGTGAATCATAGCTTTTCTAAGTCTCCGTCTCGGGACTATGCAAGATTAGCCTTCGGGAACCTTGCCCTTTGGTGCGCATGCTATCTACTAATATTGCCAGATTGTGTGTGCTGCTATAACGGTTTTGCCTCGAAGAAAAGCATCATTTGAGGAAAACGAATACTGCACCTCGGCACACTTCCATTACGAATGTTCTGCGCTAACCTCTAGTTACACCGGAAGGTACCGAACAGTTTCTGCTCCACACTCTTCTTTGGCTGGTTTCTTTAAAAGATAGCAATGAATGTAGCATTGCAAACAAAAGCTCTGTACCTTCTCCCTGAATTTCGCAAAGACGCGGAGAAGACTTTGAAACTTTCTCCATCGTTCTTGAGAAAAAGGCAGGCTTATTTAAAATAACGGACATCCTCCTAGTTCATAACAGATCCGTAATCGCCCACGGAGAGGGGGACCACACAGATGGGGTGAACAGTGAGATGGGATTAGCAAACTATCTTCTGTTTGAACGAGTATCATGACTTACAAGATTGATTGCACGAATCCCATAAACTGTCTTAGGCAAGGATTCTATTAATTTTAGGATTTGCAAGAGTGAGTTTTTTTGGAACAAAGTACCAGACTCTCAGGCCAAGATAATTTTCTCCTTCCAAAGACGCACTTGTTGTTTATTTTATTCTTTGATACTTTTTCGACATCAGGTATATCATGTATTTGTTCCGGAAGAAAACCCGTGGCAAACGAATGCAGCTTCTCGGGGTGACATCTCAGCGTACACACACGCATACACATACACGCACGCACGCACGCACGCACACATACAGAGAGATCTGGAACCTCGTTGACTCATCACACATGGAGCTACGAATCGAAAGACAACAATATTTCTGATTCGAAAATGATCAATGACTGATATTCAAAGAGTAACAGGAGTCGTAATTCTTTTGTAATCATTTAAATGGAGCGAATAGATTTCAACGAAAATTCAGATATGCATAAAACCTAAAATTCATTCTGCAAAGACATTGCAACAGCCATTCTTCTGCATAACATGGTGACTAAGGCAGCTTAAGAAATGATAGTGGCTTTAAAAACAATGCGAATTCACCAATTATATCGATCACCTATGGAAGACAACCACAAAATTACCATCCAGAACCCAGAGAAATCTACCATCTCGGTCAACGAACCGATGTCATTGATTTCCTGATCAATGTCACAAGATCAAATGCTCCATCATGGGAATACCGCCAGACGTAGAATGGACCAATCCTACCTCTTATAATCCTAGTGTCGATCTGTTGTCAGTAGCGCCGTCACTCATCTTGTCATGAGATGAAAGAGGTAACTCATCCAGACAGCCAGCTGCAATTATCTTCAAGAAGACATCAGAGGCAAAACTAACTGTCTTGTGCGAAGAAAGCGGATGTTATGCCCATACAAAGTAATTTAAGATGTGAAGCAGGCACAAAGTACAAAGACTAAAAGCAAATGAACAGACTGGCTAGACGCATACGGTGCCTGCAGCTGCAACCTGGAGCAACGCCACAGCTTGGTGGGTACTAGCTCGACCAGTCCATCGGAAATTTGAAGATGGTATGAAACCCACAGGAATTCTTGAGAGCATTTCATACCCCAAAGCTTATGGAGTCACCATAGAGGGAACAAGCCAGGTGCTTTCCCACCCACCTTGGAGATGCACTCCTAATGCTCTGGCTGGGAGGAAAGCAACGACTATCGTGGGCGAACTTCTTAAAGGAGAAGTGCGGTGTACTATTAACTAAGTTCCCTTTCGACGAGACCTTCCACAACATTCCAGAGAAGGTGGCCAAACATCACGTCAACTCCCCAAAAGCGGATCCCCAAACCACGGGTGATGTTCCACGAGTTCCTTTGCCGACGGAGAAAGCAAGCCTGCACCGGTAAGCGGGAGATCGCATCCGCCACCGAGCTCCGGCACTTGCAGCATGTCATGAAGCACGTCGACTTCTGGCACGAATGGCCGCGAGCGTTCCAACAAACACACGCAAGAGGCTGAGCGGAACCGACGGTGGCTGATGTCAACCCTACCCGGACCACCGGGGGAGGGGAGGAAGGAAGATCGTCCCGACCTGGCCGAGGGAACGAAACCCAGTCGGAGGCTCCAGAGGGAAAATCGTCCCGAAAAGAAGGGAAAGCCCGGAGAGAGGAAGCTGTCCTTGGCAACTCGGTTTTATTCATGAGCATGAGTTTCGTGGGTCACCGGGAGAGGAAGACAAAACTGGCCATCCACTGCGAGCACCATTGGGAACACCCAGGAAGTGCGAGTGTACGCCGGACGCAGGAATGGATGACCCGCGAAACCCGCGAACTCTGGAAAGCTCCGGGCTCGCCGTGGATCCAGCAAGCTCCGCCTCCGAGCTCTGGCGGACCACGGACAGCTGCATGTTGCCGCAGCGGAAGCCACGGGGAAGGCGTGGACACGGCTTGGACAACCTGACAGCCGTCGGGACGGTCCTCCGAACTGTTCGTTTCCAAACGTCCAGGATTGGCCTGCTGATGCCCTCTCGCAGAGGGTCCCCTTGCGGCACGAGGCTTCGCCACCGGACGGGGAACTCCGATGGTGGACGATGCGCCCGTTGTGCGGGAGCGCGGAAGACGACCGATCCAAGCCCGTTCACTTGCCGAACTCCACTCTAGGATTGCAGAACGATCGAGTACGCCAAGCAGGAAAGAACACGGCCCAAGCTTGGAGATCCTTCGGGGACTCTTGGAGGACAGGGAATAGTCCCATTCGAGGTCATCCCCAGTTGAGGGTCTTCCTTTCCTTCTAGGCTTTAGCATTCCCATGGGGAGCACCGAGACACGGATCTGCGCTCAAGGTGGCAGCACGGGACGTCCCGATGGGCTTACCGAGCGGAGAAGTTGGCACCCGAGGAGTGCGGGTGAGTCCCAGCTTTGACCACACTTTTCACTATCAAAACGATGCAAGAAGTAAGCAAAGGCCTTATTGGACGACTAAGCGGAACTCTTGAAATCGTGTACCCCCTATACTCCTTTCCTTTGAATCTGTGCCAAACGGGAATAGCGTTTCTTGACCTGTGGCACGAGGAGCTAAAGTGAGACTCACATGTCTGTGTTCTTACATGTATTCTGTGTATTTCTTGAGATGAGTGAATTCCGTCGCCTGTCGTACTGGTGAAGCGCTAAACAATCGTTTTAAATACCCACTCACAGCATGCTTGTGCAAGAACTCGACTGTTGTACCCAAGAAGAAGGGGGCATTCTTGAGGTTCGCCCATCCTTTAAAGAGAAGCTTTTCGGAAAAATCGTGAGATCTTGTGCACAAACGCAGGGGTAGTTTCGATGCAGAGGGTGATGCCTCTGGGTTGAGGACTGGAGAATCGTGCATGGAATTTTGGGAACCAGAGGAGGAGAGAGATGAGAGGAAGAATAGACCCAAGATTGTTAAGAGGAAACAAAACAAGATGGCTCCAGACAAACAATGTTGTTTTCTCTCTTCCGGTAATCCATGTTAAAGTTATTCGAAAGAGTGATAGGAGCATCGTCCGTCCACTCATGAGACGCTGCAGAGTTTCGTTATGGTTAAATTGATTTTGTTTCAAGTGACTGGCACGCAGAGCCGCCTACTGCAGCATTCGTTTAGGGAACAATGTTTCCTTGAATGTCAAAACAAGAACAAGTGCCAAGTAAATTTATCTTTCATAAGCAAGGGATGTCTCTGGCACTAAATCATTGATTTCACCATGTGTTCCCGGTTGCTGACCAATGGCAGAAACCTCATTCCGTTATCTACTGCATAAACAAGCGGAAGAGATGTATTTATCCGCTCATTGATTATCTTCTGGCTGCTTAACACAAATCCTCTTGTGAAGAAGAATGGAATTTGTTATGAAGCTTCATATCGAGAGAAGCGTCCAAATTTTTAAAAGTGATGATGTGATTGCTTGGTTCCTTTACCGTGCTCGCGACGTCTAATGTTCCCAATACGTACTGCGCAACCCAGCAAACGACTTTTGTCCGTTCCAAACGTTGAAACACTGCAACAGTAGAAACTGAATTTTTCTTCATATCCACTTCAGACTTGTTGTCAATGATTATCGTTCCTCTTGTTTTTATTCTTGTTTTCCATTTCAGTCATGTTTTTCCTCCGCATCCGCTCTTGCTACGTAGAAAAAGTACGCAGCAGGAAATTAACTGCGGCGGCACTAGCAACCCACCGTTCCATGATCTCATTATTTCAACCATCTGCTTCATTTCATCATTCGATATGAGTATTTTAAGCACTAGTTCCTTCCATTCACCAGAAATTTACGTAAGCTCTGAGCACTCCATCGCCGGCTCAGAGGCCTAATCTTGAGCTCTCTTGGCACGTGTTCCTATCGTTGATTCTCCAGGCTGCTTCCCCAGTGCTCATTCCTGCAAAAAAAAAAAAAAACAAGGCTTTCCCGTTTTCCGCTTCTTTCTGCTTTCTATGTCGCCATTCTTTGTTCTGTTTTGTTCTCCGTGCCCTTGCACGCTTTCCATTTTCCTTCCTTCCTCCTCCAACTTTCCGAACGAGGTAGCTAGGTCATCTTCAGGAGGCTATTTGCTAGCTTCGTTTGTGCGCTATCTTTTGGAAAGGATGATTTTAGTGTGCTCTTTTGCAGACAGTAGCCGCCTTGCAGCTGGGGTAGAACGAAGTTCATTACTTCCCTGTGATCTTTGCCACGTCCTTCACTCGTTCTTTAGCAACAAAAATGCATCCGCGCCTTCGTGTTCTTTTCCACCAAAGCATGAGTTCAGAGAACGTGAGTAGGTTCTTGAAGATATCCTGCATCCCATGAGAAAGCTATGGAGCTCGAGGTGAATGTGGTGGTAATCTCCGAACGGAGGCAAATCTTGAGTGCCTTCAGGTTCTCCGTAACCACATGGCACTGCTCTATTTTGATTGCAGCAATATTGAAAATCTGGTCTTGTGCACGCGAAATACTTTGCCGATTCTATTAACCTGGCTCGAAGATTTTGGAATGATTGTAGAAAAAGAGGGAAGCAACAGCTAGTGAAGCTCTTGGCGCATTTCGTAATGTAGATTTCCATTTCGTGGATGGATCTAGTTTTCTCAAGAAATTTTTAATCAGCACGTCGCGTGTGCTGCTCCAAACTTGTTTCAAGCTTGTAAGCAATGTGGATGTCTCTTTGGTCTTCTTAATGTAAAAATAGAAAAGGAGCAAAAAAAAGGCTGCTTCTATGCATCGAAACCAGATCGATATGTAAAAACATTTGATAAGAATCTAATGAAATGAAAACCGAAGACTGAACCTGACAGCGGTCTTCGAAAGAAGGAAATACTGAAATTTTTAGCATGATGTAATATCGTATTAGAAGATGCAACAACAGTGCGACAATTAACAAGCAAACAAACAAACACGAATTCATGAGTATATTTTAATGCATTTTTTAATAGGAATTCGAGCTCCCTATTTTATGCGACATCAAACGTAATTAACCTGAATGGAATGGATGAACGAATTTACGAACAAGAAATTAACAATACTGAAAGCCTGTGCAAAGATAAATTACAATTAGCCTACACGAAAATTTTTACAAACATGCTTTTATACAATGTGAGAAATTTGTGTATATTTAGACTATGCAACCATATGATAGATAAAATCCTCATTTAATCCTATTAAGCCCAAATAACGGTTCCCATTGCATATACAATTTGCATACAGTGAATATCGCATAAAATAGTACGACACACATTCCAAAAAAAAAAAAAAAATGTGGAATGCTATGCTTTTTGAAATTTCCAAAAATTAGAGATATTTCAGCATTAAGAGCATCAATCCTAACTAATCTGATTTTCATGCTAATTACTAAAATTTCAGAGGACGGATTTCACAAACTGGAATTGTTTCAGGTTTCCATTTCCCTTGTGCTCTGCAGCCGTAAGTACGCTCTCCAATACGTAATAATTACGCAGCTGTAGCGGTTGTCCAAAAAGCACGGTTACCCCTACATATTTGATTTTTTACAGTTTCCAGTAGTTTCAAATAACTCTGTAAGCACATTAACACATTTCAAAAGCGTCACTCTTGAAGTACTTTCGTCAATTTGTGAGAAAGAATATGAAAGGAATATGAAACACTTGACTGCAAATGGCGTGTAATGGCTGATGAAAAATATGCCATTTGCTTCATTTTGAAAATCGTGTTGTGAAGAAAGTCTTCAACAAATGAAAACTTCTCCAAGAAAATAACACATCAGTTGTATTTAATTAAGACAGAATATCCAAATAAAATAGTTTCTCGAAAAATTGCTTTCCTGCCGTTCATGAAGATCCCTACACTATCAAGCAGATAGATTCAGGAAATTTCGATCTCGCCAAAAAGTTGATTATCTACGCAAGCGCAAGAAAATTTGACATTATGTTGAAGCAGAGAACTTTTGTTAGTACTGTGATATCGAAATTGGTGGTGAATGCTATTGAGGTAAATAGAGAAAAGCAAATAAGTATTACGAAGAATAATGGAGTTTCCCAAGTTCGATTTTTGTGCAAGTGAAATACAGAATGACAAAAATTGATATTCGTAGCTGTACCAGGAATGGCAAGTATGGAATTTGACATTCTTGAGCTAAAATAGGAATAGAAAATTGCATAAGCTAATTAAGTTTGGTATAACTTTATGAGCTTTACTATGACTGATTATCATAATGAGAGTACGGGTTGATTTAAAGTGTTCCACGTCTTTTATTTTGATCATCTGAAAATAATAAAACGTGTTAAATGTGCTCAAAACAATTTTACCTGCGTTTCGGATTGTATATAATAATATATTTCTTGCGAATAGTTCCACCAAATGTCTTAAATGTTCTTGATATAATTAAGGAAAAATATTTGATATATATTTTTTTTTTAATGGATGTGTACTGCACCTTGTTAGTTGCAGTCGCAAGTATTTGCTTAATAGCTGAAATACAAGATAGTTTATTTAATCCTAGTCGCGGAGGATATTTCAGGGAGATGTAAGTGAGTGGCTCTAGTTGAACAGCACTGCATGATGATTTCCTTAGCACAGGAAAACATGTGAAAGGAATTTGTTTTTGATTGGTTGCAAATAAATTATACAATTACTTGGTATCGATATGCACAAGCTGAAGTTTTATAGGAGCCGTTCCCATGGAACATTGAAGATAGGACTTAAGGAAAGAAGAGCAATCTCTTCATTCCTTAAGAAAGTGGTAAATCATTGATTATGTTATTCTAACGTATCTGTGAAAGTTTGTTGTTTCAGGACACTCATTTGAGTTACCACTTGCGTGCATTTTTTCCTTCCTTTGCTATAAAGATATAAAAATCACCAGCCTTGTAAGTTAGTCATTATTAATGATGAAAAATACCTTACATGATCCCTTTGTATTAGAAAGAAATATCTACAAAATTGATACAGCACTGATTTCTATTTTTCTCATAATATTTGCTCTGAATTCTCACAGTCTGCGTTTGTTTTTTCCCAATGGAGTCACTTTGAATCCTTATTAACGCATGTTTTAAAATTCACGTTCTAAAATATGGTGCAGCACTCTTCCCAGTTGATGGAACGTTGTGTTTTTTTTCTACTAAGGAAAGGCCTTCTTAAGAAAAGATCTTTTTCCTCCATAGATAGGAAAGCTTGACACGGAAAACCGTAGGGAAAATGCACACTACCTTCATAGGTGTATGAGAGTCTTTGCTATTAGCGAAAAGAATAAAAGAGCCAATCTGCTACTTACATTGGCTTCGTAACGAAGTCCATTTATGGGAGGTACTTGCATCTGTGATCTTCATAACCCTTCACACGGCAGAACTTACGAAGAAAAATCTTTGAAACGATTCGCTAATTAACGGGAACAAAAGAAAAAATTCATAGTGAAAGGCAAACAGAAGAATGGGCTTTCCGCTCGGCTTCAAGTCGAGACAGAGAATAAACAGCTCTAAGAGATGGAGAGAGAGAGAGAATCTGATAGTTTGTGTGTAGCAGTAGCACTGATTCATGTTCCGGAACTCGCTTCAGGAAACGATGAATAATCCGGAATATTGGTGCATTATAACTATATAATCATCTGCTTTTGTCATGTTTGAGCATTTCTAATGTCGTAATCGTTACTGGCGTGATGTAGACCCCCTCCCCCTCCAAAGGGGGGGGGAAACATCGCATCAATAAAAGAATTTTTTTTTAATGAATTGACGAACACATCAAAGGAAAGAAGAAATGAAAGTTTTTCAATCAGTAAACGATTTCCATCCACCCTATATTTTGCCCTCGGTGGTTTATTAAATTGCCATTTCATCCCTGCGGATCTCTTTTCCGTGTTCTCACAGAGCATCCAGCAATCGAGTAGGGACCGCAACAACCAAATCAGTGAAACGCAAATTTTCTCTCATTGTCAGGAATCGAACCGCTTCCTTTTAAGAGCTAACATCAGACGCGAGGCTGGAAGCCATTCCACCTGAGAGTGGAGCCAAGTCGTTCCTTCTCCAGAACCGAAAAAAGGGGGAAATTAATTTAAGAAGCACGTCATATGTCGCAGATACAAATTACTGATTGATTCCACTCTAATGGCAGAAGCCTCAGTAGAAGACCTCCTCCGAAAGCACGTTTTCGTATTATTCACAACGCAGATACTGCACGTTACGTGGATACTTCCAAGGAAGGGGAACAAAATGATTCTTGACTTTGGACTCATGTCAAGAGTGAACGAAAGAGAAACCAAATTTTTGTGGATCATCAGAGCTGCGCAAAGGTTCCAAACTGGAACTTCGGAAGGGTTTGCTACCACTTGAAATAACCAATGGGAAACCAACAACCGCAAAATCGCTTACGGTAAGCCAGCAGCCAAGCCGGAATCAGCAAAATCGACGTTAACAAACAAGAACCAGAGTATCAGGTGAAGCCACCGCGTTCTTGATAGGACCTCTTAATAAGCCTGTTGTTGACAGGACTTGAAGGAAGTCAAGAGAATTCGAGAGGCACCGACATCGGTCACTGATCGAAGCCAATCAGAGCTAGCAAGAAGGACTCCTTGGTTACTCAGGAGCGACAGAACTGCAAGATATTCCTCTTCTATTTCGAGCGGTCAGTCCAAATCGAACTAATCCAACTGCAGCTGATGCATCAATAGAACAAACCTGTATAATAGGGGGTTCTATGCAAGTATGCAACCTTTTTCGAGCTGTTTAATGCAGCACTTTCGAGCCAAACTGCTTTCTCTCTTTTGAGGTGGGGGGCACGCAACTTTACTCGACACTTCGACGCAAAGATTGTTTTGCATTCTGAAGCACCACCTCCAGATAAGATCGAAAGCAATGGCGACGATAACTGGAGCTTGCAACAAAAAAAGTATTTGTTGCTATTCCTGTTTTCAGTCGAGAGGCACACAACACTGAAATCAATCGGAACCCTAGCTGCGGGTAACTTTTACGAGTACCATCAACACAGGTCTCTAACGAGGGATAATTGGGATGACATCTTTCTGTGTCATAATAAAGTTCTCCGTTCACTGTGCAACCCGATTAGACACAAGCAGCAAGGTGTCGTCATCGACCTGACTTCATCAGTGGCGATTTGCTTCTCAAGAGATCCTGCCGCATTGCTTTCAATTCTGAAAATGCTCTCAGCACGAATTCGCCTCAGCTCCACAACGTCACCAATGCTCTCACTGCTACAGCCCCGTTACGCTTATGCTGCTGTCTCCAAGGGAGCCGTCATTGAGCCTTCCGGACCACCTTGTACGCGAGTCTGGAATCGAGCGATGGAACTCCCGAATATCTGTGGTGAAGACACCTTCTTCTGATGGTGTGGAGGAAGCTCTTCCAGTAAAACCTGGAGAAGTCGCAACGAAACCATCCATCTAGAGAAGAACCTAAATCAGACAAGAGCGAAAGGAAGTAAGACAGCTGATGGTACATCTGGTTAAGAAGTGCTGAAGACAAACAGGGGCGGCGACGTCGAAGGAGCACCAGGGACGAGTCCAGAAGAACATTCTCATTCTGTTTAATGACTGACTTCACCCCTATCCTTGATATCCGTATGCAACTCAGTCAAATCCCAGGTTTCAGGCACCTGCATCGGGGACAAAGAGAGCTCCGTGTTCTAGAGAATTCGACACTTTTGTTGCTTGGAAGCACCTCTAATCCCATCTGGGACTCTTTAAGGGACTACGCGAAAGTCATCGCTGCTGTGGGAAGCACGGATGCCCAAGTGTCTTCCAGGCCTTGCCTTCAGCAGTGTAGATTGGGAGCCAGAACGGAAAAGGTCTCTTTGTTCGCAGATTCGGAGGATAGGAATAACGGAATCCTCTCAGAGTAGGAATGCATGCACCGCGGAAGTGAATCACACTTTCCATTTGTTGCACATCAGGGAATTGCCTATGCAACCATCGGTTTACTTTTGTTTCTTTTTCTCTCTGACTTTCCAACACCTCCGTCGGCTTCCACTCTTCCTGAAGATTTCTTTTTAGAGTTGGGGGGGGGAAAAAAAAAAGGAAAAGAAAGCTCTTTTCCTTTTACCAAAGCGCCTTCTTTGCCTAGGGATTGCTTCGCATTTCTCCCCTTTGCTTCCCCTGTAGCAAAGTCGACAAGCTCTTCTACACTGGAAGAGCTTTACTAATTTGGGAAAGAACGTGAATAATTTATGTGATCTCACGTCATCAAGTTCAGTGCCCGATCTGCTTTCTTTTCTGCCAGCAACGCGTCCGTTCCCATCCTCCTAAACCTCCGACTTAATTTCCTCCGTCCGCTGGTGGCTCCGGTCTCCCGTTCGTCCCCCCATTTTCAAGCCCCTCCCCCTCCCCGTTCTCCTCCTCGGTGCGCGCACGTGAGGGTTTCTCCTTCCATCTTTTCGATTCGCCTGCGGCGGCTCTTTGAATTTATTATTGCTTCCCTTCGTCGTGCATCAGGGGTCACTGATTACGTTGTCCAGAGATCTTGTCTCCCGGATATTACCGTGTCGCCAGGCTGCTGACCACCGACTCCGCCAGCGCCTCTTGTCCTGCGCGCCCCTGCTGCTGCGGTCACTGCTGCCACCATGCGTTGCCACGAGGGGTATAAATGGTGACCTCGAAGAGAGGCAACCGATGATCTGCATGCTCCCATCCACGGAGGATGCAGGGGTCGCTTTCTGTTCCTCTGGATTGTTCTTCCGGGATGGCGACCGTTCGCCCTTCTTCCGCTACAGAGCTGGTGTTACCGGATGGTCGTTTGCATCCATGTTCACGCGACTGCTACAGCGTTGTTACAAATGGAGGAGGGTCGAGGAGCAATCTCCAAGCTTATAACAATGACGTGCACCAATTGTTCCTGAGCTACCGTTCTTGTTCGTGTTCCTGAGAACTCGAGAGGTCATTGGCTAAGAATAAAATTCCACATTGCAGCACCAACAACGACGTATCGGGATGTTCTTCCTGTGCAACGTGGCTGAGACCAGAATTCGGTTACAGTTTATGTTTGGTTATCATCCACGTTCCCTGCGGGAAAACTCACTAAAAATCAGTACGCAATTGGCTAACGGATGTGCTCTTAGTCGGAAAAAAGGTCCGGTGACAAACTGACTCTGTTATAAAAATCTATATGAATTCTCTTTTGAAATTTCATCTTGTGTTCAGCATGCATGGTCAGAGTCAAGACGTATTGCAGCGTCTCAGTTAAATTAGTGAAGGGCGCACATTGCCCCCCTCCCCTCACATTTACCTTAAGGAAAGATGAAATTTTTCGAGTAAAATTTTCCGTTTGGCGCGAAAGTACATCAATCCTGGATCTAAGTTGTGATAGTTAAGACTGGCTTTAAATTAAAGATGTCAATCGATCCATGTATGGAGATCTTGTGGAGTAAAACAATTAAAAGATGTATGTGTTTATTATAAAATCATCATGGGTAAACGAAAAAGGACGGATTGGTGGCGATTCTTGTCAGACACCTCTGACTGTAGAAATGGAGAATTTATTCTAATTATTTGTTGTTTCGTTACTAAAACTAGTCTTCAAGTGTTCGTCCATAACTTCAAAACTGGTGAACGTGGATGTGCAAGAAGAATTCCGAATTCCCTTTTTCTGCAAGAAATCGGGATCATGAGTCGATTGGATGTCGTCAGTCGTCCGTTTTGTACTCTCGTGGCAGTAGCTACGAGAATACAAGAACAAAAAGTATGCTCCGTTGCCACCACGCTGGATGATTTCAGCGTTCATTGTTCCCGAATGTGTGTTGCTATGCAAGGACAGCAGAACACATATGTAGATAAGAGACTGGCTTGACAAAAGAGGAATCTGTCATTACGCAAATTCATTCTGAATAGTCAGAATAATGGAAAACATCGACCATCAAGTCAAACATGATGTATGGTGGAATGATACCAAAACTTTCCGAAAGAACGCCGCTCACGCTCACAAAGACGGAAGAACGGGCCAAAGAGTCGCAGAAAGGTCTACGAACAAAACATTATAAAAGCATGTAAGAATTTAATTTAAAAAATCCAAATAACTGAGTTTTGGCCATCCGTTACTTGCTTAAGTTGAAAGGAATCTCATTCTGTTGTGCAACAACTCAAGGCCGTTTTGTATTCTTTCTCCAGAGAACTTGGCTCAGTGGTATGGAGCAGCGTCCACTTGAGGATATGGTTTCTTTGGAAAACTGGATTTTGTTTTCCGGTCTCCCGCAGAATAAGAGTGGATGCTTTTTTAAAATCAGCACAGAACAAGCAGTCATTATGCTGTGAAGAATAAGAGCAATGAATGCTGAACAATAACAGCTACACTGTGCATCTCAACTCGCTTTGGTGCTCCTTTCTAAGCCATTTATGTATCGATATATCTACTATGAGTGAGCTTCCTGCTAACGAGATCTTCTCAGAGAAAACCAACAAACGATCATTGTACAAATCAACAAGGTGCTACGTGTGATCTGTGGATCTGTACATAACTTTTCAACACTTTCCCATTCAGTTCTGACAAAAGGATGTTTTTCTCTCCCGGTGACCGTGATTCTATGCCTAAATTATCTGAAAGGTCACGACGGCGTTTTGTGGATCGAACTCGAGGCTGGTTGCATTCCTCAAATATTACATAAGTATCGTGTTGTACATTCTAAAGGTCAACAGTTCCTTATACAGTAGCACAGATAATAGGCATCCGGCAAAATGTGTAGCTTCGAGTTTCCTTAGGAAATTCTCACCAATACTTTTCCAAGCTGGGATGCAACCAGGAACTTTGGTTCTGCTCCTCGTTTTGATTTAATTGCTTTGCATCTCTGTCAGTGAGTGAGTGGAAAATCAATCATACAAGTAAATGCAACTAGAAGCGTATACATTTTTTTCCCCTATGCTGTGGAAAGTTTTCTAGAGTTCGTTAATCGAAGGAGGAGTTTGATTGCTTGATTTACACAGATCCTTTGGTAAAGGAATCGATTTCTCCTTCGAGGTAAATCTCCCCAAAGAACAAAGTGCATTCTTAAATGAAATGATGTTGAAATGGCAATACTACAGTTTTAAAAAGTCTTCTGAATCGTGAAGATCCAAACAGAAAAGAATCATAATCAGTTACAATTTAAGTTTCATAGCGAAAAAGTTTTTGTGTTTAAAACCTACCTCCTAGGAATTTCTTGATAACAAAATTTCTTAAGAGATTAATTTCCATAACGATCCCGAAACTCAGATACACTGGAAGATTTCCATTTGTTCGCTTATCTATTGACGTATTCATGGGCCTCCAATGGAATGACAAACAAGTACTCATGGTTTCCTAATCTATTTTTTGTTTGGAATATTGTCCCTGAAACAGTCATCACTTTTGCTCAATCCGAGCACAAGCAAAAAAAGGGAGATCCAGAGAAACGGTCTTTTGAAGGAAGGTGGTTTTGGAGTCGATTCAAGAAATTTTTCTATGGTCATGGATGCTGGTGTTGAAGAACTATTTTGCATCTCGCTATGGTAGTGCAATCACAAAGGTTCTCACATCTTCTTGCACTGTTTTGTGAAGTGGTTGAACCTTTTCTGAAGATCTGTGTCCAAGTAAAGCGCTTCTATGAAAACTGCTCTGCTTTTTCGGTGGTCTTTCAATTGCTCGCACGATGATCGTGTTAGATGTTTTCCCTTAATCCGAATGCTGGAAGAATTTCAGTTTATTTAATGAATGGAAACCCTACCTTGCCTTCAAGGCAACTCCATAACATCCCACAACAGAGCGCGTAAATCCGTATCTTTTGCCAGCGTGGTCTGTGTCTATTACGTTTTCTGGTTTCAAAATTTGTTTGCAGAACTGGCGACAGTGGTGGCTAAACTGGCAACAAAACGAATAACAGAGCAGGAAGTCTAACAGCAAAGGTGACCTTGAGCACTTGGTGTATCAAAGCTGGGTCGAAATCCATTGGGATAGTGGTTTCCGATTTTTTCTCACGTTGACATTCCTTGGATTGAGCTCAATTTTCGTGAAATCGCAAGATAAACAGAGTTCGAATTTTCACGAGAAAATTCGAACTAATTTCAGAATTCACCGTTACGCGAAAAAAATTAATTAACGAGATGGTAGTAGCAATCTCGTGGTGGTGAGAACTCGGGCGGCTGAAACAGCAATCGTCTTGAAGCTCGAGTCGATCTATCGTCTGGCACTCCTGCGTGACACAGAAATCTCAACTACAGTTTTTGAAAGGAAAGTGCGAGTACCAGGAAGTAACACGTTGCTTCACTTGGGCCACGCAGGAAAACTTCTTGTATATCTTTATTATTGAAGACAAGTCAAGTGGAAAGTAGGATTATATGCAAGCGACATTTAACTGGTTTTCATCAGAAGAGATGCAGAGCAAGAAAGCGTCAACGATAATTCAAGAGAAATCCTCTTAGACAATACAATGAAGAGATTAAGTGCTCAGGCATCTTCATGAATCTTCACACAGTAACTGCCCTAGTATGACAGTGACCATACAGATGGTTGAGAACACCGTGTCCCAATCTCTTTGCCCAATTGTTCTTATGCGGTGTTCTTTGTCCCTGGCCGAGTGCGGCTGTATCTATTTGGGAACTTCCGCTGCTCCGTCCTGTGCTTTCGCAAGCTAGTAAATGAAAAACGCAATTTTGTGGTCACTTTTCTGCTCGCCATCATAAAGCTGTTGCAAAAAAAAAGTCATACTTGCATCTTAATTGCATCCAGGTGTTTTTAAGCCCCAAACACCTGCATGCAGTCTCTATGGTGATTCCATTCGTCATTCTTTTGCAAATCAATTCACTGGATGTGATAAAAAAAAAAAAATCATTCGGAAAGGAACAGCCATCAATACTACAGAAGAAAATTGCAAACATCTTTTTCTGTGGGCATGACAGAAAGCATTCATAAAGTAACATCTAGCATCCAAACCTTTGGGGCAACTACAGCGTTTCTCCTGGTCACCTTTCCCTTTGAGCACCTGACACGCTTTGTTTCTTGTGGTTGGCTCGAAAAATTCTTCAGGTGATGCTTTCGAAGTATTCTCGGAACGTTGGAAAGGTTCGGCAAAGAACGAAGGAAACCATGATTTTTGATCACTAACAAACAGAGGCTTCTTAAAACACAAAAGTGCAAGTTGTGGAAGTCAGAAAAGGATCGTTAGAAAAATGATTTTCATAACCATAAACTCCAGTATTTAATGTGTACATCTATAAACACACACACACACCATACACACGGACACATTGTGCATTCTATGTCATACTTTCTATAATAAAATTCCCATCATGAATTTGTGCATGTTCTCTCCTATGCAATGAACAAATGAATCATCTGACCTAGTCTCACAAGTGAGAGGATTGTACTTTAGAAATCCAGGCATCCAGGCGTTAGGAACACTTTCCGAGACCAAAAAAAGTATATAGATCTGAAGAAAAAAATAAATACGATTTAACGATAGACAAGTGGTCCCCAGAGATTGTTCGCCTTCAAAAAAAAATCAAGAATAAACGTCGTCAGTCGTAAAGAATCCGTCCTCAGTGTAAAGACTAAGTTTGAAGGGGGGGACAGGATGTTTCCAGTGGGAGTCAGACATTTCTTTCTGTGCAAGCATGAGAAATTCAAAACATTTTACTGATTTTGGAAGTGAGTATGTGTGGTTTTAAGAATCCTGTGGCTTTCTACTGTAAAATCTGGGTTAATCCTGGGTACTTCTGGGAACCTAATCGAAAGGCATTTTGCGCATTATGAGCTCTCTGCCATCCCCGCATTACTGCGCTAGTTTGCGTTGATAACCAGATAAGTAAACGTTTTCAGAAAGCTTTCGGAAAACCTTACCGCTTAAAAGTACGTTACTATGCAAAATATATATATAAAAAAAACATCCGGAAGATTCAAGGGACAGCAAAATCTGTCACAGTCAGAGCAAGAAAATTGTAAATCTGTCATTGCTTCGCAATAAGAAAGAAATCCTCCCATTCCTCCGAGAGCTTCCATCTGCAGTCATATGTTGTTGTTATTCAGAACATCTACAATATCAGATAAAGCCGTGAAATTCCGAAGGACCAGGAGGCAATAAATGATTCAACGGAATTTTGTTTTGATTCTCCATTCACGGAAGTGCCAATTTCTTGATGTTGAAATCATGCCAAGTCGGGAATGACCGTGTTCGTTCTCCCGTTCGCCCTCCCCGTTTTCTAATTTTCGAAGCTGTAAACTAACGTCAGTAGATTTTAGAGGATACGATGCTGAAAGTCTTTGTTGTCAAGTGCATCGAGATGCTTTTCTATTCTTGGAAAACGAACGCCTGGACCCGTGACTATGAGGGTCAGACTTTACAATGACGTTACTGGAAATCGAAACTGCTATCGATAGAGATTACTCTGAGATTACCAGCGAGCTGCGGAATTTTGGGCCATCTCTTGCAAGAGAATGGCAATGTTTTTCCAGCCATGCAATGGAGTCCATTGAAATTTTTGAGCGGCGCCTCATGCTCCCAACGTAAAATGCGTTGTTGCGTGTATCCATCGAATCGTGTGTATTCCTGCTTCGTCTCGCGTCCACACGCAGGCCCTGTGCTTTCTCTTTTCGTTCCTCAACTTAGCTTGATGCTGGATTCTGATAAGGCCGCAGTGTAACCGGCGCTTTCCTTGATGAGTTCGTACCCCTCAGCTTGCAGGGTCCCAGATTGGCATTTTTTCCTTAGCGTTGCTCCTGAGTCGAATTCTGTTTCCTGCACCAAACGCACGGCGCTTCCAGAAGCGTTTTTCGAGTTGCGAGAATCCCCTGCTGACAGCACGCCCAAAAGTAACCAGCTGACTCTCTCGTTCGAGACGAACTGTGGATACCGATCAGACACGAGATTTGCACATACTCCGGAATCTCTTCGTTAGGTAGAAAGCTGAGTCTGTGTTTGGAGAACGTTTCTCTTGAGAGATGCAGGGCAAAGTTGGATGCCTTCCCTCTTTGAGGGGATGAAAAAAAAAAAAGTCTTTTGTTGTAAGCATCATTCTACTCAAGAGGATCATGGCGCATCCGACAGCCTGCACTCCATGGCCGTGGAGCTCTTACGAAACCCTCTGGCTCAAGGGATACTCGCGGTGTAACCTAGCAACGATCTGCATTATGCGCGAGGATGGTTGCCGTCTTCCACTTGGTTGATTTTCTGAAACCGGAAACGTGAAATTGGTCGCCGCATTTGGCTCGTGCCGGGGCGCGGTTCCACTGCATGGGAAGCAAGGAGGCGCTTCGTTGGGCATAGGAGACCGTCTTGCACCAAGAAGTGAGCTGAAAAGAAAGCATCTGCCTAATCACGGAGTTCTTTTTCTCCCATTCTCTTTTTTTTTTCAAACTGTTTTTTAACAGTTTCTTCCCCCCTCCATCTGCAATTCCTAAAGGATTTCAGAGAAAAAGCGGGAGGAAATTTTCAGTTTACATCCTCGAAGTTCACACTCCCTGATGGATTGAAAGTGGTCAGTTTGGAATACATAGGAAATGCACGTTGCAGTTGACATGTAGGAACGGGGCCAAGTGGTCCTCGCTCGCGGGGTTTATCTGCGCAGCACAGTGCCCTTGAAGAGTGCTGGAAGTTGCGATGATTCCCAGCATCTTTGGATTCATTTCCATCCTTTCACTTCTCGTGCTTTTCTCATAATGAGCGATGCTCGTGATCTTCGCGTTCAATCTACTTTGTAATTACGAGCGCCTCCTGTCATTCGTACCTTCAGAAAACAGCAGCCATCATCCACAACCCTCGAGAGTCTGCGTTCGGATACTGAAGTTCCCTTCATCTCAGTTCATGCGGTTGCCTCATTTTACTTGGCACCTGAATTTGGTCTATTCTTGACCGAAGAAGAGATACTTTGCTGTTCCCGAAGTTCAGCTGCATGCACCAGTCGATCATCGCCTCCATTATGGCGAAGTCGATCAACTGCTTCGTAACAGTCGACTTTTTCCTTGTTTACAGAGCTGCATTTACTTGTCCGCTTGACTTGTGTATTCACGAGTCCTCAAACTGAAAGCCTTCGTTGCGATCCTTCTCGGAGCTTCTGGGTGTGTGTGTGTTTTGAAAAATCGAACGATTATTCTTTCCAAAGGGATTACGGAAGTCCAGTGGTTGATGATAGCGGCAGTGGCCTGGATCCACCTGCGAGACCGTTGCCTCCCCAAAAACACTCGAAGGAGAGGAGAAATCGTTTCTAAAGTGTCACAAGAATGCCTTCGAGGATCGCCAGCTCCCTGACGACTATTCTCACAAGTTTTCCTCACGCATCGTTGTACTATACTGTGTTTGTTGGTCGAAGAGCACTTTCTCTGTTGCATTTGAATGAATGGAGCTCATTTTCAAATGAACACGAAACGCAATAATGGAAGGAGGGACGAAAGAGCTGAACCGTCCCTAATTGTGTGTCGTGGGTGTTTGCGCGTGGGTGCTGGAAAAAAGTCGTAGTTTCCACTTCAGTCCTCTCTAGGTAGACACTACCCATTTAGTTTCGAACCGCTGAAAACTTGGAGCGTGTTTGTGGTGTGCTCATGCAAAGGAAGAGATCAGCTGCCCCGTTAAACAAAAGCTTCAGATATTTCAGCTACGAGCGCAAAATCAGATATTTCTGTCGAGCATGGAAATTGTTTTCTTTAGCATTGGCACTTGGGGGCGTTCGAAAGGCGCTACCCCAAGTAGCGATGTAGAGTAAGCGGAACCAGATTTTGTTTTTTTGTTTTCCTGGTTCATTTCGACATGCGTTTACTTCCCGTTGGAAGAGATTCTTTGCGATGACCGAGTTTGATCGGTACGCCAGATCCCATGTGGAATTTGATGCTGTGAAGCAGCAAGTGGGCATGGCGTGTTTGGCCAAACATGTTTGTTTTGGACTCCGAATCTAAAAGTTTTTGGAGCCGATGACGTGCTCGTGCACGATTTTCAACTGCTTTAATTCGGGGCTACTTGTCCGTGCGTCGCATGCTGACGTTTGTTGTCTTTCCTGGTTCCGAGTTAACTCGTTCAGAGTTCCCGTCGTCCCATTTCCTGTACAGACGCAGACCGTGGCATTTCGTTCGAGCTGATTCATGCAATTTTAGTTGCAATTGCCCTCTATTTTGCATGCAACAAGGGTAGAAATTATGGATTGCGATTATCCCGGTGAAGTTTTGGGCTGCGGTTAATCACAAATGTACTAAAAGTGATGACCAGAATTGGAAGATCAGCAACAAACTCTCACCTCAGCCGACCTTCTTCCGTGACGTTTTATTCACTGTTTATTTTCAGAGGCGATTCGAACCAGGCCTTTCTCTGATGACTGTCTCGCATTTCAATTAGGAAGTGGAAAGTCGTCAGCGAAAGGTCAGGATGTGATCATCTTAGAAAGTGAACAATGAATATTAACGTGACGGGAGAAGGTCGGGCAAGGTAAGAGGTATTGGTGCAACAAGGGTCTGCTTCTGGTTAGGAGGCGCCCCTTGATCTGTGGGATCTCCTCTAGAATGAGTTCTTTTAGGAAGGGAAGGGAAACGGGAAGGAAGGGGAGGGGAGAACAGTAGGATGCAACATCGTCATAGCCATCCCACATTTGAGTTGCAACCTTGAGATGTAATCGGTGCTTTCCTTTCACACTATGGTGAGGGGGAGGTTCTGAACTCCCTTCAGTGTTCAGTCCTCACTCTTGTTTCCCCTTTTCTTCATCCTGTGTTTCGTCTCTTTGTTCCAAGGTTCAAATTCACAAGGATGGTGGTGTCCTCGTGAACGGTTCGGATCATAAGTTTGTGGTTGTCGTTATGCAGTCTTTATTCCTGGATGCTGCTGACCTACTACCCAAACAATCTGGATCGAAGCAACTGTGCTTGCGTCCAGTTATGCGTTTTTATCCGCTTGTTGCGAATGCAAATTATGTCTCGGTAATTCTCGACGATCATTCCAATATTCTCGATTTTTCCGAATGGCTATTGCGGAGCACCTCTTGAACTGGAGACAAGGTGGACGTCACGAACTCTCCGATAATCCATTTGCATGTTGACCTCTGTCGATTTCGGAGAGACCAGTTGCTGTTCATGCAAAGCATTTTCTTTGCAAGGATCATTAAGGAGCATCAAAATTCGAGTCGACTTTCATCTGATCTGAATTCACGGACACGCCAAAACACAACATCCGAGGAACTAAATGGAACTATTGCTTTTCAATGACAGGCTTATGCTGTTACCATCACTGAGCTTTTGGATTATTCATTCTCCAAAATACAAGGTCATAGGTTATCTTATCTTACTGATGTCTTCTTTGTTAGAGAGGGCTAATATTTTGCGCGTGACTGTTAATGGCAGAGCTACTTCTGATTGCTCGTTAGTGTTTATTACCTCATTTTCTTCTTTTCCTGCCTCTGGTTATATCGTGAATCATCTAGGATTTACGGAATTCATCATTTTTTATTATGTCTTTTCAAGGAAGACCGGATTCGTCAGCTGCAGTCACTTATTCTAGTTTTAGCTCATGTACCGCATCGTTTTGATTGGTTGATACATTTTGTAATTCGACGCTGATCCTTTTGACTTCTGTTCCGAAACTTTTGAGTCAAATACATCCATAACGTTCCCAATCTACGAACCAAACATCAGTACAATAAAATGTTTGCCCATTTCAGGTTCTCTAACTGGGTGACCATTTTTGGAATGCCAGTGACATTTTAATCAACTTTCAAAGGAGCTGCATCCTCTCCGTGCACCCGTGCAGATATTCCGGATGTCTGAGCCGAAATCCTAAGTCATATGTACCATTCATGTAGTTACAGCAGACAATGAGATTTTCTCATTCAACAGAAATAGATTGATTTCATGCTTGACGTTGGTAAGTTCTATTTGGCATACCTGAGATATGGGTTCGCTACACAAATTGAATGCAGAGCGAAATTGCATAAGATTAAGGAGAAATTAGATTAGAGGTGTGTTTTTATCAGTGGTATCAGAAGGTCGGAAGCAGCACGAGCAGAGAACTGGGGTCGTGCCTCGTTTCTCATGTTTTGCTTCCCATTTGCATTTGAAGTAGTGTTTTCACTGTTTAATTCGCAGGTTTCCAGACTCTCTAAAATGGAAAGAGACGGGAAAACCCTGGTTGAAGTAACCTATTTGTAACATTTCTCTTTGGTTAAATGGTGTATATAAGCATGTTGAGCTAACACGATTGTGCTTCCCCGTGTCAAACCAAAAAATTGCCCTTCCTCTTTCCGAGAATTTCTTAAGAGAAAGAAGCAACTCTCACCAAGGCAGTGAGTGAGCGTGCAATAAGCAGCAATAAGTTGAACTGCAAAGGAAAAAAACAGCAACAACAAAAAAGACAATAGCGAAGACGAACAAGCAAATTTTGCGCGATATTTTTAAAACCAAGCAAACACGGAACAAAAAGCCTTCAAGTTGGAAATCTTTCATTTGCAGCAGTTGATCTTTGTCTTTTTTTGCTTTTTCTTCATAAAACGTGCAATCAAGATTCTTTTGATGAGCGTTATAAAATGAAATTCGAATGCAGTAAGATCTGCAGCTACAGCATTACTGAAGAAGCGTTACTGAAGAAAAATTGGAATGTCAGTAATTTTTTTTTTTATTGACGCTCTATTTTATATAATTTTTGTAAGCAACTTGAACATCTCATTCATTTCCTGCTGCCTCTGGAATAAGTCTCGGGAAGCATAATGCCTCAAGTTCTCCGGAATCGATCGAGATTTTTCCCTGTGCGAGAAAGCTTCAAAAGTCTGTTCCATCACACGAACTGTTGCGGCAGTGCTTACCCCTGCATCATATAAAAGTTTCAACTCCAACCTGAACTGTTTCAACCGTACGAATTATTTTAAATAGCTTCCACCTTCGTACCTCAAGTGAATGTGAATGTTTTCTGCTCACTCTCTTACGTTTGCAACATCTCGAGAATTATTATAAAAAAAATCAATATGTGGAGACTCCGTTGATAAATTAACAACACTGAATGACTTTGCCACTTAGAATTAAAAGAAAAAAAAAAAGAAATTTCCCTATGTAAACATGGAAGCCATCATATGGTGTTCTGCATTTTCTCCAAAAGAATTTCAATCTTCGAAAGGAAACAGAAATGCTCGTGGACGAAGCGCACAGAGAACTCTTTCTCATGGAAGTATAAAGTTGGCAGCCATCAAGGCTTTGGAACATCGCACAATTTCAATTTAACATTCCCAATTCAGACAATCATCAAAGCAGAGATTTTTCGAATAACTGTTTTAATGATTGTTTCTATTGCAACAATCGCCAACTTTTTAAATCCAACTTGAAAGATGATGCACCGAACACTAGTAATTTGAAATGCATTTCGAATTAACTTGTTGATAGGAAGCTCTCCGGACTTCAGTCTTATTAAAACTAAGATCTACTAAGTCAAAAATGTATGTTTTCTTCTTGCTGTTATTCTTTGTTATCTTCGTATTAAACAAGCCTATCTTGGAAGGGGAGAGAGGAGCACGATCAATAATTTTCAAAATCGACCCTTAGCCATTCTCGCTGTACTCTCCATCTCCAAAGCAAGAGGTAAGAAAAAATGCATGAAATGTTAAATCCAGTACCTTGAGTCATGGGTTTAATGTAGTCAAATATAATGTAGTCTAAAAAATTCAAGCCCGATCTCCAAATCAAAAGTAGGTAGACTTATCTATGAAGCCAAGGGAAAGTGGTAAGACAGGCTGAGTATGACAAAAACCCGAAAGATTACAAAATCCCCGAGATTGGTGGCTGAAAAGTTGCCGTCTCACGAACCGTTGCCTGCTCATGGGATGGGAACGAAGAGTGGACAGGGGGCGCTTGCGAGGCGAAACAGAACCCGTTTCGGCCGACTTCGGGGAAGCGCGTTCCAATTCCCATCCGCAGGACAGAAATAACGAAGTGGGATTTAGTAAATTACTGAAAATAGAAATGGAAATTTGGACAGAAGCACAGGCATCCCAATAAGCACCGTGATCCGTGGACTTCCAACTCATGTGAAGGCAACAAATCATTCTGGTCAGTAGTGATGACCGATTCACTTCCAGAACTCACACACAGATCCGCTTATTTATTTTTCTGATTTAGGTACTGCTAATTTTCTAGCCCTATCGGAAAATTCCTCCGTACATTTGGATAATTGAGAGTATCTTCTTTTTCTTCTCAACAACAATTGAGCAGTTCTACTTCGACTTCATAGATGAAGTTCTGATTCTGTGAATAGGGCGTGGTTTCACTGATTGTGAAAATGAGATACGCAGTTTGGAATAGAAGTATATCTCATGTGATTCCATCGATATTATGGAGGATAACAAATCTAACTATATAGTGAGCTGTTGGCGGTACTCTTGTATTCATTCTGGCAACCACGTTTTCTTCCGAAACCGGGAAAATCTGTTTTCACTTCTTTCTACGAGGCCACATCAAGCTGAAAAAGAAAACAAAACCAAAGACAACAACCCAAGTTTGCACGAATTCGCCAGTTTTGTATTTGAATAAGAGAAATATAAAGTTGGCCATTTCGGATCCTAGCTTGGTGCATTTAATTCGCATCTCAGCGAAATTCTACTTATTGACTCTTTCATCTTTCTGAAAAGGAAAAGTGTTCAGGGCAATCAATAGCAACAGTCTGCTGGAAGCACTCTGATCTGACTGAAGGAAATTGATAGTTGAACAATAGCACCAATTTCCCTGTTTGTAAGGAATTCTTCCGATCTGTATTCGTTCACCTGTATTCTCTTTGGTACACTCATTTTCATTCTGGCATTCCAAACACCAAAGAGTGAACAATTTGGAAATATTCTTTTATTGATCAGAAGAGATCAATCGAATATGAAACTGCCGTCACATTTCCTTCAAAAGTACCAAAAGTTCATAAAAAGTTGATAACAACCACAGTCTTCTGAGAACGACTGGTTACAAATTATTGAACAGATTGCAGCAGAAATGACTCGTGATGACTCTCAAGTTAGTATTGTTTAACAAACTGAAAACCTATTTTCCATTCATTATAAGAAAAGAGAATTCCTTCATGTGCCTCTACCGCGAGGAACTAGACTCAACATCGAAGACAAGAAGTTTTTCTCGTATTGATTTCATTTCTAGTTTGCTATCCTCTAATGATCAAATTCTGCTTCCAGTGGTTTCCTCTAGCCAACAGCCGATTTTCGAAAAACGAGCCATCAGCTCTGAAACTCCGTGCCGAATCCGTCATCTTTTTTAAATTGCTTAATTTCAATCAGATGTACAAGTTGCATCACAACGAATACAATCACCTCCCATTCTTACTTGATAGGAGATTACGTTCATGCATAGTGCACGGTGCGTTTAAGCGTACTCTGAATTGTACATGGAACAAGTGTCAACTACTTCACGCGTTACCAGTTATAGCTGGAAGTCGGAACACTTGTTCAACTCTGTTAAAAGCGACTAATGAGTTTTGTGCTACACGCAATCCCACGACATATCCTCGTTCAAGGAAAGATCTTTTTTTTTACCTTTTTATTTCTGAACTTTTAAGACTTCCTACATAGCATTTCATCCGCTTGAACTTGCAGTCCGATTTAACGATTTGTAAAACGAATGATGCTTTGGTAGTTTTCTCGTAGTTCCATCCGCCTTTGAGATTCTGAAAACGAACCCGCATGTATCAGAAAAACCGCTTCTTCCTCGGGGTCGTTTATGGCCAGAAACTTTTTTTTGGTGAGCAGTGCAACCAATTTGGCTATCTATCTGTTCCATAAAAGAAAGTCTCGGAGAAATTCAACTGCATTGACAACGTTCACTTCATACCATCCTCCCTGCTCACTCCTTTCGAACTTCGTCTTTGCCTTCACTCATTAGCACGGGAGAAACACTCCGCTTTAGAGTGATTCTTCTCCGTGCCTTCACTGTTTTCGAACCGGAATTCTGCTGCCTTGATTGATTTTCCACATCCTCCTACGTGCGTCCTCTACAACTTCGAATATACATACTTACACTACAGATAGCAGAATATTTACAATCAGCACACTCAAGTGCACGCCACATTTTGATGCTTAAACGGGCGTTTCGAGTTCGGTCGTTTCCATAGATCCTACGAACCTTCTTCCACTAATTGGTAAATCTGCATCGTCGCTCTTCACTTGTCATTTCAATACATGCTGTGTTTCAGAGCTTAGATCCAAATGATCTTAAAACAGGCTTTTTTTCTTTTAACGCGATATCTGCTCCGTATAAAAGCCGAGGTCTTATTGGTTTCACCTTTTGTCAAGTGACCGTGGGGGGGAAGAAATGAAATTTTCTCAGTGTAATCAAACGTGATGTTTTATATTTTATTTTTTAATTGGCAAAGTAAGAGAAATCAGAAAAGCTGAAATAGGGTCAAATCATATGAAGCATCAGCAATGGGAATTCGGAACATCGGAGTCTCTTGAATACGAATTTTAGACAAAGCTTGCAACTTGTTCTTATGTTGCTATGTAATGGGAAGATAATAAGGAAGCCCACATTAATAACTTTCATCCTAAATTAATGATAAAAAAAATTGATGGACTTTATGTGTAGTCATGGTGTAAAATATTTCTTCATTTTATTTATCCAAGCTAATTTGTTGGATTATTAATATGTGTACCTTTTTATCAAAGTAGTTATTTTTGTACTGTGCTGCTAGGAATGATTTCTTGTTTATGATTGGGATCGGATAATCCATCGAACAGGATTCATCCTTAAAACCTAAAAACTCCTAGATATAAATTTTCGTTCGAACTTATCTAAAGCGAGTGATAGAAAGAAAGAAAGGAAAGTGATGCTGAACATTTTAGTTTGAGATTTACTCCATTCGCTTTGCCCCCCCCTCCAGCCCAAAATCCTTCAGTATGATGAAATTTAGCACGAGAATGGTCCTGATTTACAAGAGCTACTTCTCCAGCTTTCTCCTACTTAAAATCAAGGAACTACGTTCCCTGCTATTAAAAGTCCTTCCAAAGCTGGATGCTAGCCTCCCCACTCTCTTACTTTCATTCACAGATAGCATTGAGAATTCGTAAAAGAAGACCATCTCCACTGGTTAGCTGCGCAGTAACAGTGTATTTGCTCTAGGACTTCTGTTGTAAGCTGGGGTAAAACAAATCGTAGATAAATTTTTGAATACCTTAGTAACCGAATTACAGTGATCATCCTTCCTTTATTGATTCCGAGATACCCTGCAAATGGCTCATGATCACTTCGGATAATTTCAGCAGCGATGCTTTCATGTCTTGCAAATATCAAGGTGAAGAGTAAGGGTCCACAAAGCGGATCATCGTCAGGATCGGTTTTCCCCTTTTTGGCAGTTTCACACGCTTCGCCTAGCATCCAACTGTGCTGCAGGCTCTGCTAAGATTTTTAGACGGTGGCGAAGATTCCCCACTGCCTCGCTGAGGACGAGCGCGCTACGCTACCGGCAGTCATTTTACATACCGATTGCATCCTGGCATCTTCCGGAAACTTGTCAAAGTGTAATATGTCGAATAGTGGAATTTCAAAAATGAAGCACGCCAAATTTTCCTACTTGTCTTCTAGTGGTTTTGGCCAAGGGAAAGCACATTCGTGGAAGAAACTCAAGGTTCTAGATTTGTGTGTGTGTGCGTGTAAATTCTGCACATCCACTCTAAAGCATGTCGAGAAAGATTGCCAATAAATACCCAGGCTCGCAAAATATTTGTCAACAGCTTGGAACCAAACGGATCTAACGACACTGCTGAACTGAGTTCTAGATATTACTAGATATTAGAATGATCTGAACTTTTCTGTTATTGCTTCCTCAGAAGTCACAACAGCCGTCATCGCAAAAATTAACAAAACGACGGTGCTCACGATGTTTACAAGAGGTAGGATGATCTAAATCCATTTAGCAGCATTAATCCACTTATCCTTTATGAAGGCCATTCCGTTAGAGAAGTGAAACTGCTTGCAACACGAGCATGGTTTTCTTACAAGCTCCTCAGTAATATAGTGAAATGCATTTCAGAAGTCTAGAAATTATTTCAAAGGGAAAATTGGCTATTTAGGGTTGAGATAGTGAATCGGTCATTTCACTCTCTTCCTAGAAGCGAATAAGCAAGTGTTTCTTAGAAGAAATGCTTGAAAAATGAAAATGGGAACCTCACTGTCAATAAATTTCAGAAGATCACTATTACATCCATTTCAAATGGCTGAGAACCAAGGAAAACTGTGGATGGTTTTGTTTTATTCTCATAATGTACTCACTTATATCTTTAATCTTGACCACAATGGTTTTTGGTTATCACTGTCACGAAATCAGCGTCAGTAGAGAAACATAAACGTGTGTTCTTTGAAACGTTATTATGAAACACTATTTGAATCAGACAGACATGAGTCGAAAAGTGCTCTTGGAATATGTTTCTAATTTCTATTTCTCAGATTTACACACTACATGCTGACATGTTTACTACATGGCTGCTGTAGCGTGTCAGATATCGTCTACTTTTTGTTCATAAACTGCCATTATGAGCGCTGAGAAAGTTCTTCAGAGAAGACGCATAGAAAACAATAATGGAAAGAACCAACCAGCCTTAACCAATCATGAAGAACACCCAAATCATCTCATCTATAAAAAAGTGAGTTTACATTGAATCACACTTGTTATTACCAGTTTTTCATGGGGGGAAAGTTCACTATTTGCATGAAAATTTGATTATTTCAGAATGATCGCCATCTTATTGACAATGATTCATGAATAAGAGCGAAATTTTCGCATGCAAGACCTCATTTCAAAAATAAAAAATCTGTCTACTAATGGGAAATGTTTTGCACACATTCGTGTTTTACTAACTGACGCTTGCATCTTAAGAAGATGAAAGCTCTTCGTGTTTGAGGATAATTAAACCATGATTTTAATTTAACTTACCTAGAACATCAATCTAAATAGTGATTTAGGCATCTTTATCGGAGCTAATAAGCCATACCTAAAACACAAGTAAAAGAAATGCATTTTGTAGATCGTATAAGATGTACACGCCTGAGCTCTAAGCTGATGAGGAACATCGGTCTGTTTCTGTTACTCCCATCTTGGACACGGATATTCAGATGGGAAGGCACTCGGGTAGCGTAGTCACTAGCAGCAATACAAGATTTACACCAAGTGTCATGATGTTTGTCTGTTTTTTTTTTTTTAGGCAAAACGCGACAAGCATTTGCTTTTTTTTTTTAGACAAATGTTCAGCCAATTATTATGTCACAAAAGTAAAAATTATCCACAGCGGCGCATGGTCACCACGTTATACTGTCGTCATTCTTTCGTCGCGTCGTACGAGGATCTACTGTACACGTAATACGCTTTTCGCACATACCGAAAAGCAAAACGTGTAAGAAAGCGGGTGGCATGTAGGATGCAGAAAACATCATCTGAGTATCTGAAAATGGTAAAAGAATAAGTGTGAACTGAGACTGGAGGCTTGTCCGTACACAATGATATAGCATTTCAAAATAGTAAGAAGAAATAATCTGAAACCAATTTTTCCACTTCTTGCTCAATATGAACCATTAGAAAGTAAAACCAGCTTTTGATTTGTCATTGATCAGCGAGCTGATGTGCACATCTCATTAATGAGTGCAAGTAATATTGTAATCTTTTCCTAAATGAGCAATCTTATTGATCATCGAGAAGAACAAGGTAAAGGCATTGGGAACAAAGCTGAGAAGAAAAAGAAATGACTTAACATTACAATCTCACGGACAATAAACCAACGAATTTTCTCCCTCCGACGAATAAAAATACAGGCATTCCACACGGATTAGTTTAATCCTGTATCAAAAGAATAAAATAGAAGCCCAAATTCCGAATTCTGTGGACGCTGTTCTGGATGCCACAAACGATTGCAAGCTCAGATCGGATTTCTGCGTTTTCAGGACTTACCAAATTATTGCTTCTTCTCCGTTTTCACTGGCTCATAAAAGAGCTGTCAGTCTCTTAATCAAAGCGTTGCCTGTTATTTTTGTGCATAATGCATAATCTTGTTTCTTCTAACAGTTTTACTAGAAAATGTGAATATAAACAAAGACAGGCAGACAGACTGTCATTAACTAGTAGATTCAATAAACATCCAGTCGGCTGTCTCCTATGCAAATGACTGCTCAGGAAGTGCAGATTCTTATCTGCAATGAAAATGTTTCTTTTCATTCTTGGAAAAAGTTCTAAGCGCAGCTGTGTTTCCAAGAAAAGCCAGATCTATCACTTGGAGTGCCTACATTCAATAAGTGCTTTATGAGTAAGAAAACAAAGGGATTTGTGCTTCTGTTATGATTGTCAAATGTTGGGGATCCAAACCTATCTCATTGGGCAACTTCCACGTATTAAATCGGAGCTAATTGACCTAGCGCTTAATGTTAGCAGAGAAACATTTTCGCTACCATCCATCTCTTCAGCAGGAAAGAATTGTGCAATAATTCTGCCGTTTCTGTTTGGATTAAGAAGGATGCTCAAGTAAAGGCATACAAAAAAACGGAAATTAAACACTTCTTAATTATCATTTGCTTTCTGGAACTGCTCTGTTTATCTTCTCACATGTAAGCTAGGGAAGCATGCCGTGCGAAACTCAGCCAAAATAGTCACACAGCAGTTTCTAGTGATCAGTTTCCGTTCTTGAACGCGTGGTTTCTTAGAATGAATTTTATTACCCCAGGATCAGCTATCTGCAGATGGAGTGGACACATGCAATATTGTTCCCATTAAAGTTTTTGATTAACATTACCTTGACCGGAGGAACACATACGCAATTCATTGCCATCCGTCAATTAAAATTAAACAAGCAACCTCTTGATTTATTTTACAGTTCCGTGGCTGGTGAAGGAAAAGAATGTGGTCTGGTGAGGGAAATCATTGTGCCCAAACTTTTTCCTTTCAAACGATCTTGTTAAATGCATAGTGGGAGTCATTACACAGATTATCAACTATTAGAAATATGGAAGTTGTTTGAGTTGAACGTTCAGCCTTTCTGAAGAATTTTTCCTCGTCTTGCAGTAACTTTCCAGAAGTTGGATGCTGCTATGTCCATTATGTCAAGGAGTAGCTTATCTCGCCGTTCGCTCCCATTTCTTAGTCGAACACCCAATCTAAGCCATTCATTCTAGTTACTTCCGTGAGGAGATTAAACCTTTTCCAAGAACAATAAGAATCTAGGTTATGTGTACCTCTGTTTATGTATATGTACAGTATACACACGCGCATGCAAACATAGCGCAGCCCAGATGATAAGCAATAAGGTCGGAATGGAAATGACCTATTTCATAGCTTTTCAAGTTTTCACTACATATAGTTAAGATTTGTTTTTGTATTGTACATAAAAGATGTATAATAAATTCATGAGCAAGAATATTGATTGCTGCCATTTCCCTTCCACATAGCAGCGTTCAGAAAAGTATTGGAAGAAAGAGCATGTATTCAAAGTCATACCTACATCAAGTACATTGGATCAACAGCCTGGATTGTTCCATCGATCTGCTGACTCATTTAACGAATATTTGTAAAATATTTGTTTGTATGAGCTGCGAAAATTCATTTCCAGATTTTGCAAGAAAGACACGGAATTTCTTCGTTCATACCCTAATTTTGAACGCTGTTTCCTCATTCGGTGATCAAATTCATAAACGGCACGTTTCTTCGTCCCTCGGGGAGAATAGTTTAAATTTCAAAGAAACAATTCGCATCGTTTGTGCCATTCCAGATCTACACCTCTTCCTGTCTCAAACCAGTAGGTAATCTCTGAAGGTCGCAAAACTAGACGGATGATTTCTCCTTTGTGCAGTATGTACCTCTTTAGACTCGCATCAACAGAATTCGTTGATCGCGCAGCCAGCACTGTTTGGGAAACGATTACCAGAAGCATAACGTTCTTGTATACCTGATTCACGCGTTTAAAAAGATGGTGTGGGCTG
Source organism: Raillietiella orientalis (assembly GCA_036172245.1). Taxonomy (NCBI): domain Eukaryota; kingdom Metazoa; phylum Arthropoda; class Ichthyostraca; order Raillietiellida; family Raillietiellidae; genus Raillietiella; species Raillietiella orientalis. Next base: position 148,696 of record JAYWIR010000058.1, on the reverse strand, counting down.
CATAAAAGACAAAAAGACACCTTGAAAACCCATTCCTTATAGATGTCTCCGCTGACGAAATGCTGTGCCGCTGGAACAGCGTGCTCATATCCAAAGATCTCGGTTTCGTGATTGGAAGAATATAAAAGATGTCTTGTAGGTCGGTGTAGCGATTCTTCATAAGAGCATCGGTCCTTATTGGTCCGGACATGCTACTTGCCCTTCTACTGGATGAATGCCTGCAGAGGAACACCATTCTACTTTTACCGAGTGCGATGGGAGATGCAAATAACGAAAGTGATAGTCGTCGATAACGTATTATTAACTTTACAGAAAGGGCTGAACGTTGCCTGCAGTGTGGTGTCTCCATTCGGTTTTAGACTTCGCTGGACTTTCCTTATTTTCATAATTTTCTTAATTGTTACTTCAGCAGTCCAAACTCTCTGCGTTCCTTTCGAGTAGATTGCCAGTTTGAATAGAAGCACTTGCACGAAGGTCAAGTTTACATTCCGGATTGCTGCATTTGTTTTCTGACGTCATTGTGTTTCATCTCCATTCGCATCAGCGCTGAACGTGCTGCCTCCTATTCACCATAGAGCACCCGTGTTCATCCCAGTTTGGGAGATCTCGAACGATTCGAGTACGACCTGACGTCCCCGCGCTCTCTGCTGAGGTACAACAAAGTTGGTCCGTCTTCCCCTGGAGCCTGGAAGTCGCCAGGAATTCGTTTCATCCTTCGAATCTTTTTGGATGTCGGTCGTGTCGCTCGCTGCTCCATAAGAATGACCTGCGGCCTGAAAATTGATCGCCAAGAGCTCGGGTAGTTTTCCGAAACCCGCGTTCAACATTCCGAGACAGATCGCTTCCGGAACAGAGTCGATTCCTAGGAGGACGGTCCAAAGAGGTATGTAAGAACGGCCCGCGATTCGGATTGCATCTCTTTGCGTCAAGAAAGATACTTTGCCTCTGCTTTCGAGACTCCATCTTGATGATGCAAACCATGAGGTCTTCTCGGTAGTGGCTGACCTTTCCTTGGAATAATAAGGGGAACGTTCTCGTCCTCTCCGAGAGGATCGGGAATCATCCGTTCCTTGCTTTTCGATAATTCAGACTGAAAAGCCCAATCGATACAGAGAAATGACAAGGATCGAGACGGATGAACATCCAGCCCTGGTAGAATGCCATGATCCGAGGTCACGAGCATTGCTAAAATTCTTTGCGATCGTGACTCGGGATGCGCCCCTGAGTTCTTTCGCAGAGGAGAGATTTTCACGAAATGTGAGCAATCTGGCTTCGGTTTCTCGGTCTCCGTCTAAAAAAAAGAAAAAAAATCACTCGAGCCGTCAAAGGCAGAAGGAAAGTTGGACTCGCAACCTGCGAAGCGGCCATGGTCTCAATTACCTTGCTTGCGCGAGACAGCTGCCGTAAACGGAGTGAGCCACAAATCTTCCCTCGGCATGACTTAAGAAAACAGCCTTCGTTCGGATGCGTCCGAGGTGGTAACGTAAACACCCTATTTATCTTCGGATACGTCGCTTCTTGAAGGCCAAGAATCACGAAGGAACGCTGTCGCTCCTGAGGGAGATATCGATCTCTCCATGCGTCTGCGCGCGCGTATGTGCGTGCGTGCGTGCGTGCTGCGAAAAGAGCTTGTGACAAGAGGAAAGGACGTGTGAACCTGCAGGCAAACGACTCCAACAAACTCGACCTCCTGAGTTTCATCTTTACATCGCCCTCCCTGCAGCCATCCCCGCAAGACTGAGAACAGCAGGAACGATGGAGCAGAGAGAACGATCTACCCACGCGGAAGGGGTGCATCCCAAGCACCGCACCCGGGAGCCCAAGCGCCTTAAAAACGATCGAGTGGTGCCTCCACTTGCAGCCACCTCCTGGTCATTCCTTATTCCCAGGAACCTAACAAACCTGCGACAGCGAAGATGCGTAAATTACATTACCTCAAGAGGTTCGACCGTCTGAGGGCACGTTACGACCCTGAGGCGCTGTAGCACAACCCCAGTGGTGCTCTCGATTCGACACATCTTTCCCGGTGCGAATCATCGGAGTTCGAACTCTGCGCCATCTCGATCGACGAAGCCGTTGACTAGCAAGACGTGGCTGTGCTGGTTTGCCTGACGTAGAGCATGGCCCCACAGACCTCAGAAGAAAAGCTTTGGTGTCGTTCCAGATGTGAGAAGAGAAGGACCAGTGCGAGATCCAGAGCTCACTCCCGAGGAAAAAGTGTGTTGTGCGATGCTTCGTCGGCAGGAAGGCTGGACGGCCCTCCGCTTCGCGACAGGCAACAGCGCTCCACGCAAGGGCCCTCAGGTTCGGTCCAGCTCGAGAACTCGATCCACCTGGGATGACAATCTGCCATGGCACCTTCCTTCCGTGTGTTCAACTTTCGGGATCGCTTTCGCACTTAGAACTCCGAGGAGCTTTCAAACAGCGCCTCGAAGCCAATGGTCACCCGATGAGCAGGGCGTTCTAATTTCCTGTCTACTCTTGGGATGCAGGGATGAACGCACACGTACGCACCTAGAATCGAACGAGCCGGCAGCTACGAGTGCATGGATGATGATGACGACGACCTGTGCGTGCCCCGGAAGGACCTCACAAGGCACCGCTGCTGCGAGACTTGAAGACCGACCAGCGCCTCCTCCTCCTCCCTCACGGATTGCATACACGAGCGAGTACGCAATCAGCGAAGGCGAAGCCAGGTGGCTAAGATGCTTGGCAAGGAGCTTGCGGAAGAGCCCGCCTTTGAACGGAATCGGGACAGAGCAGTTGCTTTCCTTGCTACCGTGCGGTCTCGGATCTCATCCTTCTTCTCAGCTTGCAACTTTTTTGCTCCTGCTCCTCATCCTCTTCCAACATTGTAGGCAGCTTGACGCACTCACTGAAGTACGAAGGAAAGTAGAGCTTGTGCTTCCGCAACAAGCATACCCCTGTTCGCGCGCTCGCCACCCTGCCTGCCCTGGGCGCACGATGGTCGAGTGCCAAACACCGCTGCCTTACAACGAAGCGAAAGCGAGCGCTACCGCCGAATGGTGTCTATCCTTACGCGGAAAATACTTGCGAAGGGGCCGCAGGTACGCCTCCCGCGGGCAAGCGAAAAGCTTTGACCGCTCGCGCTCGCGCAGTGGCGACTGCCAAACACCTCCGTGCACACACGCGCGCTCGCACGGACCGAAGTGCGACACGCCAGCGGCAGTGCACGCGCGACGGCGTAGGACGGCGCAGACGCGAGCGACGGTGCCGAGAGCGCTGCCAACGGGCGACCCTGCGGCACTACAAACCACGCACTTGCTGTCGTTTCGTGCGAATGGCTGTTGCCGTCTCCGTGTGACAGCCATTCTCTCAGAGCGTGATAGCGAAAGCAGAACTGACCTGCACACGGCTGGCGCCGTCGAATAGAGGCGGTCGCACTTGTCCGGTGCTGTCTCCTGTGAACTTGCTGCTGTTTTTCTTCCTCCAGCGATCCGGAGGATCGACTTAGCTCGTCAGCCCCTCTTAGGAGAGAGCTTGGTCGTTCTTGGCGGCCGAGGTCAGCAGCCTCATTACGCGCCGCCTACCTGGTGGAGTGCCGCGCCCACCGAACACGGAAGGCAAACCCCCGGTTTCTCGAGGAGCCAGGGAACAGGAGCTCCAGGGTCAGAGGAATCCTGCTTGCCGTTCTGGGGTGCGGATGCGTGGCACTCACCCTTGGACAGGTGCGTTGGGTGTATTGCACCGAACTCCAGAGGCTCCCTTTCCTCTCGCGCGTCTCTCCAGAGCGAGGGAGCTCGAGAAAGGAGCACATTTTTTCCCGGAGGTCACTCCACTGTACGGATGACATGCAAGAGTCGTACGAAATAGGTCACATCACAGGGTCCGAAAATCTGGAGTCTGAGGAAGTACTGCGGACTCGCAGTTCGGCTGCCATAGTGGTCCACCGCGGCAGACGGGAAGCGAGCAACTTAGGGTATCGGTGGTCATGTCCTCCCAGCATCCATCCATTCAAAAGGACGGTCATCTCGCCACCCTCCTCTGGTCAGCAGATGTTTTCGCTGCTCTCCGGCCCTGACCCGCTGCGCGGCGCTGTCCATCGCTCGCGCCTCCCTCCCAGCGAGTTCCGAAGGCAGGGTGGGCTGATGAACGTCTCCCTCCGAGCGCACTCCGCCCTCCAAACGAGAGAGAAGGTGCAGAAGAGCGAATCTGGAGAAAGTGGGAGGTGCGAGAAGGGATGATCCTCCTTTCGTCTATCCTCTACGCCAACGTCAGGCGTCTTCCTATGCGTTCGGGTCAGCCTCCCTTTGGAATAGGTGGTGCTGTTTGTTACCGATCCTGCTGCACCTTCCGTCGCTTTTGCAGCGGCGCGCGCCACTTTCGTTCCGAACCCTGGCGTGTGGCAGGCGCAGTGAGTTTTTTTCGCCTTTTCTCATGCGCTGAAAGAGAGAAAAGAGAAGCACTGCGAATTCTGCCGCTTCATTCTTTGATTTCTCCTTTTTGACTCTTTGCAGATGGAGTCCATCGTCGAGAGGATGCAGGATGACCACGACGGCGTTCCCGTGAAGACCGTCAAAAGCTTCATTTCCAAAATACCCAGCGTGTTCACAGGTGTCCATTTTAAAGAAGGCGCTCTGGCGCACGCGCAAGGTGCGCGCGTCTCCTCCCCCTCCGCGCGATTGACGACAGCAGCGGCTCTGACCCGTTGATCCCCAAAAAGGATGCAGTAGCAGGAGAAGGAGGAGGAGGAAAAGCACACCCGGGGGGATGTTCTGTTTCTTCCCATCCCTTCTCCGCTCGGGTTTTGGGTTCCGGGAGGAAATGCCGAGCTGGAGACAGATGGGTGCGTCATCGGTCCAGCCGCAAACACGCAAGTCATCTTGCACGCGCGATCAGTGGCTCAGCAACCCTGACTCGGCGACCAGTCACCTTCCTCGGCTGATTTGCACGTGCGCGCGCACGGCAACTAAGACCGGATGGTCCAACTCCCCACATCTCCTCCGTACTGAACCTCCTGCTTTCGAACGCAGCACCTCGGAAGGACCGCGTCGGAAAGCATCCCCCCCGAAAGGTTGCGCACCCGTGGATCGCTTGACCCCCCTGCGCCGCATATTCCGGAGGCGTCCCCCTCTGAGCGCCGCTGATGCCCTGGTCGGCCAGGATGCCGGGAGATCTCCTTGGCTTGGTTCCTGGGGTGGCCTTGCCGTCGCTGGGATGCCTGGAGGCAATAGCCCTCACCACCTTTTCGGTCGCATCCCCGGAAAGTAAACTTTGCATTCCCGAAGAAGGGGGAAGGGAGCGCGCAGTCTCCTTTTCGCCCCACGGATCCGCTTGGATGCGGAGGATGATCCTGGGATCCGCCTTCCGGAAGCGTCTCTTCGCGAGCTTTCCCCTCCCGTCTTCCAGAATATGGAATCAACTCTTCCTCTTTTCTTCCACCACACTGAAGCAGGAAGCTCGTGGGCGATGAATTCCCAACGTCTCCATCGCAAAGGATGGCTGCAGATGAAGGTGGGAGAGAGCGGAAGAATCCCTCTTCGGAAGGAAGGGGAGGAGCGCAGCATCCCTTCCTGAGCGCTGCAACCGCTCCGCAGAGCAGCCGTCCGATCAGGGTGCGCGGTGTGTAAAGTTGGTCCGCTCCCTCCTCCAAAGAAGCGAGGTCCCTGTACGTCTGACCTCCTATGGGGACTACGAGGGTCTCCCACCCCCTGTTTGACCCTTGGCCCGCTGTTCTCTTCCCAGTAAAGGACTTTCCCTCTGCCCCCCGCTCCGGTCGAACTGGCCCCTCCTACGCGTCCCCCTGCTCCCTGCAAGACGGCGTTTCCCAAGGGCTTCCAGACGTCACGGCGCCCTATTTTCTCGGGGAGTGGGGCGCCCTTTCGTCACTGTCCTGAGCTGATCCGCACCCTGAAGAGCCCTCTTCATCCTTCCTTTCCGGGGAAGCAGGAGGAAGGGGCAGCGGAGGGTTCTACCCTAGAATGTCCCGTGGAGAGGGGTAGACTCCTCACGGAGAGCTCTAGGGAGACCCGGCGCGTCACCCTCGACTCCGCAGACGAGGCGGGGATGCGAGCGTCTCACCCTCTTCTCCCTAGACTTCCGAAGCTCCCGCAACGTGCGAGTCAATCGGAAGCCTCTGAGCAGAAAGTTCCAGGAGCGAGTCGCGCCGCCGCAGAGCCTCTGCTGGAGATGCGCCGCACTTTCACCGGCAAGAGCGATGACCTTCCCAGTTGGACACACGTAGCTCCACACTCCCATCCCCCTCTTATTTCCGGGGGGTTGCTGTTGGCGTGTCTGCGGTCCATTCGCTTCTCGTCAGCTGTGTTTTCTGCGACATCCTGCCGCTAGCCGGGTCCCCAGCGGGATTGGGCACGCATGCCCTCTCGTCTCCTCTCTCTTTCTCCCCTCCTCCTCCATCTTCCTCCTCCCCCTCCTCCCCTTTTCTTTTCCTCCCATCCGAGGCGAAGCGGCTGGGAGCCCCTCCCGACTCCTACCGCAGCGGTTTCCGGGCCAACGGGCACCTCAGCACGGGACATGCTCCCCAGACGATCGTCCTACTTCCCAAGGCGGCGTCGGCCATTTCGACCGCCATGCTGCTGGCACTGTGTGGCAATCGCGCGGCGCGCACCCGGGAAGAGGACGGATGCGAAAAAAAAAAAAAAAAGGGATGAGCAGCTCCCGTCCAATCTGCCGGCGCCTTCTTACTCGGTGTCTGACATGCATCGCATCCAACCACCCCACCCCACCCCACCCCAACATCCCCGCACCATCCTTCAGGTCCCCCGCAAACCGAGAGGGCATCAACAAACGGAGAGTGAAATTGAGGGAGCGCTTCCAAGGCACCCATGCCCAAAGAATTTGATTGGACGCGTGGGGGAAGGAGGGAGACCTCAGCCATGGAGAGAGGGTTGCCTCTCCGTCCCTCCTCCTCTTCTGGGAGATTGACTTGCTCCGGTGGCATGCGAGGAGGTGCCTCTTAAGAATGGTCCCGGCGATCTTCGCCACTCGTCACGGCGCTGCTGAACCTGGTCAGAAGGAGAGCGGAGAGCTTCCAGGCGGCCCGGGATCCGAGAAAGAGATCGGCGTTGCGATGGCTCCAGCGGTTCCTGGGGCGCACGCGCATTCCCCGATCCGGGACTGGGAGGAGGTTGCGCCGCCCTCGAGACCGAATCGCGGGAAACCTCGCCAGAGAGAGGGAGGTGCTCCGAGGGGGCTATGGCAGCAGTCGCGCCCTCCTGGCTCGGCTAATCCCCTCATTGCCTCCAGAAGACGCCTTGGAAGGACCTACATGGCGGTAACGAGCTGCCCCCAAAAAGAGGCGACGGAAAGAGTACCTTCACCCTTTCTCGCATTGGTCGTGGCCTCCGTCCCCAGGACCGGAACATTCACTGCCCTGCGGCTCCTGTCTGCTTCTCTTACAGAAGAACGCGAGGCTCTCGCGCGCCAGACCTCGAACGGAAATGCTCTCTGCCGGAAGCCAGCGCTCTCCCTTCCGAGCGCACACCTCACGGCAGACCGTCCGACTCTGCAATCGTAGGGAACCGTGGGGTTACTCTTTTCGCCATCCTCCTCTCTTCTTTCCTTCCGAGCCCACCTGGTCCAAAGCAGACGAAGATGCCCAGTGCAGAATCTCTCAGTGGGCGCCACGCCCGTGGACCAGGTTTCCGGGAGCGTCTCAGAAGGGGCTGCTCATGACGGCTGACCCGAGGTTCGTTCGCTCCCTGCGGAGAACGCACTTTTCCCGTTCCGGGACTTCGGATTCGTTGTTGTTGTTGCTGCTGCTGCTGTACATATGAAGGTGTCATCCTTCGGGAATCTTGGAGGGTTGTGGACCTCCAGGGGAGAACGACCTCTTCGTTCGGATAGAATCAGAGGCTCTCCAGAGGAACTGCTACCTTGCATACTTCCAACAGCCTTCTTCTTGGCCCTTCTGTTTGTGACCTTGAGGATCCATGATCTTTTCTTCCTCTTTTGCTCATACAGCACATTCATACAGCTCATACAGCAGATGTTCGCAGCACATTCCTCGCTCTGAAATCTTCAGTTTCCCACCCCCTTGGAGCCACTTCTTGAGCAGCGTTCCGCACCTTAGCGGAAAGCAGCAACAGACGCGGTGTCCTCCGCAGAAACCGAAAGTTCCTCCCCTCGCACTTGCACGGCGACGGATGCGTCCCTCGGATGGCCGTTTCTCCTGAGCTTTGGTAGGATTTGTCATCGGACCCGATCCTCTGCAAAGCAGCCCTTCGCTCCGCCTGGTGTTAGCCGCCACGTGTGCCTTTTTTGCGCGCTTGGCGCCATAAAGATGCTTCAGGCGATTGTCGATGATGGAGTCGACCTGGACCGCGGCGATGGTCACCTCGTCGGCGATGGTGAGCAAGTCGTGCCCTCGACGAATTGATCACGCGACAACTCGATTCGATTCGATTGCCAAGTCGACTCGGTCTGTGGTCGTCAAGTATACAGTTGCAGCCGCGAGCGCAGACCGCGTGCGTGCTCGAAGGGCGACGAGGCAAGGCGTGGTGGTGAAAAGGGTGGCTAGCGGTTGTTGGGAATCTTCAAGGACGAAACCGTATGGACGCAAACGGCTACGCTGCTTTCCCTTCGCTTGCGCGGCACTTCGGGGGTCTCCGTTGTATAGGGACGGGAGGGATGCGGCACTTGAAGCGACCTCTCCGAGGTACGGAGGAATCAGCCGCGGAGGACAAGAGAGCGGTTTCTCCTTCATTACCCTGGTTTGGACTTCAGGGACAGCGGACATGTTGTCGGACCCATGGCAACAAGGGGACGGAGGCAACTCCACGGGGAGAGGGCTCGAGCGCCACGTGTTTCTTTCCGATTTCTTTCCTCTATCCGTCAGGTCACATGACTGGCCGCTCCCGAGCACGCTCAGTGAAAATACCGGTCTGTCCCTTCCTCGTGTGCTCGATCTTTGTAAAGATTCGTACGCATATCCCCAATGACTGGGAGGGATGCCCACTAGCGGGATTCACCGTGAATCACCGGAATCGGTATCGACTGCGCTGCTTCACGTGGAATGGTCCACGAAATATGTGCCTCCAGGTCCTGCAGCATTTCGAGAAACTCCGTCTCGTAGCTCCCTCGTCTCGAGGAGCCCAAAAGTCCAACGTGCATGCCGCCCAGGTTTCAAGTGAATTCGAGTATCTTCAACTGCATCTTTGATTCCAGGTGCCGATCTGGTTTCATGGATCATGAAGCACATGAACATCGATCAAGGTAATCAGCATTTTTCTTCCGAGTGTCTCGGCTCCGTGGAAGTACCAGATCACTGTACGCTCCTGAAAACCCTTGTCTCGTTTATCCCACTGTCATCTCAGCTGTGCCGCTGTCCTCATTCCACATTCCGTTTGTAGGGACAGTCAGGTGTCTTTTCCTTCCCTTCCTTCCGAAATGTGAGTTTCAGCAGAGCTCTTGTTCGTGTTCACCTGTGCACGGCTGTGACTCGCAGTCACCCTGTAGTTGCTGCTGACGCTGTGTTGCAGTTGCTGGGAGTGACTGATTCATCGTTCTTTCAGTCGAGGCGCTGCATCTGGCTAATTTGATGGCATCTTACGGATACTTGTTCCCAATCGACGATCACGTTTTGACGGTCAAGAACGATGGGACCTTCTACAGATTCCAGGTAATTCTTCCCGCGCCCGGCTCGCTTACGGAGACCTGAGAGTTCCAAGAACCGCATGGAAACCCAGGAGAGGAACGCAAGCGCAAGGAAGCGAGAGAGATGGTTTGATAAAGCAGCTCCGAGAGTGGAAGGATCGTGGAAGGCAGGTCCAGACAGCAGGCACGAAACTCTGATTGTTCGGATCGGAAAGACCGTCGCTGCGATGCACTCCTGGAACGCCTCGCGGTCTCGCTCGGGTGGCGCACGTGGCATGGCTGCTGCCGAAAGCAGCTGCCTCTTTCGATGTGGCAGCGCGAGAGGAAGGGGGCGTGCCACGGAGCTTCGGAGGATCCCTGCCCCGCTTTGTCGGTTAAGCGTGGCCGCGTGCCCCTGGAGCCGCCTTCCGCAGCGCGCTTGGTGATCGCATCTTGGCACCTTAGTCAACGAGAAGGGAAAGGAGGCGTTCCCGAGCAGGGTGCGCGCTTCCGTCACCCGGAACAACGAGCACTCCGCCTCCCCTCCCTCCCGATCGAGCGTAGAGGGGGGAGCTCGTGTTTGGCTCTCTTCCCGTATTCCGCCGTCGGCTGAGGGCTCTGCAGCCTCTCTCTCCCCTCTGCCGAAAGTCCACCACGCCCACTACCGAGATGCTGTTGTCCTTGGAGCACTCAGGGCGCGCAAGGTCTCCCTCATCTGTGCCGGATCCGAGCTGCGATCAGTCTGCATCCCAGCGGATCCTTCATCCGACCTCTCGTCGCAGCGCCCGTTCCAAAAGTGGGAATCCCACCTGATTTTCCGCGGAGATGCACACCGACATCCGCGTTTTCCTCAGCCTCTTCTCTGTCCAGGAGAAGCGTCCTCCCCGTCTTCCCTTCCCCCTAAGAAATCGAGTTGGGTTGCCAGGGTAGCGCTCCTGCAGCTCTTCCCCTTTGCGGTAGCGTTATCTTGTTCGCCGCGGCTGATCTGGGTTCCTCGAGATGACGTCTCCCGAAGAGGAGGGAGCAGGGATCCCAAAGTTCCAGATGGAAAGAAATTCTTTGGAATTCCGGCGGGCCGGAAGGCGTGTCTCGCGGACCCAGCGTGAACGACCCTCAGCGCTGACTCCCATTGCGGGGCTGAGCGACCGAGGCACCTTTCGGGAAACGGGGGGCTCTCTCCAAGCCGCTGTCCTTCCCCTTCCCCCTTTTCCTTTTCCGCGGTTCTCTTCTTCTCGCAAGCGGGTCGATCCGGAATGGGGAGATGGACCAGAGGCTAGTCAGGTGCAACTGGATGGGACCGGAAGGAAAGAAGAGGGGAGTCATCCGCCCGAGGGCGCCTTCTCCTCCCGATCCCTTCGTTCTACGAGTTCGGAACGGTTGAAACCAATGCTGCCCCTCCGCCCCGCGAGTCATGCGACTGGGAGAGAGGAGCGTCCCTTCCCCCTCCCCTCCCTCTCTCCTTCCCCAAGTCGGAACCCATTTCTCGCCTCACTCGCGGCCCCGCGAAGTCGGCGCGGGTGGTGCCCTGTGCCGCTCCCTCCCCGGGGGCTTCCGCGAACGACCCCCGTTCCGGCCTCGGACGTGGCACAGAGTGAGGCGATAGAGCCCAGGACGACTCGCACCCGGGATCCGCTTCGGTCCAGACAAGAGGGGAGTGCGCGACCCTCCGACCAGGAACTCTTCCCCAACCGGCGTGGCACTTAATGCGTCGCAGGCTCGAGGGCCGTCCGTCTACAGGAGATGCACTGATCGAATGCTCTGACTATTAATCTGATTACTTGCAAGAAAAAAAAAAAAAACATGACCCCGAGCACAGTGTGATTAATCACGTTAAGTGTGATTAATGTGATTAATGCTGGGGGAGATTTTTCCCTCATTAACGTTATTGACGTTTTGGAATTCGAGAAGTAATCTTGGAAATGGGGTGCCGGAAGGACGCGAATCCTTCCTTCTCGTGAACACACGCCAGGAACGCTCAGGACAGGATCCAGCGCCGCACGCCCAAACCCCGAATCCCATTCCCCGGGGTTCCTGGCGTGAGTTTATGGGAAAGAAGGATGCTTGCCGGTCCGGAGTTATCCCTTCCAGCTGCGAGCGGCTCTCGGGAACGGAGGCTCGATCAACGCTTCGCCAGCACCGGTGGATTTCTTGCGAGCGTCCAGGCCCTTCCGGGTAGACGCCATTCATGCTCGCTTCTCCCGGGATTCCCAAACGCGCGGCTTGCGGGATAAGAAATGCGGCGGCGGACACGAACGCTCCTGGGTTCGTCGGACAGAGGCGAAAGGAGGCACCCTCGAGTGGATGGCTCCCCTGTTCTTCTGCCCAACCTGATTGGCCTACTCGCTCGGTCGCGCCTGGGGTTTCGCTACAGTCAGAGAGGAATGCAGCAAGCAAGCAGGAGAAGCAAAACAAGAAGGAGGGGGAGGGGAGACTGGGATCCTGCGTGGGTCCGAATGTCTTAGGAGGGTCACTGACCAACTCACGGGAAGACTCCTACTTGGATCCGCAGTGCGGAACTGGGGAAGTAGCCCCAAACGAAAATCCAAGGTTTCCTTTATTGCATCGTTTGTTGTTGTTGCTGCTGCTGTTGCTAAGGTGGTGACATCCATCGAAAGACCGCGGACCCCCATCCTGCTGCACCTGATAGGAGTCGGCGAGGCTCGATGCTTCCCTCTGGAACAGAGCAGTTCGGCAGAAACTCCCCAGGAGTGCATTCCAGTCCCAACGCAGTCCAAGTTTCCGGGATCGATCTCCGAGATCATCAGTAGAATTTCGTGCGACAGACAAATTTATTATCTCTCCGAAAATCCTTAGCAAGGATCCCGGGACGGAGATAATGTGGGTTGCTGCCCTATCATCAGTTACTGCCCTTTTGCTTTGCCAGCTGAGGAAAAATTCAAAAATTAAGCAGACTTAATGGAGGTCTCGCCTGGAGTCCACAAGATAAAGGAGATTTGCATGGGATCGGGCGAGACATGTTCTGGACCTCAGTGTTTTGGGGAGCGAAACTTTGTGAGTCGAAATTTCTCGAACCGGCAGCGAGTCTTCGGCAGAGAGAGGCCACGGCCGTGAACGTGCTTCCGAAGACTGTATGACCTGAACACCGTGGGCTCGCGCCGCACATTCGCGTTCCTCGATCGACCATAGCTGGGGGCAAATCCCGGAGAATAATTGGCCCACATCGTTGCTCCTTTAGACCCGTTCCTTTGGACGGGTGATCGAGAGGTAACCGAAGTTCCTCCCAGCCAGCGTCTGGCTCTTCCCGTCTCTCGGAGTCACATCTCCACTCCTTCCTCAGTTCTTTCGAATCCGCGCCTCGCCTTGGAGTGTTACCGCGTGCTCCACTTCTCTCCCCGACGCCAGCAGCTCGCGGACGAGGGAGAAGAGCTGAAAGAGGTCTCCAAATCCTCCGGCTGGTTCTCCCTGCCAAGGGCCGATCTAGCCATTTTTCGATTTCTTGGGCACACCAACGGAAACTTCACCACCCGAGGGCAATGCGGTCCTCCGACAACGCAGCATGATCACGAGCTCGTACCTCTATTCCTCCTTGCCTTGTTCCTTGCTGCGGACGCGTGAGTTCCGCTTCCCGTCGACAGCTTCCGCCATCTGTGCATGCCTCCTTCGGTTTGGAAAAAGCCAGCAGCCACCTTCACGTAATGACATTGAAAAAAGATGCACTTCTCTTTGCTTCTCTAGGCCCTCTTTCCGTTGCGATGTCCTCCTCTCCTGTTCAGCTGTCCAAATTAGTGAGACTTTCCTGGATTGCTGGGACTTCTCCTGAGGCCGCTGCAGCACCTCGCAAGTTGGTTCCAGTTTCACCTCTGTGCACCTCCCCTCTCCAGTTATTGATGATCCAGTTGTATAACGGCGGGTCTCTGCCCTCGGCTCTCCTCCCCTTTTGCTTCATATTCTTAATGACATTCGCTGCCCTTGGTGACCGCGCATGCGCGTGCCAGGTGCGTGTTTCGCTCCCAGTTCCTCTTCTCTAAGAGCTGGGCGGATTTCCGGTCAGAATAGGGGAAAGTCGCTGTTTTTGTTACGTGCATGGAGCTGGGTCGCCCTTCGGCAACTTGGTCCTTGATCGCGGAAGCCATCCGCGAATCTTCCTCCATTTCGAACCTCCAGGCATACGCCTGTCCCGATGATTTACACGGTTCGAAAAATGCCTTCGTTGCAGACTGGGTTTCCTTGCCTACTGATAAGCGGATGGGAGTCTTTCCGAGGTCGCACAACCAAAGTTCTCGCCTTTTTTTTCCTCCCGGTCTCAGCTTAGGGTACGCGTGGAGGGGAACCAGCTGTCTGCTCGGTTGCTAGTACCTTTCAGAGATGCGCGCCTTCACCTGAATCCGCGAGTTTTGCATCCTCTTGCTATTCCCGAATCGCCTACCACGAATCCTTGAGAACCTGTTCGTTGTTATCGGGTTCAACACTTCAGAACTTGTGTTCGATAAGCACCCCGACCGAAAGATGGAATTTCCTCCCTCCGAGACCCCCCTTGCAGTGTGCCTTCCTCTTTCAAGGGGAAAAGTGAGGCCTTCCGGAGTTGAAGTCTCGCACATCCACCCTTACCTTCATGCACATACCCGTCCATATCTTCCGTTTTCTTCCACGTGTTCTGAGGCGGTCGCACCACGAAAGCGATTCGATCTTCCTGCGGTTGCCAGTCCCCCCGAAGTCCCGCGCGCATCTCTCTCAGTGCAAGAGAAAACTGCATATGAAGTTTGCTCTCACTTTCTCCGGACGCAGAGGAAGGGCCCAGCGTCCAAATGCCTAATGTCTGCATTGTCGAAGAGTAATAACAGCAGTTCGATTATAAATGAGCTGAAGCGCTTCAATTTCACGTTAAGATTCCTTGGAATTGATCTGACCATAAATTATTGTATTTTCAGACTCCCTATTTTTGGCCGTCCTACAGCTTGGAACCTGAGCATACAGATTACGGTAAGCTCTAAGCAACATCTGGGACGCTGTAATCATGGTTAAATGGGAAATTTTTTTCCTGACCATCTTTTTTTCGTTTTTGTAGTTAATACCATCGATGTAACCATAATTTTAGCTTCACCGAGGTTCTTCTTGATTAGCTCGTTGAGAATGATTTTCTAAAACTGCTGCTGCGTCCCGTTCATTCGTTCGTTCTTCAGCGGCTCTTGAAAGACACAAGACGCGAAGATTGCAAGTTGGCATACTTCCAGATTCCTGAGTACTCGGACGTTCTGCATCTGCTTATTTATTTTCTTTTCGATTCCCTTCAAAATGCCTTGGCGACGATTCCATATTTGTCAAGCTTATTCGCAGAGAATACTTTGAAGTTCAGGACTTTGGAAATGTTGGGTCGACTCGGAGGGCTTTTCCGATAGCAATCGCTTGCTTTCTTCTCGAGATTTTACTTCTTGCGTATCTGGCAAAACACTGCTGGCTATTCCATATTTCAGTCAGGCATTCATGATGACTGGGGATCCCGTGAACTCGTCAATAAAATTTCAAGGGCTGGCAAATGATACACGATAGGTCAACTGATAGAGCTGATTCCAAGCTCGCAGGAATTTCTAAAGAATTGATTTCGTTCTCTTTCGAACCACTTCTTAGAAAGAAGTTTTCATCACCTACTGGAAGAAATGGTTGAGAGCGATGTCTTTTTGTGGTTTTCATATGCAACTCTTTGGTTTCCTTAAGGAAACTGAACTGCATATCTCTTATGATACTAATGACAAAGTCGATTTAAAGGATGAGATCTGCCTACAATTTGCTTCACACATGGCCTTTTCTCGCAGTTGATTTTCCACATGCTTGCTTGTTTTCTTGTTTGCTGAAAAAGATGAATAAACAAGGAGAGGTAATGGTGAAACACAGTTTTCACCATTACCTCTCCTTTGATCTCCATTGGTTTCTGAGAAGTTGGTACATTGCTATGGTTTCTTTGCTGATAAGACTGAGGTTTCCATGACATCTCGACTTATCAGGAGCTACAAGTTCCTTTCAGATTTTCAATCCGAAAGTAAATGCAGGAGATCACAGCATCATTTGCAAGCGAATGGAGAATTTTTCAGATGATTCTGACCGAACATTCAAGAGGTGCATTCTGGTACTACAAAAACACTGGAAGGGGAAAATTCGTTTTCGTCTGCACTGATGTCCTTATACGAGAGAAACAGAGAGAAATCATTGCTGCGTCTCTGTCGCTAAGTTTCTGGAATCTCTAGCACGTTGAAGTTAGATCAAGAATGGAAGCGCCTTCCATGAAATGCTTCAGAATCGCACGACAAACTGCTGATGGAAGCGGATTGAGTGAATAAACGAGATGCAAGATTGTTGAGATTCTCTGAAGAGGTCCAGAACGTCAAAATTTGTGGTTTTCGATGTGCAGCTCTCTTTTGCAAGTGATCTGAAGCAAAACTCATAAAAATTTCGATCTATTTATGAGCGGTCATTCATGTATTGGTACATCGATAAAGCGGTTGCATCCGTTGTCAAATGTGCCTCCTATTTGTTCCTCTTTCTTTTTGTCATTCTCCGGAAGCTTCGATTTGCAGTTGGAAATGATGCTTCGAACACGTACACACTTTCGTTCACTGTTTGAATCAACAGCTAAAAAGGCCTTCTTCTTTCAAGTGAAAGACACTCAGGCAGACACGAATAGCTGAGTGATACCATGTGGTATCATTCGTAGCATAGTGCATGGAGATGCATGTCGGCTGTCTACTCAAAGATGAAACTGCCAGTCATAACATGTTTATTTCCGGCCACTGCCTCTTTATCCTATGCAAAAGGGATGTAACCATTGATGAAGGTTGTTCACTGGAGTTTCCTTACTGGGATCTTGCTTGTTTAAGGTCTGCAGCACTCTCAATTTCATAGATGTTGTCTTTTCAAGGACCAATGTGTTTGCATGAAAATTCGCATTTAGAGTGCGGATGTGCCTACATTGCTGCGCCTTCTCGAGGAACTTGTATTTGTCTGTAGATGAACCCCTTACTTTATTTTTCATTCAGTTCTTTAGTCCACAGATGAGTTCATCGAACCACCATTACTTCCATCTCGGCTCAGATGAGGATCCTCTACCATCGCTATCAGCTGACGGTCTCAGTTTCTGATAAATCTCTTCTCTCTCTCTTTCTTTTTTTGGTCATTCCTTCCATTCCCTCTTCTTCTTACTCCAGGTATCAACATGGAGAAAAGAGAAATATCACACTGGTATTTCAAGCTTGAAATTCTAATTCAAGATTACGAAGCAATTCTCTAATTGATTGGCCTCATAGTTCGATGACCTCATTCGTGTTCAGTATCAAACCAGTAGATGAAAACAAAATGATGATGCATCTATCATCATGTAAAGGCCTTCATAAATACAAAGGAAAATAAATAACACGAAGACGCAAAAAAATCAGGCTGGATTTTGCACGATTTCGCTCTGAGCTAGTGTTCAAGGGAAGTACAGAAAACCAGCAAATCGTCAAAGTGTGGTTTATTACGAGAGTAGGAAAAACTCGGAGCAGCATTCCGTCGGCAGCAAAATGGCTAGCGGCTTGATTTCTCATGATTTAGCAGAAGGAATTTTGATTTCTCATAATTTAGCAGAAGGATTTCTATTAAACTGATTTTCTATTAAACAGCTTCATTACATGCATTCACTTCAATCTGCTGTTGCTGATTTGTTGATTAAGACATCGTCGCCATATTTAGTGATGTTGTCACGTCCAAGAGGACTCCATCCGATTTCTTTTTCTCGGTTTCCCCCTTTCAATTTACTTCCCATAGAGTCTGTTCATTTCCTTCCTTGAAGCGTGATAGTTTCACTTCGCGTAGTTTATCCTTTATGGTAAATCATCTAGGGGTTACTCATGTCTCGCATCTGTATCATGTTCTCTTTTCCGAAAGGTATCGTCTCCGAAATCCAAGTCTTGAAAAATCTTGTGTTTCATTCACTTACACTTCCTAGTCACCGTTTACCTGTGAATGTTCTTCCTTTGAATGTCATCTGTGTCTTCCGAAGCTCAGAGTACAAAATTTTCGTTTTGAAAGCTTTTCTGCACATGTGAAACACTCATCATTTGGAAATCTCGCCCACTTGCTTTCCATCAGCGATTATTCTTTCAACAGTCTGGAAACTTTGTTACAAACGATGACGGTCTCATTGATAGCATATTGACTATAGGATCTGCCTCTCGATCGATTTTTCATTTCAGGAAAAATGTCATAATCTAGCAACAATCTCATTCGCATGCGACATGGGTACACCAGTGCGAGTTAGTGTTTCCATGTACGAACGACATTAAAGTGATGATCACAAGCTTACGTTTAAGCAGACAAAAGAAAGGTTGTGCCGAACCAAAAGCAATGGAAATGCGATTTCCGGTGTGTCATTTCAGTTCTCCGGAAATGGAGTACCTATTTGAATACGCGTCGCTGCTGCTTCGTAAACGCGAATCAGCTTTAAAATTTTCTGTTTTAGCGGTTTACTTGTGCAAGAGGACCATGCAGAACAAAACTCGACTCGAACTGACGGATTATGAAGCTGAGAACTTAGCCAGGTTGCAGAAGATGTTTTCGAGAAAATGGGAATTCATCTTCATGCAAGCAGAGGCTCAAGCAAAAGTAGATAAGAAAAGAGACAAATTGGAAAGGAAAGTTCTGGATAGCCAAGAGAGAGCCTTTTGGGATGTTCAGAGACCCGCGGTAAGAATTTGTTTACTGACGGAACACTTTCCATGGTTACCCTACGAACCATTGAGACCTCCATCAACGGTTTTTCCTCTCCCGAAGATCTCATTTGTGACTTTTTTTGTGTCACAGTCATTCAGCTTTCTCATCTGCACCCTTTGTAGTATTTGGACTCATTAACAGTACTTCACAAGATTCCCGTTGTTCAAGTTTATTTGAGTTTACTACCGATGAGGCTACCCGCGATGTCGATTGCTGCGTCTCCTGATGCACTTGCAATTCAAAATTTAGGTTCAAGAGGGGCTGAGGCGATTATGAATTACCGTAAGCTTTCGCTTACCTCTTGTGCGTCAATTCGTTCCTTGTGGAAGCAGAGAGTGATGGTTGACTGGTCGGTGTTCAATGTCGGCGCTTTTCTTGAATTCTGCGAGAACAGTTCCGCGAAACTGAATTCGAGTGACACTTCCTCAGCCGAAAGAGCGGATCTGATTGGATATTCAGGTCTTATGATGTGCGAGCTTGCAGATCACACGAGGTGCTCGCAAACTTTAAAAGAGTTCAACACCAACGTTAACCTGGGTTAGCCGTTTTCGAGCACAAGTTGTCGAAGATGGAAGTAGAGCAGCTCAAAGGATGCTGGATTCACCGTTATATAATGATGGCCAAAAATTACTGAATGGTAGCTAAAAAAAAAAAATATGTCTGCATCAATTTGTAACTTGGTGTTTAAGTGGATTAGCAATGTTGCTATGATGGATCAGTAAGCAAAAATTGGAAAATGACTTTTAAAAGTTTTGTGAATATTTTCTCCATTTGCGTTGCTGAGTCCGCTTACAAAGAAGACGTGCCTGCTTCCGTTCCTTTTTCCAACGATTTGATTATTCAATCAACTTGAAGATAGCCGTCCGTAAGAATAGGTACTTTCTATTTCTTTCCCAGCATTTACACTTGTCCATCGGTGTGTTCTGTCGCCAATTAAGCAAGGAAGGAGCGGCGACAACTTACATCCTATTCGTTCGTTGCTTTCTTTTTCCAAGGTCTTGTGGGAACAGTCCTCAAAAATCACGGCCAATGGTCACTGTTATACAGAGCTCGGAAGTTCACTATTTTATCTTCATTTACCATCCTTCGACCTTGTTTTCTTTTGTTAACGTAGCTGTTCTTTTATTAACTCTTAATTTCTTTTGTTTCCCTAACCGGTCACTTTTCATGAAATTTCTCAAACGAATGGCATTCAATGAAGTCTTAACACCACAAGCGTAAGAAATGGTCGGTTCCAGGCTGTGCTTATCGCCAGTATTTTGTTTTTATTTTAAACAAGATGTGATACCAGTGGTCAGTGCATTTCCTAGGCAGAAAGTTGAGGGCTCCGAGCACGTCCTTTTTCGTCGGTCTCAGGTCAGTTTTCCTGCGTTGCCTTTGTGTTTGGGTAGGGAGATGCCTCCGAGGAATCCAATCCCGGATTCCCCGTTGTTGGTTTTTCCAGACTCCTTTTGATACAAAAAAAAAGTTCCTTACGTCCTTTCGATAGCCGCAACTCGTCTCTCTTCTTGATTAGGGTGTAGCATTTCTGATCCCGTCCTCATCCCCTCGGAGATTAAACGAAGAGATCCTTGCAACTTATACAAAAGAGTGGTGTTTGGGATCTCTGCGGTCGTTCTTTTCCCCTGTTGATAAAAGCAAGGAGATAGCATTTTTAGAACCGAATCAGAACCCGATGATGATTGGAACGCAGATGACTAATAATGTGTGAGGTTACGTGAATGAGGGCTGCGATTTGCATGGGAACGCAATTGCAGTCCTTGGATTGGGAGCGCTTTGCTTTGATGCACTTCCTTGCTAATTTCCTGCACAAGAGAGCTATCCTATGGCCCTTTGCTCATTGTGCTCTTTGACGGGATGAGCACAGCTGATCGCGCTTTTACGGAAATTTCTTTCGTGTTTTCAAGCGCTCGCTTATTAGAAAAAAACATTGGAACGAGGTCTGTTCGGCTGCATCGCAGCTGCTTTCCGGTGAATGACGGTGAAGGCATCTTTCTCCTCGCCAAGCAAGGAAGGATGCCCGATTCGCTTGTGACGTATGGAGAAAGGACATGGGGAATCCCATGAAGCAGACGAAAACGCACCCAGGTTTCCCCATGGTGCCGATTCTGGTCTTCACGCTCTCTTCCAGAGAAACCTTAGCAGAGAGGTGCCTCTTACGTACACAACACACAGATGGTAAATGTAGAACCGCTGAGAAAAGGTTCCAGACAGAAGCGCCAGCCGTGAGAACTGGTTCATGCACTGATGCTCCTGTCGGAAGTTGCACTGCTCTCTCTGCCATTTGTTTGCCGTCGCCGGTGTAGAGGTAGCAGGAACAAAGTGCTGTTGGATGGTCAGCAACGTTTCCAGGAGCACATCTGCATCCTTTGAGATCACTCGGTTAGGATTCCTGGTCCTCGCTCGCCGGGAAGTCGATCCTTCCAGAGGAGAAGTACAGCCTGATTACCGGGCGAAGATGCCTCGAAGCTTGCGACCCCACGCTCCTCGTCTTCGTGGCGAAGGCGATTGAGTTTGCGCGCGTCGCTCCCGCATATTGATTTTTGCTTAATTTTGGCATCGGCGCTGCATGAGAAGCATGCGGAGGAGACGAAGGACTTTTGTTAGCGTGCTCCGGATCCGCTCTTTGAGGTTTCGTCCATCATCGTCTATGGCCTTTCGGGCTTGCGATTTTTCAGAAACTGAAATTCCTGCAGAATCCACCCTGCTGCTGTTGTTCGATGTTTTTTTTCCGCAAGCTCCTAGAACTCTTGAGATCAGAATCGTATCTTTCATTTCATTTCATTGAGTTTTTCATTGCGTCATAAAAGACGCTTTCTGTGGTTTATGAGTTCTGCATCCGATGTAAAAAATTCATCAACCACTGATGTCCATCAACTGGTATCCTGTTAGTGTAGGACAAGGACAGCAACGGTGTACGTGCACTCCTTGAAAAAGTATATGTGTCCACCCCTTTGCACATGTTTGTATTCAGGTGGGATACGCTCCTGTATTTTCTGCACTTTTGTTGTTGCTGCTGATTGTCTGAGCGCCAAAGAAATTGCTTTACCTAGGACCGCATTCTTCGGTGCGACCGTGGACTCGCAGATTTCTGGTGATGCGAAAAGTTTTTCTTAACAGAATCCAAATCTCGGAGGTGCGCGCAAGTGTTGCTATTTAAGGAATCCCTGTACAAAGTAGGCATCGCAGCTACTCGATGGTCCGATTAGTCTTTCACCCCTATACCCAGCTTTTACGACCAATTTGCACGTTAGGATCGCTGCGGACCTCCACCAGTTTCCTCTGATTCCGTCTACGGAGTTTGATCCCGACATATGGGAAAGTGGCCGTGAATCAGTAAAAACAGGGAGGGTCCCAAGGTTGCTTTTGATGTTGGAAATAATACGAGGGAAAACGGATCGGAGAGTTTGCAAGGAACCTCGTTCCACAGAATGCACATGAGTATTCTCTGTTCACTAAAAAAGAGTGCTCGCAAAGTGTTTAATGCTCATGTTAATTATGCACTGCCTTTAATGCAAGCGTGATCTTACACATGGCGGCTGCATCGCGTCTTCTAAAAACAAACATGCGCGGCATACGAAACGGAAGCGCATGAATGCAACCATGGCGCATGGAAGGCACAGGCAGTAATATCTGAGAAAGAATTCTGGAACGCAGGAATCATTTGAGGCTCGAAAAAAAAGTTTACTTTCGAAGGATCTTCGTCTTCCCCGATTATCATCGGATCATGGGAGTGCAGTCCGGGAGGAAAGGGCGTTTTTTTTTTTCTTTCCTTCTTTCTCGGAAAGAAACGGCGGCAATCCTTCCTACGACTGGAGTCGGCAAGGACGCGCGCCAAGTGGAATCGCCGCACTATGGGCACTGGAAGTAGCGCGGCTGCACTGCACGCTAAATGTCCGGGCAAGGTAGCAACGATTTCCAGCTTCTCGCTTGGCGAGCGAGGAAGCCGTCTGTAGCGGGAGATCTCGAGGAAACGCGGATGCTCTTTTCACTCACAAACACCGAAATTCAGGCAATGTCACAGCGCTTTGTCCTTTTTGCTTCTTCACACGGTGAGGGGAAAGGAGTGGGGGGGAGGGGGGGATGAGAAATTCATCCAGAGGTGGATTTGGGGGACGGACCCAGACACGGAGAGGAGCTGCGCCTGCCATCAAGCATCGAGGAGCGATGCGGGAGCATTCCAAGCGAAAGGGCTTCGGACTGCGTGCACGGAGTCCTCGAAAGTGCTTCGTGCGCCGCGCTCCATTGCACAGCCACTGCAAGTCTCCTGCGCATCCGCAGCGGATTATGCTCCCGAAGGGGCAAACGGCAAGAGTCCAGAAACGTCCCCGGTGGTCTGCTAAGTGCCTTCTCCCCGGAAAGCACGCGCTCCTTGTTAGCTCGGTGCTCCTGGAAACGGGTCGCGTCTCGGGTGCACGCAGCTCGCTCCGCACCGCTCTCGTGCTGGAACCGGAAGGAAAGGAGTTGATGGGGCGCTCACTCTGAGTGATCGCTGGGCGAGGTCGACTCTGGGACGCCAGACGGGAATTAGAGGCCCCGAGATCAAGCGGAATTCCGGAAGTAAGTTCGGA
Organism: Raillietiella orientalis; assembly: GCA_036172245.1. Classification (NCBI taxonomy): domain Eukaryota; kingdom Metazoa; phylum Arthropoda; class Ichthyostraca; order Raillietiellida; family Raillietiellidae; genus Raillietiella; species Raillietiella orientalis. The sequence continues at coordinate 125,870 of JAYWIR010000058.1, read as the reverse complement.
TCATGGCAGCTGAAAGTGCTCCATGGTGGCGGATCAGAGGAGGAGGTATGGAGACCCTGAAAACCACACATTCTGACATCTACTGCGGTGCCCGAGATCACCCTGCCGTGTAGAAGAGTTCTGGTCTGACCATCGCTATACTTCGACGAAGCAGGGGAATGGAGCCGCCTTCTTAGGGATACTCCAGCTTCCCCGCATCTCCGGCATCCGTCGCAACCGGTCCACTCTGGAGAAAGGCGGGGAAGAAAAAAAATTCACCATCTCGGAAAGGAGTTTCACTTCGGTCCACTGGTCTGCTTCATGGGAAAAGAATGAATGATCTTCCTTTTCCACCTCCTCTCCGCTTCTTCGTCGAAGAGAGGGAACAGGGGAAAGGGGGGGGGGCACTCCTCTCTGTCCTCCGGTTTCGCCAATCGCGTTTGATTGCCCACTTCAGAAATCCCTCTCCAGAAGGAGGCAGTCGGCAGTTGGTTTGCAGCCTTCGTTTGATAACCGAGCGGGAGAGATGATTGGAGCGGACCCGGGAGAGATCCTTGATGGAGCGAGTCCGCTGCTTCCACCGCCGCTCGTTTGTTGATGCTGCAGCCAAAGCGCGGAGCCAAATCCGCCGAAGAAGACCCTACAGAAGCTTCTCGGGCCGCAAGGATGCGGAAAGACAGCCATCCTTCTGTTCCGTGACATTTAGGATTCGGAGTCGGATCTCCATCGTGGGATCGGGAGCACCCCACGATGAAGGTCACCTCTTTCTGAGAGCCGACACCTATCCAAGACGAAGCGAGAAATTGCCTTGAGGCGACTACCTGCCTCCCGAATCGATTCGGGTAGCATCTGGGATCCTGGAGTTCAGGGCTCTGAAATCTATGAGGTACTCATTGGTGCAAGGCCGACGAAGGAATCCCACGGTTTGGTTCTGAAAGCTTCTTCGGGAATAGCCAGTACCGATTCGGGGATTCGGGAACTGAGCAACGGCGCACATCGAAGTGCTGAAATTCCGTATCTCCTGCAGGCTCCTGTCTGATGTCCATTTCACCGCGAGTGCCCCCTTGCGATCTTAAGACTCCAGCTTCCTTGGAATAATGAGGAGGAGGATCAGGGTAGCAGTGGCGATGATGGCAAAGATTTGGGAAAGGAAAGAGATCAGCGGCCTCTCGCGCAACAGGATGCAGTGAATTACTCCCAGAGTTCTGAGTGAATGGAAGTCTTTTACACCTTGTACCAGAGGTCCTCATCTCCCATCTGCCCGAGGATCGTCTAGGAAGCAGGCTGCAGTGACAGCTTCCCTCTCTTAAGCAGCAAGAAGTCACCAGCAGCTGCCTACAGGAAGGCATCGGTGGCAGCTCTGGTCGCAGCCGACCAGCACCTTCTTGCTCCGGGCAACGAGACGCCCTTGACGCCCTCCCTCACCGGCAGAAAGACTGAACGCGAGTGGGATCTTGACAAACTTCGGAACGCTCTCCGGGATCGCCCAGCGTGCAAAGAGATTTTCCTCTTTCGCCCTCTTCCACGGGTCCCATGGAAAGCACTTCGAAAGGGGGCGCCTCGGTGGAAACCAAAGTCTCTCCAGGCAGAAGAGCACGAGGTGCGACCACGTGAGCACGCATCCGCATCCTCAACCGGACGCATCTCGGGGCAGCGAGCGATTCCCACTGAGCGCACACCCGTCTCCCTGCCATCGACTCTCGGAGGAGGGTCGCCGGCCCTTTGGCAAGGGAACGAAAAGCCTCCGTGGAGATCTCGTGGCGGACTACCGCTGCCTCCTGCCAGATGGATGGAGAGCGCGCGAAAAAGCTCGTCCCGTCGCCTTCGATCTCGCAGCTCCAGGACAATGGAGGCAGATTGGAGACGCGGTCATCCGGCAGTCGGTGTCTCAAGAGGCATGAAACGCCACCGCACGTTCCGTGTCCGAATCCTTGCCTGCGGCGCTTTGGACTCCGCATCATTCCGCGGCGCCTCGATCGAATTCATCAAGAAGGGGGACGGGGTAATCGCGGGCAGCCGCAAGCCGCGGCAATCCCTTGGCCAGAAGCCAAAGGATTGCGACCATGCGAACTGACCTCGCTCTGAGAAAAGGGAACCGCATCCGCATCCCTCGCCCTGAGAAATCCTTCTGGAAAAGCACGGCGTTCACGAAGGCGAGCAAAAAGTTCGTGCCTGTCTGCGTTCGAAATGGGAAAGAAGTGGAGTGGGTACGCGGCCAATGATCAGGTGATTCTCCGTCCATCGTCTTCACTGTCTGGCCGCGCCCTTCGTCTTCTCCTCCGCTCGAAGCCGCGGTCCCGAGAGCCTTTCTTCGCTTTCGTGCCAGCGGACGGCGTAACCTGCGCCTCCGGCAAGTTTCACGCACGACGCGGGCCGCAGGCCGCAGGCCGTGCGCGCATCCCCTTACCCTCTCGAGAGCTCTGCCGATCGCCGTCGGCTCCGTGGGATCCCGAGAATGGCGCTCTTCTGCAAGAGCCGGAACTTTCCAGAATTTTCCAGCTTTCTTGTGGTAGCGAATTGCATGAGGCCATTGCAATGGCCAGGAGGAGGAGGGAGCTGGTTCTTTCCGCCTTCCACCATCTACACCTTCCTCCCATCTACTCTTGGTCCATTTGTTGGTCTATGCGTAGGAGCTGAGAGCTGGAGGCGCTGGATTCAAGGAAGTCAGAGACTTCCAAGAAGGTTCTTGATGCGGAGGTGTGGAGGTGGAAGGTACGACGACTTTTGCAACCTCATCACCCTCATCACCCTTGACGCGCATGCGTGAGTGCACGCGAGAAACCCAGTGAGTGCCAGGTAGCCATCGAGTGGCACGGAGCAGGTCAGGGTTCGGAGGAGGGCAAACAGCTAAGAGGGATTGTAAGGAAAGAGACGTCGTGACCCTTCTATCGGAACCTCCCGTTTTTCCTCTCGCTGAACAATGAGGTCAGGAATATTCGGGTAGCTGGGAAAGATCCGAAAGTCCGCAGGGAGAACAAAATCCTCCACTCTACGGACGTTCTCAGTGTGCTCTTTGTGCTACCCGCACCTGACTCCGAGCAAGAGGGCTACCTGGATGATGAAAAAAAGTACCCTGGAGTGTCCTCCTTCGAATCGATTGCGAGGGACACGTCACGTACGCTGCTGTCGTCACTTACTAACGGTTCTTCGCTGTGCTGGCATCTGTAGCCCATGCAAGAGATAAACCCACAAATAGAGAAAAAATCCCTTCTCAGAACCCAACAAAAAAAAGGATGACGCGAAGAAGGTGCCTTCAACGTTCCTTAGAGGTGCCGTCGAGAATTTTTTATGGAGCATCCGCGCAATGCCGATACGAATCCGTGCTTCTTCGGAGAGGGGTCGGGCAGCAGCGAGTACCGTCGAACAGTATGGCGCGCTGCGGGATGGTCTCACGCGGAGGATGGACAAGGAAGGACTCGCTCTCCTTCAGCGCAACTGTGGTAACCCGTTTCATGAGTCACTGTTAATGGCCGTGTGGGCAGACCGTTCGAGTCCGTGGATACAGCTTCACGGTTACTCAGATGTGCGTGGTCGAGAGACTGGACGCCTGGCCGATTCTGATAGGCATCCGAATGGGTAGCCTCTGGGCAGGCTCGGATTGTGAGCGCTCGAAGCGACTGCTGGGGGTGAGTAAAGAGTTTTGTCTAGGTGGTGGCCGCTCACTTGCGCATGGGTAACGTGTGCGCCTGCTGCCTCTGTCCTGAACTTGGACCCTAGACTGTTCCTGTTGGTCCCCTGCCTCTCTCCTTCTCCCTTCACCTTCTTCACGGAAGATGGATGGATGTCTGGATCGCGACGAAATGCCTCGTGCTATGACGATAGAACCGCGGCTTCTTCCCTCGAAGCCACCACCCGTTTCTTGTTGTCGAATCTTCCTTCCCCCACCGTGCCCATCGACATGCAAGATCTGCCACATCGCGGGACATTCTCGCGGTCTCCCCTCTACCCCGTTTCTTTGGAAGGGAGTACAGGACGCCTGCTCGCTCCCTGTCTGGAGCGGCCGACTGCAGCGCTCCTGATACCCTGCTTCGGAAACGCGCGGAGCCGTCTCTCGGCCTAACCAGGAACTTCGCCGCGTCCACAGGCGCAGTGACCGAACTCAGAGGCGTCCAGTCCTCTTCCGCCCGGGTCACTGCAAGCTCGTCGTGAATACGAGGCGGTGGAGCTGCGCCCAGGGTTGCGAGGGCAGCCTCCTTCCCCCTTTCTCATCTTCCCTTTTGCTGTCCCCGTTCACGTGACAGTGTCCTTGCCAGCCTGGATGCGTCAACACTACCGAGATCGACATACGGAAGGTCGGCCGCATGGACAGGTGGTTCAGCCCTGCCTCCTGCTCCTCATCGTCCTCCTCCTCCTGCTCCTCATCGGCCGCCGAGAAGGATGCGCCTGACAAGAGCTCCCTGAAGCAAGAGAGGGACTTCACTCGCTCCTGCCTGGACCGAGGCAGCATGAAGGTGTCGAAGGTCTTGGAATCGTACGTACCTACTGCCGCGCCGCTGAGCGGGAGACCGCCGCACTGCCTCCTCTCTTAGGTACCTCAACTACTTCGAGCTGTACGCGGAGTACGACCCCTTCATCGCGAGTCCGGAGCCCTCGAACCCCTGGATCTCCGACAACCCCGAGTTCTGGGAGCAGGAGAAGGGACAAGGGTAGGCGGGGCGGGTCCGAGGAGGCGGGGCGAGCACGCGAGCGCCACCTCCCCGCAGCAAGGACATCTCCTGCAAGAGGGTGCGGAAGTGGGCGTTCGGCCTCCACGAGCTGCTAAAGGACCCGGTGGGCAAAGAGTGCTTCATTAAGTTCCTGGACAAGGAGTTCAGCTGCGAGAACCTGAGGTGAGGAGGGCCCGTCCTTTCTCCAGGGAGCAACCCCTGCCTCCGCCGCTGCAGGTTCTGGGAGGCAGTGCAGGAGCTCAAGGCGCTCCGCCTGAAGGACGTCAATGAGAAGGCGCAAAGCATATGGCAGGAGTTCCTAAGCAACGACGCGACGTATCCGATCAACATCGACTCGAAGTCCCTTGAGGCGACCAAGAAGAACATGGAGCAGCCAGATCGGTGGACGTTCGACATCGCGGCGGTAAAGGGGGTGGTGGTGGAGGGGAGGGGCGCATACTCTCGGAGTTGGACCATGCCTCGTGTGCCCGCAGGCCCACTTGTACCACCTAATGAAGAGCGACAGCTATCCCCGCTTCCTACGCTCGGACATGTACAAAGAGATCCTGGGCGGCAGCAAGAAGAAGGTGAGTGCACCTTGGAGGTCCCTTGATTCCTGCACCCCTCCATCCCCTATGACATTCTTAATCCTACCCTCCACCCCGCCCCTTTGCTCCGTCCCTGAGCGCTTTCGTGAGGACGCGCCCCTCGCCCCTGCCGCAGCGACCGGAGGGCCCGTTCAAACGGTCCACAGCAGGAGCGAACAGAGAGTTCCCTCCCGATGCTTTCCACAGGCAGTTCGATATGGTGACCTTCCAGGACCAATCACGCTCCCTGCGAGGATGCATGAAGTGCTCGGAGGAGCGTGAACGCCTCTTGGCGAAGAGCGGTGCTTCTCCTCCTCCTCGAGCTGCCTTTTCATGACCTCGTGAGCTGTTGCAGCTCCAAATCCTCCTCCTTCTCTTCCGATTCCTCGCCTGATTCTCTCCCCTTCTCCTCCTCCTCCTCCTCGTTGCCTTTCTTGGCTGCTCCTCCTCTGTCCTGAAGGAGGCAACTCTTCCTCCCCACAGACTCACCCGTCTCCCACTGTCCAGTAACCCTCCTTTCTTCATCAGCTTGGAGGAAGAGCAAGGCGCCCCGGTCCCGGGAAGGGGACGAGGGGTTGGCGAGACTTTCCTTCCGCTTTAGGCCGCTGCTTCCCACTCCCCTAGGCAACCTATTGGAGACTCACGCGGTGCTTTCTCTCTTCCAGACATCAGTGAAAGGGTTGCGGTCCATCGTCACGTTCACGAAGAAGGAGTCGTCCCTCCCACTCCAGTACTAGCCGAGTGACGCCGGCGAGCGCCCCCGTCGGCCCCTTCTTCCCCATGCCCCTTCCTCCCCGAGAGGAATCCTCGGTGCCCGCAGATGGACTCTCGGCTCTTCCGGGACCGCCCCTTCCCCAGGGGCAGTAAAGAGACGACGTGAGGCCTTCTGGAAGGGAAAGGAAGAGTCCCCCTCTGGACTCGGGAGGCACAGCTTCGCCTTGCACTCCCTGGGAGGTGGTGCTCCGTGTCGTAGATGCAGCATCTGTGTCGCCGTCGGTACCATTAGAGCTTGCTTAGACCAGAGCAGGTCCCTCGAGGGTGCGAGAGGAGGCAACCCCTCTCTCTTCTCCTGGACAGGGAAGGGAGGGTCTTCCTTCTCCCATCCATCCCTAAAGATCATCTCGGTCCCGGATTCTTCCTTAGATGGCAGCCACTTTGGGGTGGAGACCAGCAAGGGGGTGCTGATAGGACCCGAACCCTCAGTGCTCCCCTCCTTCAGAGCTTCGTTCCAAAGGAAAAGTGAGGGATGGGCGTATCCCCTTCTACATTTCCGCTCAGGAAGAGGGATTCATCCTGTCAGCGGTAGGAGAAATGCGCTAGGAAAAGGGGGATGGCAGGCGCCCCCCGGAGGACTCCCTTCCGTTCCTTTCCTGGCAGAAGGAGCGAGTCCGGCGAGACGCCCGAGGTCCGCAAAGTCTGCCCCTTTTCGGCGCGGAGGGATGCCATGGACGCTTTCCGTGGCACTGGTTCTCCTCTGTGGAGTCTCTAGACCTGCCCCTGGAGCGGGCGGAAGGCCCCGCGTGGACGCTCCAGTTCCGGGGGCAGTACCATTCTCATAGCCAACTCTCGCCTCGGTCTGTCTTCCATTGCTCTGCAGCTGGACTGGACACCCTGAGAGGAGAGAGAAGAAAGGGGGTCTTTCTCCTGGCAATAAGGAATGGAGGCTCAGTCGGATGTTAGCGGAATGGAAAGAGGACGTGATTCTGGTCCAGGGGGCTGCGAGGGGCCACAGACTCGACCTCGCGTCTTGGCTACAGTTCACCAACGCTGCCCACGATGCGACCCTCGGAACGCGTGCCTTCCTCGTATTCCTCTTACGCGGGATGCAGATCCCTAGCGGCATTCCAAGGCCGTTCCGGAAGGAGACCTGCAGGAGCGCACCGGCATTCTGGGTACAAAAAGGGGGTGCCCTCGAGCGCTGCCTGCCCACAGCGCTCGAGAGTACCAGCGTGGGTGCCGCCCCTGAGTGGGCGCACCCGGCAGTCTCACCGCCGCTGGTCCCATAATCACCTCCTCCCGAAGGGCGCAGAGGGGGAGTTGGAGTCCGCTCATGACCTTTGGATGCCGATGCGCTCCTGCAAGTCTCCTTCCGGGACGGCCTTGGAGACGACTGTTCGGCGATTCCCGGAAAGCTGATCTCTCGTCAGTATGTGGAAGTTCCAAGTGTCGGCAGCGGCATCATCGCTGGCTAGCCTCCGACCCGGCTGACCTTCACGTTCAAAAAGAAGTTTTCTTTTCTTTGCCGCTAGCTTTCCTTCCCTGCCAGGAAGCAGCAACACGCGCACGGGAAGAGGCCGCATTCGAGAGTGGTCACGTATGACCCTCTCCTCCTTCCACGGGAATGCTGGATCCATGGTACCTTGCTCTCGGTGGCTCACTCCTTGAGTTCCTGGAAAAGTGGATACGCTGTCGTTCTGCACGAGCCTACGGAATGTACCATCTTCGATCTTGCGAGATCGTTCCGCAGGAGGCTGCGTTCCCCTCGCAGGACACGAGATGGAACGAACGGTACCCACTTCGCTTCACGGATGAGTCCTCGACCTCCAGAGAAATCATGGAATATCCCCTGGGCATCATCATCTTCTGCCTGCTGTGCTGTTGCATTCTGCTTCATATCAAAGCCCTTCCAAGTTCAAGTCTGAGGTAATGCCCTGCGCGTCACATCTCTCCAAGCCTCAACAGCTGCTCCTCACCTTCTGACCATCCCTGCTCCTCCTGCCTTAAGAAAATACAGAATTCTCGTTCGAACGTGCGTTTTCCCACCATCCTGCATCCAGGAATCAAGGGAGTTTACCAGAGATGATTTTCAAAGTCCTGAGCAGACTGCAAAAACGGGTCGACTCCTGCAGGGAGAAGAAGGACGTTTCGGGGGCAGCAGAGTAGACCAAATGCAACGGCATTCCTCGAAGATTCCCACAGCCAGCCACCTGTTTGCTATCACATTGAAAATATGCTCTTCCTCAGCTCCAATCGGGGATTAGAAAGGAAATTCCACTTTCTGGAAGGAAAGCGAATCCGGGAAAAAAGGAAGAGGGGTTAAGGGGGAACATTTGATGAAGTGCTACGGATACCTTCATAGAATGTTCCGATTAAAGATGCTCTCTGGAACACTTTTTAATGTTCCTGAATATTTCTGGTTTGGCTTGGAACTGCTAGATGTTCTGGATTGGTGAGTTGGGTGCTGTGCTTCTATGGAAGGTGAGTTGGCTGATTGAGGGGCGCCTACAGGGGAAGGGGATGCAGATTTCTGATCCTGGATGAAAATGCTACCTTGATCCCCAGGGACTATCCGTTTAGAAGAACATCTGGAGATCCTTCCTGATGCATCATCATGTCCGATGGCAATGTAGGTTTCTTCAGAGATAAAATGGACAAGTGCTTTGCATCTAACATGATTTGCTCACTAAGAAATCACGTCTTGTGGATTCGCAAGTATTCTCAATGTTCAGTTCCTGCGTGCAGGGGTTACAGTCAGGCTTGAAAGCAGTGAGTATCCACTTGAAAATTTCCCTTATTTGCCACATAAATGATCTTAAATCCCATTACACCGGCACTGCATCTCTAAAGGTATTTTCTAACAAACGAGGGAAACTGTTCTTTTCTGGTTTTAAATATTCAGACTTGAAAAAATTTTCCGTATAGGGATTGTAAACACAGAAGGTATTCCCGATGTTTTCTTGTAATAATTAGTGGAAGCAAAAAATTGAAAACATTCATCCAGATGCTTTTTCCAATGAATGCAGTAGACGAACAATCTCTCTCTCCCTCTCTTTTTTTGGAGATAATAAAAGATGATTTTAAGATTCTCATTTTTTGAATTAGTTTCAATTATGATAAAGTGCAACCTTGAACGTTTTTATGTCACTCGGGGATAAAACTGCTGTTCATTACATGGATACACTGAATCAGGGCTTTCAGGCTTCAAAAATAAGTTCTGGATTCCCCTGTTACTTTGGGAACTACAGGATCTAGAAAATAAGGATAGAGAAAGTGCTTTAAACAGAGAAAGTTTAGAATAATTGATTTCAAGATAACTGAAATAACGAAACAATATCTTCAATAAAGAAAGATTATTAATGCAGGAGTGCGGGCTATGATTCTGCGTTTCTCTGTTATTTGTCGCGGTCTTCTTTTCTATAATGTTTTCATAGTATATCTGAGAGAGAAAACCATTATTATTTCCAACAAGTTTGCTGACCGATATGTAAACAGAAGCATTCGTCGAAGTCAGATTGTGTGGTAATTAGTTTAATGGAAAATCACTGCATTAACGAAAATTCATTTTGAAATAAGGATTTCAAAATATTCAAGCAAACTACTGATTGAGTTCTCCCAATCAGACTAGCTGTGGGGCAGTTTATGTAAAGAAACAATTACGTGAATGACAAAGGAAACAAACAAGATCTTATTGTGCGTTCGTACTTTGGCATTTGTATGCTAGAAGGTCCGCTACCTCTTTCCCAAGTTTGTTCTCGTCACTCTGTAGGTTTTATTCCCTTGAGTGAATCTACTGCTTACTATTTTGGTGCATATTCTGCAAAGTTGTCTCAGGTACTCTCCAAGTTTCTCTTCTAAGGCTTGCAACACATCATGGCAAGACTTTTCACTGTAGGAATAAAAGTACGAAAGTTAACTTTCTTTATCATTTTCTAGTTCCTTTAGTTTTGTTCCTTCCAGTCTGGAGGACACATTTTTCACGGGTCCTTGAGTTACAGAGAAACATGATTCATCTTTTCAAAAACTCTTGTTGCTGAATAGAAATGAAAGAATCCATCAGCGTAAAAATGTATTGCAACCTGGATGAAATTTCCATAACAACTGGATAATCAATCTCAACTTGTTTGTCTTTCCTATGTTCAGAAAATTTTCAAACTATCTAAGCAATTTGCAGGCTTCCTCGTCCGGCGACGAGTGTTTCGATAACGTATTGATGCATTTTCGCATAATGTTCTGTCGCCATCTACAAACGTTTGCGTTGACTACTTTGAAAACCTACTGCAGTAGGTTGGTCTCCTGCAAAATTTTCGATTTTAGAGGAATAGGAGAAACTGGTATTTCTAATGTGGCAGCTTACCATTAAGCCAAATGGACAGTTAGCAACATCTCATCATTCGCTTGTGGTTTGTAACACAAGCAAACACACTACATTTAATTATGGAATGTTATCAACGTAATTGATTCTTTTTAGTTTCCATCAATAATACGTGGAACATAAAATGTATTTCACGTTTATGCCAAGATTGAATTTATAGAGTGCTGTTGAAATATGAAAAGGGAAGCTTTGAAATGAGAAATCGATTAAGTTATTAGCTGATAGTTAAAAGAAATTGTGGAGATTGATGTCTGAATGTATGGTAGCTATTGTATGTTGATGCTTGGATAGGAGATTAAAAGCACAATCATTTCAACGGTTATAAAATGAAGCATGTTTCTGATACACAAAATGAAATCAGTAATAAAAAAAAAAATAGATGTTTATCTTCGACTGTGAAAACTCTGAAAGCGGTGTTCACAGAGTATGTGATCTAGTAATAATGTTTATCATAGCTGTTGAAAGATTAAAATGGTTAACCATTTAAATGGGTTAAAATGGTTTATAAAATGAAGCATGTATTCGTATTTAGCAGTGGCTTTTTAAGTAATGCTACCACAAATTCTGAATCCATTATTGTTTCTTTAATTCACCAGAAGCCAAGCTTCATTACATTTTTTTATTTGGAATCAGTTTCAGGTGTTAGTTTTGTTGAGCCACGCTCATGTTTTTATTGATTATATAACAAGATAATCGTAATCCAGTTTATTAAGCATGGCAGTGGTAAGTTTGCTGAGTTGCAAAATACAAGTAGATATCATGTAACTAATGAGTTTAAGCAACTGAAGAAGGGGCTATGTTTAAATTACTCAAAATTGAGCATTTTGAAAGCAAATACATTACTGTGGACATGGAAGAGCATCAAATTGTTTGCATCATTTGAAAGTTCAAGCACTGTAGATGCCAATGCAAAGATGTCTGTTTCATCCTTGGAGAAAGTAGAAACTCAGAATGCTACTGCTCATAAAATGAGCAAAGCAGTAAGAGCATATCTAGACAGAGCAGAAAAATATGGTAATTTTTCTGCATTTAGCGTTCATAATTTTTATTGAAGATTGAGAGTAATGTGGTAAACCATGTCTGTTTTGTGAATATAGCTTCTGTTTCTATGGAAGTTTTTGTTTCCTTCTGTTTTCTCTAATCTGTTCTGAATGAGTGTTTTCATTTCCCAAATTAGAAGAATTGATAAGATTTGAGTTAAGCATTTCTTTCCAGAAAAATTTCTACAAAGTGAGGAAAAGGAATTTGAATTTGGGAGGAGACATTTGGCCAATATGATGGGAGAGGATCCTGAAACATTCACTCAAAAAGATATTGATGTAATCAAATTTGTATTCTGTTGAAAGATTCAGAACTATTATTGAACTTTTTAGACAGCAATAAGATATTTATTTCCTTCTGGTATCTATGATCCAAGAGCCCGTCCAATGATGAAACCCCCTGCAGAAATTTACCCTAAGAAGAAAGAAGCTGAGTTTGATGCAGAAGGAAGGCCCCACCACTTTCTCTTTTATACTATGAAACCCCGATTTTTTGATATTCTTTTTGTGAGTAAGCACTGATTTTCAGAGAAAAGTATTGAATGTTTATTTTTTGATTTTCCACTATGAAGAACATTACTGCTAAACTGAAAGAATTGAATACAGTAGAAGATAAAGTGAGATCGCAAGGCCAGATGCTTCCTAAGAGTGAATCTATGTTAGTATTCTGATAATATACTTTGTTTGCAGATGTCATTATGTTTCAGACACCTGAGTGAAAGTGTTTGGATTACTAAAATGGAATTGCAATCCCAAATTTTGGAAACTATAAGAGATAGCATGGTAAGCAAAGGAGGAAAACTGTATACTCGACTTATAGATAGTATGACAATTTTATTGAGAGTTTTGAACGGTTAGTATCACATCCATTAGCTTTTATGGCAAAAGACTTCATCATGAAATACCGGAAAAAATTAGCCGTCCAAACAGAATTCAAAACTCTACCTCAGGTCAGTAATCTGCTGTCTAGATAGATTTCATCCATGCTTTAGTTGTTACAATGCAGCAGGACAGGAAAACCATTCATCACCCAAGAAGGTAAATCCTTATCAGCTGTCCTTCAAATAATTGATGAAATATAAGGTACTAGAAAAAGAGCCAGAGCTAAAGTTACTGTTTGGGGTGATGGTTCTGGCAGAGTACTGATTAATGGCAAAGATATTTCATACTTTCAAGGATTCCAGTATAGGGAACAGGTAAAATAAATGTTACAAATGTGTAAAATAAATGTTAATTTTTTTATTCTCTTGTTTAGATCTTTTTCCCTTTACAATTTACAGGATTATTAGGTAAAGTAGACTTTGAAGCATCTGTGGTGGGAAGTGGACTTTCTGCTCAAAGTGGAGCTATTCGTTATGCTCTGTCATTGTGTTTAAGATCTTTTGTTGATGATGCTATGGTGGAACGAATGAGGCGAGGTCAGCATACGATTATATCTTTTCTCAATTGTGTCATCATGTAGCTGGATTGCTTACATGGGAAAGGCGAATTAAGGAAAGAAAAAAACCTGGCCAGGAGGGAGCACGGCGCAAGTTTACATGGAAGAAACGATAACTTTTACATGTAGTGGTGGATCTGTTCAAAAACTTTTCACAGTAATTGGAGTTGTCTGATATCTCGGAAATGGGGTGCTATCACTATACTGTTACAGTATGCTACAAGGACACATTTTTATTAGATTAATTTTTCACTAACTTCATGTATTACTTCCCATCTACATCTTGATGGCTGAAGGAAGAGTTGTGATTTGTCATGGTATTCAAGATTTTTTACATTGTTCAGTGTAGAACAGATGTTCAAGAATCTAGTGATGATGTCTTGTCTCACATTATAATGTATCATTCATTTTGCAATCATAGTTTGTAATCTCATATGTAAATAGGTTATCCTTACAAAGAGAGGGTACAGTTATATCGAAGTTCAAGTTAGGGATCTAAATTCCTTGTGTTTTCAAGGATGCTTCCACATATGCAATAATTTTTGATAAATGATACTGGATGTTATATTGCATCTAGGCTTTACTGCATAAAGATTGTTGTAAGAGGTTATTTGTAATTTCTTAGAACTTACTGAGGAATTTGCCAGGAAGGGCAAAATCAACTCTATTGCAACAAAACAGGAGTGCAATTCCAGCAGGGGCACAAGTTTCGAATTTCCAGTTCAGAGTTATGCCCCACAGATTGTCAGCTTCCCAGGATTTCATAAGGTTGTCCAACACAGGCTGAAATATCTCTTAATGTTCTGGAATGCCAAGAGACATTTGCACATGTGCTTCAATTCAGTAATGCCCTATTTTTCATACTAAGGAGGGACTGCCACAGTTCTTCCTGCTTCATTTTCCTTTCAATAATACTTATGAAGTGCATTTTTGCTGACACTTATAGGTTGCACATTTCTTAACAGTATTAAAAAAGCAAAACGTATCAGAACTCAACAATGGAGTCCAAAAATGTAAACATTATATAAAGTGTCAGATATAATATGAACAGATTTACTCAAGTGCTGTAATCTATACCGATGTATACATATAATATACAATGATGACTTTTTTTCAGTTAGTTTAAGCATTTCATTTGGATACAAATGAAGTCCCATAAACTAATATTCCAAATTTCCTCTAAGTTACTAACCTTTCATTACTCATTATGTGATTCCACAAATAATATGAACGAGGTACTTCAAGTTAAGCTCCTAGAGATGCGGCTTTTGCTTTTTTAAAGGAATCAGCTTGTAAAAATCCATCTACAGAACTTAACATCATGTGGAACACAAAAGAACTGCTGGTGTCTCTTAATGCTCCAGGCTGGAAATTCAGAATTTCCAAATGGAACTCCCTAAAGCAGCAGTTGTTGGGTCCATGAACCTAAGTGTCCTTGTTCTTCAGTAATCTTGCAAGAGACAAAAACTGGGAAATGGTCCCAAGAGTCATTTGCGGAATGCAAGTGCATTCCAAGGATGCTACGGATTTGTTTTGATTTTTGTCTAACCCAAGATTGCCCTGCTGAGAGCACGTCTACATGAGCTAGGTATGGCCCTGTAGTCACATAGCTCACAACGAGGCTGGTGGCCATTCCATCACCAGAAAATTTGTCAACTATTCATTTGAAAGCCATGAGGGAAAAGGGTTGAAGAGAGCGAATGTGCTAGTGCATTATGTCGCATACAATTTTGCGCGCTTCCTCCGCTACCTTCTTTCGAGGAAGACATACTGAAAAAACTGGAATCCTCTTGGTCTTTTTGATGAGAGTGCCTTTCTCTTGCAACTCTGGTTGGGATGTTTGCGAAACCTCGACGGAAGGATCAAATCTCGAAAAGAGTTTTCTTCATGGGATACCTCTTGATCAACGTGCTTCAGTTCCAGAACACGCGGTTATTCTTGATGAAACTTCTTTGCTTCTTGGAAAATCGAAAAAGGTCCCTAATTTCTCAAATTCTATCCAAGCTGCCTATGGCTACATTCTCGAAAAAGCAGGAGGGTTGTTTACTAATTGCAAATTTTCTTCTGGACCACAGAACTGGACGTGTTAAGGTCATCGGCCCGATCTGGGCTGCTCTCTCTCTGCCTAGCGTAGCTCACTCTGGCACACCCTAATTGCATCGTCCCCAAGTAGAAGGTGTATGAAAAGCATTTTTACCGTCTCTCTGTTACGAGACCCTCTTCCAATGCCAGGAACTCGTGATGATCACAGAACCGAAGGGGTTTCCAAAGGAGCGAGTGAGAGCGCCCTAAACTTCTGTTGGAAATCTCGCGTACGCTAGACCTGCATCAACGAAGTCCTGTCCTCGTTAGATTCACTCAGTAGACCTTCAGGATCTCGTGGTGGTTGAGGAAGCCAGACTGGTGACAAAAGTCGTGTCCTCGATCCACTCGAGTCGTCCGCCTCCTTAGCCATACCACCAAAGTGCAAGAGCTCAGCTGTAAAATTTCTTGCTGTTGACTGCTATGACAGCTGCATGCTTGAGGCGATTCCTTGATGCCCTTCTTTAGTGCGCGGTGGAAATGAAAAGAAGGGAGAACAGGCACGATTAGACACTCTGGTCTGCAGGAAGGACTTTTTGCCTTTTAGCCTGAAAGCCAACCACATATCTTCCTAGGAAACCGGAGAGTGGATTATGGGGCTGTAAAATGGGCTTCGGAGGCTAGGCCTTCGACTCTACGGAAATGTTGCGTCCACTGGAGCCAGAAATCTCTTGATGTCCACGTTTGAAAGACACAACGCCGGCTTGTTTTTCATTGTGTTGAGACAAGAGCGCCATCCCAGAAGGTTTTCCACTCGCGAGTGCACTCGACTGGACCGAAAGCAGCTTCCGTTTTGTTCCCCTTTTTTGTGTATTTGTAGAATGGAGGCTGAAATGTATAACGGAGGGCACGCGCGGACCCTGAATGGCACGATGAAAGTGGAAACGGTCCTCGTGATCTTTCCTGTTTCCTGCGTTAGGCTGCAGTCTGCGGCTGCAGGAGGAGCCTCTGTACGCTTGCTTCGGTACGCCCTTCAATTCGAGGGGATTGACAAATCCTCCAGATATCCTACAGATCCTTGGAGCCAGATATTAAGTGCATGTAGATGGAAGAGTAATTCTGGATCCGGTTTCTTATGTGCTCTCAGGCCTCGCGAAGTCACATGACGACCCAGCGTGGTTCCTAATGCAAGAACCACGTCTCATCCAGTCGTTAGGTGGGCCTATGACGTCGGAATTCCATTTGTAGAGCGTTCGGCGCCGCTTGCTGCCAGGCCTCTGCACGGTCGCTCCGAACCATGCCGAGGTTCTCAGCGTTCTCGTGTGATCACCGAGACTTTTCCACAAGAGTTCCATGGTTGCCACCTCCCTGCTGCCGTTCGAGGCAACCAACAACACTTTTCATGGGGTCCGGGTGAGCGCGCCGCATAGAATGCTCCATAACCCGATGTTTGCTGCATTCCCTCAGCTCCCGTTCCGCTTGCCCGAGTTGTTCCATTGGATGACGTTCGTGGATCCGACGGCGCACTCTACAAACTTCATGGGTGGCTCCCAGGAACGGTTGGAAGCTCGCAAGGAACTCTGGAATGCATATGTTTCTTGAAAATGCCAACGTGATGCGTCTTTCGAGTAACGAAAAGGCTGCAACCTTCTGATGAACCACAGAGTGGCCTTCTGATTCAAGCTACTTTGGAATCAATCTGTAAATTCAAAGGGCCAGAGAAAAGATCGGTTCGGAGCATGGCGATAAGATTCTTTTGCGATGCAAGAGTAAAGTCCAGGGGTTCCAAACACATCTTTGACTCGCACTTGTCTGAAGGAGTGCTGAAGGTTGTAATCTGCTCATTCTCTTTACGGTTCCAGGCTCGTCTCTCCAGCCTTCTCCTTTCATGTCAGTGCATGGTTTTCTTGCATGTCTATTTCCTGGGAATAGCCACTCTATCCTTTGCAATACGTGTAGACGTTCGTCGCGGACAAAGGGAAAAATTCATGAAATTCAAACTCAAAAGTAACTCTCATGGACGAGCAACCAGTCGGTTCTACAGTCGTGAGCTGACTTTGGAGCGAAGTTCAGGCAGGGATTTTCCTCACGCTTGGCTTTTTGCTGGATCCTTTCGAAAAGCACAAGCGTTAGACCAGAGTCAGGGTTCCTCTCTCACCACAACGAAGATTTTAAGAAATCGCAGCACCGCACTTCTCCTTAGTCTCCAGGCTTTGTAGGGGAGGTGTCTTGATCCCAGAAGACCATCTGGAATCTGAACGATGGCAATGCGTGGTGCTCGACCAGAGCGCGGTGAGGACAGATCCAGTGCGACCAGCCCCGAGGTCGCCTAAGCTCACGGTTGGGACCCTTCTCCTGGTACTAAAGGAAAGAGGGAAAGAAGGTGCGACAAAAAATACGAAGGAGATTCTCCATCTGTTCCTCAAGACGAGTCTCCGACTCTTGGGAGTCGGTTCATTAGTGACAGTGGCCCAACCTGTTCTTCGCGTATGCATCCTGAGGCTTTTGCCGATCTTTTATTGATAAGGAGTTCCAGAAACTGAAGGAGAGGACTCAATACCATCGGTTTCTCCTTACTAATAAGGCGCACCTCGTCTTCCGGAAATTCCTTCTTCCATAAGAAGGACGAGTTTGGTTCTGTCAGTGACCTATCCTGCGTTCCCAGCCTCTGGAATGCTAGATCCGGGGCAGACTATGTCTTGCTTGTTCTTCAGGAATTTTCAGTGCCCACAGCACCCCGTGGTCCTCTAGATTACACGATCCCAAGCATCTCACGACCAAGACCCAATAGCTCTGGGCTCTTCTAGAGCTACCACTAAGTTCTGTGTCCTAGGAGTATTTAGTGGTCCGGTCGAATCTTGACACCCATAACAGATATGGGTTGGCTAGGGAACACACGCTCCCCACACTTATGTTCCCAAGAAGTCCTTGACTCGGACAGCCAATTTGTCTTGTCTTTCGGTGATCAGTTTTGAGCTGCTGATGCAGTGACTGAGATATTTTTCATTTCCATGCCATTCCGGGTGGCGATACTTGAGCAGACAGCACATTGAGATACATTGCTCTGTTCGAGGTTCATTCCACAGTAAATTCCGGAGCGTGCGCATGTCCTCGTGTACAGTGATGTCAATATCTTCGGGCATGTTAAGCTGAAGCGTGATCGGATCATTTGAAGACCTTTCCTTTCCATATCTCTCAGTCGTTGATCCAACAATGGCAGTGATGACATGGAGAACGGTAGGAGAGACCAGAGACTTGCACGGAAACTCTTCGATCCCGTTTCTTGTCGCCTGAAAGCCACTAACTGTCCAAGATATGCAATCCTGAAACGTCACGAATGAGCCTCTATTATACCGCTTCGGATGAGGTCCTGTTGCTAGCAGTCTATGTTTTTCATTTCTTCCATAAAGAGCGCTAATATCCTAATGATGCACTGAGAATAGGTTTGCTCCTGTTGGTCTTGACTTGATTCTAAGGTCTCGAAGCAGTCTGCTGCAGACGCCAGTGCAAGCTTGCAGGATTCTCGACCCTCTTAGATTCGCGCCACCCTTGACTATACGGAACTTTTTTTCCCACATGCTCGCCTGTGCTCGTATCCATAAAAAGATACGAGCAATACGACTACAATAAACATTTTGCTGATGTTTATTTCCAGTTTCTGTGATCTCCGAGGAAGCCGACACAGGGCTTCGTGCATTAACAGATTCCTCCGCCTTCAGTGATGAAGACCATCGATTATTAGAAAGAGAGCATTGTTGTGTGTATCTGTGACCACGTGAAAGTTGATGCTGGAGTTATCGGGGATCGTCCACTGCAGAAGCGAATGGGGTCGCGCACTGCTCGACTTTAAGAAGGGAAAGCACAAAATATTCTCTGGAAATCCACGACTTGCTGGAACACATCTTCAGAATGATCGTTAGCAGGAAAAAAAAGAGAGAGAGAAAGAAAAGAAGAAAATCATTAGGTTTCCAGAGAATGTTTTGTGCTTTTCATTCTTCTTCTGTTTCTTGTGTAAAATAATCATTCGAGAACACCTTGTCGAGTACACGTAGGATGATTCCCCGGCAACGTGCAGAAGAATTTTCTGGGAATCCATCCAGCCTTACTCATCCAGCTGTATTGGGATGGCAGCCAAATTGAACACCATTCTGTTCTCTCTAGAAACTAAAGAATCAGGATGTCACTTTATTTGTGATCTGTAGTTTCCTCACAGGAACAATGGAATAGTCCTGTCTTCAGCAGGTTAGACTCATTGCCCAAGCCATACTATTCCTACTCCATCTGCTGGATAGTAGTGGGGGATCTATCTTAGAAGACTACAGTAAATGATGCATCGTTCGGGTAGTGGATGTTGCGCTATGCTGCAGAGTGATTAACTAACTGATGTGTGACTACATGGCGAGGATATTTCCCGGTGAGATCATCATAAAAACGTACACGTACATTTCCTGTACACGTTAATATTGTGAAGAATTTTATTCTTTACTTTTTCAGTAAAATAAATGCACCACATAGGTACTCTCGATGCATCTGAAATCAATACAGACCCAGTTGCATGACATACGCGACCGTACTGAATGTTTCCTGTTACATCACGTGACAGAGCATTGATCTGACAGTTTTCCTTAAGCATTCCCTGTTTGTGCGCTTCCCGTCAGGCGCATGACTCGGCAACGTGCAGGAACAGCACTAGGGTTGTTCTGTAGGCTACAACAAACGACTCGTTACCCTTATTCTTTAAAGATGTCTTGAAAACTTCACTTCCTCCACAATGCACAAATTTTAATTGCTCGAACTACCACTCTGTACTTCCGAGGGCTTCCACAACATTCCTCAAGTTTGGAAACTCTGAAGTTCGTTCCGTTTCATGTTTTGTGATCTGCTTCTTTGGGTTGAGAGTGGTAGCTAAAGCGCTTGATAGAAGTGCTTTGGTAGGATTCCATACGCTCCGTGAAGTGGTGAGTATCGTTTTGTGTCTGCTATTCTCTTTATCTGGCTTCTCGGAGAAGAGGTTTGGGTGACGCGTGACGCAAATAGATTTTCCTACGCGTGACTCGCTACCGCTTTGTGTTCCTGACTTCGCCTTGGAAAAATTCGACCGGAAATCGAACACTCCTAATGAATTGATCTCTTGATTCAGGCTACGATCGATCAAAAGTTGGCCGCACTGAATTCGTAGCACTGGTCAACAGTGACTGAGGTATCATGTTAAAGGTTACGAAAAGAGTTGAACAGGCTTATTTTTTTTTTTTTGGCGGAGCCTTTGGTATTTGCTGCGTATCTCATGTGCTTTCGCGAGAGTGAATCGGATAAAGAGGAATTGCCAAACACTGCGAACACTAAAACAAGCAAGTCCCTGCAAGAGAATGCTGACGGTTCCGTTCCGCTTCGTTGTAAACCCCCAAAGAGAGGACACGACAACAAGCACCAAAGCACCCTTCAAAACACCTTACACTCCGGTCGATTCTGCGTGAAAAAGCTTTCGATCCAAATGAAAAATGCCGTTGGCTCCCGTGAGAGCGATGCCATGGTTCTAGTGCAACATGGAGTAGATCATTCCCTTTGCATGCTCAATGGAGGCACGGAACGCACCGTCAACGTTGATCTCTATTCACAAGGACAAGCATTCTGTGTTTGCTGTAGCCGGACTTTTTCTTCGCTTGCAGCGTTTTTCCAGTCTTGCAGCTCATCTTCGTCTATAAAAGAAGGAGAAAGAGAAAATAAGAGCAAAGAAGGCTGCTACCCTCCAGAGTCGCTGCTTGTCTGGAAGGACCGTTTACCATGGAGCCACAGTGAAGTTCCAGCGTTCACCGCGGCTCCATAGTAAACGGTCACTTCTAATAACCCCAACGGAAAGACGAGCTTTAATCCCCGTCTTCCGCGAATGAATTGAGAGCAATTGAAAGAAGATCGACTTCCTGATCGAGAGGACGACGACCTCCGGGTGTATTACTGTAGCAAAAAAATTCCAGATTGAACGCCTCAGGCTGCCAGATTCAAAGCAACAGATCTCCCCTGGTAGAATGAGGATTCGGCTCTACAGGATGCCCTCCTCGAATGTTTTCCCCCAAAAGAAATGTATCGGTGGTCACCCAGCAAGCTTGCGGACCACGAACCATCCCGCTGGCTGTAGATCTCCATAATGGGAAGATGCACGCTTTCTTTTATGAGACCTGCGCAACGCCTACTTCGTAGTGGTCTGGTCCGGGATTTTTCCTGTTCTTGCAAATATCCGGATTAATGCCTTTCGGGATTGAAATCTGCTTCACGTGGTTCAGTCCACCCTGGCTGCCATTCTGCCATGGCGACCACGAGCGGCATCGAGAGTCGTGGGTTCAAGTCTACCACAGAAGGGATTGACACCGTGTTTGGATGCTCCGAGGTTTCTGGTTTCTTCCTATGACGACGCCGGGATGACTACAGGAGTCGAGTGTGCGCTAATAGCGCGCTCGTGTCCGCGGCCGGATGGCCTGTTAACTAGCAGCCAGACATCAGGGGTTGTCCCTTTCGGGCTATCTCTCTCCGGTTCAAGAGCACCTCGGATATAGGGGTGACACCGGAATAGCCTTGTGTGAGGCTCCGAGATGCCTAGGGGGTGATGCAATAACTGTTGAGCCAAAAATTAGAAAATCGAAAAAAAAAATCTGGAAGAACGTAAAAGGCAGCAAAAATGAATCAGAATGACTCATTCTGTCCTCGGGGGGAGGAAGAAAGATGTGCATGAGGTTCATCAAGGAAATTCAGGGAGGTCATGAGGAATCTCCAGTGCATCTCAGCTCTTCAGGTACAAGAGGATACAATTAACATCTAAAGCATTGTTCCATAAGAGATGCGACAGTCTATCTTTGAAATCGATTCCTGCAAACGGTTCTCCGGAGCGGGAATGCATCCTGAATCAGTGTTTTGCACATCCCGAACGTATGGAATTTTCGCCCATCCGAGAAAGAAGACCTCGTCACACGGCGCGAGACGCGTGCTGCTCGTTCAAAGACACGGCAACATCGCTCAAGAAGGCTCGGGTTAGAGGGCAAAGGAAAGAACATGCGGACTGCTCGCTTTCCCCTTCACTCTCTGGAGGAACCCAAGCATCTCTCCTTGCGCCATCGTAGTCTGCTCGTTGCGGCCTCCAAAACGACGGTGCCCAGCAAGGCTGGAATTCCAAGGATGTGCGGCAACAATCCACTCAGCAAGCTGATAATGCCGCCGTCCTCTATGCAACACAGTCGAGAGACATCCGCCAGATGCATCTGCCGGGTTGTCTCTGAACAACCAAGCGCACCAGTCCTGACCGATCCAGCGGAAGGAGCCCCAGATCCACCTCCGGTTCGGCGCAATCCCAGAATTCAAGGAAGCAGCAGAAGCTCTGGATGCCAAACAAGGAACTGCGGACTCCAGCTGTGTCTGTGCACCTCTTTTACAAACTTTCCATCTGGACAAGGAACGCTTTGGCTCTCTGCTTTCGAACATTCGTTGCGGGCAAGCCCTTTTTCGACAGCAGCGACGGTGGATGGGTCCAGGTGACGATCCAGCTACGTCACCTTGCGTATTGCGTGCGTCGGGAGCACGAGTCCGTGTATGAAAAAAGGTGATCCTGAGGTCGTGTGCGCCTCCGCATCCCTCAAGCCCATGCGGGGACTGTCGAGCTGCAGGCCTTGGGAAAACAGACGGGAAACGGAGAAAAGACTTCTCTGAGACCTCGTTCGGTTGATGGTGCCTGCTTCAGCCCTCGCTGAGAGGCAGGCAGAGTTGGTCGGAGGCAGATGCACAGCTGCCTAGGCGCTCCTGTCTTTCCTAACATCACCCGAATAACACTGTTTCGTTTCTTGACCCTTTTCGGAGATTTCTGGTTTCAATGTTAACTGACTTTATTTCATCTACCTGTGCACAATCGAGTCACCAAAAGTCACTTCAATCGTGGATGCTGAAATGCAGCATACGAGCAACCAATAAGGCAGAGGTTCATCTACTCCTTTTCTGCCTTCACAAGTTCCGTGGAGAACCTTGCTCTTTCCGTCCAGCATCCGTCTTCTTTCCATCTTCATTGGGAAGAGACTTGAAAGCTCCGCATCATCTTCCGCGTAGTCCAAGAAACGTAATATCAGGATCCGCTAGACGCATCTCTGTTTCATAATTTCGCTCTTGTGCGGGATGTGTAATCCACATGTTGCAGAGGCCGTGGGAGAAAGAAAACACACACACACACGCACACAGTGATCGCCAGTTCACCGCTGAGACTCAGCGTTCCCACTTCTCCAGATCAGGAAGATGAAGTCCCTCCAAATGAGGATAGCGGACCTCCTGCGCTCGTATCTCAAGATTTTCTTCGACGATCTCGACGCGGAGACACTCAAGATAGGAATTCTGAAAGGATCCGTGCAGCTGAGTAACCTGAGGGTCCGCTCCGACTTGCTGGTGAGTCCCCATCCGGTTGCCCCGGAAAGTTGATTTTTCACAAAACAGACTGTGCGTCCCACCGAGTCCGAACATCCACTGGGGTAAAGGGTTGGTCCACAACATCAGGGAGGGATCGAGAAAAATATACGATTAGAAAAATAAAAGAGAAGGGAAACAAAAAAAAAAAGTCTGCAAAGACTAGGGATGCAGAGGGAAGGGAGCGCATCCCGTGATGCGTGGTCTTCTGCATCCTTTGCAGGATGCCGGCAAGCTCTTGGCGGCTGCTCAGATGGTTCCACCTCGTCGTGTTCCGCAGGAACCGGACGAGGAGCGAATGGTGGCACCCCTGCCATGCTTTCCACTCTCGACGTCGTTCCTGGAGGCGAAGACTCTGCGTGGACAGCATGGAGCTGCGACGGTGCAGCTGGCTACCGGGCACTCCGCGCAAAGAAATTCCTTAAACAGTCTTCTGGGTAGTCCACTGGGGAAGGAAAGGACGCGAAGAAACGCTTTCATGATGCCTGCAGGGCAACACATGTCACTTGCGAGTGGGGGGAGGATGGTGTCTCACTTTACGCACCTGGCTCAGGTAAGACTGACGCTCCCCCTCGTCCAGAGGTGGCGAAGTCCACTGCACAGGAGTGCCCAATGCAACATCAGAAGCTCCTAGTGCTGCTACCTGGGGGAAAGGCATGATGGATGCTGAGTTCATCCTAGCGAACAGGTCACTTGAGAGGGTTCAAGGTTGTTGTGGTGTCAGCAAGCTTACGCGCGGTCCAGACACCTTGAGGTTTCCTGCTGCCCGAGAGATCCCGCAGACAACCTCCCACCACCTGCTGGTGGGTTTGCCAGTTCGTTGCGTGCCCTGTGACCGTCCAATCGCATCTGCGGTTAGGAATCTGCGAAGATGCTCGCGAGAAGTAATCCTCCGTCCACTTCTCCCATTCGGGAGAAGGGGAAGGAAGACCAATCGTACGGTGGGTGCAGTGATCTGAGGGGGACATTCCCTCGTAGCAAGTGCCCGGGACTCCTTCCTGGAAGCATGGGGGGTCAGGAAAATTGTAATAAGAGATTCATAGAGGGATGCCGGAGAGGTCGCAGAGGCGAGTCGCAGTTTCCTGTCTTTTCTTCTGTGAGTTCGTGGGATATACCGTTTCTCTACTCTGGGGATCGCTGGTGCTGCTGACGCTTCCTGAGAAATGAGAAACACCAGAAATACTCTGCCCGCGTAGGAAGCCTTGTGGCTTCCGCGCGTGGCACCATGCGTCACGGGATCGAATACTCTGGCAGAAACTGACTCCACTGCGTCGTGGGGTTCCGAGTTTCTCCTGCAATGGCGCTGGTTGGCCGAGACATTCGGGCGTGGTACCGGTGGTCGTTTAAGCCGGAGGCCCCTGATGAAGAGAGGAACAATGGGAGTCGACCTTCGGGTTCTTCCAGGAATCCAAGGAGTGGGGAGTTCCCCCTCCTGTCGCACAACGGAGAGCGGACCCCCTTAGCGGGGTGCCCTTCCGGTTTCAACATGGAGCAGGAGCCCTCGCGGGCATCTCTCCTAGTTGTTCGATGGAGCAGACCCCACTCAGCGAGGGTTACCCTCCTCTTCACAGAGTGCAAGCGAGAGTGATTCCCTGCGGGAAGCGGAAGCGTCCCTTCGGGGTTCTCTTCAGAGGAGTGAACAGGAGCGGTTCCCTTGCGGGTTCCTCCGGAGAAGAAATTCCTACCAGCGGATCCTTTTCGGATTCCCTTCGGAGAAGTTGTAATGAAGTTGAAATGGAGAGGACAGCCCCTCCCCATTGGGAAGGGAGGGTGTCCCTCCGGAGAGAATGAGGAAGATTCCCTTCGGGGTTCTCCTTCGGAAACAACCAGGGTGGGAGGTGCGATCCCCCGAGGGATCCCCCTCAAGCTTGAGAGGAACGGACTCAGAGCCCTTCCTGGATTCATATCATAGGACGGAACCCCCTCCTGGGGTGCCCTATCCTGAAGAAAAGCATCGCCCCCTGGCCTCAGGTGGAGAGGCGTGGAAACAAAACAGTGTGTTCAAAAGGGCCACGTACGCCGCGAGGCACGCGACCCGGCTCTTGAGGTTCACTTAGCGAACCAAAACAAAGAAAACCCGAAGAAACCCCGGATCCCTTTCGGGAAGAGTATGCATTCATCCCTTCCCTCCCTGCACAGATATTTTCATGGAGTATCCCAGCGAATAGTCAGCGGCGCCGTGTTGGCCTCATCGTCGGGGCATCCAGATGGATTTCGGTGATTCCAGAGTGCTTTTCAAAGGATACGCAAAGTCACAGGGATGAAGGAGGTGCTGAGACTGCACATAGGGGTGCAGGAAGATGGCGAACAGGAACCGCCGTGAGCGCCGCATGCCGGGAGCCGGGAGACCCCAGGCACATCGGCCATAGGGTCGCGTGTGTTTCAGCGGCGTAACACCTTCACCTCTGGAATGTTTCTTAGGGAAGGGATGCCTTTCTAAATGCAGCTTGGTTACCAAACGCTCCCTCACCGATGTCCTGCACCAAACCTCCAGATTACTTGCCCACACCACGTGGCTTCTTAGCTCCACTTTGCACGTAAGTTTTCCTCTGAGACTGGTGGAGGATCCTGTGCCGCGTGTGAAACGGCCGCAGTGACAATAAGGACTTGCCGCTTCCCTGAGAAACCCTCTGAAAGGCGGAAGGAAAGAGGAATCAACCGTCTCTAAGTAAAACCAGCATCTCGGATGCGACGGAAACTTGTGCTGACGGCACTAGAACGGAGCGATTTGGGGGACGCGCAGTATTTCGCCAATTTTCTCCCATCCCTCTTGCCGAAGTCGCGCTGTCAAGAGAGGCAAGAGGATCCGCATGGAAATCTCAAAGTGCTCCTTGCAGGATAGCCGACAGTCTGCTGATCCGAGTTACTGTGAGCATGGAAACGAAGATTTCACTCCCAGAACCTTGACAACTTGCTACCGAAACATACCCAGCTCACCGTTCGATGAATCTGATTGGAAACCTTGCAAGATCGCTGCTGCAGAGTGCGACCAGGTCGTGGCTGCTTCCTTTACAGTGCGCTGCAGATCCAGCATCCTCGACCATATAGATACTATTTCGAATCGCATCTTTCCTTTCTGCCATTAGAATAAGAGTAGTAGAAACATCATGCGGAAGAAAATCCTGAAATTCCGGATGGGAACTCGATTTCGTTCTGCCCTGAAATTGTCCTACCCTTGCTCTTCCTTATGTAAGTAATGACTTTCGGATTGGACATGGAATGATGAACTCCTCTCAGCGTTCTTGGTGTCTTTTACCCGCAGAGGACGAGAGGAATGGATATTTAAGTATGATATCTTTTATAAATGCAGTGGTTATAACTCGGGAAATACCTTCCGGATTATACGAGCCCTGTGGGTTATTCTTCAGCCCTGCGGGCAGCTTTCATGGAATATATAAGAATGTATTTTGAGCATTATAACAGTGGATATTCACTGCTCCGCTTCAAAGCAAAAATATTAAAAATGCATATTCCTTATTTTACTTGAAGTAGAAAAAAGCTTTTAGAGTCTCGTTGGCATGTAATTACTTTAACTCTTAACATCCTAGTAGTGTCCAATGGACACATTTTCAAACTGACTTACATACAAAATCAAAAGTTATCT
This sequence comes from Raillietiella orientalis, assembly GCA_036172245.1. NCBI lineage: Eukaryota > Metazoa > Arthropoda > Ichthyostraca > Raillietiellida > Raillietiellidae > Raillietiella > Raillietiella orientalis. The sequence goes on along the minus strand of JAYWIR010000058.1, from coordinate 99,032 downwards.
GATTGAGAAATTAATTTGTGTAATATATCCTCTTTATTTAATTTTCAAAATTATCTTGCTAAAATTTTTTCAAAAAAACACTGTTTTCTTTATTTTAATAATTGACCAAAAATACAACATAACAAATCCGATGTGTCCATTGGACCCTATTTGATATAATATGAATTCTCACGTTTGAACCTGTTCAAATCCACAAGTAAATAAAGTGAAAATTGCGTGCCGTTACTATTTTTGTTTATTCTATCAGTATTTACTGGCATATGCAGACGCGAAGATCTTATTATAGATAGTGCCTCTGATAGTGAAAGCAACTTCACAGAAATAGCATCCAAAGTCGATGACCAGCAATAGTGACGGCGAAAATACAAACGAAGGGGAACAAGAAAATAATTATAACAATCCGATTGATGAATATGTGGGAAAGATAAAAAAGAAGAAAAAAAGGGAACCAAGTGAAAGATGGAGCCGAGTGGAAAGCAACACCAGGACACCAATATGAGAAGAACACAACATAATGGAATCAGGAGTGGAGTTCATGAGGTTCTCCCACCAGAGAAAGGAATTCAAGATTCTATCGGCAGTTTCCATTTATTTTTCGACCGGAAGACACTGCAACTTATTGTAAAGCATACCAATTCCGAAGCTGAAAGAGAATTGGGAAATGAACGGAAAACAGTGGATACAATCAAATTACAAGCACATATAAATCTACTATTGACCACTGGTGTTAACAAACAGAGCAATTTAGATTTTAGAGAGTATGGGATCCGATATGTGGTAATCCAATATTCCATACGGCCATGTGGAGAAATCGATTTGCGTCTATTCTACGTTTTCTAAGATTTGACGATAAAAATACCAGGACACTTGAAAAGTTAAGAGATATACTGGCACTAAAAAAATAATTTGCGTTAAATGTCTTCCTAAACAAATAATAATACCATTGAGGACTTGTCTAATATGATAACAATAAAGAATTTCACATAATGTACTTCATTTTAAAATACTTTAGAGTAATATGTCTATCGGACACTACTGGTCTGTTACGTTAGGAAAAATTTACTGGGATGTTAAGGGTTAAACGAGCTGAAACTGCCGCTCTGGCTATTGAAAAAATGTTTGCGCTGTTGCATTTTCACAAAGGTTCGGATGAAATACTATTCAACCTATCGTGTGTTCGTGTTCTTTTTGAAAACAACTGAACGGACACTGCAGAACAAAACTGAAATTCATCGGCAGAGTCGTGCGGCGCCACACGAGGATTGCCAGCATTTTCAAGTCTCGCGCTGTACGAATCCGCGCTATACGGAGGACTACCGTAAGGTCATCCTCAGGCATTAGAGTTTCCAGTCTCCTGGGAATGAAGTGTGCCAAGGAATTCGTTCCACCAAACCTATTGGAGGATTAAAGCACTGGAGATACCGAAGGATGCGCTCTTGTTTCAAAAGTTCTTCCCCAAATTCAATCCTATATGAAATCTTGGCTGTACACGGATCATTTTCCTGGGAACCCTCTTCATCATAGTAAAAGGAAATCTCTCTTTTTGGACAGGATGTTTAGCAAATCTGCATCTGAGATTGCACAGCAAAGCACAGATAAGAAGTAGCCTCACCGTTTCAAAAAAGTGTTTATTCATGACTAGCATCACTGGTGCTGCTGACATTGCCCAGTCGAATATACTTCCTCAGTAAATATACTGATTAATATTCATCCTTGCATCACATGCACCAGTGTCGTATCTATTTTCAAAGGAGATGGAAACTTTACTCAAAGATCCAACGTACGAAAATCACGAGCAGCAAAATTAGTCTTAATGAGTCATTTCATCGGCAGCTGATTTTTCCCAAAAGAAATCCTCGGGTATGACTCTTTATAGTTTATCAGTGCTGTTTGATGAGTTTTTAATTGGATGAAATGGGTGAGAAATATAATAACCCTTTGCTTCCTGGCACTTTCAAATCCCGTCTACTCGTTCAGTGTTTCTGTGCAATTCGTATGCATGCAGCTTTGGATTTCGAAAGTTTTGGTGTGCAAAGCGACAATTTGCTGCGTGACTGATAGTACTCCCTGGTACTGAACATTTTGAACATTCTGTTCGTGCATTCTTCAGGGCTTCCCAGGCGCAGGAGCTCATGACTGCATTGGTAGACCGGAAGTCTGGAAAAGAACTCTTGTCAGGAATAGAAAGAACTCTGTACATCGCTGAAGAAAGCAAGCAAACCATCAGGAGAATAGTCGATCAATCCTCTTCAGCGTATTTCTCTGCTTTCGCTCTCAAGTGGATTCTCACGAAGTCCAAATACGTTTGGTGAAAAGTCTGCCGTGCTGATACGTCAACCTGGAGAGTGCTTTAAAAACTACAACACGGAGCAAATACTAAGAGAAAGCGCTGGACTCGCTTGATGAAATCATCTTCCTTGTCGTCTACTGCACACATCTCCCGTACAATACAACGGTATAGTTTGCTACTCTTCCAGGTCCATACTAGGGATTTCACTTGACAGGAGGGAATTTCAAAATATTGCTTTATGTATGAAAAATGTATTGAAAAATAACATCCAGCTTGACCTGGCTTCATTTTCGAGGGTGGAATACCTCAGGAACTCTTTTCGATGCCGATAACTGACATGGAAATAACCGCATGGATGGACACGAGTGGCTGTCCAAATCAGCGTGCCAATTGTGTCCTTCTCGGTTGCATACAGCCTCTAAGAAACGCAGATTGGAACACAGATGTTGGCAGGAAACAGGAAAACAAACGGATTAGAGAATCTCGCATCGCCGAATCCATGCCCATTGCATGAGGATCACCTTGCCATACCATGACCAGTTCGGTTCGGTCTTTTAACAACTTGTCCGAATTCGAATTCGAGGTACGGAATCGTCGTTACGTCCCTGTGATTTCAGTTCATGTTCTTCTGTATTAAGACGCGCGGAGAGTGGGAAATGCGCAAGAGCAAGCGAATAGCGTCATTTGAGACATTCTGAACAGCGTGTTTTTCCTGAATGGATGTGTGTCATTGTGACAGTATGATCACCGTTTCCTCTTTCCGAGAGATCTTGTCTACTCTTTTCAGTGCTGCCAAGACCTTCCTTTGGAAGTCATTAGAGGAAGCATCGGGAAATTAATAATCAAAATTCCATGGACGAGCTGGAAGAGTGACTCCTTCTCTGTTGAAATAGAGGATGTGTTCCTCTTGATAACTGCAGCAAACACCTCCAAATCTTATGAAAAATTCACGAGGGAGAGGAAAACTAGAATACTCTGGGAGGCGGAGAAAAGGACAGTTTACGGTACTTGTACATATTGCATCTTTACCTCGAGAACATCAAGCCCGCTGCGTGTCTCAAAGGGATTTTCTGCCCCTTTGTCATTAGCTTTTCCAGAAATCAATAGTTCTCCAGCCGCCTGCATGTATCACATAAACCTCTCTGGAGGGGTCACAGAGAAACAAACACTCATTGACGAAAACGCAAATTATCTTACAGCACCCGGGAAGGGACCTCTCGTGAGCATTTTTGGCCTCGTTTCCTCTTGTGGCTGGAAGGCCATAAGAGGAAGGAGCACTTTTGGCCACGTTTATTTTGACGCGCATAAGGACGGTATCCAGCTTTCCTTCAATCGAGTTCTTGGAAACGAATCCAGTGAGATCAGTGTTCCTTCGGTATGCGGATGGAAATAGTGCCCTTACTTAAGACTGCAGACAAAGTAGCATGTCTAGCATGCCCCTCATCTTCGAATTACAAGGACGAGCCATTGAAGAGTGGTCGTTTTAGTGACCAATTCAGTTCGCTGAGGGTGCGAAAGGTTCCATGTCTGACCTGCAGCTTTCATGGTCTCGTTGGTAGTGGAAAAAGCACATAGTATAGCTGAATCGTTCTCTGCTTGCGGAAACTTTTCTTCCTCCAGCATCCTTCAGACTGCATTCAGGACATCTGGAGCATTAAATTTAAGGGAAAGCGCTTAAGACATAACAAAGGTCACCTCTTACGACTAAGTTCAACATGGTGAACTGCAAAAGAAAACTTCCATCTTGTTTGAATACTGATGAGGCTTTTGATCTCCGTGGCGAGAGATCAAACCCCCTCATGGAGAGCGCTCTTTGGCACTTCGCTCACACTTGAAGACTTTCTGTTTTTCGAGAAGGACCGAAGACAAAATTATGCCCATCAATCAGGTCTTACTGGATGTCCACCTCGACTCAGCTGTGTTTTCTGCTTGCCAGTCTTCTTCATCCTTTGTAGCTTTCAATGGAGAATCCGATGTTCTTCCGCTCCCCATGGTGATTCGAATTCGCGACTCGAGGTGCCGCGAGCGTGCGCCGTCAACCGTGCATTTCACAATCTACCACTAATGCTCTGGAAAGACAGCGGTTTTCACGGATTATTAGTTTGCAAGTGGTTATCAGCTAAAAGCAGAATGCTCCCCATGCAGCCGAAAGGAGGATGTCTTTCGTTTCTTGTGCTTTTTCGGATCCAGGACTGGTCGGAGATGAACACGGCTTTCTTTTCTTTTTCTTCAAATGCAACTGTGCGGCTGGCATGAGACTGTCATCGAAACCTGTCATACGATCTCATGCGCCAGCTCACGCGAGCCTGTATCAGGTGAATTCGGATCATCCTGTCCCTGCCTCTCAGTTGGGTGCACATGCGGGCTGCTATGATCTTCCAAGAAGAATTCCTTGCCGTTGGTCACATGAATGCTAGGACCTGGCTTCACCTAGAAACGTAAAAAGTAGGCTGCGACGACTTCAAATCGAGCATTTTATCGCTGACTATACACTGGACTTCGGCGAGCCGGGGTGCACCCACGGACCAATGGGGTTCGACCTCACTAAGTGGATGTCCTAGTCATGGGAGATTTGCGTGCGAATCTTCACAAAGATGGAGCACAAGAAGAAGGGACAGACCGGCGTTTTCACTGAGCGAATTGTCATGTGACCCGACGGATCGCTGAAGGGAATCGGAAAGAAACGCGTGGTGCTCGAGCACTCTCCCTGCAGAGTTGTTTCCGTCTCCCTTGTTGCCATGGATCAGACAACGCGTCCTCTGTCCCTGAAGTCCTCCATTGCGTCTTCATAAATCCCACCGGGTTGATCGGAAAGCGACTGGTTTAGGAAAAAGGATGCTTTTTGAAGAAAGAACAGGAAACATCCTTTCTGGGAGTGCAAGAAAGATTCATCGAACAAACATAAGGTGACCTGTTTGAGACATCATGCTGGTACTCGGAATTTCGCCTGAAGGAACTGGTTCCGATCTCAGGTCAGCCCAACAAAGATGAAAAGCAGGGGTGGAGTCATCTGAAGGTGCTACACGAGGTCCCCCAGCGGACAGAACTGCGAACCATTATCCCAGGGTCCCTTTGAGTCAGTCAGATGGAAGCACGTTGCCCTACTTTCAGAGGAGACCAAGATTGTCTGTGGATTGGCGGGCGAAGGAGAAGGCAAACTGCATCCAGAGACCGACCATCGTGCGATCCCGTGAGAGGTGGCTTTCCTGGAGGCAACATAGCATTTGCGATTTTTCGAGAAGAAGAAAGAAAGGAGAGAAATCTTCCACCGTCCACTCATCATCCCGAAAATCCAAATTATCCAAAAGCGTCGTTGCAACTGCATCGAGATGGGGCCGGCAAGCGGCTCTGTGGACCCAAGTTGTATGGTTTACAAAAGAAGCCTCTAGGCAATCTGATCCGCAAAGCACACGAAAAGAAGTGCTGGAGCACGGAGCAAAACTCCACAGACCTGTATAATGGCTTTGAAGATGCGATCCTTGATCGGATCTGCCACCCTTCTGCGAAATCAAGTACAACCTCACCAGGTCGTCAGCAGCACTCTCCCCAGGATCGTTGACAATTCCGAGGATTCTCGGAAAGCATGAACTGGTCTTCTACATAGTTGCAGCTAAAGGAATGGAAAAGAGCTAAGGGTGTGAGGAAGGAGGTCGAATGCGACCTGTGAAAGAAGTCAAAAGACGCAACTTTGCGTCTTTTGATGTAAAGTCGCCGTCCAGGTAACGCGAAACGGACACGAAGGAACCGCAATGGGGGAAAGAGAGCACAAATTATGACGGAGTGCTTCCTTCTATGATGAAAGTCCCACAGATAAATACACGCATGATAGTATTTATTTATGTATTTGCAGATGATACGAAACTACCGCTTAAGATTGGCCCCATCCATGTCGCCTATTTCGATTTCCGCAACAAAACTCCTTCGAAGTACCCCGCTCTTTACGGGCTAACGACATGATGGGCATGAAAGGATTCGCGCGCAGCACATGAGCAGAGCACACCCTCTTAATGAGCTGCGAGCAGAAACTTCATTCCTCTTCCGCACTTGAGCGGGCTGATGTTGGGACAAGCAGAACTCTGTCTACCACCTTGACGAATCTTCTAGAAGCGAAGTTCCAAAAAGGATTAGAATGGCATGAACTTCAAATCCCGCGCGCTCAATGTTGGTGGATGGGAACGAAGTCTTCACTTTTATTGACACTTACAAAGTCGTGCCAGCCTGCGGTCCCTTGCGACAAAAGTTTGCCTGCCGATGCTCTATATTATCCGTCCATATTCCATAGATTAGATCTATAGACGGCTCAAGTAACTACAAAGTAAACAATTAGTCTATCACGATCTATTCTGAGCAGCTTTGTTAATCAGGAAGTGAAAATTAGCTTCAGTGGTACATGTGGTGGCGGCTCATCTACCATTTGAGAGAAAACCAAGGTAGCACAAAGATATGATTACTTCTGTGTATGGACAAGAGAATTTCGTCTTTGTCTCTGAATTCGCACCTTGTTTTTTCAGGTCAGCAATCCCCAGACATCTGGCGTTCGATAGTAGCAGTTCTTTTCAAAAGCATTGAGGTCACAATAAGAAACATCCACGTGCGCTACGAAGATGCTGTCATCGGGAGATGCTGCCCTGGTTATGGGTTTTGCCTCAATACTCTTGTTGTGGAGACCTCCAACAAGTAAGACTGGGATCACTTTGTGTGACTTTCGACCATAAAACTCGAACGGTGAATTCGCAACGGATGAACATCGACAGTTCTCAAACCACATTCCCGCAAAAAACAATGTAATCTCAAAGTAAAAGGAACTGCTCTTGGAAAAACTGTCCTTGGAGGTCAAGTAATGTTTACCTACGACCGCAAATCGTACTTGATCTGCATTAGTCTTCTCCCTGGCCGCGCTGTGAAAGTAAATGCGGAAACATTGGGATCTATTCTTTTAAAAAAAGTTAAAAAAATCAAAGAATTCGTGTCTCCGGTGCTGCTTATCGTATTCCACTTGCATTTCAATTGAGGGTCCGCTGAATGATTAAATCTCGCCATTTAGCATAAAATTCATGTCTATTGATTGTGCTTAATTTACGTCAGATTGAGTACGTTTCACTGATCTTCTCTCTTTCAAATGAGATAGGTGTTTTTGAATATCGCTTTAGGAAATGGAAGAAGAACAGTCACAGCGCGAAATCATTGAAATCCTTTAAATTAATACGCATAGACGCGTTCTACGTTTACTGCAACAGCTGTTCGCAAAATGATCTCTTGAGAAAGCATCTCCAAAAAGATGTAGAAACCTGGTCCTCTCAGATGAAAACTGGAGTTCACAAATTCACCGTCCTCAACACTCCGCTAGAATTCGGTAATGCTGAGTTGCAAGATGACTTTCATGTCCCTTTCAGTCCTCAGACCTCTGTCCATAAGAATAAAGATAATCCTCAACCCGGAAAAAATATCATCGCAAACCCAAAACATCTTGGTTGATGTTGTCATGCCGAACATGGAAATCTCTGTATCCAAAGATCAGTACGATAATCTCATAAGAACAAATTTGTTATTGGAAAATATCCGAAAATATGGGTAAAGAATGCAAGTTCCAGAATGGTTCTGAAGCTCTTTCAGAAAATTCAAAAAATACTTCGACTCTCGACAATGTCGAGGTTTTTGGAAGGACACATGGAAGTGCGCCCTGAAATGCATCCTGGAGGAAAGGATCAGACCCTACCAATGGAAAAGAATAAAAGTGCACAGGTTGTAAATAACTTCTTGTCCTTTTAACTGGAAAGTTTAACAGAAATGGTTACCGTGAATATAAAAGTCTTTGCAAGGAAAAATACAAATCCCCTCATCAGTTCAACTCAGATGATCTTATGCAGAGCAAAGAAAACCAGTTGGACATTATGAGTATCTTCTTAGCTAGAGAGGAAGCCAAGCTTGAGGTAAGTGATCTTTTTTACGTTGAGATCGTTGCATCGAATCCAAGCTGAAATTACCACCACACGAATCGTTGTCAGAACTTCTGAGGTTTCTGAATGTATGATTGATGCTCTGGAAGGTACTTGTAGGTACAAATCTTACGAGGCGCACCTGAAAAGTAAAGGCCCATCGAATGTAAAGAAAGAACAAATAAGAGAAACAAAAATGTATTGGTGGTTCTAAACACATACATCCTCATGTCATTTTTCTAAGTAGTTACCATTTTTTTTTCCAAACACTTTTGATACCAGGGAACAAGCTTTTTAAACCCTCCGCATAAAATTCCGCCTCCTGGGTGTTCAGCCGGTTCAGAACTGCAGCTTTCAACTCCTCACTTTCCTCGAATCGTTGAGATGCAAGCCACTTCTTGAGGAGCAGAAACCCTGGGCAGGACTGTAAAATGGTTGATATTAGAAAGTTCCCATTTGAATTTTTGAATCGTCGGGAATGCGCGGATAGCAGTGTGTGGGCGCACGTTGTCGTGAAGGAGAACAATTCCCGATCTCAGCATTCCACACATCGTCGGTTCTGAATGGCACTCTGAAGTTTGGAAAGTGTTTCACAGTAGACTTGCCAAGTGATGGTTGCTCCGTAAAATCCATCAAAAGCACAATCTTTTGGTCCATACACTGCTGTCCGTACATTCCAGACAACTCCGAAATTCAAATAGGAACATTTTGATCACCACCTTGCAGTTTAATTAGATTATGCATTGGAAATGGAGACAGCATAGGAAAATTTACCAGAGGAATTACGATTGTTTGGGGAAATTGTGAAGGATCGCTAGATCTGCAATCATTAGGGAAAATATTAGGGAGTAAAAACGAGCGTGTAAATCGAGCGATCATTAATATGCATGAAACTTGGCGATGCTCCAATGTGCAAACAGCAATGATGACGAGACGCTGTTCAAAACGATGTGAGGTCGAACTCCTGAGAGAATCAGGATTAATTTTAGATCTAAAGTTACAGGAGTTAATCCCGTTACAGGAAATTTTCAAATTAGGGAGGAAGTTTTGATGAGAAGATGGCCCAAAGAGTCACATTGAGGCCGAATAATAGCAATTCGTTCAGAAGTTCGTCTATTCCGCATAAAATCATAATGAAACAGCTCAAAATCTCTCGTTTTGAAGATCAGTATTATGAAACAGCAATCACCACACCCATAAAAAGTTTCTGACAAATGGTTCCACTTTGCTTTAAATCACGAACTGCCTCCATTAAAAAACTGCCGTGGTACTCAAAGGCAGCTATAAAAAAGCACTTTACAAAATTAAACCAGTCTGGTATGATTGGATAGTAAGATCAGGAATGACTTTGAGAGTTATCAAGCACTCTGACGTGATCTAGAAAACTGGGTCTGTCTTCACGAGCTGCCACGGAGAAAATGTTTAATAAATTGCCGAAGGACTTCCTCACATGGGACCCGACATTTTCGACAGTTAGATGTACGAAATTACACTTACAGCAGCTAGGACTCTCATCGGAGGTCACGTGGTTGCGGTCTCCGCGCGTGGCACCAGGTGTCGCGGGTTCCAACACTCTGAAAGAATCGTTCCAACACTCTGAAAGAATCGACTCCGAGCGATGGACGCGTCGTGGGTTCGACGTGGGTTTGACAGTTCCTCCTGCAAGATGACGCTGGCTTATATTCATTCAGGTGCGGAACCAGTAGAGGTTAAAACCAGATTAATCCGGATGCCCCCCGATGAGTGGCCGGGGTTGGGGCTGGGAATCGATCCTCTGGAGTCCTCCCAGGAAACTGAATCAAGAAGTCCGGTTCCTTTCAGGGTTCCGCTCCAGTTGAGCAAAGGAGCGGATCTCCCTCTTCGGGGGGGATCCTTCGTCTCGTTCCATGGAGCTTGGTGGATTGATGATACCTCTCCAGACTGCAAAGAAGCATTCCGCTCCTTCGGGATGCCCTCCTGAGAAATTTCGAAATTTCGGAAGTGTCCCTTCGTGTTCTCTTCAGAGGAGTAAACAGGAACGAAGAAAAATGGAGCATGCTACCTTTGGGGATCCCTCCGGAGAGAATAAGGAAGGAGATTTTATTTGGTTCTCTTCGGAGACAACCAGGACAACCAGGGTGGAGGGTCGGGGATCCCTCCTCAGGCGCACTCCCTTCTCCAGAGTTCTTCCTGGATTCATAGCTGGTCCTCTCTCGGGATACTATCCCGAGAGAGATAATTACGAGAGATATTATCCTTTGTTTCGGATCCTATATTCGGTGATAGTATCCTATATTCGGATCTTCCCTACCTTGAAGAATTTACATGCTTCCTTGGGTGGCGTGGAACAGCGTTAAAGGCACGCCAACGGTTCTTGATTCTTGAGGTACTTGGCCAACCAAAAAAATTAAAACAAACCAAAAAAATGGAAAACCTGAAAGAAAAGGCTGGAACAGCGAAGACAAAAAAAAAAACAAAATCTCCATCATCCTAGGAATAGTGACGATTTCCTCCTGGGATCGCTACTGGTATTTTCAGGACTTGCGAGGGGAGGGGGACGTGCTATGAGTGTATTACGTGTGAGCCCACGACGAAGCCGGCGTTTCCCGACTACCTCGGTACCTGTCCCGTCTCTGCACCAAGGGCATGAACGCCATGACGTCCAGCGCCCTTGGAATGCCCAGATAAAAATCATCTGGGACCGCCGAGTGCCCGACGTCCCCACGCGTTCTCCTTCCCGCCGACATGGTCACCCGGATCCAGGACAGGCGGCCTGAGGCGGTGTGGACCCTCTGGAGGGCGCTACCAGGTACCTCCGGTCTCTGCCTCAGTGCTACGGTGGTGGCCTTACCAGGAGCTCCGCGGGTACCGCCCACCGGACCGAGTCCGGATCACTAGACAACCTGAAGTCCTAGCCTTGTCAGGAGCCACAGACCCACTCTTCGCCTCGACCGTTGCCATGGCTCTCTACTTTGCTTTTAATCACTCCTGCAAGATGACGCTTGTTGGCCTATATTCGAATGCGGCAGAGAAATAACACCTATTGTTGCAGCTAATACACTGTTGTAACTCCCACTGGCCAGTTTCACTTCAAAACTTCGACTGTGTTTTCTCTGATCTAATGCAGTTCCTACTTTTCGAACTGTCCTCAGAGGTGAACACAATAATGGAGGTCATTCGATGCAGTGGGCAACCAGAAAGAGCGGAGCCTCCAAAAGCGAGATAACTGCTTCCAGAAAAGGGCTTTCCTTAGATGTTCAAACACATCCAAGCAATCGGCTTTCCTGGAAACATCCTCTGAATGCTTCACAGAGATATCGAAACAGATCTTCAGAAGTCTCAAATAAATCCTTGAAAGGTCTGGAGACGACACAAAACTGTTGGAAAACCGTATCCTGGAAAATCAGTTTTTGAAAATCAACAAATCCTTGGGATGGGGAAAGAAGGAGCCATGTAGGCGCCATCGCCCCGCTCGAGAGAAACAAACTTTAGCTTTAGAACTTCTGGACAGTGCTGAAAGCGTCTCTCAAGCACACACTGCTCAGTGAGTGCTCAGAAGACTGTTCATATGTTATAGTCATCTTTTAGTGCTGCTGCTGCACACCCTATTCTACAATCAGGTCTGAAAGTTTCTCTTTCTTTTTTAGATTGCAAGTGAAGAACCGGACTTGGTTGAAATACTGACTGTGGAATCACTGCAGCATGCTGGGCCGCTGAACTTCCTTTTCCCGATTTCGAAGCTGACGAGATCTGTTGACAAAGTGTTGCAGATAAGCCTGATGCACAAACCTAGCAGCATCCTCAGCACCTGGTCCTTAGAGGAGACCTCCGTCCTAAGAAAGATCCTGTGCCTGTCTGATGGTGCGACGATAGGAAAAGAAACCTTCAGTAAGTGATACCATTCGTTCGGGAGAGGCAGTTTTCAGCACGCTCTGCGCAGATGTCAAGGGCAACATGACTGTGGAACACTTCGTTTTAAGCTGCACCACGTCTTACAAGGAACTAGCTGTTCTCATGGTCAACAACGTGTTGGCCAGCACGGCGTTCTCGCTCCCCATGGATTTTCAAAAGTTCTCACTGAGGATAGAAGATTTTGTCCTGTTGGCCTCCGGGTCTGAAGACAAGCTGGTGCCTGTAGTGTGGAGGGAAAAACAGTGTGGTACGGAGGAAGCAGGAGCGACTGCAGAGGGTTTTGCAATGCCCATTCTTTTTCCAGATCTCCGTCAGAGTGTGTTCTCGGTTGATTTTCTGTCCGACCTGAGGGAGAGCGACTACAACGTCAACATGCATCTGGAAACCCTGTTTATTTTGCTGGACAAAGTGAGCCCGCAAGATATCTAGTTCTGTCCTTTCCATAACGACCCGCGCGCGTTCATGTGGTGCTCTGCGGCCGCGAAAGCGACTTACAAAGGGATCTTCGAGACCCTTTAAGAGATAATTACACAGAGATAACCTATGCAGAGAGTCGAATCACCCCTGTTCTCTCGAGGGTGCTTTGGGATTCTGCAAATCTCTGTTGAATCCCATGATGGACGCAGTCGACGTGAAGAGAAGACTACGTCCTTCTCGAATCGATCTTCGAAATAAGCCGTCAGCATGGTTTCGGTTGACATGATGAGCGAATCGCAGATGAACCTCGGATTCAGCAGTGCTGTATCTGCCAGGACTCCCGACCGTCCGTTCCTAAAAGCTTGTGCGCTCCTTTGCGGTTTTCCCAGTGCCACGTCATGAAGGTCATGAGTGGAACTCAAAGTTTAAGAGAAGTTCTTGGGCTTCGTTCCCTCACGTATTGGATTTACAGTCAATATTCGTTGATCTTGTTGCAGGAAGTTCTCAGAGTGTCATGCTTCTTTCATATGTTATTCTTTGTCGGTGTTGTCTCCAGCATGATTTCAAACAAGTCTTCCTTGGTGTGTGCGGAGTTCACTCATTGGGGTCATTGGGTTCATTTAGGTCTTAGAAAGGCTGGCTTGTTTATGTGTTCTGCAAACTGCGAGAGTAGGATGACTCCAATGCTGAGGTCAGTGGTGTGATGAGGCTACCGAAGCGAGCGGTTAGAAAGACATCCAGTAGTCATCGGCAGCCTGCGCCGCGCTGGGATGGAAACGCTGCTCGCCGATGGGATGGAAGGTGTCCAGCTTTGCAGGAATGAGCGCCGTCGCGCCATCGAAGAGGCGCCCGTCAGGAAGAATGAAGAAAATCAACAAAGAATGAGCTCGAGGGTCAGGTGATCACCCTTTCGCGCGAACGATTACATTAAAGAGTTAACGTTCAGGAGAATTGTATTTGCTTTGCAGTACATGCTTGCGGGTGTATCGATTACTTTTAAAACGGCGTTTGTCTCAGACTGTACTAACTCTCTTTAGCAAAAGCATCACATGGTGAGCAAGAACCGAATCCAAAAATAATGAATTTGTAATGGGCTTATAAAGGCACACATTCACAAATAAATACATGCACGTGCAAATGGATCTGCAGGTGATCGAAACTAGCGCTTAAGATTGGCCCCATCCGTGTCGCCTATTTCGATTTCCACAACTCTTGACGGGCTAACGACATGATGGGCATGAAAGGATTCGCGCGCAGCACATTAGCAGAGCACACCCTCTTAATGAGCTGCGAGCAGAAACTTCATTCCTCTTCCGCACTTGAGCGGGCTGATGTTGGGACAAGCAAAACTCTGTCTACCACCTTGACGAATCTTCTAGAAGCGAAGTTCCAAAAAGGATTAGAATGGCGTGAACTTCAAATCTTTTGCGATCAATGTTGGCGGATGGGAATGACTCAAGGGATCGAAGTTGCAAACTGCTGGTGCGGTTTGCAAGCGTCCCAATTCGCGGTGCTTGTGAACTTGTGCGAACTTGCCGCCTGTGGAGAGAAATATGGGCACGAAGGTTGCCCACAGCCGATTTGCACGGTCTTTCGATCTCTATCATCTCTGGCATGTACGATTTACTCGTGTGGTTGGCGTGGGATTTCTGGGTTGACAGAAGTAGGGCTGGGGTCAGAGGGTTCATGGTCAGCTGCAGCATTTCCTGTGAAGTCAGCAGTGCATTCAATGCAGTTGTGAGGCCCGAGCACTCACATGGGATGACTTGATTCACTCTCGTTTAGTGTTTCCCGAAGGAGGATGCTGAAATTGGGGAAGAAAGAGAAGAGGAGAAGGATAGTCCAAAAAAGGGCGAAGATGGTCATCTTTTTGTCCAAATAGTGGGCATACATCGTAGGGTGCCTCGTATACTGTGACCTCCATCCTCAGCGCTGTTTTTCATTTTAATAGTGTCCGGGATCCCCTCCAGGATCCTGGCTTTCCTCACCTCTCATGCAGGAAGACTGGAAGGATGTGACTCCTGTAGCATCTCTTCCAGTTTGTTCCCCTCTCCCCTTTTTTTTGTTTTTTTTTCAAAGGTAAAAGGGGAGACGGTAGCCTCCCTCAGCATCTCCTTCTATCCATCCCAGACTACTAATCCCGTGGACAGAACGAGACCTTTCTCCGGCCAGACTTTTCTGAGTGTGCATTCAGGATCGCGTTAGACCTCCCGAGGCCACTGCGGCAGCTCCCCACCACGCGTGCCCTTCCTGAACGCTTCATGAGCTCGTGAAAACTCTTTAAGGACAGTGCAGGATGACACGGCTGGAATCAGTTTGAGCTTTCAGAGACGGACGTGCTGGCGTGAGGACCAGCCTCGTTCTGATCAGTGAGGGCAAGGGAAGTCAGAAAGAGAGGGAGATGTTAAAAAGGATAGCAATTCTCTCAGCATACTTCAGGTGAGATGCTCTGTAGCGTCGGATGCTGTGTTGAGTCATCTCCTGCTTGTCGTCTCCGATAAAGTGGCCGTCGTGGTCCCCAACAGCACACCTCTGTCCTTTCTGGAAGAGTCAATTGGAATTATTCGGGGCAAAGGCAATGTGCGTGCAAAGGTTCCTAGGCTAATTCCTTGGTTTTCCGGCGAGAACTCAACACGTTTTGTATGGGGATTCTTTTGGATCTTTTAGTATTGTCTAGCAGTATCAAGTGCTGCCATCTGCCGGAGAAACGAAACACAGGAAACCTCTGCAAAGAGAGACGAAAAAATGGAGATAGCCCTCGTATAACGCGGTTAATTTGCTCTGCATGACTTTGCCGACAAATTTCAATTTTATACTACATCTCTACATGCCCTGTGTCTGTGCAGTTGTTTTTAAAAAGAACACTAACACCTGATTTAAGTAGGTTTAATTGCATTTCATTCAAACTTTCGTGAATAAAGCAGCGCAAGAAAGAGCACTTTCAACAACGAGAATGACAGAGCTGAAACTGTCGTTTAAACTGATTCAATACCAACGAGACTCTAAAAGCCTTTCTCTCCTCCAAGTAAAATAAGGAATACGCATTTTTAATATTTTTGCTTTGAAGCGGGGCAGTGAATATCCAGCTGTTATAGTGCTCAAGATACATTCCTATATATTCCATGAAAGCTATCGTTTTATCCAAGAATAACCCACAGGGCTCGTATAACGCGGAATGTATAATCCAGCATATGAATAAGATAAGTTTTAAACCTCTGATTGCCACAGATGGGATGGAAGCTTAAATGAAATTCAATATACGTGTGGCGCTGTATATAAAGATTTGCCAGCTTTCCTGTTTTTTCTTTCTTTCTTTTCATTCTCAAATAGAGCTGCCTGGCTTCCATGTCTGCATTTTGGAAGAACAAAAGTGCAAATACCTGCACCAAGAATTCCAGTTACGGACTCATAAATTGCAGTAAACAGATCTCTGAAGTCCTGTTTCCCAAACTTAGAATGAATTTTGAACTGAATCTTCCTAACCTACTCCTGAGGAATAGCGTTTATGAAGAAGAGTAAGTTGTATAATACTCTAATCAGTATTAGAAGCCTCCAGAGACGTGCTGGTCGTGGGGATGGGAAGATTTCGTACGAAAACTGAATTATCAAGAAATCCTGCTTTACATGAAGGCCTGCTGAATGACAGACTTTTCTTGTTCTGGGAAAACTTTCAGATTCGTTTTGGAAGTCTAAGTAAGTGATTATGTATATTATATATATGTGTATACACAACACAGATCTGTATACGTATCCTTAGCTCCCAACACCATAGGCAAAACGAAAAGACTTTTATCGCTATAGTGAGCATTTTGTTACTTTAATGTCCCAGCGGTCAGCTGGAAAGCTGGTTTCTTTTGCATTGCGTATCATTCAATACAGCAGGATTACGCTAATCGAATACTTGCTTATGTACATGGAATGCTTCCACGCTAAAACACATCCTGCTTCCCTTCTTGAAAAGATAAAAGTGGCCGTTAAAAATGGATTTCTTATCAGATCCATCCGTCCCATCACCCAATTTTAATTCATTGCAGATACATTGCAGGATTAACATTCGGTTCTATTCATTTTCGAGAATACAACAGATCACATGTTCAAATATCTGTAAATTGTTCATCCACAGAAATATAAGCAGATTTGCGTGAGAACATGAGTAAATGTGCGTTCACAAAGTCCCCCATACACAGTGCGACAGAAATATAATAGCGTTGGACACATTTGGACTTGTGGAGGCTGCTTTCAATTATCAAACCAAGAATGAACGTATAATGTCATGGAATCTCCTTGGTATCACAGCTGGTGACGAAATCAGGCTCATACGCATCCACAGAGTTGCACATTTTCGAAATTACTTGAGTAATTGGTATGTGATGTGCATACTGCACAAGGGATGTGTACTCTTTGACTTCAATTTACCTTATAAACGTGATGCTATCTGAGAAGCACATTCACGATTTGCTCACAGAACACACCAAACCAATGCGAGATTTCCACGTGAAGATTTTCTGGTTCAGTCCTCTGCATCTGTTTGATAGTACCAAACTCATGCAAAGGATGCGACTTGCAATCCGAAAGGGAGGACAGAAAAGCGAAGAGAATGCCTTCCTCTTTCCGCTCGTTCATCCGATCAGTTCACCAACGCTGGATGGGTTGCCAGCTTAATCTGAGAGCCTGACCGTATAACGATGCATTCAGTATTCAGAAGCACCGTTTCGTTCCGTCTTAACCCTTGCTGTCTGCGCGCAGTAGGGAGACTGCCATTAATGAGAGATGACGCAGAAATGCGATGAACACAGCCACTTCGCTTTTCCTCATTCTCAGGACTGACATCGCAGAGGCTGTGGCAGCTGAATCATCCGGATTCCACGTCTGATTCGTGGCTGATCTCTAAGCTTCAGTTGTACCTAATATACTCGCTGATCACAGAAGAGGACAGCACTTGTTCCAGGTAGCTCAATTTGAACCTTCTCACATCGGAACGATGCGATCGCTCCCTGTTGCATCCAGAGAGAACCCACTAAAGCAGGAAAGTTACGATTGCGGTGCTCCCGACCAAGAGTTTTTATGGGTTTATTCTGTGAGTTAAGCGATGTGATTCACTACGGACGATCAGTTGCTCCTTTTGGCTGCGGCATCCTGCTTCCAGATGATAGCCTCTTGCAGGCCGATGATCTGTGAAAACCGTTGTCCTCCTTCCAGAGCATTAACGGTAGATCGCGAAATGCGCGATTGACAGTGCACGCTCGCGAAGCATTTCGCGTCGCGAATTGGAACCATCCCCTGAAGGATCGATGCCGAGTTGGGTGGCACGTGGTGCTTCCGGAATCCCCTCTCATGGTGACCTCGCGTGATACGACTCCAGGCTACGGGTGGGCATCGGCAGGAGGCGCGCGCGTCCGACCGCGGACGCGCGCGCCTCCTGTCGATACCGGACGTCCCAATGACCGGCAGCCAGGAGTCGAGAGTGTATCCTTGAGGATCACCACACGCCGCTTCACGCGCACCTCGGTGCAAGAGATTGCAAGAGTTTCGTGAGCTCCCTCCCGTGGCGGCATTGTCGATGCCCCTAGGAGGTGAGGCAACAGTTGTTGGGCACTTGGCGAAACACACAAAAAATAGGGAAGTGGAAAAAATGAATCAAGATTGCCATCATCCTTGAGGCACCGTGATGATCTCCCCCCCGTGAGGTTGCTGCTTGGTCTTTTCATACAGTAAACTCCTTTTGCATGTAATGCCGCAAGCATTTGCAAATGATCTTTGCAGTCGATGTCCGATGAACAAGACGTGAAAGACGGTCGCGTGCTGTGCAGTTCGAAAAGCCCCAAAAGGTTACGGACTCGTCAGGCAGGTTTCTGCCAGAAGGCGCCCTGAGAAATAATCAGAAGGGAATACAAAACCGAAAAGCTAAATAAAGAAAACGACCCGGGGGGAAAGCTATGATCTGAAAAGACGCGGTCAGTGGCAGAGCGGTTTTACTTGGAGGCGCACTCCCTTCTCCGGAACAGACCACCTGCGTCACGCGTGGGATGGAAAGAAGGCGCGGAAAACATCGGTACGGCAAGGTGGCTCGTGGCAAACCAACGAGCTCTCTCGATGTTGGAAGGGCAGGAGCCCAGGACGCGTCCAATGTTCCTATCGCAGGGCCGACCAGAAATCTACATCCATCCTCTTCCTGGCACGAGAACTTCTAGATGAAGGGCGTTAGCGTGTGGGTTGTTTATACCGAACGACAGCGTTCAGCTGTGGTGACTTCTTGCTAGACGCAAAAAGGCTCAGAATCCATGCCAGCAGCAGCCTTGTTGTCTTTGATCAAAATCTTCGATATCCAGTGGAGCAAAGGATGTTTGTGTGCATCGTGCGCGCCCGCCCGCACGCACACGCGTGTGTGTTACATGCATTTGTATCCCCAAACGAAGACGAAGAGGTGCTCCTCGTCGTCTTCTGACATGGATTCCGAAGACCCTCTTTTTCTGAAAAGACGAAAGATGAAAGACAGTCAAATCTCCACTTCAAATCGATCTTTTTCTTCCTTCTTCCTGCATGCCTTGGAAAACGAATGCGTCTTCAGTTACCGCCAACTGCTTGTCGCTTTTCGAGACGCTGAGTGCCCGTGCTGGCTGCGACACCTCAATAATCCTATGAAAATCATCGGCCGTCGTCCAGAGCGGAGTGAACCACTGATAGGGTCGTGGAGAGGAAGGCTCTTGCGAACGTCAGCGGAGCACGGCATAAAGGCAGCAGCGCGCCTGTTGCTTAGAGGTCCATCCAGACTGCCCTTGCTGAGATCTACCAACGGCCACTTGAAAGCCGATTCGCCTGAGGAGCGTGTTCCAGAGAGAAAAGCATGATCGAGAACGCTCTAGAGATCACCTAGTGCATACCTAATGCAGAGACATCCTCTCTGGTGAGTTGGCTTGGTCTGAGGAAACAGACGACCAGTGATGCTGCGGCCGCGAGCTGGGATGCATTTCTTGGGCGTTCGGCCAAAGAAAGACGACCGCAAATCTCCGGTTCCGAATCTCCCCAGGTGATTCCAGAACGCGCTTCTTGTAACTCCCTTCGACCTGTTCCTGGGGCAGCTGAAGAGCACACATGTGAAGCACCGCCGATGGCGAGCAAATTGGCCGAGCCTGGGGTCGTTCATTAGAGAAGACGTTTCCTAGGATGTGAAGCGACCGGTTCTCCCTCCAAACCTGGGTTCAAACGTCAGGTTCTTCACGGTGGGTTTGGTTCAAAACCCCGAACGATCTTTAAAATAAATACGTATGCTTAATGTACATACTAATAAATTTATCTATACATGGATGTATTTCGAATATATTGTGAAGATTATAAAAAATAAACATGCATGTTTATTGTGTGTATCATGAGCGTTAATCTACATAATGAATACATATTAAATGAATTTATAAATTTCTAATTTTCAAAAAATAAAAAACAGTGGCGACAATTAAATAAACGTGGAGAAAAAATAGAAAAGCAAACAAATTAAAAACAGCAAAAAAGGAATTTTGCATTTGCTTTTCTTATCATTTTCTCCACTCAATAAATGAATTCCCGGGAAATGAATTCCATTTGAGGAATTGTGGTTGTTATATATCTGCTTATAATTCGATATTTGTACATTCATGTCATCTGTATTCATTATGTGTGTTAAATATACATTAATACATATAATAAAGATATATATATATATTTTATAATCTTTATGATATGAACTAATAATATACATATATGCATATTAATTATGTCAATAAATATGCATATTAAAATAGATCCGTATATCAACCTATCTATAAATATATATGATAAAAATGTAATTATAATTACAATAATAGTATGCGTGTTAATATATATTAAAAATACATATGTTAAAATAACACTACTACTAATATATATGTTACTAAATATAAATAAGCATGTATGTTAATAAAAAATAATAATATCAATGAATATACTAAATATCAATGTTTATGTTAAGATAAATTTGTATAATCTATGCACAAACATGTATATGAATGTACATAATGAGAACATATGTATTTATTTTTATAATATTCATGATATACGTTAAACTATGCACTAATCTACGTACAAATTTTTATGTATTAACATGTAGTAGGATGTGCATTTATTTTCAAAATCCCTCGGGATTCTGATTTTCGGGATTCCAATCGGCACCGCTTCACAGTCGGTAGGCGCACGCGCGTCCGGGAGGCAGGGCTTTTTGGCAACTGCTCCCGGGAGGTTCGAAAACGCGCACACGCCAGGTATTCATCCAGACGAGCAGCAGCATCTCCGGTGAAAGAGATTCGGCGGCGAAGAGCTGGTCTCGCAAGGATGTTTGGCAGCGGAGGAGAGGGAGGTGCTCTTCGTTGAGGTGGGGAGGACTGTAGGACGGGGTGCGAATGCGAAACTCCGCTCTCAGCACCGGGCACCTTCCGTCCTTTGGTCCATCGCCTGCTCGCTCGAGCTCCATGGTTGCGTGGTTCCAGAATGAGTCTGGAACTTTCTCTGGAGAGTCGTCTAAGCAGGTCCACGCCCAATCGTTCGGAGGAGTCCAGCGGATGCTCCGGCTGCACTGATGGTATGCCCTCCCGGTCGGCACACCTTAAAAAACGCTGCAGCCGCAGATGTCAGGAGTGGAATGAGGTGCTGCCTCCTGTGCTAAATCGCTGCTTGCGGCATGCATCCCAGTGGGTCGGAGGAAGACGCCTTGACACAGACTGAAGATAGCAGTTGCAGGAAGCTGTGAGACAGTCTCAAAATTATCTGAAACGGACTCTCGTCTCTTTCTGAATCTAGTTTTACTCAGAGGCTAAACAATGGCAATCCTGGACGTCATATCGCATACCCCTTCGAGAGCACACCTGAAGCATTCTTCTCTAAAAGGGTGATTGGAGGAGAAAAGAGGCCAAGTGCAGAGATCTCTCAGTCTCCTTGTCAACGAACCGTTGATCTCTGGCTTCCTGAGAGCTTCAAAAGAAAGAAGCCATGCGAGAGCTGCACGGCTATATCTTGACAAAATGAGGAGCCTCCAGCATCCAATATCACTAAACTCATTGATAGGGAGAGACATCCTCCAAACAAAGAAGAAAACGAACAGGACTTCGCCAAATTCACGCCAGCCAATTTAGCCAATTTTGTTTTTTTTGAAAGCAATCTCGCATCATCCCACGCTTGAACCAACAAGATGGACCAAGAGTAGATGGGAGGAAGGTGTAGATGGTGGAAGGCGGAAAGAACCAGCTCCCTCCTCCTCCTGGCCATTGCAATGGCCTCATGCAATTCGCTACCACAAGAAAGCTGGAAAATTCTGGAAAGTTCCGGCTCTTGCAGAAGAGCGCCATTCTCGGGATCCCACGGAGCCGACGGCGATCGGCAGAGCTCTCGAGAGGGTAAGGGGATGCGCGCACGGCCTGCGGCCTGCGGCCCGCGTCGTGCGTGAAACTTGCCGGAGGCGCAGGTTACGCCGTCCGCTGGCACGAAAGCGAAGAAAGGCTCTCGGGACCGCGGCTTCGAGCGGAGGAGAAGACGAAGGGCGCGGCCAGACAGTGAAGACGATGGACGGAGAATCACCTGATCATTGGCCGCGTACCCACTCCACTTCTTTCCCATTTCGAACGCAGACAGGCACGAACTTTTTGCTCGCCTTCGTGAACGCCGTGCTTTTCCAGAAGGATTTCTCAGGGCGAGGGATGCGGATGCGGTTCCCTTTTCTCAGAGCGAGGTCAGTTCGCATGGTCGCAATCCTTTGGCTTCTGGCCAAGGGATTGCCGCGGCTTGCGGCTGCCCGCGATTACCCCGTCCCCCTTCTTGATGAATTCGATCGAGGCGCCGCGGAATGATGCGGAGTCCAAAGCGCCGCAGGCAAGGATTCGGACACGGAACGTGCGGTGGCGTTTCATGCCTCTTGAGACACCGACTGCCGGATGACCGCGTCTCCAATCTGCCTCCATTGTCCTGGAGCTGCGAGATCGAAGGCGACGGGACGAGCTTTTTCGCGCGCTCTCCATCCATCTGGCAGGAGGCAGCGGTAGTCCGCCACGAGATCTCCACGGAGGCTTTTCGTTCCCTTGCCAAAGGGCCGGCGACCCTCCTCCGAGAGTCGATGGCAGGGAGACGGGTGTGCGCTCAGTGGGAATCGCTCGCTGCCCCGAGATGCGTCCGGTTGAGGATGCGGATGCGTGCTCACGTGGTCGCACCTCGTGCTCTTCTGCCTGGAGAGACTTTGGTTTCCACCGAGGCGCCCCCTTTCGAAGTGCTTTCCATGGGACCCGTGGAAGAGGGCGAAAGAGGAAAATCTCTTTGCACGCTGGGCGATCCCGGAGAGCGTTCCGAAGTTTGTCAAGATCCCACTCGCGTTCAGTCTTTCTGCCGGTGAGGGAGGGCGTCAAGGGCGTCTCGTTGCCCGGAGCAAGAAGGTGCTGGTCGGCTGCGACCAGAGCTGCCACCGATGCCTTCCTGTAGGCTGCTGCTGGTGCTCTTACCAGCTATACAGAGATGCGATTTCCAAAAGCACCTGTCTGTATGGAAAAAGTTAGTCCTGGGCAAAGCAACAACAACGAAACATAGGTGGCACGTAATCGATTGTGGCGATGTGCAAGCTGTCGGAAACTAGGGAATTGGATCCATTCATTCCCTCCTTAAGTTAAATGGATCTTTAAGCATGCGAGTAGATTTTCAAACGGTGCGAAGCGCACCTATTCAGGAGCCGTTGTCAGAAATTTTGGCTGCACTATTTTTTTTTTTTTTTTCTCCCGTGAGATGGGGCTCTCGAATCCTCATTCCAATGACTCCGTTCTCCTCTGCAGCTTCCTGCACCCTCTAAGTTCCCTTCGGGAAGTGGAGTTGCTCGAAGTCACAGTGCTAAACCGGGACGAATTCCCAAATCCTTCCATTGGTTGACTAGGAGTTGCTCTCCTATTGCTCGCTACTCCATCCATATATCTTCAGTTGACGGGTCATCAATCTTGTTCCCGAGCTTCTGGTGAGAGAATCACCTTAGAGAGAGCACACAATCCAAGGGCCAATCACTTAGCGTGCAGGTGAACTCCCTTTCTCGAGACGAAAGGGAACGCGCAATGTGCATCATTCAGGAGCGAAGTGTGCAAACCCGAACCGCGTCCAGATACCTCCAGCGGCGCGCTGTTGACGGACCACGTGACTCGAACGCTTTCGTCTTCGAAGAGGAAGAAACTTGACTTCTTGATGCCATATCGGGTTCAGAGCACAGAGCCAGTTATGTCAAAGATTTCTGCAGCAACTCTGCTTTGGATTGTCTCTCGCCTGGCACGCACCCAGATGACAATTTCTCTTTTCAGGCGGAAGCTGGATGTTTCCCTTACCTCATTAAAGCTGAACATTTCGCAACGACGATTGTGTCCCCTGCTGAAGCATTGCACGTACGCATGTGACTTGCTCGCTTCTCAGAACTCCAGTCAAGGAACCGATCACAAATTCCTGGTACCTTTTGAAATAGAAGCTGAAAGGATCTGTCACATCTTGGCCGAAAGAGTATCTGTCCCTTTTGCTGTGCTGCCTCTGAGTAAGACTTGCAAGACAATCAGACCATTCTCTTTCGACCTGCTGGTGGATAACGAATTAGAGGAGTGAGTAAATGCTTGCATAGGAGGTTCATCTCCCGTTCTTAAAGGAACTCAGACAGCAGAATCAATCAGGAATTCATTGCTAAAGACATCGACCTCCCTGGATTTGAGGATAACGTCTCTCCTTCTAATGTGATCAAATTTCTGCTGCACTTTTTTGTTGGGGAAGTGAGTTTTATATTGGCCGATCAAAGACATAGAGATCAAAGATAGAAGGAACCGTTTTCACCGGTTCGCATCTTGTGTTCCTCTTTTCCCTTCAGGTCGAGGTCAACTTGGTGAGGTCGAGTGAGCACATTGATCGACCGTACTTGATTTTCCAAATGAAGAAGCTGTCCTGTGAACTGGCATCTTTCACCTTTGGGCCGGCGCTCCAGCTCCAAGTGAGGCACATCGAATGTATCGATCAGATGAGTTTTTCTCCCTGCGGCGGCTCTGCCGTTCGGCTGATGTGTTCGACCAAGCCAAAAATCATCACGGTTCTGTATCGAAAGGTAACTCTTCCTGCCTCCTGATTTGCAGACACTGAAGTCTTACAAACGCTGACACCACCGAGCAGGACACGAGAGAGCTGTAACCTTTCTTTTAGCATCAGGAAAATTTCATCATCCCATGGAGACGCAGTGTGGGTTCGAAACTACGCCGAAGACAACTCCAGAGTTCCCTAGACACAGTTAGGGTGTATCGCAGAACCGGCACTTCCGGAAGAGCTCATCCAGTATCTTGACTCTCATCTAATGTTGCCATACACCCCGTGCTACCGGAAAAATTGCACCTTTTCTTCTAAGCGAATCCGCTTCCTCCCGTATAACCTAGGAGGTTCGAATTGTCTGCGAAGTGTCGCGCGAGGGCATCATGCGAAACGTCGCATCTTGTCCAGGACATCTGAGAATATCAGACCCTAGGAGTAGGATTTCAGGTCACTCTGGAGCCTTCATTCGAGCGCGGTTCTGAATCCACTGGCAAGAAGGATGTGAGAAACCTGTTAGCTTCCGTTTCCGACCCGAGATGTAGAACGGGATAGAACGGAGTCGGACTCAAAGCCCGACTCCTATCCGGGCTTTGAGTGTGATCTTCTTCAGCCATGCGCTAGGAAACCAAACCGAGGCTGGTCCCTGCTCTGCCTTTTCTCATCCGTCCTCCTCGCTTACCGGCCTTCGTACCACCCGCGAAAAAGAAGAGGCAAGATGGCGCAGCCGAGGCAAAAGAGTATATGAGCATGAGACAGCGACACCGCGTTTCTCCGATGCATGCGTCCTCGGAGCACGCAAGCAAGAGCTCATTTCGGTAGGGATGACAACCAGAGGCTCCAGCAACGCCGAGGTTTGGACGCTGCTTTCCAAAGTGCTCCCAAACAGACGAAGGGTGGAGCAAGTCTTTCAGCGTTAGCGAAATCTGCAGGACGGAACAGCGGTCGCGGTTTCGTTTGCATCGCCGGACGCCTTCTCCGACATTCTGGGGAGCTCTTTCAGGGTTTTCCCTGAAGGTCTGCCGCCTTCTAGGGAGCAGAAACTTGAAAAACGGATGCCCTCGGCGGTCACCTGAGCGTGTGAACTGTGGGAAAAAGCGTGCGTGCACGCATACTCTCCTCTCTCCCCTTCCAAGAAAAAGAAAAAAGTAAGGGGAGAAAACCAATCGGCATTTTGTTGCAGGTTACCCCAAGCTGTCCGGACTTCAGGAGCCACTTTCATGGAGTCGAACAATCCCTGGTGTGCCATGTGGGATCAGCAGCTGTCTGCGTCCACCAGAGCTCCGTGCTGAACCTCTTGAATTACTGCCGATATCTGTACGAAAAGTAAGAGCCTGTTCCAGAACGCAGCCTCGGCGAGCGCTGCGAACGAGATGGTGCAACTCGGAATCGATGGCGCGCCCGCTTTCGATCCGAAGCAGCACGAAAACAAATGAAGTCGAAGTGAAAGATCGGGAACAGAAGAGACCGCAGATAAGGATCCCTCGCACGACGGTATCGGGGCAAGTGCACCCCTGACTGCAGCTGAGCAGTCGGACTCCTTGTCCCGAAAAGCGCTGATCAGGCTCTCGGATAATGGGTAGGATCGGGATCCCAACTTCCTGATAGCACCTCCTATTTTGTCGCATACCAAACCGTTCTCCAAGGAGGGTCATGTGCGGGGAGGTCGTTCGTGAATGGCGATGCGATCACCTTGCATCCTCCAAAAGTCTTTGATTGGCAGCCTCGCCCAAGAAGAGCATTTCGCTTTTTTGCCTTCGGCGTACCGAGATTGTCTACTTGCTCGTAGTCGAAGTCGCCGCGCGGAGGCAGACTACGGATGCAGGAGCTCGGTCGGTGCTCCCCATCTCCCCAAAAGCATCCCATCGGCCTCGTATCTCTTCCTCGAGGAACCCACAGGAAGCATCTTTTTTCTCTTTGTTTTAGGCACTGCAACGACTTGACCCGAATCTGGCGGAGACTCCGTGCTTGTTTCTGCGATCGGTCCATCATGAGAGTGCTGATAGGGTCGGGACCATCTGGGACTCCAATCCCTTCTGGAGCTGTGAGGTTCAGTTGCTCAGTACAGGCGGAGAGCTTCGCTGTCGTTGTCTGCGACAGCGAAACGACGTTTCTGGAGAGCATGGTACGGGTCATTCTTCCTCTCTAGAAGGCCAAGGATTCAGGGACTTGCAGGTCTCGGAGATGAGCGGTGATTACGTAGCCCGAGCCAACGACCGGTCGGTCTTGCTTGTCTCCCTGAAGAGTCTGCTGGTAGAAGATAAGACCAGTGCGGGTCGACAGCAACCCAAGGTTGTGAGGGATGGGGTTAATTCTGGAGTTGGATGAGGGGGTGCAGATATTCCACACCAAAGGCGACCGACTCATGGAGATGAAGTACACCAAATACGCGTCCCAGCCGACGAGGATGGATGCCTCTTACCGCGGCGCTCTGAAGCTCCAGCTGGGCAGCTGCTGGCTCACCCTCGACGCGACGTTGATGAAGGAGGCGATGGTGTGGAGGACTGCTTCCTCCCGGTAGCGCGATATCTGTGGTGCTTTGCAGACCTTCCTCGGCAGCGCCGGAGCTCCGAAGCCTGGCGCCGTGTTCTCACGCCTGGCGCGAAGAACGGGCTTAATGCTCGGACTGCAGCTGAGCATTGCGGCCGATGAGCTACAGATCCTCCTTCCCGACCACTCCTGTCCGGGGTCTGTGCTCGCGTTCCGATTAGGTGAGCTTGGGGCCGTCCTGATCTTCTCGGGACCCGCTATCTACCGCGCTCTTCCCGTGCTACTTCCCTTCCACCTTGTCCCTTGCCTCCTGGGCCAAAAAATCGCACTCAAGGGGGGGATTTTCAGGGAAGCTGTCTCTGGAGAATTTCCGGACGGCGGAGGGTGCGGCAGTGGAGAACGTGAAACGCCCCAGGGCCGATCACTACAACGTGAGGCTTTCGCTGCAAGGTTCCCGCAACCAGCTGGGCGGGGACAGCTCCTTCGCCCTGAGGAGCACCATCATGGAGAGCCCCGACGTGTATGTGAGCTTCAAGAGACCCGAATCGCCCCAGGGCTTCCCGAGCAGCTTGAGTGTCCGCCTCAACTCCGTGTCTTTCTCATTGGGCAGAGAAGAGATGAAGCTCCTCAGCATGGTCCTCCCTCACAGTCTCCCTTCGAAGGTGCACTCAGGTAACTAGGAGGGAAGGCTTCTGGCTTTCGGTTCAGCCGCCGCCGGTTTCCGTCTCCTTTCGGTCTCCGAGAGCCAGTGCTGACGCTGCTTCTGCCTCCCGGGCTGGCAGGAAGGACCTCTGGCTCGCGGTGACTCCGAGCTGAACGGTTGCCAAGGGCGCTGGGATGGAGGTCCGTGACCCGAGACTCACTTTGCCAAGCTCCATCGAGAGAATGGCTCCTCATTGTGAAATCCGCTGGATCATTTGAGAAGCTGCGTCCGACAGAATCACGAGCCTCCCCTAAGGCTCTTCTCCTGGGTCGGGGATCTTGGGTGATCACAAGCCACCAGAGAGGAGCGATTGCTCTGCCACTCGAGGAAAGAATCTTCTCTTCGTCATCTCCAGGCTTCTTGTGGCGAAGAATGAAAGGAGGCTTCACTCCGTCTCAGTCATGGCTTCACTTCGCGAAGGGTGTTTTGTCATCTACCACGAGGATCCCGTGGTCACTGACCGAAGATATCTCTTTCTAACAAGACAGTAGGACCAGCATCTCAGCAGTTCCGGTGCGATCTCTGAAGAGTGCAGAGTGGCTCGCCGAAGAGCTCCCGCTTTACTTCCGGACCGGACATCCAATCCCGAACCAGAACCAAGAGGACATCAGATTCTTGCCATCGCAGAAACGCTGCATGGCTTCTCCCGCCGTCGTCATCCACTGCCCATTCGCTCGGTACAGGAGAGTGGTGCGAAACGGGCGCCGCTAGTCGTGGCAGGAGGTTCGGACGGTGAGCGCATTAGGTGCCCGGGCCGCTCATGGGGATCCCAGCTCACAGGAAACCTCCCATCTACTCTTGGACAGCTGTCGATGTCCTCTCTGAGGAGTAAATTTAGGTTTCGATCCCTTCTCCTCCACACAGCTGGAACTGTCGCCGGTTTTTCGGAGGAGCAGAGAATCCCGGGCGTACCGCAGGCGCGAACATCCCTCTGCACGCAGTCCTCCCGCTCACGAACCGTTTCAAGAAAAAGTTCTTCCAAAGTTTTGGCTGTTTAGGGTTTCGGCAAAGAACGAGGGGCGGTACTTTACTTATGCCGTGGTGCAACACCACGGATCTCGGCGCGAGGAAGGAACACGAGGCCTAACGCCGTCTCCAGCTGAAGATGAGCTCTTAACGGCCGCCGTGCTGCCAACGAGACCACGCGCGGCATCAGCAGTCGCGGATTCGAATCCCACCCGGGAAAGGATCGTTGCCATGTTTGGATGCGCTGTTGGTCTGGAATCCCCTTGCGTGGTGACCCTGGGATGGCTCCAGATCTTCTCACCCAACCCAATAGCGGCTCATGCGCTCGTGTCCGCGGCTGAAGGTCCTCTTTACTATCACCTTGGCATCGAGAGTGGTCCCTTCCGGACCGCCCCTCTCCACCTTAGGGCGCTTCCCGGCCGAGCGACAGATGGAAAGATCTTGTGTGAGCCGCTCCAACGGTCCACGGGGAGCAAGCCAGAGATTGCTGAATACTAGGCGACCCCTCCTCCTTGTTTCTCAAAAAGCCAGAAGAACGTGAAAAGCGGCAAACAACATCACAGGATTGCCATCTGCAATGGTCCAGAAATGACTTTCTCCTCCATCTCATACTTTTTAACGGCAAACACGGGATCGCATTGTCGCTCCGAAGGGATCGCCCTGCATCTCGGGAAGGACGGCTTCAATGAGAAGTCAACGGGGCTAAAAGGGAAGAGAGAAAGAAGAATAGCACGGTCTGGAGAGAGTGCCGCAGCGTGAGGGCCGGATTCCTAAAAGAGGTCTGCTTCCTCCTCGTGATTTCTGCCACCAAGGATTGCCACGGGACAAACACACGGTTGTGAGACGTTCACTCTAGTTGCAGAAGGCTTCTCCGGCTGCAGTGTATCTGTGCTCTTCTGCGATCAAACGACCTGCTTCCACGCGACTCCAACAGATGTACCGCCTACTGGGAAGAAAAAAGGAATTAGGGAGAGGAAAAGGGGAGAGGGGAACTCGCCTCACACTCAAAAGGTGGTCTGGGTGGCATCGACGAAAGTGAGAGCAGGAGTGGCCGATCAGCAGCTCCCCTACATTTTTCCTGCCGCCAAAACAGTGACCACTACCGTATTGTCTCCGTTTGTTGCATCCGTACTTTCAAAGCAGCCCAGCCTCGCATGAAAAATGTTGGATTAGATTCTCCACACGCATGCACACAGAAGCCATCCGAAGATTCTTGCTCCCATCAGCGGTTTCGTGACCAGGGAAGGTTTCTTTTCTCAGATGAAAACAGCCCATTCATTCTCCAACGTTCCGAAGAGGAATGCGTGTTTGCCAAGGAGAGGATGGAGGATCTGGAAGCGTTCCTTAAAGGTCCGAATTTCCAGCAGGACATGAAGGACATATCTGTTATGGTGGACCGCGTAGAAATTCTGTTACACAAGCCACAGGTAACCGTGGTAGTACCGATGAGGTCTTGCGTTGCATGCCCTAGCTCCCAGAAAGGCACAGCATCCATGGAAAGCAAACAAGAGCTCCTGGCCAGTGCAGTCGCTGAAGACATGATGCTGCGTCTGCGATACCAGAGAAAACGCGCGAAGGAAGTGGAATTTTTCATCCAGAACCTCATCTTCAAGTCTTCTTCGGGAGAGCTCATCTTCTCTAGGTAAGCCATCCACGCATCCTTTCCAAATTCCATCGGGATCTCTCGGGAAGCATTCGTGAGTTTCACTGCTTCCAGGTTTCCCAAACTGTACCATCCGTAAGTTTCATTGCTTCCGGATTCCGAAACTGCATATCCGTGGCCAGTAACTAATCCTTGTCTGAACGCGATCCACAGCAACGCATGTTTTCAAGCTGGAGACAAGCAAGTCACGCTCCCTTGCTCTTATCACGTCTCCTGAGATGCAGGCAGGGAAAGGTGGCCAACACTCATCCTTCCTTCATCCTCCATTCCTCCTTGCTTTTTCTTTCTTATCATAGGACGCTCCTGACGGAGGGGAGCACAAAAAAGTTCTGCCATGCTTTCCCCGTACGCAAGATCCGATGGTGGGTCTCCCAAGGCACGTTGATAGGTGAAGAAAGTGATCGGAACGAAATCGAATTGCGAACCCGTGCAACTTGTGCTGCCTTTCCTCTGCATCATGCGGAACTAGCAGCTCTCCACACCGAGGCTGGCAGCACGATCTTCTATGAACCTCTCACCACACTTCAACACTGCCAGGAGAATTGTCAGACGCGCTTTTCCTCTCAGGATGCATGAGATTTGCTCAACGGCCAGGAATCCAGAGGACACGAGTACCTTTCTGGTCTTTTCACCCAACCCCTCCCAGCGTCACCGTGATGTCGGATACTCTGGAAGCGCCGTGGTCCGGCACAGCTTCTGCTGTACCGCCCCTTGCCCTTTCCTCTGAGGCGCGTACCGATTGCTGGGAGAGAGAGAATCCGATTCAACTGGGTACGGCAGCTGCCAAAGGCTCACCACCTACCCACGAGGATCCAAGGCTGCGCAGTCATTCTAAGGATCGCGCTGCTGCGCAGATTGCTCACCGGACGAGGAAACCTCTGTCTCCGGTGGGAAGTGGCAGCAGAATTCAGTGTCCCTGGATACCGCTGGGAGTGCTCGGTCATGTGCTGCAAGTGCATCATGAAGAGCACGGTGATTTCGTTGGCAGGACGAGGCTATTCCGGAAAAGATCTGACAGCACTGTCGGACTGACCGGATTCGCAGCCGGATAATGCGTGACACAGGTCACTCTGTTCAGGATAGCATCCTCTTCTGGACGCTGAAGAAGAAGCTGAGTGCATGCCTCGGACACTGCAGAGATTCATAGAGGACTCGGTCGGAGCCTGCAAAGAAAGAATTCCTAGTGCAAAGAAGGAATTCCTAGTTGGCGTGGAGTGAGCAGGAAGACACCATCCCATCCAGACTGAGGAAGAAGCCGAGGATCTTTGCTGCTGCATTTTTTTCTCTGTGCAAACTCCAGAAGGATCGGGCGGGGAGGCGAGGGGAGACGCTGGCTTTCTCGTCTCAGGGATGACGTAGGCAATCAGTCCATCGAGAAGCAAGAGAACACGGCATTGATAGGCTGCCCCAGCAGCCGTGTCTCTCCCCTTTCCTGGAATAAAATCTTTCCTGGAATGCGAGTCTGGAGCACTCTTCCTGCGCAGATCTGGACTCGCTACTCTTGCAGTGCGGACAGAAGGAGAAGAACGTAGACGGAGAACTGAGAAGTAGCGAAAATCGAACTTCAGGTTCTGAGGATCGAAGAAAGTACTTCCCGGGAAACAAGAGGTGTGGAAGATCGCTAAAAGTGGGGGGATCAGAACGGGAGTGATGTGATCTCGGGTCTCGGAGATACAAAATGAACCACACGGCCACTCTGACCCTTTCGCTTGAAAGAATTGGCAACCAAAACGATATCCGACGCGCCAACAGAGATGACGAACTGTTCAGTTGATCTGAGATCGATAGAGAAGGTTGGACTAAGGAGAGGCTGGAAAGGAAAGGCTGCAAAGTTGAGGACGACTGCAAAGGAATTCGAGGAGGCCCCATCGTCGTTCACGTTCAAGAATGACCTCCCAGAGCATAAGCCCTCTCGAGGAACGGCTACAGCTACTGAATGCAGTGCTCCTGGCTTCGTGGAAGCGCAGCTGCTGCTGCACTCAGCGGGTCAGAATGGAGGTGCTGCGCAGCGAGAGCACTCAAGGACTTTTTCGCCCACGCGAGAGACGAAAGCCAACCGAACCTGTACGGAGCAATCAGTCAATGCAGCATTTCCTGAGGGTCAACTGCGAATCCTCCTTTTGGGTCATATCGTCAAGAGACTCATTTCATGATAAAAGAATGGAGACCCGAGTCCCGTAAGGTTCCCGCATTGTTCAACGAGGTGTCCGGCGCTCCGGAAGCTCCATCTTACGTGAAAACGGATGGAAGGATGCAGGAACAAACTCTACGTTCCCCTTTTCTCCTGAATAGAGATAACCAACCTCAGTAAGGAGTAACAGAAACATCCAGGGAGGCAAAAAAGGGCGAGTCGCTGCGGTAGTGAGATCCTCCCCGTTGGACTGACCACGCTCATGTGGAAGCGTCTTCTCCCAATGGCAAGAAGAGAGACTGGTAACGCTCCAGTTAACAGAGTGGGACGAGGAGCGGTACGAGGAAAAGGCCTTCCGGCATCTTTCTCATCTGTGTCATCGGTCTGCTGCTTTCTGAGGTGATCGAGCGAGACGTCTGAAGCCCGAAGGCTTCTTCGAGAGGAAAATGTGCAAATTTCCTTCAGCACGTTGCCAGAGAGCAGCGGAAGGAAAGCCACTTGGTAGTACTCGTCGAGCGACCTAGCATGGGAGGGAGGTGCGCACAAATTTTCTGTGGAAGGAAAAAGTCAGAAGGAACATCCGATAGGACTGATCCTTCGAGGAGGCGGGAGAAGGTCTCTTTACATTCTTCTGAAGACGAATGACCATTCAATTCAACAGCATCGTCTCTCAGGCAGCCGGCATCCCTGCCCTCAGATCGGACTCAAGATCAAGAGTCCAAAGAGCAGACCCTCTCGCTTGTCGTTCTGATGTTGTTGGGCTCCAACGTTACAGCCACAGCGGCGTGGATAAAGGCCTCGAGTCAAGAACAAGTCTGCTGAATTCTCTGAAGTTTTTGGAGAAAGGATAACGCGTCTTGCACCATGAAATGGCAGCCAGGTAAAACGGAAAAGAGCAAGCAGAAAAACATAAAGGGAGAGGAGCAAAGCTCGGAAGGATAATTCTCTCTCATTCATAGAGGACTCCCTCCCCTCCAGTCTCCTCTGCGGTCGAGGATTGAGGTGGGGACGCACTCTCTGCACGCACTGCCGCGCACGCAGAGTAATCGGCTGGGAGAGACCCGTCCCAGATCGACAAGGAGAACCTTCTCTCCCTCTGAGCTGCATGGGGTCAAAAGGTGCGGGGTAGGTAGGGGAAGGAGTCAGTGGAAGAGAAGCCTGTAATGCAAGCGGACGGAACAAGGGTAGGATGACGGAAAGAATGAAAACATCATCAGGGTAGAAACTGCGCGCAGAAAAGGGTTCGCTTGTTCTCTCAGCTGGTTTCCGGGATCAAGGTTACAGGATCAAACCGATCCGAAGTCAAATGTACCGCGACCGTGGCACGTGTGTTCCGTGCTGCACTCAGCAGCAGGATACACCACACGCGACCAAGAGATGGAATTCAGTCCCACCGTCCCTAGATAGGTCTCTGCTCCGGATTTCCTCTTCCACTTTCCTCTTCATGATTTTTCTTTCACTTCTTCCTACTATTCCTCTTCTTTCTCTTCCTCTTCTTCACTTTTCGCTTGCTTACCCTACTGCTACTAGTCCCTTCCTTCTTTTCTCTACTCTCATCTAAAGATCGTTCTCCTCTCTGCTTATTATTGTCTTTTTCCCCTTCCTTTCTTTTTCCTCTCCCCAGGTCTAGGAGCGAGCGAACCAGCATGGTGATGGCTCATTCGCGGTTTGGCCGTCAGTTCCCACGGTGGAGATCCTCCTTGCCCCCTTTCCGCCTCAACCCTTCCTAGGAAGGAGATTTCACGGGAGAGAAGGGGGGAGGTAGCGGGCGCAGAACGACCTCAGCAGCTCCACTCAGAGCCGTTCTGACTTCCGTCTTTCCTTGTTTTCTTCAGGAGCTACCTCGGCGGATGCTCGCCGGAGGCAGTGGAGGCTCCCATCCTCCACGTGATTTGCTCTGGAGGAGATGGAGGTCTCCGCGCCCAATGCGTCATCCAGGAGATCTTTGTCGATGGCTTCTCCCTCTTCCATGTATACCTGGAAAGTCAGGAGCTGGCAGAGAGTTCTCTGAAGCCCTCATTGCTGCGGAGGAACCCCTTCAATCTGCTGCTCCAGCAGGTGAGAAGCAGCCAAAACAGGAAAAAAAGAAAGGGTGGAAGGGTCATGCGGGATAACTTCCTCCTCCTCTCCCTCCCCTTTTCTCTCGCTCCACTCTATCCCTCTGGAAAGGTGCTGCGCCGTGAAAGCGTCACGAGAACGACGGGGACTCGGCCTCAAAGGGAAGGAAACCGCGGATCGGGCTGGCGTCGGGCTGAGCTCGGGGCTCAGCTGCTGCGCGTTGTTCTGAGCCTACACAACCCTTGCCTACCTCGGGAGGCGTGCTTCTTCCTGCGGATGTGGGACCTGTCCGTGACCTGGGAGGCCCAAGAAGCCGTCGCAGCCTTCGAGGTGGACGTGGGCTCCTGCGAGGTCGCGTACGGTCTCGGCGGCTGCTGCCTGGGAGCCGCGCCGCGTGACTGCGCGCAAGTAGGGCAGGCCACTCCCTTCCTTCCACCATCCCTCCCCCTTCCAGCTAGTGCACCCCTTCGAGATCCATTCGAAGTGGAAGCTGGAGGAGGGTTGCACATCGTGGAACCTCTTCAGCGACTTCACCGAGATCAGGGTAGAGCTATTGACTCATCACATGAGGTCTGCCCTCCAGGTACACAATGGACAAGATCCCAGACAAGGGGCGGGGAGGACAAAGGAATGTGGCCTCTCCTCCGCCCTCTCTGGGGGTGATTCAGGTGTGCAGTGTGTCACACTGCTCTTTCCAGACGGCCCGCTGGATGCTCGGGCAGAGGAAGAAGCTGCGGGCTCGCCACCTGGTCAAGGAAGAAGAATCGAGGGCCCCTGGATGCCCCTTGAGGTTGCCGGGGCGCTCCCGGTTCGATGCATTGATGGAAAGGGGTGAGAACCGAGGGGATCCTTAGACCGAGAACGGGTGCGTCTCTTCCAGGAGAGGCGGCGGCAGCAGTAGCGCCTCTGGCGATCAGGATCGGGAGGATACGCGTGCCACTGCTGGTGGTCTCCCTGCACAGCGCCCTGGGGGACGGCCGGCGGGTGCCGGCAGTGGTGCTGAACGGTGAATTCGACTTCGGTGGCTCCGCTGACACGGACGTGGAGACGGGTGCGGCGCGCGCCATCTTGACCACTCCACGGCCCGTCATCCCCTTTTCAGGGTGCTGGAGGTGCACCGTGCACGCCTGGAACTGCCTGACCTGCTCCTGGGAGCCCCTTCTCGAGGCGGTCTCCGAGTCCTCTGGCTGCAGGAGGCCATGGAGGCTTTACGTCCAGGTGAGGAGGTCAGGCTCACTGACCTTTGTCCTATATGGTTCCCCTTGGCAGCGGAAGTCCGTGCCCTGCAGCTATGAGCCGCAGAACTCCGGAAGACTGTCACTAGTTGCCGTCCCGGAGACCTGCGGACGCTGCCGGCGGCCTCGAAGAGGCGCCTGCACCACTAGCAGCAGCGGAGACGGAAGCAGCAGCGGTGCCGGCAGAGTAGCAGCGGAGGACGACAGCGACGGCTCCAGCGGTGCCCGGGACGCAAGGATGAAGGACGGGAGAAGGAAGGTCCGAGGTACAGAGAAGTCCTGGGTCCACGGGCGGCGGAACGGGGTAGGCGAGAGCAGATTCGCCTCATGCTCCCGCGAAAAAAAGGGGTGGCGACGGTCGTCGCGTCGCGCGGCAACCAGGACGTCGAAACCTCGTGGCTCCCTCTTCTCCTTCCTCGACAGGAGAGCCCGAGGGCAATGGCCAGAATTCTCATCTCCTCTTCCCAGCCCCCGGTCCCCTCCGAGGTTCCAAGGAGGGAGAAGGAGGCGATCCCGAATCTTCCAAGGTCATCCGGTGTCCCTCTTTCTGCGCTTCTTCACCCACCGAGGGAACGGAGATGGAAGAACGGGAAGGGCAAGCGGACCCCCACTAAGAGATCACCGGGCTCTTTCTCTCCTCTATATCTCCCTGCGTTTGTAGGTCCTGGTGAGGAACCCTGTCGGTCGGCGGCTGCCCTCCCCAGCATCACCCGGACGCTCTCCGGGCTCCTGGAAAGGTGAGGAGTCCGAGATGGTCAAGGGAGACACGCGACCTTCCTCACGGGTGCTCCCTAGGGAAGCGCTCCGGAGCCGCCCGTGGGAGAGTTCCGAATCCGATGGGAGGAGATCAGGCTCGCTCCGCTCCTCCTCCTCTTCCGCCTCCGCTGCCTCCTGGAACGGAGAGGGGGAGGGTCCCAACGAGGGAGCTTCCGGCCCAAGCCACGAGGAACGTCGGAAGAGGGTTCAAAAGCTGCTTCTCGAGAGCCGCGACCCCTTGGAGGTAACGCTGACGACGGACACCCTGAGGCGGCTGCGGTGGCTTGCGGAGTCGGTGCTGCTCCCAGAGGGCCTCCTGCCCCTCGCGCCGCGCAGGAACGTGGTCCTGAGGAACGCCCTCGGGGTGAACCTGGAGGCACAGGTCCGCTTCTCCCTTCAGGTGGGACGGCCGTTGCTCTCTCCCTCCCCACACAGACCCATTTCTCGCAGGGTGACCCCCAGGGACGACTGATCCTCGATGCGTTGGCGGCAGTGCCCAGGGATGGGGAGGCCGAGCTGGACGCCGACTTCCCCTGGAGGTAAGCCCTTGTGACCCTTGTCCCCCTGCTCTGCGAGGGCGAGAGAGAAAGCGAGAGGATGACTCCATCTTTCTCTACTCGTGCGCCTCGTGAGCCCTGGCTAGGCGGTAAGGCCGTGACTACCCTGGCCGTGCCTCATGCTTTTGATGAGCCGCGGATAGGGGTGACAGTTCTCGCCATCGGGCAGGTCATCGAGGCCCCTCGGAACAGGAGGCAGGGAGTTGGGGAGTTGACTAGAGCAATGAGGACTTTTCGCTTTCCTTTCTTTCCTTCACCAGCCAGCTTCCCGCCGCTGCCACCCCGCCAGCCCAGAACCCCCTTGTCCTGGAGATCCGCCTGCAAGTGGAAGGTTGCCATGGGCAGCGCGCGCTCGCGGGCAGGGCGAAACGCCTGCCTCTCCTCCCAAGGGTTCCACCCCGTGCGCTTCGCCGGCCCGGCACGGAGGGGAGCGCTCATCCTGGAGGCAAGGAGCTCCTCGGACGGCACCGCCTGCCGGATGCTTTTGGAAGTCTACACGGAAGACTGCGGCGTGGTGGCGCTGCGCTTCATCTCCCTGGTGGAGGTTGGCTCGTAGTTCCGCATCGCAGCCGTTGCCGCCAGCTAGGAATTTGCAGGTGCACAGCCACCTCCCCTTCCCCGTGAGGGTCGCCTGCTGGCCCCCATCGCCGCAGTCCCGGAACGTGGGGGAGGAGGCAGCGAGGGCTCCGGACCACCGCACTGCCATCGTGGTTGAGGTGGAGCCTGGACAGGGCGCCTCATTGCCCTTTTTTGCCCACCACGCCAGTTGCGTAGCACTACAGAGCGCCCCCCCCGTCCTTGGGGGCCCACCGCCGCTTTCCTCTGCCTCCGAGTGCACAGTGCACTGGGTCCTCGGAGAACCCCCTGAGGCGATGCTGTTCCTGCAGACGCCCCCGCCCTACACCGGCAATCCAGACGGCCTCCCACGGGCAGCAACTTTCCATGTATGCCTCGATTGGAAGGGGTGCATCCCCAGAGGGCACTCTGCTTCCATGCAGGTCGTCCGGGATCGAGAAGCCCTCTGGACCTGCCCTGAGGCTGTCGTTAAGCTGCATCTGCACCCTTTCCTGACGGTCCAGAACGAGCTGCCTTACTGCATCCGGCTGGAGCTCCCAGAGCAAGGGCTGGAGGTGACTCTGGTCCCTGGGAGCAGCGAGGGACTCCCTTTCTTCGAGCTGGCCCCCAGCACCGAGGTCGTCGTCCAGGTGAGGAGGGGCGGGCACGGGCAGCCGCGCTTCATGCCCATCCAGGTGCTGTCGTACCTGTCGCAGGACTGGTCGGGCAGGGCTCTGATCCCCCTGGGGCGCGTTTCCTACAGGAGGCTCACCGCAATCTCCAATAGGAGGCAGGAGCTCCCTCTGAGCCTTGCTATGGACATCCGGCCCATCCCCCTTCTGCGGATTGCATCCCGGTTCTGGATCGGGAACAGCACGGGGAAGTTTCTCCAGGTGAAGGTTAGTGAGCGGTGACCTCTTCTTCCCTCCCTCCTCCCTCTACCTCTTTTCGTACCAGGAGGCTCGGTCGAGCGCGCCCTGCGACGTCCCGAGCGACGAGGGTCCCGTCCTTTTTGATTTCAAGAGCACTCACGGCACCAGGGTGCGGGTGAGGATGAGGGACTCCGGGTGGTCGGAGGCGTTCTCCGTTCGGGACCCGCCGGCATCGTTCACGGTGCCACGGAAGGGAGGTGACGGGTTCCTCCTGGCTGCTAGGGTGCAGCGCCTCGGGGAAGGCGGCGGTGCCTCCAGCAGGACGGCGCTGACCTTCTTCGCCCCCTACGAGCTGGAGAACCGAACTCCCTTCCACCTGTGCGCCATGGAGAAGGGGGGCGATTCCTCCTGGTTGCCGCTCGCCCCCTCCCAGGTCAGCGGCGCAGCCTCCACCATGTAGCCCTCGCCACTTCCCCCTCAAGGTCGTTCCACTTTGCCCGGCAGCCGACCAGCCGTGCCTGCGCCTCCGGATGAACAGCAGGAAGTCTGGCTCGGAGTACCTCCGCGCGGGGTGGCCTGGGACAGCGGTGGTCAAGCTCTCCCCGGAGGCACGTTCCGACCTCATCGGATCGCTGGGCGAAACCAGCTGCTCCCCTCCTTTCCTTACCTTCTAGGTGGCCGTCGTCGTGGAGACGAAGGACCTCGGAGACAGGAAGAGGATCGTGCTGAGGAAGTACCGAGCGCGCGACGCCCACGTGTCCGTGGTCAACCTGTGTAGCGCCACGACCCTCGTTATCCTGTCCCGGGAAGGAGAACAGGTGGACCCCACCGACCCCAACGCATTCCTCTCGCTAACTTCCCCGCGCTGCTCGTCAAGGGTGAGGCGGAGGATCCCGACCGTAGCTTTGTGGGTGGGAGGCAACTACTCCTCCTTCCCAGTGAGGGTAGCCTTCCGACTTCCGTTGCCGTAATCCCGGAGAGTGGGGAGGAGGCAACTGTGGCATCCGTCCGCCGCGACGCGGACACCTGAGGTTCTCGCTTTCATCCTTCTCGTGAGCGGAACCTTAAGCCCCCTGGCTATAGAGAGATTCTTCCCTGCCCCCCTCTCCTCCTCCTCCTCCTCCTCCTCCTCCCCCCTTCTTCCCCGAGCTTCCGCCAGCTGTCGCAGGGGGGCGCTCTGAGAAAATACGGAGTGATTTCCAAAGCTGTCGCTTCCGGAAAGAGGGAGCGGTGCTCGCGACCTGAGCCACAGGCTGCGTTCCGGACCCGTGCCGTCGCTCGCTTCTCTGTGCTCGCTCCCTCTCGACTTCAAGACTCTCATCAGTGTCGTTGGTATCGAATGACAGGAGAGATCTCAGGGTCCTCTCCTCATCCTCCGCCACCCTCCTTTCGCTTGTTTCCCTCATTCCCCATCCTTCCAGGTTTTCTTTTTTCGGATTTCTTTTTTGATTCTTAAGAAGTCCCGAAGCCTTAGGGACCGCCTTTAACCTCCTTGTGCCCTGTGGACTCAGCTCGACGATGCCACCAAATGGGGATGCTCACAGGGCTCTTTGAACAGCGTCAACGTCCCCGAGGATGTGTGTAGCTAGGTTACCCGAAGGGACCACCCTGTGAATTTAGGAAGGCTCCAGGGGAAGGAGTCCATTCCTCTTACCCTTGCGAGGGAGCCTCAAAGGGATCCTCTTCCATATTCTCTCCGGAGAGGCCCCTCGGGAAGGATCTTCCCCCCATTTCTTCCCCCGAGGGAATCCGCAAGGGAACTGCTCCCTTTCCCTTTCTGATGAGATTCTCAGAAGGACGCTTCCGAATTTCTCTGAAGGGCGCCCTGAAGGGAGCGGCGCTCTTCTGGCACTCTGGAGAAGAACTCTCCGAGGGTGGTAGACCAACTCCATGGAGGGTGCCCTCGAGAAGGGAGGTCCTTTTCATTTGCAGAATTAGAGAATAGCCTTAATTCCTTGAATTCTGGAAGGACCCGGAACGTCAACTTCCAGTCCCGGCCGGTCAACGGGGTCGTCCAATTTCCACCAATGCCGCACCCGAAGCCTGAGGGTCGATCAGAGATTTGCGAGGTGGGCTCGAAACCCACGAGGCACCCAGCCTCGGGGCCGATCCTCCACGTGGGGATTCGAACCCGCAATGCTCGGTGGCGCGCGCAGCAGACGCAGACTCCCTACCGCCAGTGAGGGCCGTTCGCGAGCGCTAAGAGCAATCGGTCAGTCTACACTCTCCAGTACTTGCGGGAAGCGCAATCACTCTTGGCGAACGGGACAAGTAGAGAGACTCGCGGTAGAGTGGGAAGGAATGTGATTGATTCAGCCCGCGCTTAACAGTGCAGATGACCTCCTCCCGCAAACTTCCCTCCAGATACAACTGAGAATGTCTTTTTTTTTTTCGATTTTTCCAGCTGGCAACCCTGAAACCACGGGAGTATTTCCTATATTCAGACTCCTCGCAGAGCAGCAAGGGATTTTCCTGGAGGCTACCGGAGAGCTCACTGCGTCCGTTTCCCCTGCCTGTCGAAAACGTAATAGTCCCTCTCTTCCCACTCTCTCTCCGTGCTGCTCTCGCACGGAGGACCTTGGAAGACCAGATCCTCTGCGTGAGACAGCCGACCGGCACAGCTTCCCTAGGGGATGGCGACTATCGTGAACGGCTCCCGATCTGCGGCAACAACACGTTGCCTGCAGATCGAACAAGTAGTTGGCAACGCTCCGACGTCTTCTTGGAGCGCTGCCGACGGGAAAGGTTGAAAACAAAATGGGGGGAAGAAGAAAAAGAGCCTACTTTATGGCTGGCGCATCGGACTGTTGGTGGGAAGCTCTCTGCCGCTCATGGTACGGAAGCCGCCTTCGGCGTCCATGCCTCTCCAAGAACAAGCGAGCCCGGCTTCCATGAATCGCTGATCCGATTCTCTCCATTCCAGGATTCTTCGGGACAAGAAACCATTACCTTCGATGAGCGCCCTCATGCAGAAAGATGCGAAAAGCCCTTCTTCAGGACAGTATCTTCTGTTTCTGGATCACGTAAGCGCTCTCAGCCGGTAAGGAGAAACGGGGGGTACCAGGCCAGCCTCCTGCTTCCTCGAGCAGGCAGAAGCCCCCAGACAGGTCACCGTCTACTGGGTGTGCTTCGCAGACAACTTGCAAAGGACGGCCGTGTTCACCGAGTCGTCCCAAGAGGCGAGCTACTTTCGCGAGCTGGCGGAGGATCAGAAGATCGTCTCCAGATGCGTCCTGTCCTTGCGTTCCATCGGCCTGTCCTTTGTCTCGGAGGACAGACGGGAACTCATGCACTGCAGCTTCCCAGAAAGCCCCGCGCTTTGGGAAATCGAACTGGAGCGTGGATGGAAAGTTTTGCCTACCGAAATATGTACCATCCTGGATTTCCAGTGGGCCAACAGACACAAAAAGACCGCCATGGACTCCCATCTTCAGTGCGACTTCTTCCGGATGCATCTGCTGAAACCGTTCTTTGCCTCCTTGCGACGCGTGCGCCCGCCTGCGTTTTACGCCTCACTGACTCGTGCCCTGTGGACCCAGCTTTGCCACGTCCGCATCCAGCAATTTCAGGTCTCACATCTTCATTCTCTCCTCCGCCTCATCCGCCAAGGATGGGTCACTACCATCCTCATCCATCTCATTCCTCTTCCCCCCTGTTGTTTTGGCTTTCCTCTGAAACTTATCATTGGAACGCCGCTGTAAGCCAGCGGAGGTGACTTTCAAATCTGAGCGGGGTACCTTCTTCACATTTCAGGTGGACGATCCCGATCCAGAGGCTCTCTTCTCAAACATCTGCGTGTGCTGTCCAGCCTCTCAGGGACCATTCTGCGAGTTTGCTTTCCTAGCGAAAAGAAGCTTGGGATCCAGGAAGACCGTGCAGTAAGTCTCTGCATCAACCTTCGAGAGCGTCTCGCGTGAAAGGAGACGTTACCTTTGTCCCTTCCCCGTGATCTCTTACGAATTGGTGGTCTCGTGCTCCCCTATCCCTTGCGGAAGCTGGAGGGAAGGTTTGCCTCGCGTTCGCTCAGCAGCATCAACCTTCCATTCAGCGTCTCGAGGTCTTCAAATCATTAGAAGCCTGCTGCTTCCTCCCTGACCGTTCCAGTGCTCCACGACCTTCTTACTTTTCAACCTTACATATCGGTTAGAAGGACTGCCGGGACCAAGGATCTTGACTGCCCCGTAAAAGGAGCACTGCATTCTGTCAAGAGGAGACTCTGACGTGCCCTGCTGGACGCGAAAAAAAACCGTCAGAAATGAATGTACGAAATCTACGAAGCAGCATGTACGAAATCCAGCTGGCACACCTACGCGTGAATAGGGCATGGATATCCCAGTGACCTGTGCGTCATCAGGAGCCGAGACAATTGCTCAATGAGCCATGTCGATGAGATACACCACCGCCTTTGGTGCATCGCAAGTTCGAAGGCCCTTGCAAACATCCCCTCCACGCAACTGGAAGCATCCGGCTGTCTTCGAGGAGCGCATCCCTGGTGATGCTGATAGTCTTGCGTTTCCCTAGCGGCATGAGGGTGCACCAGAACCGTTTGCGCACCGCAGAGTGTAGATGGAGGGATGCAAGCTTCGCGTAACGTCTGCACTCCACTGCAAGAAAACTTCGTTCCTTGGTTCTGAGGGAGCCCCTGACAGCTCTATTGCTGCATGCACGTTTGTCTGTTTGTTCCCCTTTCTTTCCCTAGTAATCTGGAAGCGGAGTTGCAAAATTTGCACGTAAAACTTGACGGTGACTTCCTGGAACGCCTCCTTTGCCAACTCGCACAGCTGAAGAGAAATTCCAGGGCACCAAAGACCTTGCCAGACGGACCTTCCTTTCCGAGGATGCTGTACCGCTCCACGGTAAGCAGCTCTTCTCCCCGACCTCCAGGAAGCGAAGCGGCAGCACTCTTGTACGATGTTTTGTTTGTTTTTTCGAGTATGTGCGTGTGGGGGGGAAGAGGGAAGATGTGGCTTAGGCTGCGGCAGAAAGTCTTACAAACATCAGGGAGTTGCTCGTCGACTCCCGCGATCACTGTTCGGATGGACGGTGCGCAGTTCCCGAGTGCCGACCTTCAGGGAGGCCTCTGAGCCCTCCTCCCTTCTGACGTCACCGAGCTCAGTTCTCTCTTGGGGAAAATATCCCATAATGAGAAGAAAAGTATAGTATGGGATGCTTTTGCTAAAGAGAGGTAGTACCATATGAGGCAATGAAGCAACTCCGCTTTAAAAGCAGCCGATATATTCGCAAACATGTACTGTACGGAAAATACAATTCTCCTCAACGTAATCGTTCGCGCAAAAGAGTGTTCACCTGTGCCTCGAGCTCATCCTTTGATGATTTTCTTCATTCTTTCTGACGGAAGCCTCTTCGTTGGCGCAAGACGCTCATTCCTGTGAAGTGGACACCCTTCATCCCATCGACGAGCAGCCTTTCCGTCTCAACGTGGCGCAGCTGCTTAGCGCTGGCG
This sequence comes from Raillietiella orientalis, assembly GCA_036172245.1. NCBI lineage: Eukaryota > Metazoa > Arthropoda > Ichthyostraca > Raillietiellida > Raillietiellidae > Raillietiella > Raillietiella orientalis. The sequence goes on along the minus strand of JAYWIR010000058.1, from coordinate 54,970 downwards.
TAAACGGTCCAATAGGGGAGGCTGTGGTGTTGAGATGAGCTGGTGCGATCAAGTGATTCTGAACGGAGGTCCCATGGGAAAAGGGAGATGGGGGCAAAAGCAGGTAGTTCAGACACAGGGGCGGATGACGCGAGCGAAAACAGGCGCGCTCCCGTTCACCAACTAAGGACGACTCCCAGTCAGATCAGTCGAAAGCCGCACCGGCTGCACACGGACTTTCTCTCAAGCGAGTGGTTCAGGCATTTAAAGCAGGGGGCTCTGCAGCTCCTTAGATTCCTTTCATCTGCTCCCTAGGACCCATCGGTCCAAATTCACCACCTGCGCCTGGAGGGCATGAACTGGAAGCTCACGTCAGCCGACTGCGGAAGCTCTGTTTTCCAACGGCTGCTCCTGCACAGGAAAACCCCTTCTTCGAAGCGCTTGCCAAAGTCAGAGGCCTTCAAAGTCGTGGAAGTTAAAAGCGGCGTGTTCCAGTGAGTTCTCTCCACTTTCATCATCATTCTGCACATCGACCACTTTCGTTCAGATTCGAACCTTTCGAGATTAATTTCCAGCAAGTGCTCCTGAAGGAACTACTCTGGAGAGTTTACGATCATTACATGAAAGACTTTCGGAGACAATTCCTTCTGCTGTCCCTCGGGAAAAACCGGGACTTGTCGCGATGTAAGGTAAGGAGGGTTCTCATTGTCGCAACATATGGAAAATCGAGCCACTGAATGCACTGCGCAGTTCGAAAATGCTGCAGTCCAGCAGCCATTCGCGGATTCCTCAAGCCCGATCGCTTTCCGTTTGGGAAATGATGCAATTAGGAAGAGATGGCTGGGTGAACCTAACGAGAGAAGCCCAGCCTCCCGTAGCGCCGCGTTCATCTCTGCATGCGAACAGAGCTTTCTGTCCATTCGCAGATAGCTGACGTGAAAACGAGATAAATCTAAACGCTCGTAGAGACGTGCAACCTTCTGACCCTGAATTCTGAGAGATAAAGACGACTATTAGCGAGATGAGAGTAAGTTCCCATGCACAGAGCATGGATTCCGCCTGCCGCTGTGTCCTCCAAGCCCACCCAGGAATGCCACGAAAGACGTGGATCGGTGAAAATCCGAGAATTCGTGAAGACTCGGGAACGGTCTCGAACCGCAAAATGGGTCGGAAGAATACTGCTATTTATACCCCATAATGGGTAGCAGAATTTTTCTGGAGATCTGTCAGCTTCCTTGGGAATCAAGGAAAAAATCAGCGATCACTTGTGCGCCAACGGAGCAGGCCAGAAACCCACGAGTCCAATGAGCTCCAGGGTCTCTCAGCCAGGAGTCAAGGTTTCGCGGACTGCGTGCGTTCCGTTTCTGGAGCCGCCCCGTTTCGTATGGGACCGCTCCGCTGCCAGCTCCTCTGGTTCACGAGGAAAAACGGCAGGGAAAAGAAAATACCAAGGATAAGGCATTGCGATTTCCTAAAACTTGGGTCATCCTTATGAGCGCCTAATAATAGTGATGCTTGTCAAAATGGTTGATTGTTGTTTCGCCAAACCAGAAACCTCTTCCCCACAAGAAGCTGCTGATGAGAACGAAAGAGATGGAGGAAGCGCTTGCAGAGAATACGGTGGAGGACGACGCTTACAGCAAAACATACAAACAGGATAGCCAGGTTTTCAACACTGTTTACAGGAGATGATTGTTTGAGTGAACTAAATGCAACGGAGGCGAGTTTCCATTCACCTTGAATGGAAATTCCTAAAAAGAATGACCGAACCGACTGAGCGCTTGCTGACAGAGAGTGCCCCGGTTCCTGCTGTGCTTGCATTTGAGATGTGGATCACATTTTGGGAAACTCACTTTTCCGTATCTTAGAAGGCGTTGGATCATTCCGATGATCGCGGTGAATCTTTCCAAGCCTACGATGACCGGCATTTCACTTTCCACGGAGTAATGCTGGGTGAGTTGACGATCCACACGCGTCTGCATGAACAAAAATTGCATCATTGCATGACATGAAAAGCGAGGTCAATCTTCTTTTTCCCTTCTGTTATCACTCGTATGTTGTTTCGCCCACAAGACGCGCGGATGGACAGAGCGGAAATCTTTTCTCGAGGCTACGCCAAGCAACTATTGGAAATACTGCCTCCTGAGATGAGCTCCGTGGACTCCGAAATCATGCTGACGCTTGCCATCAGGAGGTATTGGAATCGCTTCCGATCCTGACTCTCCCTCATGTATTTGAAAACAGAAATCCAGAGTTCCGAGAATCCCTCTGCTTGAGAACGCGCCTTCCCAGAGTCGTCAACTTGTATCGGGTAAGGTAGCAGCGCTCCTCTGCCACGCAGGTTTTTGCTATGGACCACCTGCCGCTGCATTGGAGGTCAAAACCCGATGGAAATGTGTTCATCTGGCGCGCAGATGAATTTCCAAAATGAAGTTTGGTCTTGCCATTTCAGCACTCTTGTTCTCTTCCCTATGAGACATTCCGTGCATTATTCCTTGCTCCTCTTTTGTGCGTGTGTGTGTGAGTGTATGCAGATTATGTTTGATTCCTTCTTGATGATTATTAGTCTACAATATTGTTTTGCATGTGCTGTCGCTGTTTCCATTCATTTATTTGGTCTATTAGCTCGTGCGCACCCTCGTGAGCCAGATCAAAATGCTAGACGCGAGCAGAAGACATCGGTGCCAACGGAGGCCACACGCACGCAGTTGCAAAAAGTATCAGTTGACGCGGATTAAAGTGTGTTGCCTGCATGTTTCTCCCCTTCTCAGCATGACGAGCGTTTCTTTATCTTCTTCATCAGCGAAGCACAGGGGGTACCTCAGAAATGGCTTGAAAAATGCAAAGCGGCAGACAGGTACAACGCGTCGTCGGTTTGGCTGTGTTGCAGCTTGAAAGCACACGGCAGCCTCCAGTCCCTGCATCGCAGGATTTTCACCTGTCTTTCCTGCTCTGCAATTGTTCTTGCTGCACTAGTTGGACAGAGCATCCAAAAACTGCGTTCTACAGAATGGGCGAGGGCATGAACACATTATATCACGTTTCAAGCTGCCATACATTTTGAGTTTTCCAATGCTGAGAGAAGCTGTGCACACTCGAGGCACGGTTGTTCACATTGCAAATGCGATCAAACACAGCTGGATAAGGGAGTTTGCAAAAGGGTGACGAGCGCACTCAAAATCGATCACTCGGCCACGAACCGACTCTGAAAATGTCTGTATTTAAGGGAATGCAGCCTTATTGCGTCAACGGAGCCTATGGCCAAGCTTTGTTGAGGAATTCTAGCCCAGCTAAACATGCAGGCAAAGAAGAGTACATCGATCATGTTTTCCTGGATTCTTCCTGCGAGTCCAACGTGCTTCTTGTTTCAAATAAGTAAGAACGTTACTTCTGTGCTGCACTTTCTTTGGATGCGCATAGAGAGCAAAGAGTGTACAATTCGTAAGTTGGCGCACATGCGATCAGTTGACCACTGAACGAGAGCAGATGACCTCTGATTGTGCCTCGAATCTTTTTTTTCTCGTGTAGGGTGTAACACTGAAGATAACACTGCTTTTACCGATCTTTCTATTCGCTTGGGTAACACAAATTAGTGAGACCATTCACTTCTAGGAGGATCCTGGGCTTGCATAAGTCTCCAACGGAGGAAAGACACGAGATCAAATGGGAAATCGACATTCAACGAGTTCGACTCCCTCTGCGAGTGAAGGGCAGTCACCTGGTTCTCCATGTCGCCAAGGTATCTTAGGGGGCTTCGCTTTCGATCCCGCGCTTTCTCCGTTTCAGGGTGAAGGATTCACGGCACATCCTTTTGAAACGGAAGAAAGGTGCGTCGAGATTCCTAATGCCTTCGCACTGCAATCCCTGAGAGAAACAATCACTGGAGTGAGGTTTCGCAACGATCAAGAATGTCTTCAGGCGACCCAACACTCTTTTGCATTTCTTACCGATCACGCAGGAGTTTGGCCTGAGGTTTCTTCGCCGTAAATGCACCGCAACAGAAACCGATCTACGGACGAGTGCAAACAAAATTCCTCAAGAGGATAGGAAAGAAAGAAAAAGTCTCGCAGCTGCCGACTTGGAAGTTTCGAATCCTGAAACCGCGTGCTCATCGTACCAAACTGCATCGTTCAGACGATCTCGTACAAATAAAGCAGATATTTTCTAATTACCACTGTCGTTTTTGCTGGCTGACAGGGCCGGTGTAATCATCCTTACTGACGGCAGAAGCAACCGTGTAAACAACTCACAGGATGTTCAATGAGCGGACGCGCGAAAGCGACCGGAAAGTAGCAGAGACGATAGCAACGGCCAAGACGGCAGAACGATGACGCGAGTTTTCCACTGAATTCACTCGAGTTTCGGGGTCCCCATCTAAATGGGCGGACAGTAGCACCAGCAGAAACGCTGACGGCACTCTCGTCAGAGTCAGGAAAAGTTTTTGGTAATGTAACCGCCTCCGGAAGGGAGTCGGTGCTCGTGATCGGACCGTCGATGACGGCAGAAATGTCAGCAGCAGCCTGTGACGGTGCTGGAACTTGGAAGTCTCCAAGTTCCAGAACCAGTCGATCCAGCACTTGCAGGATGTTCGAAATCACCTCATAACTCAGCTGCCTTCCGTCCAATGCTGAACCTGGAAGCTGAGCGGCCTTAAGATCTATTGAGCAGCTTTCGCGAACTTCAACGTCCTCGAGACCTCCCACGAGGTGGTCACCACGATTTGTTCGTTTTCGGAAGGAGTGTAGGAACCATTCCTCTCCGACCGTCTTTCTCGATCTCCTCGGAAGCAGCTGGCAGCTAGAAAGGTTTGCTCCTGTTCGAAGGGAGTGGCGGCCTAAACACAGACGAACACAAAGCCCCCTGAGCCAGAACGGAAAGGAGATGAACACCAAGGGAACGGGCCGATGGCTCTTGGGAAGCATGAGAAGTCCTTCTAGGTTCCGTCCTTGCTTTGACCCATCATGACTGTTCTTGAGGGTAGAAAGCGCTGTGAACGGGATAGGCCGGCGAGCGCCCAGATGCTGCGTGCCACCACGCAGCATCTGGGCTCCGTCTGCTCCCGGGAGGTTTTCCCGGTGGAAGAGGCGAAGCCGATCCTCAACACTTGCCGAACCGGAGGCAGGCTCGTGCCACCAACGAGACCTTCCCTGTAGTTCCGAGAACCAACATCGAGCGCGTCGAAACAGCGGCGGCTTCCCAACAGATTCCTAGGCGCGCTGGAAAATCAGGACGGGCTCGGAGAGACCGAAAGAGGATGGAAAAACGCGACTAGGGATGCTGAGTCGCAGAAGCAAGCGCGCGTCGCGCACACAGCCCGAGCGGAGGGAGAGCAGAGAAAGGAAGGCCAGGAGTCATGGGATTTCTACAAATGCGGGAGCAGCTGAGATGTCAAACCGAAACTCACCATCAAGCAACGGGAACCCATCCAATGCATGGGGATGGGAGAATAGCTCGAGGGCTATCTGGACAAATTCCAGAATCTCCTTCCGTGGACGGCAAGTGAGATGAAAGGAGGGGGAAACCCTTTATTACGTCACACCGACGAGCTGTATACGGAGTCCCAGTCACGCATGAATGCATCTTCAAGGGACTGTCTCAGCTTGTCGTTGTGCCGGATCACCACTCCTAGACCACTGGTCACACTGAAATAGTCTTCTACCCAGTTGGATGTACCTGAAGGAGAAAGAGAGAGGATCTGTGAAAGGGAGCACACTGCAAAATCTTCGTGCACCATCGCGGCTTTGGTGCAGTGCCCACTTGTGCGATCGCGGTCTGTTGCTAGGGCCCCTTCGCTCTCGAACACTCGATTCTCCTCCGTCTCACGCCTTTTTCCTCTTTCCATCCCAACCCCACCTTTCACTCCGCGTTTCCACCAGAATGATCCTTCTTTTCCTCATTCTTCCTGGATCTTTCACAACAAAGTGCACAGGAAACCAGACATCCAGCGGCACGGCGCTTAAAGAGGAGAAATGGAGGAAGAAAAGGAGGAATAGATGATGGTGAAGCGGAAGAGGAGAAGAAAAAGGAATGGATGGAGGAGGAGGATCCCACTTTTGGTACAAACCAAGCAAGCAAACAAGATGACAATGAACTAACTGCACAGGGGACTTTGCCCTTTCTAGGAACTGAGGAGGCCGAAACGGTCCAACAGATAAGTCCTGAAGTGAGAAATTCTACAGTGTCCTTAAGATATTCCATCCAAATGGGAGAGTTTCCAGGACGCGTCCATGCAGGAGCATCAATCGGAGAAGGAGATGAGATCAACCGTGGAAAGAGATGAACTTCTCGATTCTTTCCTGCTCCTTCTCAGCACCTCGGGGTTCCAGCCATCGGACCACCACGCGCCTCCAGACATCGGTCGGGAACCCTCTTACGAAGCGGGGTAACTACTCCGCAAATGGTGTTTCATCTTCAGGGGAGGTGAGGAAGGACGAACGGGCTGAGAGAAGGCAGCAAATTTTTGGCGACGGGCGGATGTGCTAGACGAAGGCGGCATCTACCGAAACATCTGATCCACCGAACGGGTCGAAGCGGCTCGGGAAACGGAGGGAAGAGGAAAAAGGGAGGAATGAGGCCTGCAGAGGGAGCTCACTTGAAAAAAGGAGGAGGCAAGCAGGAACGATGCAGGTGGAAACGGGAGCACGCGACTCCAACCGGATCGGCGACGCTGCCCCAGCAGTTTCGCGAGTTGACAAAAGAATAGAGGGATTAAGAAATTTCGGTGGACGGTGAAAAGGAGGGGGAGCGAGAAGGGCGCCCGGGAGCGTCCTGGTTTCAAGAGAGGAATGCAGCGGTTCCCAACAGCTGCCCTGATAGTGGCAGCGGGCTACCGTTGTGGGAACGAGAGCGGTTCGTCTGTAACGAAGGCACTGGTATAGGTTCACTCCAGTGTTTGCCCCTCACCCGGTTGGAGGATTGGGTGGAAGCACCTTTCGCACGACGCACTCCTTCCTCTGACCTCCTTCACCCCTCCCCCTTCCGAAACAGGCGAGGGCATTAGGAGAACGAAGAGCAGGAGGCAGGCAGAAGCAAAGCGATCCTCCTGGACAGAAAGAGAACACAAGAGAGCGGTCTTACCGACGTAGGCGGACTTTTCGGTCACCATGAACTTTGCGTGGTTGACCCGAGTGTATGGAATGTATTGTCCATCAGAAGGCACTTGGAAGATTCTCTGCAAAAAGCAAAAATAGAAGCAGCAGACTCTCCCGCATGATACATTCACACGCACCCTTACCACTTCTATGACGGCGCCGAGATTAGTTCCGTTCAAGATCTTCATGGACCGAAGAAAGTTCAGCATGGCAGGAGGCGTGTACTTCCAGAGGGAGCCAAGCAGACGCACATGTACATGGCGCTCGAAAGCGGCACGGCGCAAGGCATCGTCCAGAACAGGCCACCACCTGGAGAATGTGCAGTGCAAGGCTTTGATCGGCACAGAGGCTGTCTTGTCGACACCGCATTTTCAAACGCATGGTTTCCCTTTTTTTTTTAAAGAAAAAAAAAAAAAAAATGGTTTCCTTTTTGGCGACTGCAGATAAGCCGCGTGACGGTTTAGGTGCTGATCTTCCTTGACGGAAGATCAGTGCTGCTGCCACATTTAAAACGAGTCGGATTACGTTGTGGTCTCACTCCTCACCACAAGCGTCAAAGCTGTACTGAGGAGCTCAGCGGTTCAACGAGTCGCGGGCTCAGAACCGCAGCCTCGTTCTTAACCAACAATAGCCGCATCTTTGCTACTGTTGTCAGTGATGCCAACGCCGGTAGAAAAGTTTAACAGGATCACGATCAAGAGAACGCAGCTGGAGATTTTTCCGGAGCGTGAAAAGGATCCTGTTTTCAGGACCAGTAGTGACAGACAGAACCGACGGAGGCAATGATGACCACACAGCAAATGGATCACTCTTCAGAACGTCCCCGAAAACCATCTTAGATGCCATCCGAGCATATACGTGAGGGAACTCCAATCCTTCTCGTGAGCGAGGTTTGCCAAAGGGCAGATTCAAATCAGAGACAAACCAGGTCCCCCCTTCCCCCCGTTTCACACCATCGAGGATTTCCACGCTCTCCTCCGACTGCATCGAGCAGATCTCTCGAGCGCAAGAAGAACTGCTGAAGGCTCCGCTCGACTCTGCTTTTCCTACTTCCCTGGAGAGGAGATGCGGAATCGAAATCCTTCGCGCTCAAGAACCCCAGGATAGTCTGCAACGTGGCTCGATCGAAGCGGTGCGCACCGACAAGCTCAGCATCGCTGCTTCTTCCTATAGGAAGACCCTTTGCTGTCTCTGCGGATACCGCCTCTCTTCAGAACCTTCCTGCCCTTCCGGGATATGCTGCGGAGGCTCATGCAAAACCAAAAAAGAACTGGAAGCAAAAGCAAGTTACCAAACCTATAAGGAGGCAGAAGAAGGGAACGGAAGAGAAAGGGAAAACACAAAAGAGAAACCCCCGGAATCCCGAGAGGGCATGTACACCACATCCGGGAGGAAGCACGGACCAAGGCCCACCAACCAAAGGGGCTATCGGACCAAAGGGCAAGGCAGACAGAAGACGAAGAAAATCCTCACTTTGTTTGCTTTTGATGCAGACTAAGGGGCAAATAGCTCATCACGGACACGCAGACAAAGCGGTCCGCTTGATCTATCACATCTAAGATGGCTGTCATGTCGTCCGTCCTCCCTTCCGGACAGAAAGACTGAGGAGAGCTCTAGAAAGAAGGAAGCAGGTCCATTTCAAGAGAGTCTCAGGTCGACCACTTTACACTGAAGTACGCTAAAAGGGAACTTCCATCCACGGTCACGTTGAAAGGATTTCCTTTATTGTACACTGTGCTCAGCTCCTCCGGCCAATAAGAAGGAATATTCGCTCCAGGTTTTCCCAGTTCCCAGAAGACCTGTTTGAGGACGGACATCTTTCTGCGAACATGGAACATCAGCCTTACCTCGAAGGACTTCTGGATGTCTTTTGCCATACAGTGGCAGTTGTAGAACAGTAGTCCAATTTCTTTTACCTGGAAAGAAAGCTTCTGTGAAATAGCAAAGAAAATCGGGGGAAAAAGAAACGAATGAAAATTACAGGAAGAAGCTGCTGGTTTAAGTAACAGCTGCTGGACAAGTGCTTGCTAGGAAACATGTGCGAAAGTCGGGAGCCCTGATCACCTGAGTGAGTGCCTTCCAATCCATGTTGGCGCTGCCAATATAAAAGTGGGAATCGTCCACAATCCAGAGCTTGCTGTGCTGGACCCCGGCGCCAAAGAAGTGCGTGAAATTGAGAAATCGCACCTCCACGGACTCTTGTTTCGCAAGTTGTTCCAACTCCTTGTACACTTGGCCGTCGAATGGGAGGTTTTGAGCTATCCTGAGCTGGACCGATCTGTTGGTCAGCGACGCCAGCTTGCTGTATATCTCTCTACCCTGAAAATGCATTTAGTTTGAGGAAGGAAGACAGACGGATGCAGAAGCTGCAAATACAAGGCCAAAGGGATATGTTGGATATGTTGGCAACAGTGAAAACACCACAGTCAAGCACCTCAGAATTCTTTCCTTTGACAGCAAATTTCAAACCAGAAGACAGAATCACCCCTGCATCGAATGTCTTTTCCCTACACTACTACCCCTGTCACCACTAGAACCGGTAATAACGGAAATTCCCGGAGAAAACATCGTGAAAATTTGTTTGCTGCCACCGATGTTCCTCGTTGCTCTGGGATTTCTTCCTCCCCAAACAAGGCAGGTAGCAATCATGAATGCACTAGGCGCAGCTCATAGAAGGTGTAGTCTTTATTCGGATAAGGATAAACTATTCTACTTGAAAGAATCACGGAGGCGTTGAATGCTGTTGTCTGTGATACTGAAGCCCTCTCCGAACCTTCTGAGCGCGAACACCGAAAACATTGAAGACACTACATGCTTGCTTCCGAAACACCAATTCAGCAAATGGCTGCTCCACTATGGACAGCTAACCGTTACCGCCACACTGCACTTTCAAAGATCCATAAACTGGATTTCCATTATATGGATCACGCATTCATATTCACGACAATTCTATACTCTTGTGACATTAGAATTTCCGACGTAAAATTTCAGCTACAAGAACTCCTATACCCAGGAACCGCAGAAGCAGCTCCTAAGTAGCTACCTAATTACATTACAGGCGGCACACACACGCGCACTCGTCCATATAACTCATGCATGATTTACGTTTCTTTTGCTCAAGCAAATCAACGAGCGGACGTTTCGCCGACAACCTGGCTGCCGCAGCCTCTGCGGTTGCACTGACACGGGTGCATCGAGTCATCCAGCATATCCTCTTAAAAAGAGGAAGCCGTTCTGTGCAGTGAAAGTTCTCACTGCTGGAGCTGCCCTTACTGGGAATTGGGAGGAGAGAGTAAGTGCTGACTCATAATCCAAAGCAGCAAAAAAAGAACAAACAAAAAAAGAAAGAGCTGTTTTTCTTTCTTCTTACCTGCCAAGAACTGGGGTGAGGATCAACACTGAGTAGATTCCAATAAAAAGTGGACAACTCAACTTTATGAGCTGCTCCATCGAGGAGAAGCGACCACGCATCGTATGTGCTGGGAAACACCTGTTGTCCAGGTGGATACGTCAGATTCTCAGGAATGCTTTCATAGATTCCAATGCTGATGAAAAAATCAATGAGATGAACTGTTTAGTCTTCTGGATGGCATGGATGATTCTAATTGCAATGATCATCTGTTCTTAACGAATTCTCTGTTTCGTATGCTTTCAAGCATGATTCTTATTCATCAGCCACTGAACAATCGCTCGTTGTTGGACGACTTACGTCGTCTCGCGCGCGATCAGAAACCCGGAGTGAATTGAGAACGCTTTCCGTGTAGTTTGTGAGTCGCCAATGTGACGAAGGAAAAGCTCAAGGTCATCACAAAGCTTCATGGAAAGGAGTTTCTGGCAAAACTGTACATCAGCAGCTCCCCACACGTGTATTTGAAAATGCATTCACTACCGCCAAGTACTCTTCTTCTAGTTATTTGCTCATTCCTAATGAAAAAAATAAATCAATAAACATACAAACAAAATGATCAACCGAAGAATGCCTACACGCTTGCAACTTTTTAAGGAAAATCACAAATCCGGCCGGAACCAGGTCAAATTTCCTTAGCACAAATTTCCTATTGCAACTGCTTGCCACGGAGTTTCTGTGCCGCTCAACCGAATGGAAAGCAAATGGCACATGACTTATCGAATACTTGATCCTCCATGTCTTGGGAAAGGAAGAGAGATTTTAAAACGAAGACACCTGCTGCAATTGACTTGACAAGAGCACCAAAAGAAGGTTACCAAGCATGCTATCAAAAAGAACAGTGGAACGTGGAAATTGCAGACAGGAAACGGAGATTTTAGTCGTACAAGACTTGGCAGAACCGTGTGATGTGTTAATCTTGTTAATTCTGTTGTAAAATCACCTTTCTTTGGCACTGAATTGAAATGGCTCGCGTGGCTTCCGAGTGAGTCCAAAAACATATGATAGACGAGATATGCTTCTTTCACTTGAACCGGTACTTAACGCCGCCCTTCCGTTATCACTGCCTGCTGGAGCCTTCTGTGAAGTGCTTCTCTGCTTAGACTCCGTATCCCTGAATGCCCCGCCGGAGTTATCCAACGCCTACTGAAAGCTTCCCCCTTTCCCGCCCCCTTAAGGGCACCGTGGCTGACTGTAGCGGCGCGTGAAAACTGCGTGCGACGAAAAATGATAACCCTCATACAGACAGTCACCAGATTCCTTTCAGATTTTAAAAACGTAAAAATCGCAAGGTGCTGGTTTGGGTATGGAGAGTGAGGAACATGAAAAATGAGCTGGTATCACGATTTTCTCTGTAAGGATAACTTCAAGTCTGTCACTGGAACGGCTCGAACTTGCGTTCTGAAAACGGAAAGAAAATTCATCGTTCATTCTTAGGTGAGCACGAAATGCCTTCCTTTCTCAAGTGCATCCGATTCCGTTCATCATGCTGATGATGGAAGGGCATGTAAAAGAGAAGGCCGGAAGCGATCCCGGCAACTCGCGATCTCGGCCTCTTGCACCGAAACTTCATCTTGAAACATTCAGCCTGGTCCGAGGAGTGACAGTGCATGCAAACACCCTCACTTCTCCGACCACAGTTGAACGTTCACCTCAAAACACCGGATGATTATCAAAACACTGTAATTTTTAAAAATGGGTCCGTGCGGTACATACTCATCCTGAAAGCTAATGTTGCTTTCTGTTAGAAACGAAGATATGATGAGCATTTATTTCATGAATACCACAAAACTCTCGTAGTTTATTACACAGTGATTCCCTTTGTATCGATTTTCCGGTTAAAAAACCTGATCATCTTATATGACAATGAAAAGTACAATGGGATAAAGCATTCAGCAGATCCGAAATGAAAGAAACATTCACATTTTGCCCGAATCAGTCAGGAGTAACCAGCAGGTTCCTCTTGTAATGAAAGCTAATAAACAGAAATCCTGCAAAAGATGCATCTCCTCCTGAACCTACTAGTCAACCATCTCAAGCAAATGGGCAACCTGCAGTCGGCAGAATTTTTCCATGCGTCCCACAAGAGTTTTCTGAAATCGGAATCAACCTTCCCACCGTTAGGCTGGCTCATTACTAATGGACCATTCCTAAGATAATGTGACATCTCCTAATGTCTCTAAGATGCCTAGAGAAATTAGATGTTGGAGAGGCGAAATTTGATGTATGTAAGCAATGTAAATGGAAAGAAATTAAAAAGAAAAATAGCAAATATAAGTTTTAAAAGTTTAAAAATGAGCATTCAAAATTGTATTCAAAATTGTGCTCCACAGCACATTTCCTAAATGGACATACGGCCGGTGAGACAAAAGGGTTCCCTGTGGCTGATCTTTGCTGTTCTTGCTGAGAACATTCCCTACACAAATCTGAACCTTGTGAATGTTCTCAAAATCTTAACTTCGTACTGCTAAAAGTATTGTGAGAAAAATAGCTTCTACAGCTATGCAATGCACAGAGTTTTGCAATCCACTCATTTTCTTACATAAAATAGTGATTACCCTCTTTCTCTTATTTATGATTCACCTTTAGGTAGGTCTACCTACTCTTATGAATGATGACTATTTAAATATTCGATGCCGCTCGGTGACTATGTTTCTATTTCCCTGGCGTTCTGACATTTTCATTGAATAAAAGATTTAGAAAAACAATGTTTGAAATTGATTAACTTTTTATATCTTAATGGATACAGTTCAAGCGAAGATTGAAAATTTTTTAGGTTCTTCTGCTATCAATAATTATCTAAATAATTATTACAGGTGTTTTAGTTCACCACTATTTCACGAAAACACAGTAGAGCTTTTCTGGCAAACTTTCACAAAGTATTGTGTGTTCCTCAAATGTAAAATTGCCTCGGCAACTTGGGATTTTTATGCTTTGATTTTCAGCTTCTAGTTATTATGCTACTAATTCATGTAAACAAACATTCGTGCTAGTCATAAATTAACACTAAAATTCAACCAGAAGACAATAGGCATCACTACTAAGACTAGTATTAAATTCAATCGTCTTTAGAAATTCCTCCTTATATCAAGAATCTCTAATCGATCATCAACCACCGAGTTATTGACGAGCTGTCGTTATAAAAAAGATTCTTTGTAAGGAACTCGAAGCATAAAACGTCCTGTTTGCTTAGTCACGGCTTGAGTCAATCGAAACAATAAATGTATCAAATACTTTTCAAAATTTTAACGACCCAAATCTTTCTTTATATAACACAGAATTCTTAATTTCTAAAAATTGTATATCATAAATAATCAGAGAACAAAAAGAATGAAAGAATACAAAAGAGAATGAAGGTTAAAATAATCTGAAAAATTCTAGAGAATCAAGTTCATAATTGAGTTTGCGAGAGCAGAAGAAAATACTTACCTGCATGAGTTACATATTTCGTGCTCAACAGTTGCTATTGAATTTAATAACAGCCTTAACAATATAATACTCAGTACTGTGATAGATGCTGATGCTGCTAAATTTCTCAATATTTTGACTATAGGACTAAATGTTGGTAACGCTTCATTATTGTGCTTCGAATCAACAGCTTTCATCTGATTTAGAAACCTAAAATATTCGCTTGGTTATTTATATACCTAAATAAAACATTGCCTGAAACACCATTTTCATTATATTTCAAAGATGTTTTTGAAATCTGGAAAGATTCACTAATAATGCTACAGGGCCTGCGAAGAACAAGTATTGCTTTAGAAAGTGCATTTAATCCTTTGAGTGCTACAAACGCATACATGCGTTTGGCAAATGCTTTTACTTTGTACACGCGACAAGTTAAACCATCAATGTTTGAGATGGACAAATACACCTACGTTCTTACAATAGCCTTAGCAAAGACAGTAAACAAAATTCCATTTAAATCGGCTAACTATTCGCGGTTTTTCAGAGAGTCACTTCTCTGAAAAACCGAGAATGAAAATATTTTATTTAATGTGATGCAAATAAACAATTGTAATAGTAACTTTATGTAGTCAATGGGTGCCTCTGAGAGAGTACGTGGTACGCGAAAAAGCATTCCATCCACAGAGATCGCAACTGCGACTCGCATGACGTCAACACAACGTTTAAATCTGATCTCCCTACAAGCTCTGCATGCACAGGGGGAAACATAGAAAGAAGTACTAACACAAGGTGCATTAAAATCTGGAAAACACTGGAAAACACAAATGTTATCAGCAAAACTTTATGAAGTAAAACAGAACACCCTGAACAAGACTTCCTTACAGGAAACAAACCTCTTTGCAAGCAAAAATTTCAGACTGGAATCTGTGCTCCACAAACAGTCGAGCACACATTCACAGAGAAGACTTATCGCTTTTCGAAAAGCGTTTTGAAAAATGATAAGATGGTTAGATATTAAGTAGTTGGTTTAGATGGTATTGCACTAGAAGAGACATCCCGAATCAAAGTCTTCTTTGACTTCACTTGGAATACACTGAATTCTTAGAATGAATACTTTTAGAAAACCATTCCAAAGCATAATATCCTATGAAGGGACATCTGAATTAAAATAATTGCACCCCTGACTAACTTATTTCTGGCACAAAAAACTGAACCGTCGATTGCATGAATTTTTAAAAGTGCTGTAGAAATGATTTCATATTTTTCTATAGTTTAAAATAACACTGTATCCATTTCGTGGAGCTGTACTAACTCCTTTCTCGGTGTATCTGAAATACTATGGTTACTATGTTCCGATTATTGTCGTGAATATTTATTTCAAATATGTCAGACATACTTTATGGAATATTTTGTCATGAGATCTCACTTAAACATAATGACTGACATACCCCATGAAGGTCTGGTACGTCAGAACATTTGCATATTTAGACCAACATAGAGCACCAGCACTCACAGAAAGTTCATCACACAATTCGTCACAACGGAAACTATATTTTCTTGTTGTCCAGGTACACTGATAAAATGATGAGTAGCTTTGGGATCCAGAAAAATTCCAGGTCCCAAATGTTTACATTTAACCGCTCGAATTCATGGAAATTGTAGAAATAAATAAGAACGAATCAACAGCAAATCAATCAATATATTTCTACTTGATTTACATAAATCAACGTTTAGTTACATGAATACCTAAGAATAGGCACACACTATAGCCGCCAACTCGACAAGGGATAACGAATATTCTGAAAAGAAAAAAAAATAGATACATGAATAAGTAATAAACATTACTGATTAATACATTAAGTATCTGCTTGAAGTAAAGGTTTTATGAGAACGATGCTTTGGCAACCAGTTTGAAGCACACACAGTTTCATACACGCACTACGGATAGTCTTATTTAGAATTATAATTTAACCAGCTAAAACTACACTTATATAGGAGAGCTTTAAGGGCTCTTATTCCGCTTTATTATGACTTGGAGAGTTAGACATGTTTATAGACTCTTGTCTCAAGAATAATGTTACAAATTAACTCAACGCATGATTCCATTACTATTGTTCTTGCTGCTGTCATTATTGTTCTTGCTGCTGAATATATGGAAAATTTATAAAATGAAAATCAATTGGTTAAAATGGAAATAGTCTTTGAGAATATAGAACTTTTCTGGAAACTCTTTCGTGCGCGGTGAAGAACTAAAAAAAAACAGTATATCACTGCTTTAGAAAACTGAAACATCTGTCACTACAAAAATCATTGTAAGTGTTCTAATTACAATCACAGAGCTGCAAAATGTCAATTACTCTTCACTGGCCTCACTGAAAAAAAGTAACAACGAAGATACACGTTAGAATACGTTGTAGAGATTATTGTTCAATGAGAGCTTTCAAAACAGGGCATTCGACACGTATAAACACCGAATTGGAGTTTATAAGCATTATTTTATAAAATAATTCGTACTTTACAAAATTTCATAAATTCAATGTCCTTCAAATATACTAACTATTTTCCGAACTATTTTACTTACTACTTTTCAAATACTATTTTACTAATACGCGTTTGCTTATTAACAGTGTCGAACTTAGGCCTATAGGAAAAGCTGATTTTTATTCCTAACTTTAAAGGAGTTTCTTTGGAAGCTGTAGTTTTAACATAAAGCACTTATGAGCTGTGAAAATGAGATAAAAAAGATCGATTCGAAGCCAGTACAATTCTGTCACACCAAATGCAAAATATCTCAAGCAATAAAAAACATTCAAAGCAAAGTACATCAAACCGGAAAAGGTATTGATATCATGAGTAATGTAAGTAGTGTTTGTTTGTACTTTGTGTTTCAGTTTCTTTTGTGTGTACAAATGGCTTAAGGGAAAATCCCATCATAAGTGTAGATAAGGTACGGTATTTGTACAAGTAATGTAGTTTATTTATTGAATTATTATCATATATGAGGAGGCATTTATTTTCAATTTGTAAATACAACTGCTGCTTTAACGTTATTAAATTAAGGTTATTAGTTCTCAGAAAAGTTACATCAACGCAGGTCGAAAAGGCATTATTCTTATACAAGAAAGTCAGAAATCGTGACCTCGCAACACACGTCTTCTCAAACCAAACGTCATAAAAAAGTGTCGTCCGCATTTTCCTGCATTTCATGTAGCATTCATTCAGTTAAAACAGGAATCCCACAGAAACCTGTTAGATCTTGCGTACGCAATTCGGAGTGTAGTTTCATCAATGAATCTTCTATAATTGTTAATTCAGAATACTCAAAGCCAGACACCACAGGTAAGCAATTTGGACAGACAAATCTTGAATTCTAAGTAAGTTATGCACCTGAGTCAAGAATCTATCAACGATTTCCGCTCTGCTCGTCATCAAACATCAACGAGGAAATCACTTAAGAGAAAAACTGAAGAAAAAGTGAATCCAATCAATACTGTAGAATTGTCAAAGCCTCCTGTAACAATAGTCAAAAAGTATAAGATTCTGTATAAAGACCCTGTGACACTCCATGATTCCACAACGGAAATAAAACAAAAAAATTCAAGTACAAAAAATGTTCAAGATGTGAAAGTTCATACCACCATCTATGATAATTTACTCAGAGATAAAAGGAAACCCAAAAAGGTTTTCCATAATTATCAAGATAGTGAATTGAGATCTCATTTACGTTCATCCTTGGCTTTGAAAGATTTCCATGAAACTCACGAGAATACTTTAAATTCAGTTAAAAAGACTGCACTAAATAGCAAACAACGAAAGAAAACCAGGAAAGCTGTAGAGATTAAAGGAGATAAGCTATCTGGTAAGCCAATGTCTAATGCTACTTTTTTTTTTAAAGAAAAAAACTAGATGACTGCTTACAAACATCATGGCTTCAAGATTCATACCAAAATAAAAAGCCACCACCTAACTCACCAAGCATGTGCTCAAGAGAAAAAAATTCAAAAAAAGACATATTTGCATATAATTTAGAAATACCCAATGAAGAAGATAGTAACTTGAAAAATTCAATTAAGTTTACATACTCAAAGAAGCATAAATCTTTCCAATCAGGGAAAGAACCTGCTTCAGTTAAAAAAAACAATTTGGAATCTGGGGACTACCAATCTAATTTAAAAACTACAAAAATTCCCTATGGAAGTGATTTGAATAAACAAAATGTTGAACAAGAACAAAGTGCTAAAAAAGACTTTGATAGTGACAAGAAAACTTTGAATATGTTCTGTAATTCAAATATTGAAACTCGTGCATCAAAATCTATGAAAGTGAACACAGAATGTAAGAAACAGGTAAAAGCACACACGCTTTCATTCCCTGTGATGAGCAGAACACCTACAACTAAGGGCAAAAAGTATATATCAGATGCTGCATCTAGAAAATCTAAAAGCAAAGTGTCAGTTATTCCTAGCAGCATCACAGATAACTGGCCACTTGCACCAATGACGAAGATTACCTATAAAAACAAAGCAAAACAAACATCAAGGATCCTAGAAAATTTAGCTGAAAATACAAATCTTGGAATAAAAAGCTCATATAATAAATTCAATTATCTAAACTCATCTGAAAATGCATTAAATCTTTCAGATGGTGAAACAAATTCTTGGGAAAATAAAAGTGCAAAATCTAATTCTGTGAACTTGGAAAATCTGTGTGAATTTGAAGAAACATCCCTGCATCAGAATTCAGTGAGCATACAATCAAGGAATAGACATGTTGATTCTATTCAAAAAACGTGTGTTCCAAAACAGGCACTGGATTTACCAAAAAGATGGAATTCTGGGCTGTCAGAACAAGGGATTTTATGTGAAACCCCCCATCCCAGCCCTAAAACTCCAGAGAGACCTAATTCCAGGGAATCTGATGTTTTGTATGTCAAAAGCTGTTTTAGAGATGACTATGACAGGAGTACAGATTTTTTCAGAATAGATTCGGAAAATACAGTTTCTTTTAAACCATATATAGGTTCTCAAGGTAAAACATTTAATCTCCAATCAACAACTGTTAAAGTACTTTTTCATTAGGTGGAAAACCTGCTTCCAGCAAAGCTGATAGTTCAGAGTACCTATATAGATTCCAAACAAATGTTAAATCATATTCAAGTATTACAGAGAATAAAGAGGTAATGTTTATTTATTTTTGTTTTTAACTTGAATCCCATAGTAGTAAACAAATGAAAGGCTTATGTTCAGGCAAATGCTCTATTAAAAACAATCACAAACGTAATGTACAACCAAAATCATCATGCATTATTTCTGATTATAATTTCTTAAGGATAGTATAAATGCTTTCTTACAACACGTTATACAAGATAAATTGCAAAAGGAAACTTCCTTCCTAAATAGTATAAATGACGATTTTGTTGCCGTAGTTGAAAGATTTTACAACAGCAAATTTTTCTTGACGAATAAGCAAAAGTATGTAATACTTTTGGGGGGATGCATTTCACAAGTCTATTCAGGGATATTGCAGGTTTTAAAAAATTGCAATTAGAGTTATCCGAAATCATACGTGACCTCTCTAAATCGGAAGAAACTGATCTGAAAGCTGAAGAAGTTTACAAGACTGTGTTAGATGACATAGGTGCAAGACAGGATCAATCAAATAAAATGCTTAAAAGGTGAACTTAACTCTAAATTGAAATCCTTTTGAAAAGACTGATCGTTTTAAATTGCCTTATTTTGTTTTATACATTATTCCTATTGCCATGTATATTAAATAACATTTTTGGATAGTTGCATTGTTCACATGTAAATCGATTTACGGTTATTATGATTATAATACTTATTTGTTTCGGAAAATGTACTCCATGCAAGCTTTTTACTTGGCAAGGTACGTGATTTTCACTTAAGAGCATTTTATTAATTTCCAAAGGAATTATGCATTTTGAGTTGAGTATTTCATTTGTTTCAGATTTACTACATTCAGATGTCAGCTATTAAAGTGGTTGCTTAATTATCAAAATAGCGTACCTGATCATAGATTAGAAAAAACTTTTTTACTAGCCATTCGTAATAAGCAAAAAATCTGGCTTACGAACCTGTGTAACAAACAAATGAAACAGATTCGTGTACTCACAAACCTGTTATTTAAGGTTTGACCATCTTAAAATGTTGCACAATGGATGCGATTTTCTGTCAGAATACATTATCGTTTGTAAACCATAAAGCATTTATTGGATAATTCAGGTATTTTGAGAATGTTAATAAATTCTGTACTTACATGTAAAAACGCTTGCGTATTCATTCACAGATTGCGTTATAGTACTGCATTCTTGATTGCTTTGTTACCTGAGAGAGCGAGACGTGCTGCATTTGCTCTTTCACAGAATGCTGTCTTGTTAGCTCTTGCATTTCTTAAATATTCCAAGAAGAAATTTGACGTTTCAAAATTCTCAGCAATGATGCCCTGTGTTAAGAGATTTTTATTTAAATTTTTGGAACTTTGAAATGAGCTTTCTTTTTCCCACGAAAATACAGAATTCAGCTGAATGCCAATTACAATATTTTTCAACTTTTTGAATTTTGTAGAGATTTTTTTAAAAAGGAGAAGGATTTGCAAAAGGAGAAGCTGTCGTTTATTCACATGTCTTTATTTCCACCGTTCAAAAATCTTTGATTTTCCTGTTTTTCGAAATAAACGTCGAAACGTATCCGGACTTATTACTGTCCGATTTTGAAACGGCAATTTTTCTACTCGTTTTATTGAAAACGTTTTGTTGGAAAGTTTTGACCCTAAGATCTTTCCTGATCTCCGTTGTTGTTCTTTTGTTTATTTAAGTTCATAGAAAGAAGTTAAGTTCTGCTCTAGACTAAAATTTCAAAAACACGTGACGTGCAATGAAGAATGCAAGAATGTTTTCGAATTTCTTCTTTAAGGATTTTAAGTATTTGGTGTTTGTCTTAACTCGCAATTATTCATTCATTCATAAGTTTGAGATGATTCCATTCTTGTTTTCGTTGGTTCTCCCGAATGGTTTGTAAAATAACTCGAGTTAGAGACCAAATGAGTGTGTGCGTGATCTTTGTGTCCCAAAGGACCTCATGTGATTCCTGAAATGTGCTGCAGTGAACAGTCCATTTATGAAATCTGCTGCGGGTCACGATTTCAGACACTGCCAAGGTCAGCTTCCTAAATCTATTATTCAAATTGATGTCTTTTTTTTTTTTGACTTTTTATGAACCCACTATAATTTAACTGACCCAACCGTTAGGTTAGTTACTTTTGCTGCTCAACATATGTAATGTTACATTTTTTCGTAGCTACAACGAATTCGTGGCAACTTAAATATACTGCTGTCCCATTTAACTCTTAGAAGAAAAACTTTGGGGTCCAAGAATAATGGAATTTTCAATGCATCTCACACAAATGCCCCTTCTATCACTAGCATTTGACATCTCCGGAAGTAGTTTACAAAAGTTTCCAATCTTATATAGAAAACCCCAAATCACTAATTCATTAAACAAAGTACATGAATTTCAGTATACTTCTTGCACCTGACTTTTACGCTTACAGCTCCTGCGAAAGCTGACATTTTGTGCCATGGCAGATCGCTTTATAAAATACGAAGGTTGTCGCGCTAGTTTCATAGCTTAAATAAGGAAAAGGATTTGCATAAGCGTGCCTCACAGCGAGACAGGTTAATTCCGAAGCCATGTGGGTTGCACGTGGCCTACCGCTGGTCTACAATTTAGCTACTTGAGGTTTAGTGTCTCATGTTTTGTCAAGTTTAGATAAGAAAAACAAACCAGCAAGACATAATTGCTGGTCAGTGCTAAATCTTTGTTTTAGATGAACCTAAGGGAAAAACCTCAAAATAGGGAAAAAGCTGCCTTTGTTTTTTGCCTGGGTGAACAGAGCACCGCTTGTTGATCCATGACGGAACATATCTGTAATGAGTGATAGTTATTACCACCATGTTTATGCGCTTGTCAGTACTATTGAGGCAGACTGCCCGTTAGTACTTTTTCCCGGGGCATTACTGGTTACCTGGCTGCTTGCAGAATTTACAGGGTTGTTAAGGCTAGTTATCCTCTTTGGCGGTCCCGAAATCCGAAGTCTACGATTACATGTAACTCCTGGTTCTGTTCTCCCCTTCCAGAAAGAACAGTGAGGAAGGAGGGCACACTCTTGAGGGGGTACAGAACTTGGCGAATCAAACTTGAAGACACGTTTGGTAAATTGCATTTGTGTATAAATTCAGGCGAAATAACCTTTTATTTTCCGAAAACAAATTGCCGTAAATAATACGAAAGCAATCACATCAGCGTTGCAGGTAACTAAGACTAGTTGATATAATTATGCCGATGCACTTTCCACAGCAGAACGAAGGCGTCACAGGCATGATTTTCCAATCAAATACCTCCATGAATTCATGTAATAGTAGATGATTGTCAAGGAAGAACACGTCCTGAAACTTGTTGCTCAACTAGGTTCATGTGTTACTTTTGAGAGGCACCGTATTAGTGTTTACTTGATTTCTATGCTGGTAAATTCGTTGCATGTTTTCACGAATTTCTCGTGGTTACTGGCAATCAACTCAACTTTAATGCAAGATTTTAAAGTTTCTATCTGAAACCAATTGCATTCTCCTTTTTTAAAAATGGTTCTCAGCAGAAATGGTATGTTTAAATAGGTGTTTGCGCCCAACATTGGATTGCATCAAATGGTTGCACATGACGGACGGTAAGTTATTGGTAGTGATTCTTCTTATAGGTGTGTTGGCAATTCGAAACTCGGAAAAAATTGAAATTTACGGTGATGTAGAAGAATGAATTCTTCAGAAATTGTACATTTACATAATTGCAAGCAAGCAAAGAAAGTATTACAAATGGTTATGAATGCTTTTTTGCAGTAACTTAGTAGTGTGGTTTTAATACGAAAGACATATGTACAGTAAAATACCGTATTTCATTGAAAGTCAAGGTAATCAAATATGAATGACGTTATCAAATTTATGCCACTATCTTTAATACTTCAGCTTACTAGCATATTTGAAATTTAAGTTCCTGGAGATAAAGTTTTAATGAGGTATAATTTTAGCTTCAATGAAGTTAATTAAGCTAAGTGAAAAGACTAAACCATAAGGTGTACTTCAGAGTGTACATCTCATTTTTCAGTACTTCATTGCTATGTGTAGCATGCACAAAAACACTGCATTACTCTAAAGTAATAAAATTTTTACCAGTGATCAGCCATCAACATAGTAAAATTTGTATTAGCTGCATGCTACATTTGCTCAAGTGGCTGCAAACCTAGAATCACCATACCGTCATATAAAACTTTGCGACATGCAACATATAGCATGAGATGTGCTTGGGCAACCTGTGAAGGTCTTCCTTGAACACGAACTGTTTCATATGAGGATGATACCAAAGAACTAATCATAAAATAATTTGAGGAATCAATAACATTGTGTGAAGGAAATGTACAAATACCCACCATAATTGAAAGAGATACTTTACTAAAATGCAGGGCTCTAATTCTTCATAGCAATGCCACAGTATAGGTTCAAAATGTGAAAGATGCACAGCCAATTTCAAAATGATCCCACTTTCCAAGGTAATGAATTCTGCATCAGGCTCTAAATGGAAACCACAGTTTTTCTGCAAACTGGACAAACGACAGTGTGCATACTGGATTCTTACACCTGTGATTCCTGTAGGCTTAAAATGTAACGTAAATGTTGCAGTTACCACAAATGTTACCTTGAGAGCCTCTTCCCAATCAAATTCGTAGTCTTTGGTACGCTTATGTTTAAAATCCTGAATGCATAAGGCACTAACAGCAAGGATATTGGATACTTCAGGATTGAATGCTTCCATTCTAGTGGCTGCAATATTGAAGCTTAATTAAAAATCATCAAACGACCTAACTCACTTGGAGAATGTTTTTGCCTCGATTCCATAAGTTCTTGTAACTTATTTAGCACATCATGAACAAATACAGCAGTACCCCTTCTTGTGCTCATGCCACAGATTCGACCAAATTTTACATGTTTAAAATGACAGGATTGGAACATATCACATCTACGCAAGAGATCGAAGAGTGCCATGAAGTGGTCGTTCTGGGAATTATCAACAATATATAATGCACTATCCATTGCATATCTATCAAGTCGATCTGCAGCAGCAGCAAGATCACGTGCCATATACAATGGGGTACCATCAGACTCAATTACAGTGACCTGTCTTCCATTTGACAAGCTTGCCATAATTCTTCCATCAGTATGTTTATAAAATTCCGTTTGGCTGCTAAACAAACTTAATGCTGAGTGTACTTCCTGGCTGCGGTACATGGATTCACTATCATAATTTGTGAACCAAGTACCAAGTCTTTCATATGTTTTTTTTAAATGAGCTATTGTTAAATCACGACAAAATTGCCATATTTCAAGAGATGCTGGATCACCAGTTTCTAAAGATGCAGTTTCCTTTTGTACCTTTTCAGCAAATGCTGAGTCCTGGATCATTTTTGCATTGCCTTCTACATAAACTCTGTACAAAACTTCCATTGGAGATTGTTGAATTTCCTTCAAATTAATATGAAACTGCTTGATTCCAGCTAACAAAATACCGAACTGTGTACCCCAGTCACCCAAATAATTTATTCTGGTAACATAATGGCCAAGAGCAGAATGTAGATGAGATATGAAAGTTCCAAGAATTGTAGATCGCAAATGGCCAATGTGAAATGGTTTTGCAATATTTGGAGAGCTGGAAAAAAACTGAAATACTCATACAATAGCAAAATCACAAACACATAATCCTCAATCTAATACAGCACATTTCATTCCTCAGATATAATACGGATTTACTGTAATTTCGAATTTTCATTGTTACCTTGTGAAGCATGTGATTGGTTGCACCAAATCATTGCAAATCTAGTGAATTTGAATCTACGGACATATGGATGGCAAAGAATTTGTTTATAGGATCACAACTAGACAGTGCGATGAGAAAATTTCAGAGCAGTTTGAATTCATGTTTAGTCAAGTTCAGAATTATTTAATTAAAACTATTAACAAAATTCATTCTTTAAGATCATTAGTTAATGTATGAGGCACATGGAGAGAATCCCAGAATATTACTGCTAAGCTGCTTCTCAAAAAAAGAAATAATTAAATCTTTTCCAAGAGTTTCATGAATTTGTATCCAATGCAAATGGTACAGAACTACAAAATTGTAAAAGTAGCATCTAAAGTGAGATCCCAAAATTCAAGCAGAATAAACGTACACAAAGAATAAGCCACAAGGAAACTATACATGACTCATTTATTGTGTAAACAAGATGAGACTTTTGATAGAAAACTTTCCATTAACACACTTAAGAGAAACTCCTGTACATTTACCAATCAATCAAGTGGTCTCATATGACAACCACAGAACAAATGATATGTAAACAAGTATATACTATAGTAGAATGTTCCTGACAAAATAGATATCAGAGATTTAATTTACAAAAATACAAACACCAAAATAACAATAATGAATAGAATGCAAAGAAACAGGCATGTTGGCACATTTTGCTTTTGATTCCTGGTAATCTTCCAAAGAGAAACCTGCATAAGATGCCTCAGAAGTGAAATCTCTATAAATCAGTCTTTGGCTCATTACTTTCTCTGTAACTTCTCTGCCCACAAAGTCCAAAGTGCAGGCACCAAAAATGAATCCAAGCATCCAGTTTGCAGTAAGATTGGATTGTTAGCTGATAGATACAAGCTGCTCATCCTTCCAATTCATGCATGACATCCTAGTGATAGCATTAGATGGGTACTGAATTCATTTAAAATACTACACCATGGATCTCATGTATCTCACTATCAATTCATAGTGATAAAGATGAAAGTTCATGATGATTTCTTCATTCATTAAATGATATGTATTTTCGAATATAATTAACAAAAAAACTGCTCCTGTATGAATTTGTAATAATATCAATAATACCTCCTCATCAGAAGAGGTAATTCATACTAAGTCATTGGATAGATATTTGTTACTCTTGAATGAAACTTTAATCAATCATAGTCACTGCAGCTTTGAATATGACAATCTGATAGGAACTGAAATTTTCATGATTTCAAACCATTACAGGTCTTCACGTCACATCTACAATGCTGTAGTACTTATTTCCATCTTCATCATGCCAATTGGTTCTCCAAACTTCTCGTTAAGCCAAAACAGATTCATTTATGTGACTGGAAATTCAACCTTCCCTTTCTATCTACTCATTCAAATGAATAATGAATGTTAAGGCCTTACATTTAGTAAGTAGGAAGCACACATCCTGCAACTCACTTTCTCAGGAATCAATACTAGTAAGTAGCCTCAGTTTAACAAATGAATTCTTAAAGTTCTCCTACAGCCTTACTGTACAGCTTACTTTCCATGCATAGTCAAGCTTCACTTCCCAATGATCCTCTAATTCTCAAAAAAGAGAAACCTATGTAACAAATACTACCGTAACTAAAAGCCACACTTCAATGGAATGTTCAATTTGCTTTTTTTGGGAGAACTACATTAGCCAGACAAAACAAACTGCAAACTGAATCAAATAAAGTTTTTAACAGGAATTAAGAATCCATCCCTTCATTCACTGTACAACTTGGAATTTCTTTTAAAGCTAACAAAAGTAACAATCCTAACAAAGTTAACACATAGTACAATGATAAGAAAAACATGATTATCCAATCACATTAAAATGAACACACTTCACAAAAACACATCAGTACTTCACATTCAAAATGCCACATTTTGATCAAGAAAATATTACCTAAATTCCACGAGTACTTTCTTTCTATTCTCTTCAAAGCATGACAGTTCATGATGGTTTCTGCCTTCATTAAATGATATGTATTTTAGAATATAATTAACGAAACGAACTCCTTCTGTCTGAATTTGTAATAATACCATCTCATCAGAAGTGGTAATAATTTTATATGTTTTTATGGGAAAACCGTGCTCATGAAAATTGGACAGTGCTCTGGAAACTATAGAGGTATCTCTGCACAGTTTAAAGGAAGATTAACATAAACACAGGAATCCACTGGTGAGTCCACAACAGTGTACTCTTTTTTCATTGAAACGACGGGCGATAGCGCCTTGTATAACTGGAATGATCGCAAAATTTAATAATTTCGGAATTTCTAATATGACACTGTGCTTACCAATGATATCCAGCTTCGGTTTGAAACCATGAATAAAATACTTGAAAACTATTGGCGCCAAAGGTTGCAAAGCATTATCGCCTATGTTTCAACTAATATGAAGCACTTACAGCTGTTAAAAAAAGCATTAACTAAACTTATAAAAAATCCCATTGAAGCTTACGAAAACCTTCATAAATCAACGTCTCTACATGTGTTTAGATTTCAGTTGCTGCGACTACACATGTACTACATAAACAGGAAGACTTTCCTTCTTTATTTCGACGAATAATTTTACACAACAACCATGCCTTTTGATTTACTTCCTGACTTGTCAATTTTTTGTATTACTTCTTCCATGTCGAACTCCCAATAATCCTACCGTCTGGCAGCCTCCGTTTCGTTACGGGATTCAAACTGTTCTGGTATGCCAACTACTACTTCACCAGATAGATTTGGAAAAAATAATAATAGACAATAATAATGACCACATCTGTGTAATAATTTGCATCACACGTTGAATATTAATAATCTGCTTAATTGGTACATGCTTTTGTTTTATCATTTCTGGTACTTGTTTCTGGTACAATGTTTCGGGTCATCAACGTAGAAACCGTAATTTCTGCACTCCTTGAAACCGTATTTCCTTTTTCTTCTAGTCCATGTTACTGTAGCCTTGTAAATTCCATTGATGTTTTTGATAATACCTTACTATGTTCTGAAGGGGATTACAAACTTTTGTTGTTAGTAAAAAAAAACTGGAAACAAACTACATTCTAATCACCATAAACGACCGGGCCATTTCATCTTCAATACATTGAAGATACTGCAAACGTGTTTTCCGGAGATAGTTTAGCTTGAGCATCAGTTTAGAACAAGAAACTGTGGTTTACCTCTGATGTGAATTCTGGAAATAACTGACTATTTGGTATCCGAATGGTCATAGTTTGAAGGAAACGTGGCAACAACCGCATGTAAGTAAGCTTCAGAAGCGACGATGTAGAACGGTAGGTAATCTTTTTGCTAATATTGATTACGGAAACATGTTGAAAACCGATGTTCAATTCAGTAATGGACTATTGAATATTTAGCAGATGTTCCGTATCAGTCCGTGGAGCAATGATTCCAAAGAAACAAAAGCTTGAAGAAACTATGCTTCTCCAAGTGTAGTAAGCATCCCAACACTATTCTGGCTAAGAGCATGAGAATTTTCCTCGATTGGTAGTCCCGTAAACGGGTGCATCTTTCGATACCAAAGACTATTAGTGCAAGGATAGCCCCAGTGAGCAGCAAGACTTTTCACACAGATACTCCGAGAGCTTCCTTGCAAAATGTAAACGTACGCTTCCGCGATACAAAAGATCTCGTCCCTTAAGGGGATGTGCTTATATGAAGGGTTTTCATTTCAATGAGTTCACGATTGTTGTTTTCCTTCTGTTTCTGTGTTGTATTTGCACCATATCGTATGTATCTGTAGAGCCGCAGGAGAAACGAACTGCTAGAGCAGCGCGAATTTGAATGGACTGTCAGTCGTTGCATTTGAGTATGGATGTATTCTTTGGATTGGAAGAAAGCCTTGTTGGGAGCCCCTGTGGTCTCGTCTGCCATGATTGCACCGCAATGTAGTTGAATCGAAGCTACTGAGACCTTCAATTGCAGCGGTGTTCCCAGTAATTCGTACACTTTTACTTGTATCTGTAATATTCGTTGTGATTTGTAACAGCATTGTGAAGAAATCGCCCGGATTGTAAGGGAAAAACATTCGCCACTGTTCCCAGTGTTTCCCAGTCGATGTCCTGTGGCGTGACTGGGTGCGGCTACATCCCCAGACTCTCGATGGTTCGCCACCAGGTACAGAAGATAAAGCTCTACATGGTGGTTACGCACAGAAATGGCGTGGTGCAGTCAAATATAAGTGCAGAAGATGTGCGTTCAAGTCTCATCGAGGCTCTTCTCCAACAAGCCGGACAGTGGCATGGTCTTCTCTACAAAGAGAGCTCTGCTAAACCACCAGATCTGCCTTAATGTGGCTCCAGATCGGACGGTGAGACAACAATCCGCAACCGGATTGCAAACCGGACGAGAAGTAGGGAGGAAGGTTGCCTCTGCAGGGACTTATTATCCCTTTAGCAAGACCAAGATCCTGCCGTCCATATTGTGTACCTCTCAAGGAAGCCTCTGTAGCCGCAAAATCAGATTAAAAGACGAGAGGCGACTGGACGCCCAGGTGTCAATCGCCACAGGAGAAAAGAAGACGAATGTGGAGGCGAACCTCGTGATGAGAGAAACCAGGCTCGCCGTGGTCCAGCCCAATCATCGGGCGCCCAGTGTCGCAGTCTTCACAAAAGGATAGACCGGTGTGCAACGGCACTGCAGAACCATCTGCGCAGCGTCGCCGCCGCACCCGAGGACAGCGTCCAGAGACGTGAGTGATTTCAATATCCTAGAGAACTCCGTCCAGTCCTGGCACCCCTAAGAAGGACTGCCCCAACCATCTGAGAATTCCCTGAAAATCCCAGAAACGTCGTGGCTGAAAGCAAGACACAAGTCGATCTTTCTCATCCTCCACTGAAAACCAATCCGCATTCGCATGCACAAGTTCCTGGATTCGCAGAACTTGCTGTCGGATGCCTGCTTACTGCAAGATTGCTCATGCATCCTGCATACTCGCTTTGCTTCTCCCGGTTGCATTGCACGTTGTGCAGGCGTAGCCACTGAAATTCTGTAGAATAAAACAAAAGGGAACCATGCTGAAAAAAGAGAACTATTTATTAATGGAATTTCCTGAGACACTCCCGCCACCGTGCCTCACAAGGATGCCCCCCCTTGCAGAGCTCTGCCTCCGGCTTCCACTCCTACCCCTGGGGAAGAACGCTCCAAAAGATGAGAAAGCGGCAGGCACGGGCGACGTGCTTACCTTCTATACAATGATGACGTCGACGCGCGGGTTTGCGAAGTGCCGGAACCACCGATCCATCTCCGAAACCGCGGACATCAGCTCGCAGGTGCAGGTGCTGCCGTGTCGGCTCTCCCCCAGAAGCTGACCGCGCTCGTCGCCTGCATCCTGCCTGGCTGTCCGCTGCTGCCACGCGTACTGTGCGGCCGCCGATATCTGAAATTGAAGTCCAATGAGAACACTTCGTTATATCGCAATTCGGGGACGGGTGCTAAACAAGGACCCACGACGGGCTCGAGAGTGGACACTTGAGGCGGGGTACCGCGAAAGGACAGACTTGCTCCTCGTGATGCCGGGCGGGGTGAGGGAGCATGCGCCGGTTGCTTACCTTCCTTCGGCCGAACCAGGCCACAGCCGCCGCTGCTCCCAGTCCACAGAGCAGGAGAGTTTTTTTCATGTTGCTCTTTTCACCGGAGGAAGACGGCAGCTTTTTGTTTTTCCAAATGGGTTTTTGTTTTCTTTCTCTCTCCTTCTTTTTCCGATGGTTACCGAGGCAACGTAGGAAAGCCGTTTGCCTCATCCGGAAACACGTTTCAATGCTTCCGGTGGCATGCAAGACCGTGTGCGCGCGATCTGCCATGTGTGAGAAGAAGCACCGCCAAGGCGCGTGCTTGTTCAGCAGCGCCCATCCTCGCGCAGGGAGGAAAGCACCACCAAGGGAGAAACAATGCGCGTCCCTGCGTCACGTTTGTTCTCTTCGCAGGTCTTCCGGAGAGCTTCTTCTGCCTCACCAGGGGTG
This sequence comes from Raillietiella orientalis, assembly GCA_036172245.1. Lineage (NCBI taxonomy): Eukaryota > Metazoa > Arthropoda > Ichthyostraca > Raillietiellida > Raillietiellidae > Raillietiella > Raillietiella orientalis. The sequence goes on along the minus strand of JAYWIR010000058.1, from coordinate 24,193 downwards.
CAGAAGAAGTGCGTGCCTGAAACGTGTGCTGCGCAGATGATGCGCATCGTTCGGCTGCAGACGCCGCAGTTAGCACTCGTCGTTACGAAGACGGGCGGCGCACGAGCTGCCTGCTCCCGCAGTGTCGCTCAGTTCAACAGCCGCGACGACCTGCTCGCCGACGGCTACCATGCATTTGAACGGAATGGAGACGCTTCCATTATAGAGGTACGGATGTGATTTCGAACAAGGTTGCGTAACGGAAACTTCAAATGGACGAGCGGAACCTTCGAAGAACTTTGGAACAAACAGTCTTGGACGGTTGCCGAACTCCCTGGTGAACAAGAAGAGTCAGGATGGCTTCTTCAGCGTCTTCGTACACTTGCGCACCCATCGAAAATAAATGAAATTGAGGTTTTTCCGTGGCTTTGTCCGGCCGACAATCGAGTTTCTCTATCTACTGCTCTTCGAACAACTTGGAAGCTGTCGAATCGGCTGGGCAAGGATCCAGAAAACGTCGCCGATGTAAATGTTGCATTGCGTTCGCTGACGTACGCGCAGAAAAGAGGGATACCTACTTTCGCGTTGGCGATACCGCATGAACGGATTTGCGTTCCCGTTGAATCGAATTGCCTCTCTGCAGCAATTCTACCCTTGGATCTCCTGCCGTCCAATAGACTCCCATGCATGGTGGCAGGAGGTGCTTGTTTAATGGGTTTCTAAAGTCGTAGTGACCCCGAATGTACGGGGTCGCCCGCGGCACTCAGACAACCTGAGGGCGGAAGATGTCCTACAGGACACAAGGAGAACTGCCCGTCTGACCTCCACACTTCTTGCCGCAGCACTCTGTCCAAGGGATGTCACAACAGTTGCCTGCCAGCAAGGTGGAAGTTGTCCTTCACTTTTGCCGGAATAACAAAACTGCTAAAGGGATGGGAGAAATTGAGCTCGCAGACTCCGCTAGAGTTCATAGAGGGAAGAGACTGCTTCGATCAAGCTAACGGATCAGAATGACCTCCGACAAAATTGTTGTCCGTCTCCTGTTTAGAAGCACTTCCGTTTTCCCGCCGATAAGGAAGCAGAACATCCTGCGGTTTTTGCAGTTGGGTTTCCAGCGCAACCAGTGTATGAACCAGATTTCCGGGGACGTTGTGTCCACGGACTATTGAAAGTGCTGTGCTCTTGAATCGTTTCCGCACCCCTTGTTCAATTGTAGTGCCCTGCAAGAACTTTGACGGAAGCTGACTGCAGACCAGTGACACTGCGACCAACATGCAGAGGCGATTCCTTGCGACAGGAGGGGCCAGGACAGGCACCGTGATAGCGACGACACATTGCATCCTTGCCATCGTTGCAGACCGCCATTAGCAGAAGAGACGAGAACAGCGAACAGAGGCCACCACGGGCAGAGCAGCTGTCTCCGTGAGGAAGACTGACAGGTGACCTCATTAGAAAGTGGAATTAAAGCAGTAGAAGCAGAACACCAATATCCTGAGTCGTTTCCCAGAAAACTAAACGGACATTGCTGAAACCCCTTGGTCGGTCTTCCATTTTATACAATTGCTTACTCCACTTCCGCTCATTTCAGACTGTACACGGTATTTCATGAAGAAATAGGAAAGACCAAAGACGCTGTTTATGCCTTTTAATTTATTTTTGCATTTGTTTCCTCTTCCAATATAGGAAAATTCCCTCCCCTCTACTACCGTGGTGGACATCACTAGTCTGCCAAACGGTAACCCCGCAGGATGCCAACGAAACGTTGGTAGATGGAGCACCGCTCAGACCACACTTCTCTGGAGATGTATCATTTTATTAACACCATCTACCGACCACGTTTCAGGTCGCCACTCACTAACAACCGACTCGTGGCTATTCCGTGGGGTCGTCGGTGTCAATATATACCTAGACAATATTGTCATGTAATATATGACAAGAACATGTTATGTTATACCGAACTGAATCATAACAGAGAAGTATAAAATCTCTAACAAATTTTCTAGTATTCTGAGAGCCGAAAAGCGTGATACTCGGACACCGGTGGATAAGCGTTGGAATCCAAAAGCCCATAACAGGCTTGCAGTGAAAAAATGTGTTAAAGGAAACGGTCCGGCGTACCAGGGTCTGAACGCAATGTCCCGCGGAGACCTTCATGTCAGATTTCTTCATGTCTTAAGTGGCCACGCGATTGAGAAGAGGGCAAGCGAAAGGTAAAGATCGGAAGGGAGGAGCAGAAAAGCCGTTTTGCATGGTGATCTCCTTCGGAAAGAGAATGCTGCCATCCAAGGCCGACTCAGCCTCCCTCTGGGGGCAGCGATACCAATGTTCTGCTGAGAGGGACACTATCAGAACAACGGCCAGAGGTTTGCAGCGAAAAAGGTGGTGCTATCCCTCTCACGATGCTGTAGCCGACACGAACGAAGACGCCTACGCTCACGCAACTCCACGGATGATCAGCCTAGAAGACGGAAGACCATCCGGTGTTCACTCGTTCGCAACATGTGATGTACCAAGTTTGCGAAAGAACAGATTGTAGGTAGCAAGGAGGTCAGTGGGTGCGCATTTCGCTGAACCCACCTGTGTGGATGCAGGACTCGCGCAACGACTTCCGAACACATCCACCACCATCCAGAGCAGAAAGCTCTTTCCCGCCATGGTGGACCGTTCGGATAGCTGAAAGGTAAACCTTGCCACACCTGTTGTTTGAGTGTGCTGCCCTCCTTAGCGTGTGGGTAGCATTCTGCAGACCCCAAAGGAAAAACGGGAGGACATGGTCAGGGACGTTATCTCCGTGTCAGGTGCACCACGAGAAGGGCGCATCTCACACATTTCAAAGAGAAACTTATTTACCTACAACCTCGAAATGGTTTTTGCCATCCGAAGGTGCGCCGGAGCATAGATTGTGGAAAATGAACTAACAGAGGTGGTGGAAGGAATGCCGCGAAGGATGTGCGCAGACTCGCCAGGTTCGCTGGTCCGCAGCAGAATTGCAGAAGAACAAGCAAGAACGGGAAGAAAATGAAAAAGCAAATAGGGAGAAATGGGGGGAAGACGCTTGGAAGGGATCGCTGCCTGTTCCTCTGCATGTTTCCTAAGGTGCCGGCGGGGTGTTGCTGAACGCTTCCCACCTGGGACCATCTTAATGCTTTTCGTGGGAAGCAAATGGCCACGCGGAACGAATGGCGCGTCCGTGTCTCCCAGGCGTCGCTGCAGGCCGCCACCATCCGGCTCTAGCCGCAATGAGCTGCCAGGGACGCGGCTGGCGGTAGATGCATCACTTCCAAACGCTCCTGCAATTGTCCCCGGTTTCCCAAGGGTGGCCGCAAAGTTTAACCACCAGGAAGCCTGAGAGCCACAGAATCCACATTCAGCTGCGGGCGGATCCGCGCTCTCCGTGCCGGCTCTAGTTGGGGCTCCCACACAACCCGGGTCCAGTGAAGTCGGAGGGGCTTTGAAGAGAAACAACCCCAGTTCAACAGCAGAATCGCCGAATACGAAACCAAAAAGGTAAGATGTAAGTGTTCTCAGGAGGACTGGGGAGCATCGGTAGTCTCTTTGGGGAATAGCCAAGAGCTCGCGGCTGCGTAGACGTAGGGCACTTGGTACCTGCGAGCTCGCTGTAGATCAACCACCCAAGTCTTTCTTCCTGGAGTTGAACTCTCACGAGACCTTCCACCTTCTTGGCATGCTGCTGCCCAAGAAGCTCCCTCAGGCATCATTGCCGCGTGGGAGCTTCAATCCAGGCTCAGCTCCCTTGCCACGATGCACGACTGTTTCCTGGAGGCAGAAATTGTTACAGAAGCAGTACAGCAACCGCCGCCGTAACTTGGGCCCGTCTGCTTGCTATTCGCCCGCGTGCCCAGTTTCCTGCAAGCAAACGCTACCGTTCGCGGGGCGATCCTGCTGGAGGTCCAGCTGCTCTTCCTGGTCGGCGAGACGTGATGCGAAGCGCGCAGTGGGCCACGTTGGACAGCATGCCGAGCATACCAAGAAGGTGGATGCGATTTTTTCGCAAGGATGGGCGTCGAAGGCAGAACGAACTCGAGTGCAAACGTTGGGAATGCTTTCGGTACCCTTTTGATGAGACCGATCAGGTGTGAGAAAATCCGAACGTGGAGGAAAGCGTGTATTCCATCTTCTCCAGGTGTTGACCGTATGCGCCTTGCGCCGCGTCAGAAAACACGCAGGAGAGCTGTCCTGCTCCGGCGCTGCAAGACGGCCCCGGATCGTCGGCAATCCGAGGAACAGGGTCGTAAAAACCGCCTTCGCTTTTTTCGCAGCGCCTGCCTTTTTTGCAACGGAGGAGGGTGCTGAATGCCGGCTGTGCCCTCTCCTGCCTCAGACTGCTTGGCAACGAATGACGTCGTGCAGAGCGGAGGCAGCAGCCACCTCGAGAGCTAGCTCGTTTCTCCGGGAACGCCTGCCGCGCACAATCTTCGCTTCGATCTTCCTCGGCCATCAGCGAACCTTTCTGCGCGCAAGCCTGCGCCGAACTGCGTGCGCAGTGGCGCGACAACGCGCGTGTCTGCGACAAGAAAGGAACACTTGTTCCCGAATGGCGATCCCGGAGATGGAGGCCGGCAGGCTTTGCAGATGGAACGCGGAAGAGCTGGCCCGGTCATTGCGGAAGCCGGTCGGATAGCTGGCTTCTTGCGAAACGACACATCTGCACAACGTCGCTGCCGTTGGCCGTTTCATTTCCTCCCTCCGTTCAAGCAAACCTTCGCTACGCGCACGTTCTCCGCACCAGAAATGCTGCCGCTTCACCCTTCCCAGCTGTCACCTCTGCAGCACTTCTTCATCGTGCATCCTTTCTTGTGGGTCGCGCGCATACACCAGTTTCACCCATCCATCACAAGATGACGCATCTCTGCTGATCTTCGCAGAACCTCTATCGTGAAGCCCGTTTCGCTCGAGCCTAGTTTCCACCGAGGATGGGCAAGAAGGTAGGCAGCGAAAAAGCGCACGTGCGAAATGCGCCACCTCACTTGCCATGCATTTTCTCCTTCACGTCACACGGATTTCCTGCTGCGTTTCACGCCGTCGTATGCACCGTCACAGCAAACGTACGCATGCAAATGAAGCAACAGGAGAGAGTCCGCTTCGACCGACCTCGCTTGCCCCCGCACCGTTTCGCATGTCGAGCACACGCTCGAACGCTGTGACCAGCAAGCACGCTGTTGCCATCAGGCAGTGGAACGCTGCCAGTGCGTGCCTGCCGCATCCAACGATTTGTCATTGGGTTCGTGCGGTGGTATCCGTCATCGGCGGCAAGCTGCCACGTTGAGCGCATCCCGCTTCGGCAAGCACGCTCTTGCTGCGCGTTCAGCCGTGTGCGGCGGCGCCGCGTTGCTCGCGATCTTTCCGGGAAGAAGGGAGGATGAAGGCAGGGAAAAGAAGGACGTCGGACAGGTGGACTGCCAGTCTAACGTGGCGTCGCACGGCAAGTCCGGAACAGTCCACAAATACTGATGTAAGAAACACGCAAAAAGTGTGAGAACGAGACGATGACGGGGGTTTGCGCGTTCGGCCGTTCCCTCCAAGCGGAACCGGCGCTGCATAACGAACATCTCGCTGCTCGCTCATATCTTCTGCGAGTTCAGGCCGCCTGGCAGGCGTCGTCATGTTGACTTCAGCGGAAGAAGTGTCGTCTCGAAGAACCGCCCGAGACTCCAGCTGGTGGAGGGTTGCGAACATAAGGCCTCCTTACGATGAGCGCATCTAACGAAAAGCGGCCAGGCGTGAAGAAGCGGCGCATCCCAATTCTTGGGCTGTCCCCCTGGAGCAGGAGCACGGATGCAGTGGAGGAAAAGATGCGGGAGCGCATCTTTTCCGCACCAGTCTTTGAAGACGCAACTCCCCCGCAGACGATGCTTGCGCTCTGGTTGCAATGCAAGCTAACCCATGCGCCATCGGAGCGGGAACACACGCACTCGTCCACGCACGAACGAGAGTCCACAAGTTGTTCTGGTGGCACACTGAAGAGTTCACAGCAGCGAAGGACTGCTTTGGGAACATGGCCAGGCGTGGCATCTTCTGCCGGACTCCAGTCGCCCATGGGACGAGTTGATCCCGCCGGTAGGCAACTGTCCACTAAAGCAGAAAGCGCTGCCGCAAGGGGCGTGGAGAGCCCACTTGTGCTGGTCCTGCAGCACTTCCTCCACTGGACACGATGGGGAAAGGTGCACGCAACAAAGTTCCAAAACGACCACTTGCCTCGCGACGGTACCGGCGCGTGTCCCGGTTCGTCGGGCGGCAGGGGAATCAAGAGTGGGCTGCCAGGGACGAGCACGAGCTGCCCGAAGGTGAGCTCAAGAAGCCTCTCGTGGTGGCGCGCTGGGCATGCGGCAGCAACGAAAGCAGCAACTGGGGATGACCGAGAGCTTCAGGAAAACTCTTCATGAGCTCGTACACCGAGTGGATTCGCAATACTCGTACATGCCGTGCATCAACGAACGTTTCTTGGAACAGGTGCTTGGAGAACGCAAAATGAGGTGCCTTTCAAGTTGAGTGTTGAGTGTCCCTTCACGGATGCGTTTCTCGAAACTCCAAGCCGTGCACGCGCCACCATCCCGCTCACCAGCCTGCTTGCTGTTGTCGCACGCAACAAGCAGAGCATGCGCCAACGAACCGTGTCTTTGAGGCAAGCGCGCGTTCCACGCACCGCTGCTGCGCTGAACAAAAAATCCCACGCCTATTCCGTCCTTCGCGATTCGCCCAACGGGCGTGTGCTGCGCTGATCCCGACGCTCGTACGGGATGTACGGGAAGGGCCGGTGCACAAGTGCGAGGATATTCCAGGGAACGGAACGCGCACGCATTGGATGGTCACAACGTACAAACGACGAAAGACTGCCGCTAGACGGGACGAGAAAAGAGGAAAGCGACGAACGGGCCGAATCGTTCCCGAGAATGGGGAACAGCGAAGATCGAGCCAAAGTGGGAGCGTGGGCGTGCGAGAAACGCTCCCGTTTCCCTTCCTTCGCACTTTTCTGCGCATGAGCGTGCACCGAACCAGGATGAAGTGGCACTCGCCAAAGGCATTGCTCGAGCGTCGGTCGTGTGACGTGGGCGCGGCCACCTCTCACTTCGACAACGATTCCGGTTGCTTAGCAAAGGAGATTTTTCCTGACGGAAGAATTTGCTGTGAGCTGCTTGCGAATTCGGTTGTCGGATCGATTCGCGCATTTCGTGGAAGAGATCGCAACTCGGAGTATCGTACTGCTGCGTAATCCAGCGCTTATCTACTTGTGCGTCTACTTGTGAATTCGGAAGTTCGTAGCGGATAGCGAATCCATCCCAACCGGAAGTAATTCGCATCCCTGCGAATCCGGAACTTCGGATTCGGTTCCGAAACCAAACGGAAAGCGAGTCTTGTCGCTCGTGACCCCGGAAAAAACACATCTCGCCTATCCTGCCGCCGAGGTATCCAGGAAGGATAACCGTACTGCCAACTTAGAAAAGCCAGTGGCTGTAAGGTAGCAGGAAAGGAAAGCAGATCTAGAAACAAAGCTGAGCACCGGTAAGATGAATGCGAGGTCCGTGAGAATGTGGGAAATCAATCCTGTGGTGCACGTGTGACGCAGGAAGTGATTCGTGGCTTGTGCACGACTTCCAGGTCGAGTCCCTCGCAATTGGGAAATGTGCTCAGCCTGGATTGGCATGTCTTCCTTGCGTATCGGGAAGGAGGAGTCCGAATCGCCGAAGCAAAAAGCTTCGTTTCGGACCGCAGACACTGAGAGTGTGTACGCGAAGGCATCCTCTGCTACCGTGTCCTCTCCGAGAATCCAGAAGCAAACGGAAGAGGAGTGGCCAGCGGAGAGCAGCAGTGAGCCTTCCCGCGCGGAACCCAAGCCGAAGAGATGGCTTTGGTTCAGCTGGAAGAAAGGCAAGGGCAAGATGAACGGAGCGGAGGAAGCGGGAGCGGAACAGCCGAGAGAGGCACTTGCTGCGAACGGCTCCCGACTACCGACAAAGCTGCAAGAAGTTTGGAAGAAAGGGTGAGAGGCTTCAAAAGCAACCCTCACTCCACAAGAGAAGGTGAGCAAGGAGTCCAGAAAGAGGGGGAAAAAAGCCAGCAAGGTAGCACGGAAGCGAGACAAGAAACTGAAAGATGAACGGAAGAAGAAGAGAAACGAGGAGGAAAGACAGAAAGCGAAAGAGAAACGGGAGGAAGATCGGGAATGCAAGAAGAAATCCGGCAACAAACGGAATCGGTTCGTTCCGAAGAAGGTAGAAGTTCAGGAGCAACAGGAGACGAAGGAACGCGTGCCTGCGAGTCGCAAAAGGCAAATGGTTCCGGGTGACGACAAGGAGGCGGCCGAAACGATTGCTTCCAAGCAGGAGCATGGAAACGGCGAACGAACGAAGACCACCAACGAAAAGGCGAAGAAAGGAAAACGCTAGCTTTTTCCGGTTCTCCGCCGTTGAAAAGAGAACCGAAGATGCGACCCTGGCAACGTGCTTGCCAGGGAACGAACCTACGAAACGCGAAGTCTCGAGCAAACTGCGAGGCAAAGACGGAGGCGTCGACGTAGCCAGGGAGCAGGAAGAGCATTGCTGCTCGATGCTGCTCACGGAGCCCAAGCGGAACGAAGGAAGCGACTGCCGCCATTCCCGTGTCTGGGGAGTCGATGGCGCCGAACGGCCCTCGGCAGCTGTGGATGGGTGCGCAGGCACACATAGCCTCGAACTGCGAAGAAGAAAGCAGACCTCTCCAGATGGGTGGCTGGTCAGCCGCAGCGTTCAGTGCGACTATGGAGATTATTGCCGAGAAGGTTGGTGGAACGGGTTCTGCATTCCGGCCACTGCACACGCGTCTCCTCCCATTCGGTGCCCCGGGTGGAGTTTGCGGATGCGCGTCGCTCGTTCTGCACGTTCGCGCACGAACGTACGCGTACCTGTGCGTGGCTCGTGTGGAGCTCGCAACGCGTTTGCATGCGTTTGGTCGAGAAACTTGATTTTTGTTCGCTTGTGCGCGAAACAAGGAAGGACGGAAAAGAAGAAGAGCCGTTGCACGTGTTCTTGACCGGAAGCCGGTAGAAGGGGTGCGCATTTCGGAAAACTGCAGGCTTGTCTGGAAAGAGCGCCGCTGCGTTGCCTTCGGGAATTTCACAGGCGCGATTTGTTCTTCAAACTCTTTCCGGAACAAGGTGGCCATTTATCCGAGTGCAAGCGGCTGCGTGAGCATTTTGTCGAGCCGAACGTTCCGGAAGCAAGGCAATTGCACTTGGGATGCGAAGAAAAGGACCGATAATTTCCCTTCGCACGAACGTTTCGTGTGCTTCTCTCATGGCAGCGTTTCGACGTGATGGCGGTGGCGGGAGCGGTGCGCCGACGGCTTGCGAGGCACGCGTGTTGCCGTCGCGTTGTCCGATCGGTTGAATGCATGAAATATGCTAATGAGACGCTTCTTGTTTTTCCCAAAGGGCAAATCGAGTGCGTGGTCCCGGCACTGGAATCCTTGATAACGCGATTGGAGATAGTATCCACGGCGCTGGAAGCTGCGGCAACGGAGGCCGAACTTGGCGTGGAGCAGTCGGATGGCTTTGGTAATTGCGACTGTCCGCGTGCAATGGCTTGCTGCTTGCCCGCAAGTCCGATGTGCACGTCCGCGCTGCCTGGAATAGCCGAAATCGGCAGAGCGACGCGTGCAGCGAAGATGAGCTCGAGCAGCCATTCTCGCTTTCTGTCGACCTAACACGGCTTGGCTCATCAGCTCACAACTCACGGGTTGCTAACCGCTCGCAATGGAGAAACAGCGTGCCTTCCATCGTCCAGAATGTCGATACCTTGTTTGCCGCTGTTTCCAGAGATCAGCAATCCGTGGCTCGAAGATTACGCCCGAATTGGGAAGGGATCTTTGGCCGTCTACCGCAATCTGTCGGCCAAGATCTCGGAAGCGGTTCGCAAGCACTCGGACATGGTGCTGAAAGCATTCAAGTAAGCGCTTGTTGTTCATAAGGCCACGATGGAAGGGTCCCTCTCCTCGGTTTCCCAGTTGCTAACCATCTTTCTTTCCTGTTGCAGGATCCAGGGGCGTTTGATGCAACTAATATGCCGCTCGCAGGAACCCGACGACTCGAAAGTGCTCGACCTCCTTCAACCGCTTTCCGAGTGCATCGTGCAGATCGAGGCATTCGAGCAAAGTCAGCGCGACACCGAGACGCATGTTCACCTGTGTGTGATCAGCCAGAGTGTGGCAGCCATCCTTTGGGTGACCATGGTAGGTGGTCGGGCACGCATCCGCAAACTTTCTTTCCTTTTCGTAGAGCCCCTATCCCGCGGATGCTGTTCGAGACATGATGTTTTTATGCCGACTCCCCGTGAAGCGCGTCCTCCAGGAATGGAAGCAAAAGTGAGTTTCCGGGTCGAAGGGAAGATCGGGAAAAGATGGTGCTTGGTCGTTTCTTTCAGCGATGATCATGTGTGTTGGGTGAAGTCGTGGATGGCCGTATTGTCCGAGTTGCACAGTTTGGCGAAAACCCATCACACGACGTGGGTCCCATGGCACGCAAAAGGTGCCAGCGTTGAGGAGCACACCCCACCTCCACCCTTGCCGACCTCTTCCCACTCTCCTACGCCCCGGTGACCCGGAAGGCCTGCTTTGCTTGCACGTTCGAATGCAGGCAAAGCAGTCACAATAAATACGTGTCGAATTTCGAATGATCTTTCAGTTCTTGAATGGTCCACGACTGCCAAGTCGCCCATTCCACATTACCGAAAGTTTGGCACCATGCGACGGCACCAACCAAGTTGTGCAGAATGCTCAGCCACTTTTCAGCGTTGTTTTCATTTTGCCTCGTTCCCTCGAATGCTCTGAATGAGGAAAACAAGCAGAAAAGAACCGCAAAAGATCAAAGTCGACTTCGAAAGTGCGAGTTCGACTGCATCCACTCAATTTTGGCACACATTGGAATGGGACGCTCCTTTTTCGCTTCCAAATGCAACACGCACCCTGCGCCGTCCAGCGGGAGCCAACTCTCGTGAAACCACTGCTCTCCAAAGTAGCAAAGATGAAGTTTCAGCCACAGCAGATTCCACCCAAAGCTGACCAAGGCAGCAACAGTCAGAAGATTGGACGGATTCCCATTATTGAGAATCCGAACCGGGCATGCCGTCCACCCATTTAGTACCAGCCGAACAAATTTTCCACTTTTTTCTTACGAAAAGGGAACTCGTTCATCCCTTCGCACCGCGGTGGGAAGACTATGTCCACTGATAGTCAGACTTTTCGGATGACTCAAAATAGGAGATTGCGACTGATCTCGTTGTTTCTGCCTGAATGCCCTGTTCCCTGTTGCACGCAGCATCCAGCTGCTAACCGAATTCGCTTCAGTCCTCACGATGTCGGTCGACTCGTGCCGACATGCCATTGTGGAAAATGAACTAACAGAGGTGGTGGAAGGAATGCCGCGAAGGATGTGCGCAGACTCGCCAGGTTCGCTGGTCCGCAGCAGAATTGCAGAAGGACAAGCAAGAACGGGAAGAAAATGAAGAAGCAAATAGGAAGAAATGGGAAGAAGACGCTTGGAAGGGATCGCTGCCTGTTCCTCTGCATGTTTCCTAAGGTGCCGGCGGGGTGTTGCTGAACGCTTCCCACCTGGGACCATCTTAATGCTTTTCGTGGGAAGCAAATGGCCACGCGGAACGAATGGCGCGTCCGTGTCTCTTAGGCGTCGCTGCAGGCCGCCACCATCCGGCTCTAGCCGCAATGAGCTGCCAGGGACGCGGCTGGCGGTAGATGCATCACTTCCAAACGCTCCTGCAATTGTCCCCGGTTTCCCAAGGGTGGCCGCAAAGTTTAACCACCAGGAAGCCTGAGAGCCACAGAATCCACATTCAGCTGCGGGCGGATCCGCGCTCTCCGTGCCGGCTATAGTTGGGGCTCCCACACAACCCGGGTCCAGTGAAGTCGGAGGGGGTTTGAAGAGAAACAACCCCAGTGCAACAGCAGAATCGCCGAATACGAAACCAAAAAGGCAAGATGTAAGTGTTCTCAGGAGGACTGGGGACCATCGGTAGTCTCGCCGGGGAATAGCCAAGAGCTCGCGGCTGCGAAGACGTAGGGCACTTGGTACCTGCGAGCTCGCTGTAGATCAACCACCCAAGTCTTTCTTCCTGGAGTTGAACTCTCACGAGACCTTCCACCTTCTTGGCATGCTGCTGCCCAAGAAGCTGCCTCAGGCATCATTGCCGCGTGGGAGGTTCAATCCAGGCTCAGCTCCCTTGCCACGATGCACGACTGTTTCCTGGAGGCAGAAATTGTTACAGAAGCAGTACAGCAACCGCCGCCGTGACTCCGGGCCCGTCTGCTTGCTATTCGCCCGCGCGTTAGTTTCCTGCAAGCAAACGCTACCGTTCGCGGGGCGATCCTGCTGGAGGTCCAGCTGCTCTTCCTGGTCGGCGAGACGTGATGCGAAGCGCGCAGTGGGCCACGTTGGACAGCATGCCGAGCATACCAAGAAGGTGGATGCGATTTTTTCGCAAGGATGGGCGTCGAAGGCAGAACGAACTCGAGTGCAAACGTTGGGAATGCTTTCGGTACCCTTTTGATGAGACCGATCAGGTGTGAGAAAATCCGAACGCGGAGGAAAGCGTGTATTCCATCTTCTCCAGGTGTTGACCGTATGCGCCTTGCGGCTCGTCAGAAAACACGCAGGAGAACTGTCCTGCTCCGGCGCTGCAAGACGGCCCCGGATCGTCGGCAATCCGAGCAACAGGGTCGGGCAAACCGCCTTCGCTTTTTTCGCAGCGCCTCCCTTTTTTGCAACGGAGGAGGGTGCTGTGCCCTCGCCTGCCTCGCACTGCTTGGCAACGAATGACGTCGTGCAGAGCGGAGGCAGCAGCCACCTCGAGAGCTAGCTCGTTTCTCCGGGAACGCCTGCCGCGCACAATCTTCGCTTCGATCTGCCTCGGCCATCAGCGAACCTTTCTGCGCGCAAGCCTGCGCCGAACTGCGTGCGCAGTGGCGCGACAACGCGCGTGTCTGCGACAAGAAAGGAACACTTGTTCCCGAATGGCGATCCCGGAGATGGAGGCCAGGTGGAGGGCTTGCAGATGGAACGCGGAAGAGCTGGCTCCGGTCATTGCGGAAGCCGGTCGATAGCTGGCTTCTTGCGAAACGACACATCTGCACAACGTCGTTGCCGTTGGCCGTTTCATTTCTCCCTCCAACCAAGCAACCTTCGCTACGCGCACGTTCTCCGCACCAGAAATGCTGCCGCTTCACCCTTCCCAGCTGTCACCTCTGCAGCACTTCTTCATCGTGCATCCTTTCTTGTGGGTCGCGCGCATACACCAGTTTCACCCATCCATCACAAGATGACGCATCTCTGCTGATTCGCAGAACCCCATCGTATTCGTTTCGTCGAGCCTCGTTTCCACCGAGATGGGCAAGAAGGTAGGGCAGCGCAGCCGCACAGCGAAAAAGCGCAGGTGCGAAATGCGCCAGTCACTTGCCATGCATTTTCTCCTTCGCGTCACACGGATTTCCTGCTGCGTTTCACGCCGTCGTATGCACCGTCACAGCAAACGTTTCCATGCAAATGAAGCAGCAGGAGAGAGTCCGCTTCCACCGACCTCGCTTGCCCCCGCACCGTTTCGCATGTCGAGCACAGGCTAGAACGCCGTGACCAGCAAGCAAGCTGTTGCCATCAGGCAGTGGAACGCTGGCTGCCGGTGCGTGCCTGCCGCATCCAACGATTTTTCGTTGGGTTCGTGCGGTGGTATCCGTCATCGGCGGCAAGCTCCCACGTGGAGCGCATCGCGCTTCTGCAAGCACGCTCTTGCTGCGCGTTCAGCCGTGTGCGGCGGGGCGGCGCCGCGTTGCTGGCGATCTTACCGGGAAGAAGGGAGGAGAAGGCAGGGAAACGAAGGACGTCGGACAGGTGGACTGCCAGTCTAACGTGGCGTCGCACGGAAAGTCCGGAACAGTCCACAAATACTGATGTAAGAAACACGCAAAAAGTGTGAGAACGAGACGATGACAGGGGTTTCCGCGTTCGACCGTTCCCTGCAAGCGGAACCGGCGCTGCATAACGAACATCTCGCTGCTCGCTCATATCTTCTGGGAGTTCAGGCCGCCTGGCAGCCGTCGTCATGTTGACTTCAGCGAAAGAAGTGTCGTCTCGAGCAACCGCTCGAGACTCCAGCTGGTGGAGGGTTGCGAAGACAAGGCCTCCTTACGATGAGCGCATCTAAGGAAAAGCGGCCAGGCGTGAAGAAGCGGCGCATCCCAATTCTTGGGCTGTCCCCCTGGAGCAGGAGCAGGGATGCCACCTTCTTCGCAGTGGAGGAAAAGATGCGCGAGCGTTTCCGCACCAGTCTTTGAAGAAGCAACTCCCCCGCAGACGATGCTTGCGCTCTGGTTGCAATGCAAGCTAACCCATGCGCCATCGGAGCGGGAACACACGCACTCGTCCACGCACGAACGAGAGTCCACAAGTTGTTCTGGTGGCACACTGAAGAGTTCACAGCAGCGAAGGACTGCTTTGGGAACATGGCCAGGCGTGGCACCTTCTGCCGGACTCCAGTCGCCCATGGGACGAGTTGATCCCGCCGGTAGGCAACTGTCCACTAAAGCAGAAAGCGCTGCCGCAAGGGGCGTGGAGAGCCCACTTGTGCTGGTCCTGCAGCACTTCCTCCACTGGACACGATGGGGAAAGGTGCACGCAACAAAGTTCCAAAACGACCACTTGCCTCGCGACGGTACCGGCGCGTGTCCCGGTTCGTCGGGCGGCAGGGGAATCAAGAGTGGGCTGCCAGGGACGAGCACGAGCTGCCCGAAGGGGAGCTCAAGAAGCCTCTCGTGGTGGCGCGCTGGGCATGCGGCAGCAACGAAAGCAGCAACTGGGGATGACCGAGAGCTTCAGGAAAACTCTTCATGAGCTCGTACACCGAGTGGATTCGCAATACTCGTACATGCCGTGCATCAACGAACGTTTCTTGGAACAGGTGCTTGGAGAACGCAAAATGAGGTGCCTTTCAAGTTGAGTGTTGAGTGTCCCTTCACGGATGCGTTTCGCGAAACTCCAAGCCGTGCACGCGCCACCATCCCGCTCACCAGCCTGCTTGCTGTTGTCGCACGCAACAAGCAGAGCATGCGCCAACGAACCGCGTCTTTGAGGCAAGCGCGCGTTCCACGCACCGCTGCTGCGCTGAACAAAATATCCGACGCCTATTCCGTCCTTCGCGATTCGCCCAACGGGCGTGTGCTGCGCTGATCCCGACGCTCGTACGGGATGTACGGGAAGGGCCGGTGCACAAGTGCGAGGATATTCCAGGGAACGGAACGCGCACGCCTTGGATGGTCACAACGTACAAACGACGAAAGACTGCCGCTAGACGGGACGAGAAAAGAGGAAAGCGACGAACGGGCCGAATTGTTCCCGAGAATGGGGAACAGCGAAGATCGAGTCAAAGTGGGAGCGTGGGCGTGCGAGAAACGCTCCCGTTTCCCTTCCTTTGCACTTTTCTGCGCATGAGCGTGCACCGAACCAGGATGAAGTGGCACTCGCCAAAGGCATTGCTCGAGCGTCGGTTGTGTGACGTGAGCACGGCCACCTCTCACTTCGACAACGATTCCCGTTGCTTAGCAAAGGAGATTTTTCCTGACGGAAGAATTTGCTGTGTGCTGCTTGCGAATTCGGTTGTCGGATCGACTCGCGCATTTCGTGGAAGAGATCGCAACTCGGAGTATCGTACTGCTGCGTAATCCAGCGCTTATCTACTTGTGCGTCTACTTGTGAATTCGGAAGTTCGTAGCGGATAGCGAATCAATCCCAACCGTAAGTAATTCGCATCCCTGCGAATCCGGAACTTCGGATTCGGTTCCGAAACCAAACGGAAAGCGAGTCTTGTCGCTCGTGACCCCGGAAAAAACACATCTCGCCTATCCTGCCGCCGAGGTATCCATGAAGGATAACCGTACTGCCAACTTAGAAAAGCCAGTGGCTGTAAGGTAGCAGGAAAGGAAAGCAGATCTAGAAACAAAGCTGAGCACCGGTAAGATGAATGCGAGGTCCGTGAGAATGTGGGAAATCAACTCTGTGGTGCACGTGTGACGCAGGAAGTGATTCGTGGCTTGTGCACGCCTCAGAGATTAGATATGTTGATGTTGGGAAATGCTCAGCCTGGCTTGGCATGTTCTCTTGCGTATCGGGAAGGAGGAGTCCGAATCGCAAGCAAAAAGCTTCGTTTCGGACCGCAGACACTGAGAGTGTGTACGCGAAGGCATCCTCTGCTACCGTGTCTTCGCCGAGAATCCAGAAGCAAACGGAAGAGGAGTGGCCACCGGAGAGCAGCGGTGAGCCTTCCCGCACGGAACCCAAGCCGAAGAGATGGCTTTGGTTCAGCTGGAAGAAAGGCAAGGGCAAGATGAACGGAGCGGAGGAAGCGGGGAGCGGACCAGCCGAAAGAGTACCTGTTGCGAACGGCTCCCCGACTACCGACAAAAGCTGCAAGAAGCTCGTGAAAGCAACCTCGTTCTTCAAAAGCAACCTCACTCCACAAGAGAAGGAGAGCAAGGAATGCAGAAAGAGGGGGAAAAAGCCACCAAGGAAGCACGGAAGCGAGACGAGAAACTGAAAGATGAACGGAAGAAGAAGAGAAACGAGGAGGAAAGACAGAAAGCGAAAGAGAAACGGGAGGAAGATCGGGAATGCAAGAAGAAATCCGGCAACAAACGGAATCGGTTCGTGCCGAAGAAGGTAGAAGTTCAGGAGCAACAGGAGACGAAGGAACGCGTGCCTGCGAATCGCAAAAGGCAAATGGTTCCGGGTGACGACAAGGAGGCGGCCGAAACGATTGCTTCCAAGCAGGAGCATGGAAACGGCGAACGAACGAAGACCACGAACGAAAAGGCGAAGAAAGGAAAAACGCTAGCTTGCTTCCGGTTCTCCAAGCACAGGGGAAGGAGAACCGGAGAAGATGCGACCCTGGCAACGTGCTTGCCAGGGAACGAACCTACGAAACGCGAAGTCTCGAGCAAACTGCGAGGCAAAGACGGAGGCGTCGACGTAGCCAGGGAGCAGGAAGAGCATTGCTGCTCGATGCTGCTCACGGAGCCCACGCGGAACGAAGGAAGCGACTGCCGCCATTCCCGTGTCTGGGGAGTCGATGGCGCCGAACTGCCCTCGGCAGCTGTGGATAGGTGCGCAGGCACACATAGCCTCGAACTGCGAAGAAGAAAGCAGACCTCTCCAGATGGGTGGCTGGTCAGCCGCAGCGTTCAGTGCGACTATGGAGATTATTGCCGAGAAGGTTGGTGGAACGGGTTCTGCATTCCGGCCACTGCACACGCGTCTCCTCCCATTCGGTGCCCCGGGTGGAGTTTGCGGATGCGCGTCGCTCGTTCTGCACGTTCGCGCACGAACGTACGCGTACGTGTGCGTGGCTCGTGTGGAGCTCGCAACGCGTTTGCATGCGTTTGGTCGAGAAACTTGCTTTTTCTTCGCTTGTGCGCGAAACAAGGAAGGACGGAAAAGAAGAAGAGCCGTTGCACGTGTTCTTGACCGGAAGTCGGTAGAAGGGGTGCGCATTTCGGGAAACTGCAGGCTTGTCTGGAAAGAGCGCCGCTGCGTTGCCTTCGGGAATTTCACAGGCGCGATTTGTTCTTCAAACTCTTTCCGGAACAAGGTGGCCATTTATCCGAGTGCAAGCGGCTGCGTGAGCATTTTGTCGAGCCGAACGTTTCGCAAGCAAGGCAATTGCACTTGGGATGCGAAGAAAAGGAACGATAATTTCCCTTCGCACGAACGTTTCGTGTGCTTCTCTCATGGCAGCGTTTCGACGTGATGGCGGTGGCGGGAGCGGTGCGCCGACGGCTTGCGAGGCACGCGTGTTGCCGTCGCGTTGTCCGATCGGTTGAATGCATGAAAAATGCTAATGAGACGCTTCTTGTTTTTCCCAAAGGGCAAATCGAGTGCGTGGTCCCGGCACTGGAATCCTTGATAACGCGATTGGAGATAGTAGCCACGGCGCTGGAAGCTGCGGCAACGGAGGCCGAACTTGGCGTGGAGCAGTCGGATGGCTTTGGTAATTGCGACTGTCCGCGTGCAATGGCTTGCTGCTTGCCCGCAAGTCCGATGTGCACGTCCGCGCTGCCTGGAATAGCCGAAATCGGCAGAGCGACGCGTGCAGCGAAGATGAGCTGCAGCGGCCATTCTCGCTTTCTGTCGACCTAACACGGCTTGGCTGATCAACTCACAACTCACGGGTCGCTAACAGCTCGCAATGGAGAAACAGCGTGCCTTCCATCGTCCAGAATGTCGATACCTTGTTTGCCGCTGTTTCCAGAGATCAGCAATCCGTGGCTCGAAGATTACGCCCGAATTGGGAAGGGATCTTTGGCCGTCTACCGCAATCTGTCGGCCAAGATCTCGGAAGCTGTTCGCAAGCACTCGGACATGGTGCTGAAAGCATTCAAGTAAGCGCTTGGTGTTCATAAGGCCACGATGGAAGGTTCCCTCTCCTCGGTTTCTCCAGTTGCTAACCATCTTTCTTTCCTGTTGCAGGATCCAGGGGCGTTTGATGCAACTCATATGCTGCTCGCAGGAACCCGACGACTCGAAAGTGCTCGACCTCCTTCAACCGCTTTCCGAGTGCATCGTGCAGATCGAGGCATTCGAGCAAAGTCAGCGCGACACCGAGACGCATGTTCACCTGTGTGTGATCAGCCAGAGTGTGGCAGCCATCCTTTGGGTGACCATGGTAGGTGTTCGGGCACGCATCCGCAAACTTTCTTTCCTTTTCGTAGAGCCCCTATCCCGCGGATGCTGTTGAAGATATGATGTTTTTATGCCGACTCCCCGTGAAGCGCGTCCTCCAAGAATGGGAGGAAAAGTGAGTTTCCGGGTCGAAGGGAAGATCGGGAAAAGATGGTGCTTGCTCGTTTCTTTCAGCGATGATCATGTGTGTTGGGTGAAGTCGTGGATGGCCGTATTGTCCGAGTTGCACAGTTTGGCGAAAACCCATCACACGACGTGGGTTCCATGGCACGCAAAAGGTGCCAGCGTTGAGCAGCACACCCCACCTCCACCCTTGCCGACCTCTTCCCACTCTCCTACGCCCCGGTGACCCGGAAGGCCTGCTTTGCTTGCACGTTCGAATGCAGGCAAAGCAGTCACAATAAATACGTGTCGAATTTCGAATGATCTTTCAGTTCTTGAATGGTCCACGACTGCCAAGTCGCCCATTCCACATCACCGAAAGTTTGGCACCATGCGACGGCACCAACCAAGTTGTGCAGAATGCTCAGCCACTTTTCAGCGTTGTTTTCATTTTGCCTCGTTCCCTCGAATGCTCTGAATGAGGAAAACAAGCAGAAAAGAACCGCAAAAGATCAAAGTCGACTTCGACTGCATCCACTCACTTTTGGCACACATTGGAATGGGACGCTCCTTTTTCGCTTCCAAATGCAACACGCACCCTGCGCCGTCCAGCGAGAGCCAACTCTCGTGAAACCACTGCTCTCCAAAGTAGCGAAGATGAAGTTTCAGCCACAGCGGATTCCACCCAAAGCTGACCAAGGCAGCAACAGTCAGAAGATTGGACGGACCCATATTGAGAATCCGAACCGGGCATGCCGTCCACCCATTTAGTACCAGCCGAACAAATTTTCCACTTTTTCCTCACGAAAAGGGAACTCGTTCATCCCTTCGCACCGCGGTGGGAAGACTATGTCCACTGCTAGTCAGACTTTTCGGATGACTCAAAATAGGAGATTGCGACTGATCTCGTGGTTTCTGCCTGAATGCCCTCTTCCCTGTGGCACGCAGCATCCAGCTGCCAACCGGATTCGCTTCAGTCCTCATGATGTCGGTCGACTCGTGCCGACATGCCATTGTGGAAAATGAACTAACAGAGGTGGTGGAAGCAATGGCGCGAAGGATGTGCGCAGACTCGCCAGGTTCGCTGGTCCTTGGCAGAATTGCAGAAGGACAAGCAAGAACGGGGAGAAAATTAAAAAGCAAATAGGAAGAAATGGGGGGAAGACGCTTGGAAGGGATCGCTGCCTGTTCCTCTGCATCTTTCCTAAGGTGCCGGCGGGGTGTTGCTGAACGCTTCCCAGCTGCGACCATGTTAATGCTTTTCGTGGGAAGCAAATGGCCACGCGGAACGATGGCGCGTCCGTGTCTCCCAGGCGTCGCTGCAGGCCGCCACGATCCGGCTCTAGCCGCAATGAGCTGCTAGGGACGCGGCTGTCGGTAGATGCATCACTTCCAAACGCTCCTGCAATTGTCCCCGGTATCCCGAGGGTGGGCACAAAGTTTAACCACCAGGAAGCCTGAGAGCCATTCAGCTGCGGGCGGATCCGCGCTCTGCGTGCCGGCTATAGTTGGGGCTCCCACACAAACCCGGGTCCAGTGAAGTCGGAGGAGGTTTGAAGAGAAACAAATCCAGTGCAACAGCAGAATCGCCGAATACGAAACCAAAAAGGCAAGATGTAAGTGTTCTCAGGAGGACTGGGGACCATCGGTAGTCTCGCCGGGGACTAGCCAAGAGCTCGCGGCTGCGAAGACGTAGGGCACTTGGTACCTGCGAGCTCGCTGTAGATCAACCACCCAAGTCTTTCTTCCTGGAGTTGAACTCACGAGACCTTCCACCTTCTTGGCATGCTGCTGCCCAAGAAGCTCCCTCAGGCATCATTGCCGCGTGGGAGGTTCAATCCAGGCTCAGCTCCCTTGCCACGATGCACGACTGTTTCCTGGAGGCAGACATTGTTACAGAAGCAGTACAGCAACCGCCGCCGTGACTCCGGGCCCGTCTGCTTGCTATTCGCCCGCGTGCCCAGTTTCCTGCAAGCAAACGCTACCGTTCGCGGGGCGATCCTGCTGGACGTCCTGCTCTTCTTCCTGGTCGGTGAGACGTGATGCGAAGTGCGCAGTGGTTCACGTTGGACAGCATGCCGAGCATACCAAGAAAGTGGACGCGATTTTTTCGCAAGGATGGGCGTCGAAGGCAGAACGAACTCGAGTGCAAACGTTGGGAATGCTTTCGGTACCCTTTTGATGAGACCGATCAGGTGTGAGAAAATCCGAACGCGGAGGAAAGCGTGTATTCCATCTTCTCCAGGTGTTGACCGTATGCGCCTTGCGCCGCGTCAGAAAACACGCAGGAGAGCTGTCCTGCTCCGGCGCTGCAAGACGGCCCCGAATCGTCGGCAATCCGAGGAACAGGGTCGTGCAAACCGCCTTCGCTTTTTTCGCAGCGCCTGCCTTTTTTGCAACGGAGGAGGGTGCTGAATGCCGGCTGTGCCCTCTCCTGCCTCAGACTGCTTGGCAACGAATGACGTCGTGCAGAGCGGAGGCAGCAGCCACCTCGAGAGCTAGCTCGTTTCTCCGGGAACGCCTGCCGCGCACAATCTTCGCTTCGATCTTCCTCGGCCATCAGCGAACCTTTCTGCGCGCAAGCCTGCGCCGAACTGCGTGCGCAGTGGCGCGACAACGCGCGTGTCTGCGACAAGAAAGGAACACTTGTTCCCGAATGGCGATTCCGGAGATGGAGGCCGGCAGGCTTTGCAGATGGAACGCGGAAGAGCTGGCCCGGTCATTGCGGAAGCCGGTCGGATAGCTGGCTTCTTGCGAAACGACACATCTGCACAACGTCGCTGCCGTTGGCCGTTTCATTTCCTCCCTCCGTTCAAGCAAACCTTCGCTACGCGCACGTTCTCCGCACCGGAAATGCTTCCGCTTCACCCTTCCCAGCTGTCACCTCTGCAGCACTTCTTCATCGTGCATCCTTTCTTGTGGGTCGCGCGCATACACCAGTTTCACCCATCCATCACACGATGACGCATCTCTGCTGATCTTCGCAGAACCTCTATCGTGAAGCCCGTTTCGCTCGAGCCTCGTTTCCACCGAGATGGGCAAGAAGGTAGGCAGCGCAGTTGCACAGCGAAAAAGCGCAGGTGCGAAATGCGCCAGCTCACTTGCCATGCATTTTCTCCTTCGCGTCACACGGATTTCCTGCTGCGTTTCACGCCGTCGTATGCACCGTCACAGCAAACGTTTCCATGCAAATGAAGCAGCAGGAGAGAGTCCGCTTCCACCGACCTCGCTTGCCCCCGCACCGTTTCGCATGTCGAGCACAGGCTAGAACGCCGTGACCAGCAAGCAAGCTGTTGCCATCAGGCAGTGGAACGCTGGCTGCCGGTGCGTGCCTGCCGCATCCAACGATTTTTCCTTGGGTTCGTGCGGTGGTATCCGTCATCGGCGGCAAGCTTTCACGTGGAGCGCATCGCGCTTCTGCAAGCACGCTCTTGCTGCGCGTTCAGCCGTGTGCGGCGGGGCGGCGCCGCGTTGCTGGCGATCTTACCGGGAAGAAGGGAGGAGAAGGCAGGGAAACGAAGGACGTCGGACAGGTGGACTGCCAGTCTAACGTGGCGTCGCACGGAAAGTCCGGAACAGTCCACAAATACTGATGTAAGAAACACGCAAAAAGTGTGAGAACGAGACGATGACAGGGGTTTCCGCGTTCGACCGTTCCCTGCAAGCGGAACCGGCGCTGCATAACGGAATATCCGTTGCTCGCTCATATCTTCTGCGAGTTCAGGCCGCCTGGCAGGCGTCGTCATGTTGACTTCGAGACTCCAGCTGGTGGAGGGTTGCGAAGATAAGGCCTCCTTACGATGAGCGCATCTAACGGAAAGCGGCCAGGCGTGAAGAAGCGGCGCATCCCAATTCTTGGGCTGTCCCCCTGCAGCAGGAGCACGGATGCAGTGGACGAAAAGATGCGGGAGCGTTTCCGCACCAGTCTTTGAAGACGCAACTCCCCCGCAGACGATGCTTGCGCTCTGGTTGCAATGCAAGCTAACCCATGCGCCATCGGAGCGGGAACACACGCACTCGTCCACGCACGAACGAGAGTCCACAAGTTGTTCTGCTGGCACACTGAAGAGTTCACAGCAGCGAAGGACTGCTTTGGGAACATGGCCAGGCGTGGCACCTTCTGCCGGACTCCAGTCGCCCATGGGACGAGTTGATCGTGCGATCGGCAGGGCGCCCTCACATCCCGCCGGTAGGCAACTGTCCACTAAAGCAGAAAGCGCTGCCGCAAGGGGCGTGGAGAGCCCACTTGTGCTGGTCCTGCAGCACTTCCTCCACTGGACACGATGGGGAAAGGTGCACGTGCAACAAAGTTCCAAAACGACCACTTGCCTCGCGACGGTACCGGCGCGTGTCCCGGTTCGTCGGGCGGCAGGGGAATCAAGAGTGGGCTGCCAGGGACGAGCACGAGCTGCCCGAAGGGAAGCTCAAGAAGCCTCTCGTGGTGGCGCGCTGGGCATGCGGTAGCAACGAAAGCAGCAACTGGGGATGACCGAGAGCTTCAGGAACTCGTACACCGAGCCGATTTGCAATACTCGTACATGCCGTGCATCAACGAACGTTTCTTGGAACAGGTGCTTGGAGAATGCAAAATGAGGTGCCTTTCAAGTTGAGTGCTGAGTGTCCCTTCACGGATGCGTTTCGCGAAACTCCAAGCCGTGCACGCGCCACCATCCCGCTCACCAGCCTGCTTGCTGTTGTCGCACGCAACAAGCATAGCATGCGCCAACGAACCGTGTCTTTGAGGCAAGCGCGCGTTCCACGCACTGCTGCTGCGCTGAACAAAAAATCCCACGCCTCTTCCGTCCTTCCGCGATTCGCCCTACGGGCGTGTGCTGCGCTGATCCCGACGCTCGTACGGGATGTACGGGAAGGGCCGGTGCACAAGCGCGAGGATATTCCAGGGAACGGGACGCGCACGCCTTGGATGGTCACAACGTACAAACGACGAAAGACGGGACGAGAAAAGAGGAAAGCGACGAACGGGCCGAATTGTTCCCGAGAATGGGGAACAGCGAAGATCGAGCCAAAGTGCGAGAAACGCTCCCGTTTCCCTTCCTTCGCACTTTTCTGCGCATGAGCGTGCACCGAACCAGGATGAAGTGGCACTCGCCAAAGGCATTGCTCGAGCGTCGGTTGTGTGACGTCAGCACGGCCACCTCTCACTTCGGCAACGATTCCCGTTGCTTAGCAAAGGAGATTTTTCCTGACGGAAGAACTTGCTGTGTGCTGCTTGCGAATTCGGTTGTCGGATCGACTCGCGCATTTCGTGGAAGAGATCGCAACTCGGAGTATCGTACTGCTGCGTAATCCAGCGCTTATCTACTTGTGCGTCTACTTGTGAATTCGGAAGTTCGTAGCGGATAGCGAATCCATCCCAACCGGAAG